>CM070840.1:11383714-12583714 GCA_036326025.1 Chrosomus eos
AAAGGTGCTCTAAGCGATGTCACGCGTTTTTAAGGCCAAAACATTTTTTGTCACATACAGCAAACATCTCCTCACTATCCGCTAGCTGCCTGTCCCTGAACACACTGTAAAAAAACGCGGTCTCTGCGGACACCCCAGGCTCCACAAACGGCTACAAAAACAAACTCTAGCGACCCGCTCTAAAAACATAACAAACTGTTCCAGCCAATAACGGACAAGAAAGGTTTGTGGGTGGGTTTGAGGGGTTAGTGCGCGGATGAGGAGGAGGGAGGGTCTAGCTAGCCTCCGTTTTGTTTGACAATAGTTTGAACGTCAACAAGAAGTGATGTCACCAGGATCGCTTAGAGAACCTTAAATCATCTTATGAATATGTTTGATAATTATGGAAATATTTTAACATACAATTTATGCGAATCCATAGTTTTCCTGTGCATTTTAAAGAATTTAATTCTGTCATTAAAGCTATTTGCCCTACTCTGATTCATCTTATCAAAGTCATATTCAATTTAACGATTAATGATACATTACAACACATTAATGATAAATTCAAAATTAATTTTAAATGGCATTGAATTAATTGATAAAAAATGCAATAAAAAACATAGCCTATGTGTACAATATTTCAAATACAAAATAAAATAGCACCTAGAGGATTTTTTGGAACTCTATTATTGATAATATTAATTGGAAGAGTGCTTGGTTAATCCCCTTTAAATATTGCATTAATAATAAAACCAAAGAAATACATTTTAACATTTTGCATACCATCAGGGGCAGCGCCAGATAATTTTTAACGCAGGTGCTGAGGAGGTGCTAGATCATTGACAGGGGGAACTGCGCAAATATATTTTGCCTATATTGTATATAAATACTATTATTAAATAAGCAAAACTTCAATATATTTAATATTCAATCATTTTAATTATCACAACTAAAGTTTTATAATTTTACTAAATTGAATAAGCTCAACTTTCAGCATTTCAATCAAATATATTAAAGATGATTATTTATAACGTTATTTCAACATAATATCTAGTTATTTCGACATAATATGTGCGTGTGCAACATAATCAGAAAGTAGCCTATTTCTTTTCGTTTGGAATAGTTTAGTTTAAAGATTTAGTTGCAAGCTTTCTATATTTCTCATGTCTGTGAGGCATATTTTGGTTAATTTATGATGAGATGCGCTCAAGTTCACATGCAATGCAAGTGACCGTGCCGGCGCCTCCATGTCATGATTATATTGTCTGCTATATTTGCTTATTTATTAAATTCAGGCAATTGGTTGATGATTTTTTTTTTTCAAATTAAGATACAATTTATACAAAATGAAATTCACTTTAAAGAAAGGCTTTCTACCAAACACAACGTAGGCTAATGAGTTAAAATCATGTATGACCAAATGTCTCCCGATATCATACTCATGCTGTTCACTTTTCATAATCAACATGGGGAAAAAAACATTATAATATTTGAACAAATATGAAACTAAATGCGCTTATTTAATTGCTACAACACATATACAGTAGGCCTACAGACTCTCTATTTGTACAAATTGCTGCACATTCATTTAATTCTGAATTTTGCACGTTGAAAGGCATTTAGTAAAACATATCTGCAACATTTATCAAAATCACGAATAATTGTGCATGCATTTATTAATCATTATGATACCAAAATCATAATAAAGTAGGTTATACTACAAAAAATCAGATGAGCCCAGAATATAAACGCAACATGCTTAATTAGCTTATACTTTAAGCATTTTCCTCCCATAGAAAACCATTATAAGAACACATGGCTTAATCAGATAGAATGTCCCAGCATATGTTGAAATAACGAGATATGTTGCTTCCATAAATTATTATTGGGGCGCTATGGGGGTGCTTTGGTCTTTCTTGGGGGTGCTGAAGCACTGCTAGCCCCTCCAGCGCCGCACATGCATTCCATTTATCCTGTTAAATCATTAGTTGCAAGATACTCTGATATTGACGATTTATGTTCCTTTTGTAAAAGTGGGAAAGAGGTGTTGACTCATTTGTTTTTTGAATGCAAAATTATCCAACATTTCTGGAAGGAATTGACAGAATTTATCTTTAAATTAGTAAAAAATTAAATACTATTGTACTATTAGGATATTATTGTTTATTATGAAAACAATGTAAAATTTAATATGACTTTTGATAAGATGAATCAAATTATTTAAAATGCACAGGAAAACTACGGATTTGCATAAATTGTTTGTATGTTAAAATATTTCCATAATTATCAAACATATTCATAAAATGATTAATATCCCTGTTAAACCAATTCCTTAAAAATAAGGATTTATTGGTCGCGTTGTAACCAAAAGTTTAATAACACTTTGGTCTTTTTCAATCTAGAGGAGAAGTTTAAACTTTGACATCCATGCTCTTGTCAGTGGCAAATTGTATGCAAACCGGAAATTGTAATGCGTGCACACGAGAAACTATCGCGTCCGCATGAGATAGTCTTTATTTTTTTATTTTTGCAAAGGTCCCTTTAGGGGCTCCTTTTATCTGAGCTTATACACCTTTTTTTTTTTACCCAAAAAAAAACATTATTTTTGTGCATAAATTTTAGCAATATTGCATAAAATGTCAAATTATTCTGTACACTGTATCACACTAGTGTGCTTTAATGTTTAACCTGGAAGTTTTTTTGAAATGCTTTTATTTTGTACAAAATGGAACAAAGTCAGACTTGTGGTGCTCAGTCAAAAATGAACAGCCTACAAGAAGTACCTTTTCAATCTCTCATTATGCTATATTATCACCAAATATGAATTGGATTCAATCTTTTTGTCAACTTGTTTTCTTTAAATTAGTTTTAAAAAGGTTTGTTTCAATGAGGTTTGCCTCATTGATCTGAGCTTATATTTATCAAAAATGACCATCCATTGAAAATGAATAGGGTGATCGAAAATAAATCCGACAATATATGTTTTTAAATAAGACAAACATTTAGTGTTCAGGAGCATCATGTTCATGTTCACATAATTACATCTGTGCTCGCAAAGATAAAGGCCTCGGACCTGTTTGGATGGATACATACACACTCACACATACCGTGCACACACACACAACACACACACACATCACACCGTGCACATGCAAACACACACACACACACACACACACACACACATTCATGTACACAAACAAACTATTTTGAGTATTACAGGCTTTCTTTCTCACAGATCAATTTATCTTTATTGTCAGATAAATTTGAGGCCTACAATCAATCAGTTTCAAAAACAAATACGAAACCTGTCCTAATTGAAACAAAACAAGTTGACCAAAAAGATTGAATCCAATATTTGGTGATATAGCATAACAAGCGATTTATTAGCACATTTTTTGTAAGGCGATCATTTTGACTGGGAACTCCACAAGTGTGACTTTGTTCCATTTTGTACAAAATAAAAGCATTTCATAACAAACTTCCTGGTTAAATATTAAAACACACTAGTGTGATATTCCCCATATTTTGTTGAATAGTGACAAATTTATCCACAAATCAGCTTTTATTACTCAAAAATTGAGGTGCATGAGCTCAGATCAATGATGCCTATACGATCGATCAGTTCCAAAAAGAAATACAAATCCTGTGCCAATTGACAGACAACAAATTGATAAAAAGAATGAATCCAAAATTTGGTGATTAATATAGTAGCATAACAAACGATTTGAAATGTAGCATAAAAAACGATTTGCAAGCAATTTTTAATAGGCTGGCCATTTTTATCCGAGAACACAGAAAGGTGTTACAGGGTTCTCAACAAAGCACAAGGTTAAGTTCCACTTTATTGACTATTTAAGTGAACTAGTCGAGTCTTGAATATATTCTCTCAGACACAAGCAGTGAGAGTTGAAGATCGACTGACAATGGAGACACAAAGGATCCTCATGAGGAGTTTGGCTGTTGTGGTTTTTGCATCTGTGATCTGGACTATAACAGGTAAAGTGCTTAAATCTGTTTGTATATTATTCTATCTGATGGAACGGTGCAGAATATTGAGGTTTACCTTGTTCTTCTGTTTAAGCAGATGCTGAACAGAAGGAGAGCACATGCTGTACTGTCGTCTCCAGCCTAACTCGAGCAGAGTTTACTGATCCTATCATCGGTTTCAGGCAGCTAAAACAGAAGTTTTTCCATGTGTGAAGCCGTTGTGTAAGAATCACAGTTCTTCTCTAAAGAAAACATGTCATGATTAGAGATCAACAGCATCTGATGCTAGATTTATGTTTTCACTTTTTCATTCTCTTTGACAGCTTTAAAGACTGAACGAGGAGAGTTCTGCTTTAAATGGAGACTACCATGGGTGCAGGAGGAAGTTAAGCTTTTGTAAGTTAAAACCAACAAGTGTGGTGAAACACCTGAATTTGTAACAACCTAATCTTATAAAGTGTTGCATGTTTAGTATACAGTAGTATTCTTGTATTCACTTTGTTTTTGTTTTGTTTTACAGGAGAGCTCAAAGAAACAAAAGCCTGACTTCCACTTCCACCTGACCACCAGCATCATCTATTAGTAAACTCATTCCTGATGGAGGATCTTCCCAATCAACTGACAGATCATGAATCATGAATGTCTAAAAGTAAACTCGTAATGATAACACATTATTAGAAATTAATTTATTTCGATTAACTCCTTGAGCTGAATAATCTCGTTTTTGAGGGGTCTCACCACACAGCGTATAACAGTCACTACATTTCAAAAACACAACAAAAACGAAACAAAATACAAATTAACAATACAAAAAAAATGTTTACAGTTTAAGAGATTTCACTGTTTTATTTTTTAAATATTTAAAGCGATGATGAGCTTGAGTCATTTGTTTATTTGTACCATTCTGTGTAAATTGTTTCTATGTAAGTGTAGTGCTTGTGTATGGTACTTCGCTGGAGGCTGTGATTGGTTCTCCTCCACACCTGATCCAGATATAAAGACCGTCCCGAACACTCAACCAAATGTTGTGCCATCGTGTGTTACTGTTTCTTGCTCTGCCAGTATTTCGTATTATTCGTCACTTTGCTTGATTTTGAGTGTCGTAAGAGAGATTGTGAGTGTAATTTTTGATCTGTGATAATTTGTGTTTATTTTAATAACGCTAATTGACTATGACTTGGATTCTGATTTTAGTTTCGGGTTTGCTATTAATTTGTGTATAATGTGTAGCTAAATATTCTTGTTAATAAAGTTTGTCAACTTAATCAAAACAATTTGACCAAATAGGCCTAATGCCTATACAGTTTTTGTTAGCATTCTTATTCATGTGCAGATGCTTTCTCCAGGTCTCATCTCTAGTAAAATGAAATGCATACAGTAGGTCTATTATTTAAAGGGGTCATGAACGAAGAATTCAAATTTTCCTTGATCTTTTGACAGCTAGAAGGTCGTTATACTATAAAAATATCCTGTAAGTTTCAAAACATCCTTGTTATTCCGAAAACAACTTTTATTGAAACCATGTTTGTTCTAATGCCTGATCTGTGGTCAGTGATTTCTGATGTGTAATTATTCAAGTTCAGAAAGATTCTTTCTCTCAAAATTGTTCAATATTGTTTATGCATCAGTAAATCAAGCCATTGACTAAAAGATCACCTTCACATCGTTTCTCTTTAAACTGTGTTTAAATGATATACAGAATGCGATCAAAGAACGCTTTATTTCCAATCGCCCAAACTGAAAACCGCCCAGGCTAGAAAAAAATTAAATTTCAAAATTATTGTGATTATATTAACAATGTTTGATGTAAAAAATCATACTAAAGTTATAGGGGCACCCCAGGAAACATTATAAAATAATAACATAATCCAGTTCATGACCCCTTTAACAAACTGATTGTTTCTAAAAGGGTTTATTCAAACACTGTTTGTTTTTTAACAAATAAATCTTGATTAACTGAACCAATCCACTCTAACGTGTGGCAGTCGACCGCGAGGGACTGCCGTCTTTACTTTTGTTTTTGTATTAATTTATTTTATTGAAATCTGTGGAATGTTCCCGCCGCCTCCTTCCCATAACAACGAACCTTGTTACAAGGAAACACATTGATAATAAATGTATCCATAAAGCCAATGTTGTTAAAAGTTCAGTCAGAAAGAGGTGCTTTATGATGCCACATATTCACAACAAAATTATTTGTTTTAACATATTCAGTGTGAATTCAATAACTTGCTAATGTGTGTGAGCTGAGAGACATATAAGAATTTTGAAAATGTGTATAAATAACTTCAGCCAGTGTCAAATCATCCCGTCTCATCACAAAATGACCTAACTTTATTTCACCCTGAAAAGCCAGAAAAAAGAGAATGTGGTCAGCTTAAAGCTAACTGAATCAAAATCAGAGTAAGAATGAGCTTTATTCGCCAAGTGTGCAATCACTCGAGGATTTTTTTTCAGGAGCTCTTACATATATAGCTACATTTATGACATAAGAACAGAAAAAAACATTTAAACAAGACTAAAGAAAAAATTAATAAAATAAACTATAATAATGTGGTATACATCTGAAACAGAAGACTTTGTGCATTATGTAGTATGTACAGCTGTATAAATAAAATATATGTGTTTATACAATATCTAATATTTGCCTCTCAAATACTCACTAGGAAACCTGCAAACTTACCCTTCAAAAGTTTTTAAAGAAATTAATACTTTTCTTCTGAAAGGATGCATTAAATTGATCAAAAGTGACAGTAAAGACATTTATAATAATGCAAAATATTTCTTTTTTAATTAAATGCTTTTCTCTTGAACTTTCAAAGAATCCTGAAAAAAATGAATCACGGCTTGCACAAAAATATGAAGCAGCACAACTGTTTTTAACTGTGATAATAATCATAAATGTTTCTTGAGCATCAAATAATCATATTAGAATGATTTATGAAGGATGATTAAAAATCTTACCGACCCCAATCTTTTGAACAGCAGTGTATATTACAGCAGACTAATGTATGAGAGATTCTGACCTGAACACTATTGTGAATCCAGTCCTGGTGCAGGTCATTCTTGCACAACCTTGAGAGAAAACAATATACAGAAACAGTAAATATAATGTAATCAGTTTTGGGTGTAATGCATTACTTGGATTACTCCCTTAGTTTTTCTGAAATTGCATTATAGTTATACTGATAAATGCATCAAATATATATAGACTAAAGTAGTACAGTAATCTAATTACTTTGTTGAAGATGTAACTTGGTGAAAATTGAGTGTTCTGGTTTAGAGTTTTCCTCCATACAGATATTCTACTTTCAAAATTCTTACAAATGTTTGGTTTCCATTTGTAATGATCCAGGTAATCTCTGTATCATCTTTAATGTTACAGGGAAGTGTTGCGTTTCCTCCTGGATGAACTTTCACTGATGATCCTTCAGTGAGAATCAATGAGATAATAACAGTGAAATAGTTGAAACAATCAGAAATAATTTAGAACCTGTACACATTGAAAATCTAATTGTGTGTGTGTGTGTGTGTGTGTGTGTGTGTGTGTGTGTGTGTGTGTGTGTGTGTGTGTGTGTGTGTGTGTGTGTGTGTGTGTGTGTGTGTGTGTGTGTGTGTGTGTGTGTGTGTGTGTGTGTGTGTGTGTGTGTGTGTGTGTGTGTGTGTGTGTGTGTGTGTGTGTGTGTGTGTGTGTGTGTGTCAGAAACACCAGCGATTTCAAACTGCTATTTGCACCAGCGATTTAAGACAGCCTTTATTTCACTGCAGTTTTAAGGAGAAATACTCATGATGACTTATGAATTTACAAATCGTTTGTCTTAAAGCTTATTTAAAACACCACATACACATATTAACTACATTAAAAGCTTGATTTTCACCACAGGGTGTTTGTGTAAAAATTCCAGTAGGGTGCTTGAGTGATATATTGACAAGCAGATAAATACTGTAATGCCAATAGAGGGAGGCAGAGAACACAATAATTCAGGCTTCTTGTGAGAACCTTGCTGTTCTCCATTGTCTTTCTTCCTTATATCAGTAGCTAATGAAGCAGATAATATGTATCAATAACAGAACAAGAACTTATTCCCTTTGGCTTGAGGTATTCCTGTCTCAGGACTTTTTGTGCCATTCATATCTGCCTTTTATGTCTTGAAGAAAAATAGGAAACAGCAAATTACACAACAGTAGCCATAAGAGAGGAACTTTAATCAAAGATTAAAGCCAAAAATCATTAACACATCATGTAAATATTTTATCAAATATAGCTCTTGTATAGTTTGAAGTAGGAATAATTATTTCTCAGAATACATCAATTGAATGATAGATTAAAATGTCAAAATTCACGCCCACATGTCATTGGCAAATCTCATAATTCATACATAGCAACCTTCTGAAACAGGGATATTCTTAAAAACATGCTATGGTCTGTGAATTATGTTCCAACTGCTGCTGTGATCCAGTACAGACACTCATCCATCCTAACTTCACAAGCAATGCCAAGAACAATGTGGTAGACAAGAAAATCAAACTACACGTCATTTGTCGTGTCATTAATCTGTGTGGTGACATAGAATCTTTTTTACCTGGCACTATAAGAACAATCATCTCTTGTGGATTTAATTCAACTTCTAATCTAATAGAACATCTATCAATTTCATTGCTCCACACCAAAGCGCCTAATTTGTGTTGAGCATTTAAGAAACATCAACAGCCCGTTTACTCTCATGGATATTTTAGACCCGTCCCTGGAGACGGAGTTCAGAGTGTTCTTTTTTTCCCTGGTCAGGAAATTCATTATTCAAGGTGTATAAACCCCCCATCTGCTGCCTGTCTGTCTTACGCTGCACTGTCCATATGAGCCAGACTCCATCACCTCACTGTAGCAGTGCCACAAACAGCACACACGTTCATAAATTCAACATCACCTGTTGTTGATCTGATATTTATCCCTCAAAGGCATCTAAAACATGGCTTTATCTTGATACATATCCAAAAACAACAGTATATGGTACATTTCCAGTAAGCATGGCATTATCTTTATTCATATTCAAAAAGTATGGTATTACCATAGTAAATTGAGGTATTATTATGGTACCAAGTCCAAAAACACTACATTGGTATATATCCAAAACATGGTAATGGTTTGCATTTTTTGTGTGTTTATCAGAATTGTTATAATGCATATTTACAGTAGGCCAATTTACAGTAATTGTTATTATAAGGCAAAGTATTGCCATGTTTTTGAACAGGTGATTTGTTTTTTGGACTGGTACCATCGTAAAAAAATGCATTTATGCATTTATGTTGTAATGCCATAGGACCATGGTTTTTGAATAGGAATCAAGATAATGCCATGTTTGTTTGTTTTTGATAATTTAACATGTTAATACTGTAGTTTTGTATATGTATGACGATAATGCCATGCTTTTTTAAATGTACCAATTAATACCACAATTTCTGTATATGGTATATCAAGGTATCATAGTATTATCGTCTGATACTATAAATTAACTGTAATGTAATGGTAAACAAAAGCCATCTCCAATTTAAAACAGTTTGTAAATAGTTAGTGAAAATGTTTGTTGTTTTTGGATGTGGCTTTTTTAAAGGCATCAATATCAGCATATAAACTCCTGGCTCACCTGGGCACGAACCTCCACTCAGAAAAGAGCAGTTTGTCAGTGAGAGGTTTCTGCTTACAGCAGGAGATATCGACGAGGCCAGCCTGAGCTCCAGAGGAGAACAGCACAGAACAGAAGGAACATCTCGCTGTGTGGCCACATTGACAAGCAGGGGGCAAACGCAAAAGTACAGCTGTTCCTAGTGGACAACATGTTTTCAAAGACTCCCAGACATTATATGTGTGAACAGGGGTCAATGACCGGTCATAGCATCCCAAAAGGCCATTTCCATCCTTCTAAAGCTTCTGCCACACAATTACGGATACCAGTCAGCAATTTGGACGGTGTACATTTGAAATGCCTGTCTATTTCCATCCGATGCAAGGATTCTGAAAGCAGATTCGCAGTTCCCAAGAGTATCGTGTGTGGAGGTTTCCACTTCACTGGTTTTTGAGCACACGGTTCTAACTATCGCCACACAGGCTGACAACTCAGCTCTTGTCACAGGATTGGTTGCATGTCATTTCAGCCTAATACCCATGTCAAATGATTTAGCTTAGGCACAGAGGTCAACAACTCTGGTAAGTCGGGACGAATCGTGTTGGATCATTGCCAAAGTGAAGCATCTGGAGATTTCTTGGGTGAAGGGATAAGACACAGGTGTTCATTAGCGAGTCAGAAGCATTTGATGTTGTCTAATGTAGGCAAATAACTTTACTTTGCTAATTTTCTTAAAGTTGTGACAGGAATACCGGTACATTAGCACAACATTTACAAATTCCATTGGCCAAATTGTGGCTATCAACTGGTTTATTTTAAACATTATGAAGAAAATGTAAGTTGAGTTTGCCTATGAGAACTCAAGCTAAATAGATTTTTTTTTTAAATGACAAAAGCACAAGCTTAAACTAAACGTAAGTGAAAACTGAACATAAAAAAGCCAATCACAATTACAACAGCAGTTTGTATGTGATTTTCATGTGATTTGGGCTAATAAAGGATGTTTAGCCTACATGAGAAATGCTATAAGCAGGCCTAAAATGCTACAAACAACATATTTCTGCCTCATCATATGACCAAAATCCACATTAGCAGATTGCAATTGTAAGTTATTACAAACACTCGATGATGGTTTACAGTGAGTTTTGAGTAGTATAAACCCAGAAATTGTCATGGGATTAGTTTAATGCTAATTTTTGTCTATAATCCACCTGTAACCCAGACACGATTATATTTCATTATGTAGGTTGTCAATAGAATTCACATAAGGTCATAAGACAATGTTTTGATTTCTAGAAAGTCTTTTGAAAGTGGTGAGTATGTATATCAGGATCAAAGTTATATTATGCAGTAACACGATTTCAGTAATAATATTATTACCTGGGCAGTAATGCGTTACTAGTATTGCAATACAGTAATACAATTACTTTTTGCAGTAACTAGTAGTGTAACTATTTAGGTTTTAAGCAATATTGCCGTTACCATCCAAAAAATAGGTAGTTACAACATTACTTTTGTTGCTTCAACCCCTGACTTGAAATCAAACAATCCAATCATTCCTAGATTCATTTTCATAATCTTTACGACTTGTGACATCACCATGCAAGAACACTGTTGTCAAATGTAAGTTGTGGCATTACTCTGTATTTAGTTGCACTACTAGTTGCTGCAAAAAGTAATAACTTTTCTGTAACACGTTACTTACTAACGCATTACTGCCCAACACTGATAACACTAGTTGGATTGGGCAAAAATGATTAGTTAATTGCAGGAAATCGCTTGCAAACACTGCTAATGAGCATAGGCCTGAAACATCTCTGCCATGGCAGTGTGCCATCCTTTATTCCCTAATCTTCATCCAAACAACTGTTACACTGAAGGCTGCGAAACTCCATAATCAGGCTGCGTGAATTACCGTGAAATTCCATTTGTGACATTCTGTCAGTTCAATCGTTTTCACGGAGTTGATGGCACATCTAAACGTTTCTGCTTAGGAAAAATGGTCAAATAACATTCTGCTAGAGTGTTGCATGAGGAAACAGTGTGGATGTGCAAGTCAGCGGTCTGAAAATGAGAGCTGCTGTTATTCAACTGTTACCTTTTTCTCTGTCTTCAAGGAGTAGCACGTTCACTCCTTTTCGAGTATACAGGAAGACGATAAGACAACAGACGACAGTAGAACAGGAAATGAGTCAAAACAACATCATCTGTGTGTGATATAATCTGTGTTGATGGTGAAGCTGATTTGTTGATCAGCAAGGGAGATGTGTAATCGTATTTCACTGCTCCTTTTTTAGCATCCCATTTATCGTTCCCTTCTCAAACCAGGATAATAAAAAACAACCTTATCTACTATATCGTCATTGCACGTCTAAATTATTTTGCCGTATTAAGTAGACATCAATTACCGTAGTATGAATCGCTGTAGAGAATAAGTGGTGAAAATTAATTTCAAATTAAATTAGCTAAATAGTGATTAAAACAGTGATACAGTTTAAAAACATCCACATTTAATGAAAAATCTCAATACATTTTACAAGAAACATTCAGCAAAAATGTAACAGTTGCAAAAACTGAGAACAACTTTTCCATGAAAACATTGCCTACAGCAAAAGAGAAGTGCACAACGTTATTATTTACATCATGTCAAACACGCCAGATTCTTCACAGAGGCATACTGTCCTCCACAATAAACCCCGGAAACCCTCCTTCAATATTTCGTTTAGACAACACACAATTCCTTTCTGCCAGGTCTAATTAAAGCTCCATCTTTTCTTCTCCCTCTGACAGTCTGATAATGATGCTGAATGCCCCTGCCCATGGCATCTGTGTCACTTTAGATGAACACAAGCTCGCACGTGGTGTCCCGGGGACCTTCGCTCTTCAGGCCCGGCTGTAAGAGATCCGATCTCCTCTCCAAGCCATGTGCAGCAGTCTGTGGACCGCACTTCCCAGAATCTGTTTGCGACAATAACGCAGAACTCGCACTGAAATGTCACTTTCATACTCGCTGTGTTTTGTCAGCTCACTTGACCTAAATCTGCGTCCAACTGTCTGCTAGATTAATTATCTGTTTTTCAGTTGAATGAAAAGAGCACAAGCAGCAGGATTCATTGCAGTGAACAATTCCCCAACCCCCCTGACAATGTGAGGCAGAGCAACACAAAAGCAAAATAATCAGAAACGCCGTCAACACCTTCCATTGAAATGACTGATCAGTGGGATATGAAATAAAAGAGTTTGCGAAGTAATAACAGCGAGTCGCGTTTTGGTTTATCGCTGGATCTTTAATAGGCCAACTAAATATTTATGTCACATACTTGTCGATAAAACTCATTTCATTAATAAGACTTTACTGAATCTCCTCGCATAATAACGAAGAAATTATTTACATTCACATGCTAGAGTATACATATCCTGGAAAAAGTATAATCGCTCATACTGTGGCTTTTCTCCAGAAGGTACAAAAAAAATCCCAGTAGTCGTATAATGACAAAATGGCATTATGTAATATTCCAGACACAAGAACAGAATTTTAGCTTTTTCTTACAATCACCACTTTTCGTTTGAGTGCACGACTGTCTTTTCAGTGTAGGTCAGTGTCCGTGTGTATCTGAAGAAAGACATATTCTCCTGAAATAAGTCCAAGGCTAATCTGGACGCCTCCAGCGGTAATGTCCCCTTTGTAAAAAACCTCACATTTGAGTTTGGTAAGAGGTGACCCACTTCTTGAATTCATCCAAGACATGTTCTTGGGGTGGCGGCTGTGTTTTCATGTGTTGATGCATGGTACAGCGTCTCCATGAGCCTAAGAAAATGGCTGTGGGTCTTAAGTAGCATTTACATAACACTATTATATAATCCGGCCCTAATGCTATGAAAGTGTTTACAAAAAAACAATATATATTGTGATCAGAATTATAGTTTTTAATGCACCAATACTCTCACTTGCAGATGTTTGGTTTAACGTTATTTTGGTAGGCAAGCAAGATTTTGCATTGAACTGACAACACACTCATGCCTCATAGAGATGCTGAATCCTCCTCATGTCTCCTGCATGTCAATCTCATGCTTCAGAAAGCCTCGTCCTCTTCAGCGTAAAGCTTTTGGAAAAGAAAACGAGTTGTTAGCCGAGGGGCAGTGAACTAGGAGCATGATTCACATAGCGCCGCTTCTGTTCTTGGGATGTCTCACACCACGGTGGTCTCAGTCTGTAGGAAAGACTGGGCTCTGGAGTTACGGTGGAATTGGGCCATGTTTTCCGTGCCATTTCTGGATATGGACGAACTGTGCAGACGGTAGTCAAGGCCGATGTAACGCTTTAAGCGCAGACTCCGCCACTTTCTCTTGAGTTCGCTCTGGACCTGCAGAGCAGTCACATATAAAACCCATTATCATTAGCACAGCCATACACAGCGTGGTAAGTCAACATGAAATCAAAATTGAACCAGTTTATGTACTCAATACACATTCCTTGACTCATTGTGGGTAATTCATTTATCAGTGCAGTTATTTCAAACAAAAATACTTGTCTTTGTAATTTATTCATCACAATGTAATTACTTGCTGCTACTCCACCTTTGAAAAAATTTAAGCCCTCACTTCTAAAAACTTAATTTAGACAACTTTTCATGATTCAATCAATCCCAAATTGATAATATAGGGTCCAGCTTCAATTTTTTCAAAGATGATCCTCTTTATGTCAGATATTTATTACATAATTAGCTGGTTTCACAGACACTGCTTAAGCTAGTCCCTGATTTACATGCATGTTTGAGCTGTTTTAACTGAAAGCAACTTGCACTGGCATATATTACAATAACCTCAGCCCTGTCTGTGAAACAGACACCTATTTCACGAGTTCACACTTACAAATAAGTCAGATAGAATAAATGCATATTTGGCGTGCTGTCCGAGGAGAGGGCTCCGGGCTCGGTATGCGGCCCGAACCCAGAGTACTCCCCCCGTTCCTGACTGTGGAAGAATGAGCCAGGAGTGAGGAGTCGGGGTGGTGGAGGGATGCTGAAACTGTCAAGGAATGTTAGGTGAGTTGGCAGTGGATATTTATATATGCTTCCTCTCGTGCTGATAGGGTAGACATGTAATAGTTTGGTGACGAGTTGATTGGAATGATTTATTTGAACGTGCTCCTCCCGAACCTTGTTTATAAAACATCATGTGAATGTTTCATGTTGACTTTAACTAGGAAGGAATACTACGGCTCTGTCCCAAAACCTAGTGAGCTGTCTGAGGATGAGATCGCATTTTAAGGCATCATAGGCACGGAAATGAAGAGTGCTGTGACTTAATCATATTGCCTTTTAAGATACTTTGTTTTGACTAAATTCAAAGGCTAAAGCCAATCCTAGAATTGCTAGAAACAAACAAAAATGGTCTCCAAGGCGAGAGAGATGTTGATTATAAATAAAGAAAGTTTCAATTGATATATAAAAAAAAGCATTGCTAAAAACGTTCAGTGTAATTAAAATGTATTTATTTATCCCAATAATGTAAAGTCACTCACTTGTAGGTTTTGGAAAAGAACCGAAGTGAGATATGTCGATAGGATTGATAAGATTGCACACTTACCTCACTATTCAAAAAACAATACAAAATCGCAACCACCAAGCCCTGTGAAAGGAAAATAGAGAGTTAATGTGGTACTACCTTAATAAAGCATGATTTTCCGTTTAAAAATTTGGAGTTGGTAAGATTAAAAAATATATGTTTTTGAAAGAAGCATTAATAAAGTAGACGTGTTTTCTACTTTATTATATATACTATAACTTATTCCTGTGATGGCAAAGCTGAATTTCCAGTCGCAAGAAACATATTTTATTATTATGAATAGAAAGTTCAAAAGAATAGCCTGTATTTGAAATAGAATAGCCTACTTTTGTAACCTTCTAAATCTCTTTACTGTTACTTTTGATCAATTTAAAGTGAGCACTCTGGCATATTCCTCACCTGAAATGATCCCAGGCCAAGGTCAAAGAATATTTTGTAGTTTTCCATCTCTCCATTTTCTTCTATGATGTAAACGAAAACAACATAGTTGATGCCAAAGAGAGGGATCAAGAGAAGTGTGGATTTGGCCAACCTCCTGAAAACAGAAAGAGGAGTAACAGGATTTGAATGGAGTGATAAGGAAGGACCCCTGTTATGATAGCATGGCAATTTTTTTCAAATGGAGAGTTATTACCAAGCATACAATGGAGAGCTCCAAATCGAAATCCCAACTTTAGAAGAACAAAAAGGGAAAAGTGCATCTGGGAGAGCCATCAAATAGACAACAGCCTCTCATGCATTAGCGACAGGCCATTCAAACACAGAACGTGCCACTCTCAGCAGAACAAAAACTCAGATTGCTAAAAATCGCGACATAAATATTTCACCCCCATTTCAATGCAAATACATTTAGCACTGCACAAGAGATGGTGGAAGCCTTGGATAAAAATGGAAAGCAGTCATCCATTTCCATCTATTTTTCAGAGATTCATGCTAGAATGCAACTCCTGGTAAATGTAAAAGGGAGATCTCAGCTATGACCTGAATAGCACATAAGAGGATTCAAACATGGTGGCTGATGCCATGTTTGCAGAATAGAATATTAGTTGGCATCCATTTGCAATACCTGTACTGAGACTGATCGTTTCCACCAACATCAGGACACCTCAGTTTCTGGACCAGGATTCGAATGATGCTGATAAACAGAATAAAGTTGAACTGTAGAACACAGAAAGGAAAAGAACAAGATTTTTTATCATTCCTCTTTTATACAATGACATTCTCCAGACTAAACATTACCACTGAATCCTGTTCACTGGATCTGACACAAGAAGATCTCAAAACATTCGGTAAGACTTGAACCAGATTACAGGATAATTGCACACACTGTAACACGTGAAAACGTGCAGTTGCTGCCTTAAAGGAACAGTTCATCCAAAAATTTAAATTCTGCCACCATTTACTCATTCTCAAGCGTTCTAATCCTATATGACTTTATGACCTATATGACTAAAAAAATGCCTCAGTGTTGACCCCATTGATAAATATATATTTTTATATCTTATCCACAGAAGTCAGACAGGTTTGGAATGACATGAGGGTGAGAAAATGATGACAGAACTATCAATTTTTGCTGAACTGTCCCTTTAAGGGGTTGATCTGACCTTTAAAATAACACTAACACTACAAAAATAAAATCATGTGTTTGATTCTTAGAAAACATTGAAAGCACCAAAAGAAATTGGGATTTGGTCTGTCAAATGCATAACTTCAAATGTAAAATGATCATCTCCAATTTCCATTGCGTAAATCCATCAGACAGATAGTAAAAACAAAAGAGGGCACCTGTTTCTGTTCCTCATATTTAATCCCGACATAAAAACCCAAACCAAAACAAACAGAACATCTTGGCCAAAGCTTCATCGACCAGTGGCATTCTGGGTAAGAGAGACTTAGATACATGGTAGATGGTGCACTGTGAGAGTTATCTAAACACATGAATTACCAGAACCAAGTCTGTTTGCCAGAAAAACATATGACGTTTTTTATTATTATTGCATTCCTAGGCTCCAGAGGGATGAGGAACATTTTGACCTGGATGCGTTCGGGCAAAGCTGTCAACACAGCCATTGTGCTGTCCAAAGACATTTGATCTTTTGCAGGTGAGGGTTTACAAAATGGAAATGGCACAGCAGACACAAGAGAGAGCCCTGGCACGTGTGCTGAGACAGGCACTTGTGACGGCATGTTCGCTCGCTCTTCCTGACATGCCTGCGCTCACGTCTCATCCAGGACATGGAAACTGTCCGTGAGACTCAGCACATCCCAGTGTCTGCTTTGCTGGCAGAATCCCTCCCTGCCTGACATAATGCATACAGTATGAGGCTGGTCTCAGTGTGTTTATAAGTACTGGTGTGAGGTTAAACTCACAATGACAGATGCCATGATTGGCCAGTTGATCACCCGCCAGGGAATAGGAGCATCATTTCTCTCCCAGCATCTATTAAGAGAAGACATCAAAGAGTTACAAGTGCTTTCATAACAGGAGTAGCAAATGGGAATGCGTTTCATCTTCTTTTGCCTCATTTTAATCTCTCAGGTTTAAAATATCCGCTATTAAGAGTCTCATGTGAGTTCTGTCACCGTCTGATTATGCTGTGCTCAACTGCTCACCCTGTGTCCTCGAGGTAAATCCTACACACAATCCATGGAATCACAAACACGGTGGGGAATCCTGGGGGAAGGAGAGGGAATGATAAAATATCAAGAGACATTGTGCTGACATTCCTTTATGTGTAATCAATGTAAATATAGGCTTCACACAAGAGAAGAGAGGAGAGAGAGAGAGAGAGAGAGAGAGAGAGAGAGAGAGAGAGAGAGAGAGAGAGAGAGAGAGAGAGAGAGAGAAGAGACGGAAGACAGAAGAGAGAAGATGAGATGAGAAGAGAGACGGAAGACAGACAGAAGATAGATAGATAGATAGATAGATAGATAGATAGATAGATAGATAGATAGATAGAAGATAGATAGATAGATAGATAGATAGATAAGATAGATAGATAGATAGATAGATAGATAGATAGATAGATAGATAGATAGATAGATAGATAGATAGATAAGATAGATAGTAGACGGAAAAGATAGATAGACGGAAAGATAGATAGACGGAAAGATAGATAGACGGAAAGATAGATGGATAGATAGACAGACAGAAAGATAGAAGGATAGATAGATAGACAGACAGATAATCAGATAATGTGATGTTAGGAAACAGCATCTCTGCACGAACACCTGCTGAAAAATCTGTTATTTGAGTTTCCTGTTGGGAGGTGGGCCACTATCTCTAGACAGAAGAAGAGCTGGAGAGGAAATGCTGGTAAACAGAACATGATTAAAGAGGCCATGCTAGTCGTCACTGTCATGATGAAAGAGAAGCTTAATGAGGTGTTGATATGATGAGTCGAGCAAGCCACGCCCAAGACTGTCCTCTAGAAGTGAATGAAGATCCTGCTCTCCTTTCTCTCGCCTGGAAACTCCAGGGACGTAACAAACTACAAAGACATACTAATACATAATGTAAGACAAACAGCCTGAACAAGACCGATGGCACGTCATGTTGTTCCCTTCGCTGTTTTTCCGCGGAGTAGTGAGCGACATCTATTCAGAAGTGTTTGAATGAATTAAGGAAGAGACATTCAGTGCTACACCGTGAAGAGGTGTGTGTTCTCAAATGATTTTCTATGCACGCATCTGTTCATGTCAGACAGGATGAAAGCAAACGCATTAAATGCAGTGGGAAGTGGAACATTTCTAGGCTTCAGACTCAAATGATCCTTTATTTACTCAAATACCTGCTTGAAAACACTGACATGAATAGCATGAAACGACTGAAAAGTAATTTTGAATTTATTCTAAAGGTTAACAAATGATTTTGGGAAAAGAACAGCTCATAAAGGTTAGTGTCAGTGTTTCTAATGGAGACTCACCCCATCCAATGAGGAGATAGACGATGAAGTGTCTGTTCTCGGAGAAGAGGACCATCAGTAGGGTATGTAGGTACAGACCTTCCACCAGCAACCAGTAGAAGTTTGCCATGATGAAGTAGTTGAAGATGATCAGGCTGGCCTTGCAACCAATCTAAACACAAGTACAATGTGTACTATACATATCTCTGAGTTACCAAGACTGTGGGACAAGCAAACATGTTTAAAGTAACACCAAGTAACTTTTCCTCTTCGGTTGCCCTACTGGTTGGAAACGAAATTGTCCATTGCCGCTGTCGTAAATAATTTAGCCTACCGTCGCACGCACGCTCGCTGTTTATCCAGCACCGGCTTTAGAATGAACGATGTCCACAGACAAGGTAGAGTATGTTACATGATTTCATGAAAGGATGATGTATTGCGACATCAGAAACAAAGAAAAACGAAATAATGACTATTGTAGCGCTTGACGTAAAGCAGTCGAATTTTGTAGTTCTTTTTGTGGTCGGGTTACTACCCGAACCCCGAAGTTACATAGTGACAGTAAAAGTGATACAGACCCCGTCAGGCTATGGCAGACGCCTTTCACCCTGTTACGACTTGAGGAACCACTGATAAGATTTTGGAAACATTATTTTAAGGTAAACAATGTTACATAGTGTTGCTATAAAGATTTGGGGTTTTAGGGTCTGCAGTGACAGAAATAACCACCTTTTAAAACTGATGAAGCATAAAATGTGTTTTAGTTGACTATGCATGTTTTGGCTTAGCTCAGTTCAGACCCTTAAAGGTGAAGTGTGTAATTTTTTCGATGTTAAAATACTGTCTCACATCTCAGTTTAATGTGCTCAGACAGCTGAAAGTAAACCATTTGTAAGGTTGGCTTCCTGAAAAGCATTAGCCCTTTCAAACATTGCTATGTTTGTTTGATCTGTCTGGTATGCCAACTTCTGGTTTAATGCTTTGAGATTGGGATTATGGGGTGATGTGGTGTTGGGAAACAATTAGTATTTTTAGTTGTTCAGTGTCACTAGTTGTGCAGAAATTACACAGTGCTGTTCAAAAGTTTGGGGCTGGTAAGATTTTTGTGAATTTGTGAAACGGTGATGTCATGCGCATGCGTACTACGTGTTCAGTCTGTAGGCACGTAGTGCTTCTTCTCAAAGTGACATCGCCAACTACTGGCCTGGAATGCATAATACAGCATTGTTAGTCGTTTACGCGGATCTATGTGAATGGGGATCATTTTGACAACGTTGTCGTCTGTATGTGAAAAACGCAAAGGAAAAACTTTCCCGTTTTTGGTATATTGTTGCCATGTAAATGTACACTAAATTACATAAATTTACTAATTCTGTATGGATGGAGTCACTCACCAGTGATGGCTGCTTTGTACATTCTACGTTCTCGTGGGAAAACAGAATGGCATCTTTGACCAGCACAGCGATGGCCCTCAGTATGAAGGAGAAGAACAGGTTCAGATGGATGTAGTTCCTGGTGCAGTGGAGTTTTCTGTTGGAGCGTGACAGTGCTGTAAATAAACATGGCCTCCTTCTATTTTAATTGTGCTTATGGTTAGTTTGTGAGAAAAATGCAAAGACGTCTTAAGCACTGTTCCATTCATCACATCTCCAGACATATTCTTAAATTAATAATTTCATTCCAGCAGGATAAACACTATCGGGTTAAAGCCGTGCGCCAAGCATAATGTTTATCCTCAATGTCAAAACGTTAAAAAATAGTCGTTCAGAATCCTGCCAAATGATTACAATTAATATAAGGCAGGCTCATCCATCCATACAAAGTGTGCGGTAATATAAAGCAGACTCAACTACTGGAACTATTTAAAGGGTCATGAAACCCCAAACCAAATTTTCTGAGATTTTAAAAGAGGTATGTGTGTTGAACACCATTGAAGACAATGTTAGCATCTGTTAGATTTAATAATAGGGTTAAAATGGTTACATTTTAGTTTTTTTCCGCTTTTTTCGTCTTCCGGGTTTAAAATCTTCATCGTGTCCACGTCACAGGCTGTGACGTGGCCGTGCACTGTGAGTGCTTGATGACTCATCGGTGTCTCATAATTATTAATGAGACTGAGTTCATATCCTATGAGAAGACATTGTCTCTTAATTATTCATGACACCACGTGGATCTTTCCAATAACAGACATGTCAAACTGTGATATCGCGTAGTAGCCTAGATGAGAGAGACAATCATGGGACGCAGTGTTTGTTTTCGTGGTGCAAAAGTCCAAGTGGTTTGAATATGTTTCCCCGCGATGCTGCCAGGGCTAAACTCTGGCTCCGGGCGGTTGGTTTGATCAACCACGGACACATCTAAACTATAGCGTGTGCCTCAAACATTTTTCTCGAGAGAGAATGGTGGACTTCGCCTTGTTGACGACCAATGCAGGTTGCGTCTTGCGAGTGATGCGGTACCAAGTCCCGATGACTTTTCTATCCCTTCAGAGGTGTGTGTGTGTGTGTGTGTGTCTAAAATGAGAAGTCCTCACAGAGCCATCTTTATTATGGGAGTTCAGCGGGCGCGTAGATATTAGGCTATGCACGGAACGTTGTTTTTTTTAAGCGGAAAATTAATTATTTTCAAATATATGCATTTAGTGTCTATATAAACAACTATATATTTTATAATGACATTATAATTATACATGTAGTCTACATTAATATGTTTAAAATAGAATTACGATTACTGTAGTAGGCTAATATATGTAGCAGGGCATTCAGTTACTTTTGAAAGGACAATAATAAAGTGTCAGTGTATTTCATTAGACTTTAACTTTGCCAGCTATAAAAAAAATCTAGCATTTCCTCACATTTTACCACTTCTTTTTAGTGACAGTCGATATGCATGGGCCACTGGCTATGACAGTGATGGCCAAACCACACCCACTCCCTCGCTTCTTCTCACAGCATCCACGCCCATTTAAGTTGCATTTTTCAAAAAGATTGTGAGCTAGACTTGAGCTGAAAGAGGGGGGTTTCATGACCCTTTAAGACTCGGTTTCAAACCTGAACAGACAGAGGATGGTGCTGCCGGTGATAAGCGCGATGAGAGAGAGGCTGTGTCCGAGCGTGTAAAGGGCCTTCATCACCGTGTAGAAAACAAGCTGGACAGAGAGAGAAACAGAGTATGAGAAACACTTTTTATTTTCAGTTGATCAAGACATCAAATTCAACTATTCACTCCAAGGCATGTACACCATAATGCATTGATTCAAGTGGATTTTAAGTGCTTTTAAATTCTTTCAAATAACTTATAATCTTTGAAAATAAAGTTGCCTGATTATCATAGGCAAAAAAAGATGATTATAGGTTGGCCTACTGTAAAAGTATGTCTACATTTGGCTAGTTTAATCATGTTGTACATTTTCCAGAACATTTAAATTCTGTCATCACCCACCCACGCTCATGATGCATAAAAATCATTCTTTATTTCCCCAGTAGAAACAAATGTCAAAGCTGCCATTTCCTCATAACAGAAATGCAAGATTAACACTGGCTGTCCAGTTGCAATTTCACTTGGTTTATTAAAAAAAGTATTCTGCATGATCATTTTACTTAAGCCAGGTTCACACTGTACGATTTTGGACAAGATCTGAGACGAATTTTGCAAATCCTAAAAGATTCCTCTGATCCTAAGCTAAAATCTGAAGTCTTTAAACGTTAGTTTGACATATTCACAGACAGCCGATTAATGACCGTTGCGATCAAAGTTGACCTCTGAAAATATTCTGGCAGTGTCAGAAGATTTGACTCAGTCAGTGTGACTTCTATACGATGACTGTCAAATTGTTATTAAAAGAAGCCATGACCAAAGTTTTCTTTGTAGCCACCATTTCAATTCTTCGTGAAATGCAACTCACTGTCACTGAACATGTCATTGATTGATGATGTAAAACTCCAACTGAGTTTTCTTGCATGCGTCCGTTTTTAACGTGTCTTGACTGTTGTCTGACATAATGACAACTGATATAGTACAGTGTGACATGGCTTACAGCGGGGATCATGTTCATAAAGTCTAACAAGTAACAATTGTAAAGGACTATTATAAATCGCACAGTGAGAACCCGGCTTTACATGAAAAAATTAAAATCTAAATGAATATATTAAAATATTATTGGGCTACATGAACAATTTCAAGTTAAGCACAATCTATCCCATTTTACACAATGAACCTGATTTCACCAAGTGCAACATGTTCCAGGATCAACATCTTGATTCTGAAACAACATTCCAATCAACTAATGTTTATGTCACGTTTAGGCTTACAACCAGGGTTAGGTGTTTCTACATCAGTCTTATTCACCTATCATTTCCCTCTGATTTTAGGGATACGTTATGGAAAGGGTTAGTGTTAGGGATATGATTAGGACACAGGAATGTCTGAAATACACTTTAAGATGTACGAATACGCTTTTGTAAACTAACATCATATAACAAGGATCACAGGGAGAATAATAACCATGGAAATGGCTTGCTGGACAGGCAGCTGCTTGGCGGTGGAAGAGTGTGATGAAGCTCCGACAGATTCATCCCCCATAAACAGCATTCTTTCAGTCTGACTTACTACATGGCACACTGGAGCCAGAGCACCCACTCATCAACGTTAACAACACCAGGAACATTCCTCCTGCACTACTTTAAACATAAAGCTGAAACAAACATTCAGACAAATTCTCACGGATTCATCGTCAGGTGAATATTTGACAACTTTTGGTTTATCTATACGTTAAGAATGTTTTTTGTCTGTGTGCGTGTTTTTGCTTTGGTTTCAGAGCAGAGATACATTAATGACTGTATGACATTGAATTACAAAGATAAAAATTAATTTATAGTGTATATTTTGTGTATTTGATAGTTCATAATTAGCATTTTATTTGTCATTAATAAAAAGTTCGTACTCTTTGAATAATTTGACAAAACTATTTAAAAAAAGACAAAAATGTTGTTTACAAAAAATATTTAGAATTTTCTTGATTTTATGAACGTCACAATTGGGCAAAGCATTTAAATAATATTGAAATGGTTTATACTTAGATTTATTCATATTTTTGGAACAAGGATTAAAATATAAAATGTATAAATAAAAGGCATTTGAAAATAGAAAAAAAAAGAATGAAGGCATGTTAATACATTTTTAATACAACAAAAAAACAAAAATGTGTTGGAAAAAACGCTCATATCAATACAGAAGTAAATCTATTGGTTGACATTTTGTTTGTTTTGCTATCTTTCATACTAGGCCTGCAGGTTAACTGCTGTAGCAGTTAAAATGAGGAGACAGAAACCAGCCTCTGTGCTGGCTTTAGATGAGCTGAGCGATTGTTTCCTTCTTCAGACAGTCTCTTATTTATTGTTGGATGTGCTATGTGTTTCAGGGAATGCCCATGGAAAACTTCTGGAGAACTTCAGATTAAAAGTGACACTAATATGGCACTTGGACCTCAACATGCAACGCAAGGCCTAGGAAATGGTGAGCATTGTTTAGACGATGTCTAAGTAGTCTATTTATACTTTAAGGGGATGTGTGTCCTTTTGTATGTTAAAATACTAGGTAGATTATCTTGAAAAGTTCACTATCAAACAGTGCTCTGCAATATTTCATCCCACATAGCAATGCTAGCTCAACCAATGACATGCGTTTCAGGGGGCGGGATTATCTGATTTTCTGACCAATAGCAGATGATGTTTGAAAACAGTCATTAATTTAAAAATTCTTTAATTAAATTTTTTAGTTTAATCATAAAGTAATGCAGAAATTACAGAACAAATCAAAGCCAGATGCTTTTATAAGCATCTCCTCTAAAGTGATTAGTAAATGATTACATTTGAATACAACCTTCAGTCTAAAGTACTAATTTAAGGGTGAAAGACAAACCGGTCTATCCGTACATCAATCAGCCAACCCTAAAGGAATAGCAGGTGTCCTTTTAAAGAGAATCAATACCCCCAAGTTTAGAAAGATCAATGTCCAATTTAATTGGTCAATGGGCTTGTTTTAATTTCTTTGAAGGTGCCCGGGGCAGGACTTCTTTGAAGCGAAGCAGGATGGGGCTCAAGAAATCAGGTTTCAGACAGGTTTGACTCAAGGTCGATCAGTGTTCTTACGAGGACGACTTCAGTCATCTCTGCTAATTTCCACGAGAGAACTCTGCGAGGATGGGAATGTGCCCTCTGCTACTGTCTCTCTACCCTTCAGGAAATTGCTTTAATGTTTCATTTCCCCTGACACAGGATCAGAATGAAAAACAGCGAACTGTCCCCTCATCGCTCAAACGAGCAGCGCGGATTCAACTGGGCATCATCCCAAACCACACCGCTGCCAACCATCTTACCGCAGAACACGTGCTGAACTCTGGGTGATGTCGAAAGTCCATTGACCATAGTTGTGATGGAAAACATTTCTAGGGAGACGTACTGCCTCTCTAAACATTAAAGAACAATACGCAAGTACAATAAAACAGGATTTTCCTAACTCTTTTGAAATGAAAGCGATTATATAGTCCACTCTGATAAATGAG
Source organism: Chrosomus eos (assembly GCA_036326025.1). NCBI lineage: Eukaryota > Metazoa > Chordata > Actinopteri > Cypriniformes > Leuciscidae > Chrosomus > Chrosomus eos. The sequence goes on from CM070840.1 coordinate 11,409,343, forward strand.
GATGTTTATCACATGAAAAACATCCTGTTTAACTTTATGGTTTAGAAAAACAGTGGGAAATTATGTTTTTTGTGCAAAAAAAACCTTGACTAACATAAGACTTGCTATAAAGTGTAGAATAATAAGTAAACGTCTCATTTATTTAAACTATGCTATTACTGTAGACAAATATAAAAAGTTTAAATGTTTTCTTTTATTCATCAAGGATGCATTAAGTTGATCAAAATTGACAGTAAAGACTTTTAAATTGTTACAAAAATATAAATTTCAAATAAATGCTGTTTATTTTCAAATAAACGTTATACTCAAAGAATCCTGAAAAAAATGGAAAAAAGGAAAAAAAGTTTGGTTACACTTTATTTTAAGGTGCATTGTTGAATTGTATTTACTCAAATAGGTGAGTATTAATTAACTACATGTAGCTACTATAGAATTATGGTTAGGGTAAATTACTTAAAATTAAGCATAATTTACTGTTATTAGTAAGTACATGAAGTAACGGCAACTTAAAATAAAGTGTTACCAAAGTTTGACAAAAATATTATGCAACACAACTGTTTTCTACGTTGATAATGATAAGAAATGAAAGCTTTAGTGTAAGTTCTGCCGGGAAGACTCAATTGTTACGTCACTTATTACCTTCTCGTCTATCCAATCGTGTTCTAATACTTGTAGTGTAAGATCGGTACTTATACATGTCTTAGTTCGCAGATGCTGACGCCTACATTCCCCTCCACCCTCCCCACCACCACCAGGATGGTCCTTTCCCATACCTCCCGTCGGCTGCGCCCCTGCCTTCGTCTTCATGAAATCCATACCCTCGGATTGCGAGCTACGCCAAAGAACTTTATATCAAAATACATGCTTGCTGGGCTGTTAATAAATGCATGCTTGTCACGTTATTTTGCCTCCCGATCTTTCTGGTATATAGAAATGTTTCTTGAGCAGCAATTTAGCATATTAGAATGATTTCTGAAGGATCATGTGTCTGAAGACTGGAGCAATGATGCTGAAAATTCAGCTTTGCATCACAGGAATAAATTACATTTTAAAATATATTAAAATAGAATTTATTTTTGAAATAATATTTTACATTTACTGTATTTTTGATCAAATTAATGAAGCCATTGGTGAGCATGTCTTTCAAAAACATCTTACTGACCCCAAACTTCTGAATGGTATTGTATATAAAAAAAACATGAAAACAAATTGGAAAATTGGAAAAAAACATATATATTTTTTTTTACTCAGTATGCTTGATTTTTTTGTGCAGAAACCCATTTCCACCTCAGTCTACTATACGTGAATCAAACCATTTCTTAGATGTCAAACAGGTTCTAATGAAATCCTGTTCAAATCCAATTTATATGCTGGATCATCCCGTTTTTGTGTCTATAGCCTCAGAAGGGCTGATTTGCACCATTTCAAGGCTTCTTCAGTCACTGCATACATCTCCTTTCAACATTCAGCCAATCAGAGCAGGTAGATGTGTCAGCATGCCTGCTATGATCCTTGGTATCACCTCAAGTCTCTCTGACAACTCACTGCGCTTTAGAGGGCTGATTATCCAGCCATAAGAGGCGTTTGCCCTCGCTGCTGGAGACCACGCTTGTCCACAAACACTCAAAACCACACGGTCATGACAGGGTAAAGCAATATACAATACATGTGCTGACATTTTTATAGAAAATCCCTCTAATAAAAGCGGATTTCGTTTCAACTTTCTCGAGTTATAGCAGATTTGAGCCCTGTCATCTTCAAGTATAAGTTTTCTCTGAAATACAGTATTCCTCCCGGTGCAGTTTAATGTCAGTTTGGTGTATGACCAAGACTAACATTTCAGCATCATAATTTATTAAATTGTACAATCTTAAATTCAAAATGCTTTGGCTGAACTTTCGCTCTTGCCAACTTATGTTAATCTGGGACATTTGAATACTTAATAGGACATTTATTCGTCATAATAAGTATAAGATACTTAACATTTGCATTGAAATCCTTATTTGGTTTTTGTGTTAAAAGCTCTTCTTTCCCTCAGACGGCTGTTTAAGTTAGAATGCAGGGGAGGTTTCATCTTATGTTGGAGACATTTTTTTTGTCAAAATGACAGTTTTTCCATGGCCTCAAACATACAATGATTTAGCTTAAGGTTCCCAACATTCCTATCGTTCCCTGCATTCCCAAGGCTCCCTACCCCTATAAAACAGCACAGATCTATTAAGAGCATTTATTTGATAAACAATGCCATGAAGAATTAATGATGCTACAAATCTTAAGGCAAAACAGGTCATGGGTACGAGTTAAAAACATCTCATGACTTATGTTTTGACTAAAGGTTACAAAAATTAGATGGGGATAAAATGTTTCATTTTTCATTTTTATTAGGGAGAGTTAAGTTTATGTTTAAGTTTATGTTCCCTGATGCCCCTGTAATGCAATAAAGAGAGAACATAATAACATTGTCATATGTTTCACTAGTTACAGCTTATGATTACATGATTTGATTTGAATAACTAACTTGACTTACATCAGTGGAGGTCAGCCTGTAATTCTGACAATTAGATTGAATTATTGTATCATGTTTTATGTTATAGCTCCTTAAAAAAGTAATCCGCCAATTTTTAACTCACATTTGGTGCTTGGTGAGTGTTAATGACTGGCTCTGTAGTTTGTGAATTACTAAGGTACAACTCTAGAAACAAACGTGACCATCTAACCACCCAATATACTGTAGAACACGTGCAGGACAAATGAATGAAAACTCCTAATGATTCAGTTCACTCCTCCGCTCTGGCAATCTGTATTGACACTGGCATTGCCATGCTTCACTTCCTGCAGAGATTCTCTCCATTACAGCTCATGATTATTCATATCGCTAAAGCACAATCACAGGAAGAAACTGTAAATTTCACAGGCGACTGGCGTTCAAGACAAGCTATTTAATGGACTGAGAGGATCTAGTGTTATTATGAGAAACGTTACATGCTACTGGACATTTATATTATATATATATATATATATATAATTCTGCCATAAAAGAACAAAAGCACCTCTCTACTCTGATTCTTTTATCATCTCATGTATTTTTTGGGTTATCTGGCACTCTTTTCGACTTCAAACGCATCTAAAATCATTTGTCTCCAAATTTGGGATCCTGATAAGAAATATAATACTCAGAGCAATTTGGTTGAAAGCCTATGAAAATACACTTGAGCCAGCTGCTCGCTTTCTTTTAAAACTCTAGTGCTTTCCACGACTGTTTGCCTCTGTCAGACACACGCATGAACACACACATGCATTCATGTACGCACTCGCATCTCCAAATGCACACAAACACGGTCTCTGCCCCAAAGGTAGTCCCAGCTGGCAGGGATGCAGGCACTAAAAGGTTCAGGGTCCTGAAATGTCCTCAGCGTACACACACAGTGGTTATAGCACATGTGGAGAGGAAACAACAGTGCCTTTCAGGCAAAATATCTTCCTTTACCGCTGCCATTCATGCATAGCTCCTTCAGGATAGTTAGCGCAATGATGCTAAATACTGTGTACAATCAAAAGTCTCATTCTGATGGCATCTGTTTTCAGGACAAATGACTGTAAAGTAATTCTGGGAAAGATCTGACTGCATAAATTCAGTCACTCACCTTGGTTGCATTCGGGCTGGGCTCAAAGCAAACGCTGTGGATGCTGGGATACACGTTGGACCAGCCTTCCGTTGTGCAGTTCCTGCTAATGATCCCTAGAACAAACAGACATTGCTTCGTTAACAGCCAATTTATCAGACTGATTAATGGCAATTTAGTCTGACAACGAGCATTAGTGAGTGTTTTGGTAGGTAACGCTTCGCAGCATTGCACATTGCAGAAAGACCAGAGATATCTGAGAAAGCTAATAAAGTTCATTATACAAGAATCGAGTGAAGCTCAATAAAGCTTGCCAAGAAATGTTTTACCCAAAATCAAAAGAAAAAAATACACCATATTTTGCATAAAAAGAAATCTAATTTTTAGCATCGTTTTCATGATAATTAAATGCATTCTTTCACTTAGTTTTCAACAATTATTTTTAAACCAAAAATAATCTACACTACCATTCAAAAGTTTGGGATCAGTAAAATTAATTCTATTATTCAGTATTATATATATATATATATATACTTACTACTTTTAAAATTACTACTATAGAACTACTTAAGTTATGTTAATGAGAATATGAACTTTTATTAGTACTTTGATAATGAGAACAAGAGGAATGTGCTTAAATGTAATGATGATAACATTGCATGCAATAAATGATTGGTCCAAAAACAAATCCTTATTTTCTTAAAGGAAACTATGATGACTAATATTTTTCCTTTTGATTATAGAGTTAAAAGATTCTGAAATACATCTTTATTCTGTGTCCAGCCTTTATCTTAAGGTGCAATTACCTTTACATTTCCATCTACATGGGCTGCACTCACTCATTATACTTGTAAATCCATATGGCACCAGTGATAATGGAATAGTTTTGCACATCACTGATGCATTCAGTCAAGGCGGAGAGGCAGAGGCTGAGTGTGAAGTATAAATACAGTATATTTGTGTTTCATGCACTAAAGTATCTGCGTGTAGGCTTGTTAATCCTCTCAGTAGCGATAACAGCCTCCTACACGTTGCACGGCATCAATGACCACCATTACACCTGGAGAAGAGCAGCTGGCAGGATAACAAAGTGTACATAAACACATTTACACATCAACTAAATATTATAACACCCAAGTCCTTTCTGATACATTTAGGAACATCTGATTTAAAAATAGTACTGACTAGAGTGAAGATCATCAGAATAAAGTACTTTAATTAAGATAATGCATGTTAAAATACTTTATTCTATCCCAGTTAAATATGCAGAGACAACCCGATCTCACGGCAATTCGTACGAATTCTACGAGGTGGCTAATTCGTACGAATTCATACAACCTCACTCGTACGAATTAGTACGATTTTTGCTAAATCGTACATATTTTACGAAGTTGCCCAATTCGAATGAATTCGTACGAATGACCTACCCCTGACCCCGCCCCTAAACCTACCCTTCACGTGGGTTTAGACAAATCGTACGAATTCATACGAGTGAGGTCGTACTAATTCGTACGAATTAGCCACCTTTTAATCCCTCGTACAAATTCGTTCGAATTGGTCGTGAGATAGCGTTGGCAGAGACTATAAGTTGTAAAGCTGTAGGTTGATTTACCTGAAAACTACTGTAAAATTATGTACATTTGTTATTATATTTAATATAATAAAATAGCAATTTGCCATTAATAAAAAAAAATGTTTTTGCAATTTATGTAATAAAAAAAGTAGGCTAATGTGTGTGTGTGTTTATGTGTTCTGTATACACACACACACACACACACACACACACACACACACACACACACACACACACACACACACACACACACACACACAGAGAAAATTTGCACTCATATTTCTAGCATGAATCATTTCTAAACAATAATTAACGGTGATCCATCTTAATTTGGAAGCAATTTTTTTCTTTGTTTTTTTTTTTCTTTTTTGTGATTAAAAATTCAAAGTATTCAAACTATTTTTTCAGAGAAAGGTAAAAAATTGGCCTTGGCTTTTATGCAAATTTAATGGATTAAAAAACAAAGAGAGGACTTTTCTCCCTCACATCAGAACCCAGACATTGGACTCTATCAGTAGATCACTGACCTACAAAAGACAACTGCGCTAGATAATACTCTATATTTATTAACATCGATAGTATCTGATTCTAAAAACACTTCAAGTGAAACGACTTCTGATGCGTTACTCAGAGCGACATGCGTATGTTCTATGTATATTTTAGGACTGAGAGGAAAGCAGAATGAATATTTAATGGAATTTCATGGGCCGAATATGCGGGAGAGCACAACTACATCACTGCAGAGCACTTTGCGAGAGAGAGAATGTAAACTCTGCTGACATGTATCAACATGGAGATTTATTTTTGTCCGTGTCCAGCCTGAAACAAATCCCCCAAACACACACCCACACATGCTCACACACACCCAGCCATGCAAATCTGAACATACGTGCGTACAATCACTCAAACACACACACAGAGGCCTAACAAAAGGGTCTGTCTGTACAAACAGACAGATTCAGGGTTTATAAAGGTGCTAACTAACCCATCTTTGAAAACCTGGTCCACCTTATTCGTCCTATTCACAGGCATCCGCTAATTTACGTCATCATGTGAGCTCTTATCTTGAATTCAAAATGTCAGAAGGGTAATCAAACATCTATTTGTCCAGAAGCATAAGTGCTTTGCAGGAGCACAAAGCGGGACTGCTTTGCTGCTTCTCACTGCCATTCAGGGACACAAATGCAAAGACGCAGAGCTTTGTGCTGGCAAAAGCCTGACAGACAGCTACTTTCCATTTTGTGCATGGCACATCAGTCCAAAACGCTCATCTCTAACATGACACCAGCAACTAAGACAGAAGAATGCTATGTGCGGAGTAATTTTGTACGTCCTCCAGAAGGCTATTGTAGAAATGACAGGTGTACTGCAGTAATGTAACACAGGGCTTTCTTTTTTTTTGCAAACGGCTCCTGTATACACACACATATTTATATATATACACACACACACACACACGCATATAAACATAGGATCATGTGACACTGAAGGCTGGAATAATGAATGCTAAAAATTCAGCTTTACCATCTGCAGGAATAAATGACATGCCAATATTAAAAATGTGTATCAAATGGAGCCTTGATGAGCACAAGACACGTTTTTTAAAAACATTATATTGTTTTTTTTTATATTTATTTTAAAAATATAAAATAACGAAAGAGTAAAACATATGTTTTTGCACTTTCTCTCCCTAAAACTGCATAGGCCACAGATTAAAAACCCCTTATGTAACGTACATGAGGTCTGCCGAGGAAGAGGAATGGGAAGATGAACCGTTTACTGCCCACACAACCCCATTGCACCTGGAACTACCTCATACAATAAAAGTAGGTGATATATATATCTGATCTACCCCTTACAATCCATTAACCTCTGTCAAACGATTAAAAATATATGTCTCTTAACAGCTGGGTTGAGAAAGTGCAATGCGTTGCTTTTTTCAGAGCTACTTTACAGAAGAAAAAAACAGCGGATAAAATCTGGGGTAACAGCTAATGGAGCATAAATGATGCTGATGATGATGACAGTGATTCATCTGTGAAAAGTTCAGCCATACATTAGAAAGCTTGATTGGAAATGATAATCGTGTGCTATAAAACCACCAGGTCAGCATGTGTTTCCAGATGTTCTGGGCTAATTTGGCTCCTTAACTCTGTGGATATCCAGCGGCACCATGTGTTCATGTGTTCCTGCATGACCTCTCTGAGCCAGCAGGTTAGAAAGGGCTGGAAATAGACTGATTGGGGAATCGGGGCTGTAGGTATACTCCCACACTCCGGAGCTTGACGGACAACTTCTCTGTGGGGAAGAACGAGTGTGCTGGTTCTGTGCCCTCGGCTCGGGTCCACGGGTCAATGAGCATGTCCGAGCAGAAGGGGAAAGACATGATTCACTCAATCCAGCCTTCAGTTTACTCCCTTACTCATTCATTTACTCACACATTTCACAAGCACAATTCACTCTATTAGTTTACATAAAAACAGCCTTCAAAATAGGGGTTTAAAGCTTAATGCCATTAAAGAACCTGTTTAGGTTCATATATACACTGGTGATACCCCTTGGAGAAAATCTTCGCAGCTTTTTAAAAAGGAAGCTATAAGTTATAGAAAGACTGTCAACGGTAAAAAGTTCTTAAATATATATTAAAGCTCCTATAAGCCATAATGGAATATATTAGGTATCTTCCAAAGGGAGTCTAGTGGTTTTCCAAATGTGGTTCTGACTAATATTTAGACGACCAATATTGGTATTGGTATATATTGGTATTGGTATATATATAACGATCAATATTACACCTTTTGTTTTAAATTATCAGTATCAGCTGATTTTGGATCTCTGCATCATGTTAAGATGGATAAATGACAGTTTGCAAATATTAAAGTAAAAATTACCATCTCTGGTGAACAGATTTTTTAGGACAGCGGGGCAGGTATTGACAACCACCTCTCCAAAATCAGCATGGTGCCAGCAAGAAATATTGTCCCACATCCCCCTGCAACCTGTAAGGACGGAGACATAGAAAACTTAATAAAAGCTCAAAACATTTTGTGAAAAATATGCTGAAATAGCAGAACTTTCAACAAAAGTTACCACAGCACTGCATGAGAAACTTGACATGTGTTTGACAGGAATCTGGAAAAATTTAGGTTAAGATAAGATCCGCATTCATTTACCAATGTTCTTGACAGTCTTTTATGAGTTGAGTGTATCTGACCATTTTTTCTCTTTTAACCTAACACACCACAAACAATGCATGGAACACGCATTTAGTTTGCCTTTCATTTAGCAGTAAAGCTACTACAGTACAACCAAAAAAATACAAAAAAGGAGAAAGTCATTGAATCTCTTGAGACCAGTCCACATGGTCAAATGAGTGTTTTGTAAAGGTCTGGACATAAATAGAAAGATGGTCAAAAAGGTTTGACAATGACATCACACCCCCATCCATCGTCATCAACAACTCATCTATTCAACTGAGTATGAATAAAAGTATTATTTTCTTTTAAAAACAAATCCCACTGACCTCAAATCCTTTTAACAGTATTGTGTGAAAAGAAATACGCATTTGTGTTCAGAAGAGTCAGGCACACAGGTTTGGAACAGTTTGAGTAAATAATGACAGAATTTTCATTTTTAGGAACAATTCATTTAAAAAGCTGCGTCTTCTCTGAAACAGCTGGTCGGTTCTGAGGGAAATAAGAAGTCTAAACTAAGAGAAAACAGGTCACTCACCAAGCATTGTTTAAGACACAGTAAACATTGCTTCTGATTGGTCGGCGCTCAGTCCACTATGCCCTTTTATGAACAATCAGAAATCTGGGATACATTAAGTGGCCCAAACCATTTTTTGTTTTTTTTGCAATCATCTCCAGAGGGACTCATCACTCATTTCACCCATTCGAATGGTCAAGACCTGTGTGTATTTATTGCCAAATAATTACCATTAATTGGAACATCTGTCCGTTGACGGACACCACACAGCTGTCATCAAGGCAAAGCAGTGTTGTTCCCACACTTCTGATTTTGTTCTAAAGTGGATGCAAAGCATGTAGAACCATGCAAAACCAACATGCAAAAATAAAGAAAATATTGTCTATGATTGCAGGCTATGATTAGGCTTCTTTTGTGTTTAAATGTAGTAGTTGTTTAACATTATAATTGTCACATAAATAAACAAAGGCCAAATATGGTCGCTGACAGGTTATTGACCGCTGATTGAAAACGGCCAATGACCAGAGATAATACGAGGTGGGAAAATGCTGAAGAATATATTTAAAGGCCCTTTAAAGCACAGGCATCAGAGTCATCACTAAAACATCTGGGATCGTAAAAGCTTCAAAGATCTGATAGCTCTCATCATAAAACTATGAGTATCTTTATTCCATTAAAAAAGAGAGATATCTTCTGTTACCTCATCCAGACTCACTTAAAGGGGGAGTTCACCCAAAAACTAAAATTCTGTCATTACTCACCCTCATTTTGTTCCAAACGTTAGACATTCGTTCATCTTTGGAACACAAATGATGATATTATTGATGAAATTTGAGTGAATTGACTGCAACGTTATTACCAAAGCCCAGAAATGTAGTAAAAGACATTGTTAAAATAGTCCATGTGACTAGTGGTTCAACCGTAATGTTATGAACCGACGAGATGTTGTGCGCTGTAAAATTACTGTAATAAACACAACAAGGCTGTGAAAGTTGACTAGTGTGTAGATGACTTTACCTGTTTGGCTGATGATGTTTAATGTCCCTGACAACCTCTGTAGTCCCATTTAACCACTTGTTAGCAACAGTCTTTTTCAAGACACATAAAAGCTTTAAAAAAAATCACGAGTGGTGTACCATATTACTGCTATGTTTTATGTCATTTAATAAAACATGAAAATATCTTGAGTTTGTGTTCAGACCTTTTTGGAAGGATTTAACCAAAATCCCATTAAAAAAACCCATTGACGATGGTTTAATTCATTTTGGCCTACAAAAAGATGTCATCCCTGCACCAATATAAATATCACATTTAACATTGACCTTAAAAGCTGGAGCCAAAAGCAACTCAAACACTCTCAGCCAACAGTAAATGTGATTCTACATCTGCCAGAGCATTGCTACACACCAACAGAAAAACAATGAGACATTAACTGATTATGTAGGACAAACAATGTGGCGAGAGCTCATTCAGATTTCTTTCACTGTAATGTTTGTGGAGAACATGATACAAACACACATAACACTTTCATCTTACAATGTTTGCCTAGTGAAATGCAGTTTCACGTTCTGGCCATCCAACAAGTGGATGCTGTAAGTAGATTTAGATGATGTAACGTGCGTGTGAACACATACACGCACTAATACATTACCTTTGGTGTTTGCAGGAAAGTCGTCATCAGTCAGTACCCAAACATTCCTTCTCGGCCATCTGCAGCTCATACAGAAAGTGACAGTTTGCATGTCTCCCGCTGACCTTCAGGGGCAAAGGAAAGAAAATCAACAAATGATCTCAATACTGTCATCCAAGAAGTGAAAAACGTCTCAGTCAGTGTTGCTTTTGCATCGTTGAGATATATTATTACAGTTTATAATACAATTTTAAATTAGTTTTTATATTTTAATTTTTACTTTTAAAGTTTTAGTAATTTAGTTCTTTTTGTCATTTTTATTTGGGTTTTTTTATGTCTAAATAGTTATTTCTGTTATTATAAAAAAAAACTTAATATACTAAAATGAAAAATATAATATATATATATATATATATATATATATATATATATATATAATATATATATATATATATATATATATATATAATATTTAGTGATTTTTCAGTTTAAGTTATTTTTGTAATTAAATTAAACTAAATTAATATGAGAAATTTTGTAGATAAAGTTTTTTTATTATTATTGTTTTAGCTTTAGTAAACTATAATAACCCTAGCTGGTCTCAGTGACAATATATATTTGCATAGACATGCACCTTCCAGCTTATTGGGATCTGCAGAAACATCATGAGGTTTGTCATCTGAAAGCAGTGCTGAACTGCTAACTCAGTTGAGATGGCTTGCTGGTGACATCATCTGAAATGACTGATCAACACAGTTGGATTCAAAGCTAGCGTGATCAAAGAGCCGTCACAAAGCCTGCTCAACTGATGGACTAAAAATCCTCTATTATAAGAACTGTAATGATATCAAGGGAATTAACCAGAGTCACATGAAGTCTTCGGTTAAAGATCTCATCGGCTGGTGCTCAGTCATGGTGGATAGTTTATGCTTTATACATGTGGGGGAAAATGCTACAAAATCATTCCGAAAGCGCAGGCTGTTAGAATTTAAAATCTGAATTTTTAACATCTAAGAACATGCATTTTGAAAAATAATCCTTTTTAAACCCAAATGTTTCAAGCACAAGGTCACCTTGTACGTCTTACGTGTTTGCGCTGCGTGTGAACTCTTAGTCACTTTGGCTTTGGGTTTTTCCAAGTGAACAGCACAGAGACAAATCAGAACAGAACATTAGCCAACACTTTACGTCTGTCAAATCTTCAGCTACATCTTTGACTGGAGTCCTCAGCTGAGCAGAGCTTTCCATTCTGTATCACAGCTAGAACGATCGCCACACACGCTAATGATATGAGTGATTGTATCAGGATTATTGTGGATCATGACTGTCAGAGCAACCGCACGCTGGCTGAGATTAACTCAGGCTGAGAGCAATTACAGTCCAAAGCAGATTTGACATTCTCACTTCTTTTTTTCTGCTGATTTCTCAGCTTCCACTGAGAGAGAATGGATTCAATATGTGGATTACCAAAAGTCTGAATCCAAAACATCTCGGTATTACTAAAAATATCCAAATGAGCTTCAAGAGTGTTTCTTGTGCACATCTTATTTAAATGACATTTGTGAGAGAAGTGCATCACATGTATCCTGAGAGTGTGTTGTTCCGGTTTAGCAGACTGAGTCTCGTCAGCAGTCGGTCGCCAGGGCACATATCTGACTCATCCTTCTGCTTCATGGGAATTGACATGTTTTTCAGAAATAATTTGTTGGGAAAACGAATAGCGGCTTTGTAGTTGAAAGGGGAGCATCTGGTGCAACAAACATGTAAAACACTTTCACCTGAGAATGATGCTTTCTCAAAGTAAACTAAGTGACGAGGATGCAAAAATGAGATGAATAGTTCAGATTATCAGATAAATGACACTTATCAGAGTTCTAAAGGATGTTTCAAGTAATATGACCAAAAATTATCTGAAAAGGTCATTTTAAATACCATATCGTCAATACTGTTAGTTTATTATTATTTTTTTCAAGTTGATTTCTCTATTGACATTCACTGTTTAAAGGTTTTCTCACCAAATCTGCATTTATTTGGTCAAAAATACAGTAAAACATGTCAATATTATTAAAAAATAACTTTTATATTTTAATATTATTTTTCAGCATCATTACTCCAGTCTTAAGTGTCACATGACCCTTCAGAAATCATTCTAATATGCTTGATTTGCTGCTAAAGAAACATTTCTTATTACTATAAATATTAGAAAACTGTTCTTCTTAATATTTTGTTGATTAATAGAAAGTCCAAAATAACTACATTTATTTGAATATATATATTTGTAATAATCTAAATGTCTTTACTATACCTTGTAATCAATTTAATGTGTCCTTGCTGAATAAAGTATGAATTTATTTGTCCTTTTTCTGTAAAAATTATCATAAGTTGACATTTTCTAATAACAGACCATGTCCTATAATGGGGTTATTATATGGGATAAGCTGTCACAATGAAACCTGCTATTAAACAGCCTATTATTGGTTTTTCAGCAATATTTAAACATATCATTCTATTTGTTTTGACCAACAAATATTGTAATTAATAAACAAAAAACATTAAAACATTTAAAATCCATAATACAACTTAAATGAACATTTACAATTTAAAAATGTGACTACTTCCCTCAACCTGACAAACAAAACGTCTCGGTTACATATGTAACCCTCGTTCCCTGAGTACAGGGAACGGAGACGTGTCGTCGGGGAGTTCCCTGACGAATTGGGATCACGCTAGGGAGACCAATCGACTTCGAGTGAAACTAAAACGAGCCAATGAAAATTGGCATGCAAGATTTGCATTCCGCGACCCGCCTACCAGTGCGGGTATAAAAGCCGGAAGCAAACGCATCCAAAATGCTTTTTCGCTGAGGAGCCGAACAGTGTCCAGTCCTCCGCGAAGGTACAGCAACGTGGCGAGGGGACGACACGTCTCCGTTCCCTGTACTCAGGGAACGAGGGTTACATATGTAACCGAGACGTTCCCTTTCGTCCTGGGAACTCCGACGTGTCGTCGGGGAGTTCCCTGACGAATTGGGATCCCTACAAACACGCCATGGTGCTGACCCCTTCCAGCGCCCAGCTAAGCTACCCTGCAGCAGTTTCTTGAACAAGATGCGGGAGCTAGCTAAGGAAAATCACACTGCTGTTCCGCAAGACCCACTCAGTGGATTTGGATAACACTGGGAAAGCGTGCCCAACCCGTAGGAGGGAACGCTACGGAGCCCCTGCCCGCCCGAAGGGAGGCACTGGAATACACGTATGTACTAACCCGTGGGGTAGTGAAACATACGGAAGTCCTTGAGGTAGTCCCAGCCCGAGGGGTGGGAGCGTACTCAGCAAGGACGACAGAGGGATCTGTCGAGAGGAAGACACGGAGCTAACCCGGAGGGTAGCTGGAACGTGGAAAAAATGGGTCACCGAAGGGACCACTGTTAAGGCCACCCAGTCTAATAGCAACTCCTACGAGAGGTAATAGACCTGGCACCGGCGATCCGCCTCGCCTAATGCCGAAGGGGTGATGGAGGAACTCCCGAGGTTAGCCGTATGTTGGGGAACCAACGGAGTAAAAGACGCACGTATCCGGCCCACGGGGCGGGAATGGCGTAGCAAGCCGACATAACCTAATTCCTCGCGCTACCGGCCGTAGCGAGTACACGGGAGGAAGCAGGTTCAACACGAAGGCTATAAAACCTAGCGAACGTGTTAGGTGTCGCCCAGCCCGCAGCTCTACAGATGTCTGTCAGCGAGGCGCCTTGCGCCAAAGCCCAGGAGGAGGCAACACTCCTAGTAGAGTGTGCCGTCAACCTAGGTGGGCAAGGCACGCCCTGGGACTCATAAGCCCGGGCGATAGCATCCACTAGCCAGTGGGACAACCTCTGCTTGGAGACAGCCTTCCCCTTCTGCTGGCCTCCGTAACAAACAAAGAGCTGATCTGAGGTCCTGAAGCTTTGCGTTCTGTCCACGTAACAGCGCAGGGCACGGACGGGACAGAGAAAAGCTAGGGCTGGGTCTGCCTCCTCCAGGGGCAGCGCTTGCAGGTTCACTACCTGATCCACAAACGGGGTGGTAGGAACCTTGGGCACGTATCCGAGCCGGGGTCTCAACACAGCGTGAGAAAGGCCCGGTCCGAACTCTAGGCACGATTCGTCGACCGAAAATGCCTGCCGATCCCCTACCCTCTTAAAAGAAGCCAAAGCCAACAGGAGAGCTGTCTTCATAGACAGGATATTTAACTCGACTGAAGGCAAGGGCTCGAACGGGGGCCTCTGGAGTGCACTAAGCACTAGAGTCAAGTCCCAAGAGGGTAAGTGGTGCAGAGTATGAGGCGGATTCAGCCTCCTGGCACCCTTAAGGAATCTGATGATCAGGTCGTGCTTTCCCAACGACTTACCTTCTACTGCATCGTGATGAGCGGCTATTGCGGCAACATACACTTTGAGGGTGGAGGGAGACAGCCTTCGCTCCAACCCATCTTGCAGGAAGGAAAGCACGACTCTGATCGGGCAAGTTCGGGGTCTTCCCGGTGGGAAGAACACCACTCGACGAACAGGTTCCACTTCAACGCATAGAGGCGCCTCGTAGAGGGGGCTCTGGCGGAAGTGATGGTGTCTACCACTTCCTGCGGTAGGCCACCTAGAACCTCCGCGTCCCGTCCAGGGACCACACATGGAGTCTCCAGAGGTCTGGACGCGGGTGCCACAAGGTGCCCCGTCTCTGGGAAAGGAGGTCCTTCCTCAGAGGAATCGGCCAAGGAGGGACTGACGCGAGGAGTATGAGTTCCACGAACCAAGTCCGGTTGGGCCAATACGGCGCAACGAGCAGGACCTGCTCCTCGTCCTCCCTGACTTTGCACAAGATCTGTGCAAGAAGGCTCACTGGGGGAAACGCATATTTGCGAAGACCCAGGGGCCAGCTGTGCGCCAGTGCATCTGTGCCGAGAGAACCCTCGGTCAGGGAGTAAAACAACCGGCAATGAGTCGTGTCCGGAGAGGCAAACAGGTCTACCTGAGCGGCTCCGAAGACTTCCCATATCAGCTGAACCATCTGGGGGTGGAGTCGCCATTCTCCCGGAAGAGGTGGCTGCCGTGAAGCTCGTCGGCTGTACGGTTGGGCATACCAGGGATGTGAATGGCTCGAAGCGACCTCAGATGCTCCTGACTCCACAGGAGGAGATGGCGGGCGAGTCGCGACATACGACGGGAGCGTAGACCACCCTGACGGATGATGTACGCAACGGTCGCAGTGCTGTCCGTACGGACCAGTACGTGCTTGTGCAAAAGCAGCCCCTTGAGGCGAGACAAGGCTAAGCGTACTGCTTGCAACTCTAGGCAGTTGATGTGCCAATGCAGTTGAGGCCCCCGTCCACAGACCTGAAACTGCATGCCCGTTGTACGTGGCCCCCCATCCGTTGGCAGAGGCATCTGTGAAAACCACAGCATGCCTGGAGACCTGGACTAAGGGCACTCCGGCCCGTAGAAACGCAGGGTCTGACCAAGGACTGAAGGTTTGGCGACAGTGCGGGGTAATGTTGACCCGGAACGTGCCGCTCTGCCACACCCATCTCGAGACTCGATCGTGAAGCCAGCGCTGAAGCGGTCTCATATGAAGCAGGCCGAGCGGCGTTACTGCGGCTGCGGCTGCCATATGCCCCAGGAGCCTCTGAAACTGTTTCAGTGGGACCGCTAATCTGCCTTGAAAGGACTTGAGGCAGTTGAGCACTGACTGGACTTGAGCGACCGAATCCATCCATACCGAGATAAGAGATCCTCTGCACTGGGCAGAGTTTGCTCTTGTCCCAGTTGACCTGAAGACCCAAGCGGCTGAGGTGCTGGAGCACCAGGTCCCTGTGTTCGCACAACAGATCTCGCGAGTGAGCTATTATGAGCCAGTCGTCGAGATAGTTGAGAATGCGAACGCCATGTTCTCTCATGGGAACAATGGCCGCCTCTGCGACTTTCGTGAAGACACGGGGCGAGAGGGCCAGGCCGAAGGGTAAGACCTTGTACTGGTATGCTCGACCTTCGAACGCGAACCGAAGAAAAGGTCGGTGTCGAAGGAGAATCGAGACATGAAAGTACGCGTCCTTCAGGTCGATCGCTGCAACCAATCCTGGGGACGGATGCACTCGAAGATGCGTATCTGCGTGAGCATTTTGAACGGGAGCTTGTGCAGGGCCCGATTCAAAACTCGCAGATCCAGGATTGGCCGTAACCCCCCCACCCTTCTTGGGTACAATGAAGTAAGGGCTGTAAAACCCAGACCTCATCTCGGCTGGAGGAACCGGCTCGACCGCGTCCTTCGCCAGCAGGACGTCGATCTCCTTCCTCAGGACAGGGGCACTGTACCTGGGAGGCCGGCGGGCAAACTGAATTGCATAGCCGAGCCGGATAGAATGGGTGAGCCAGCGGGACGGCCTCAGAAGCGCTAGCCAGGCTTTGAGAATTGTACCAACGAACCCACCCGGACCACCGACGTACCAGCGGAGGGGCAGCGAGGTGGAAGGCAGGGACCAGACTCCGGAGGCATTACTGCGGCCGAGAGAGAGGTCTGGGTGTGCGGGGCAACACCTACCTGCTTCCACAGAGGAACAGAGGGCAGGGAAGGCTCGGAGGCGTTCGGCTGCGGGCAGTCCCGAGGCGAAGAAAGGAGGGGAAACGAGGAGCGAGGCCCGAGGGCGTCGAGTCCAGGTTTTCGCACCACCTTGCCCAGCGGGAGATGAGAGTGACGAGGCCGTGGCGGCGTCACTGACATCTAAGAAATGGAAGAGGGGGAAAGGAGTGGCAAGGCATGGGAGCGTTGCTCACTGCAGTCCGCACCCTCGTGACCCAGAGATGGAAGAAACTGCTCTAGAAATGAGGGTACCACTAGACTCCGGGGAGCCAGCGGCGGAACAGAATGAAAGATACTCCACCCCGTCCTCCTCCGGGGGGAGGGAGAGGTGCGTGCACCGTCTCCGAGAGAGCAATTCCCTACAACGCTGGGTCACCTGTCTCAGGGCTGCCGAGACACGTGGCGCCGTCTTCCTGCGAAGCTAGACGTCACAGTAGAGCTAGCTGTGACAGCTTCCACAGGGGACTGACACCCTTGGCGACAAACAGACTGAGGAGGAGCATGAGGGACTCGGAAGCACATCAAGTCAAGCTCGTAGTTTCCTCAGCCTGCTTCTGAACTGTGGAGAGCCGCTGGGCACAGTCTCCAACAGTGTCACCGAAACAGGGCAAACCTTAAGAAATAGGAGCATCGAGAAAGAAAACTTTGGCGATGTCTCGTACATCTACAAGGTTAGCCCTGGGGAACTTCTGGACCACAGTGTGAACATCGTCTGACCGAGGGCCAGTGCTGTGACTAAAATCACGGTAGTCACTAAGCACAGCTCAACCCCGACTCAGAACTACCCTTGTGCACTGCGTGTTTTTTGGTCTACACTGACCATCACATGCAGGGAAGAGGTGGTCTGCTATTAGCAAAACCACCATCAAGGGTAGTGAGAGAGGAAAATTTTTCACAGATTTTGGCACCAATATGCCTCCATACTGCAAAAAGTTTTACACACACATCCAGGCAAGCACGGGGGCGGGGCAAGGCGACACGCGTTGCACTGCGCCCCCAGAGTAGCCCGGGAAGTGTGGCTGTCAAGTCTGGACCTGATTTAGCATGAGTGCACACACCATTACAGTGGGACTCAGTATCACCATATCCAGAGTGTAACAGCCCTCTCTCCGATGCAGCGATCGACATCTGATCCTCCCCTGGAGCCCCGAATGAAACACTTGGTTCCTCATGAGAACCACCAGTAATTCCATCCGTAAGCTGCCAGGCATGCACAAAACAGTGAACGTGGCCATCAAGCTTGATGACACACGGCACGTTGAAAGCTCTTTCAAGACAAACAACGCGCCGACGTGGTCATGCTCTCATAAGAGAGCATAAACCACCCACGAACACAGTTTCAGCATGTTTGCGATGCGCTAGAGGAGTGAGGGGTACCCCCACTGTAATCCTCAGATCACCAATGCTATTAGCCAAAGTAGCCCTCTTCTGGTGCAGAAGAGGAACTAGATCGGGGAATATGCAAAGGGACTCCACCTCGTTTGAGGCACTTGAGTCTTGACCGCGCATCTAGAGCGCCGAATGACGCGCGCTGGGTTGCCGTGACAACCGCGCTGTCAGCCGGCGGCTCGACGGCACACGGCACGCTGAACGGCTCAAGCCTTTACGAGAAAGGGGAGACGAACAACGCGCCGACGTGGTCATGTTCTCATGAGAGAACACGAACCACCCACGAACGCAGTCTCAACACGCTTAAGCCCAGGCATGTGAAACAGTGATCGTGGCCGTCAATGAGGACAGGAAACGACCGCATCCAGAAACACACAGGTGAAACGTCATCCTGAAAAGGACGCGATCTTCACCCGTGTTGCTCTTTCAGAGAAAAATACTCTCTAGTTGTGCTGAAGCACACAGGGATTAACGCGGCAACACAGCGGGGAAACTGCAAGCCCGCTGCGTGCACTCAACCGTATACCAGCTGTTAAAACAGCTCTTTGTAAACACAGCGCGTGTAGTAACAGACAGACAGCAGACGGGAGATCGCGAAGACCGCTGAAGCGCCGTCACACCAGCACAGAGAGTCATCTCAAGAAACAGCAGACTCGCAGTCTACAAGCTCATTCCACTCAGAGGACACAACTGGTCGGCTCCGAAGCAAAAAGCATTTTGGATGCGTTTGCTTCCGGCTTTTATACCCGCACTGGTAGGCGGGTCGCGGAATGCAAATCTTGCATGCCAATTTTCATTGGCTCGTTTTAGTTTCACTCGAAGTCGATTGGTCTCCCTAGCGTGATCCCAATTCGTCAGGGAACTCCCCGACGACACGTCGGAGTTCCCAGGACGAAAGGGAACTATTCATAGAGAACCCAAAAATGTGACTTTTTTTACTCTAAATTATATTAGCCTTCGTGATTTACCCCGGTCTGTCTGTCTGTATGTAATATATATATATATACAGGCAGCATATGTGCATTTTCATCTTTAAATAACAGTGATCTTCAATTTCAGTGTCACTCAGTCACACTATTCTTTGCACAACAACATCTCTTTGCACCCTGCTGAACTACTGTGCATGTGTGACACACTTTCCTGCTCGCTCATGTTTAAATCCCACTGGAGTAACAGCAACCACAAACTGATTTCCATAAGTTGTTTTAGGACTACAGATTTATTTGAAGGTTATGGAAGAAATTTACTTCCATTTACTTGAATGAAACGTAGTCGCTGGTCATTTATTTTCACAGAAAACGATGACGAATCACAGCACAGATAGCTTATGGTTACATTAGATTGCAGGTGGTTAGTGAATAAAATGCACTGAAATGTTACACAAAAGTAGTGTGACTGTTCAAGTCTAAACCTAACAGGATTACTATCTCTTCTGTGGCTTGACAATTTGCTTTCGTGCTACTATGTTTCTATTCTGACACGGTCAAGATGATTAAATCTGCAAGATGTGAATCTGGATTCCGGCAGTCCTTTACTCAACTGAAGTGGGTCAGCTGGAAAGCATGAAACTTTGCAAATATCATCATCTAATTATGTGAGAACGTGTGGTTTCATGCTTATGGTGAAAAGCAGTTGTGCAACTGTTATCAGTTTGTAAGCCAACTTTCCATTTCTCACACTCGAGCATAAAGCATTGCTCGAGAAGTAATTAACGAGAGTAGGAAATGCATTTCAAGGTCAAAATTCGTTCTGAGTTTTTATTTCTTTGTTTAAACAGTTGTGCTACACCACACAAAAAGCTGTGTTATTACTATCATAAACAATGTGGAAATCTTTTAAAAAAGGATATTAGACAATTTTTTTCTGATTACTCAAAGTATTTAGTAGAAAAATAGCTTCTAGATTATTGTCATTTATTGTCTAGCACATGGTTGGGGGAAAAGGTTAGACTGAAAGAAAATACCGTTCTTTGTGCCACTAAATTTTTCATCACCACAAAAGCCTGTCACATAAATACGATACAATACCATCAAACCCCAGGAGGACAAAGAGTAGTGAAATAAAATAAAAAAAGACATTAAATGTTGCTGCATGAAATTGGTCAGGGATTGAACGGATTGAATTCTAATAGAGCACAACCACACACAACTTCCACAGCTTTGATAGGATCTCTGTGTAATATGTCTTCAGTATCTGAAGATACCTCTTGATCCATGGATTGGAAACCGAGTTTTAAGGGCTTTTGGGGGCAGATATTGCATGAGCTTTACAAATCACTGCAAATTAAAAAAGTAGTACAGCAAGACAATTTTTGGTTTGTATAAGTATAAACATTGCTGCACACAAAACAATTACGCTTGCCTTCTCAATAATAATCCATAACAAAGACTGTAGAGTGGAAAACACATCAAGGACAGTCATCTTGTATCGTAATCCCTGTAGCACACATGCAGACTACACATATATATATGGTACAATTGAACATTTCTGCAGCATATACTAAGATTGAGTTAGTGTGTATCTGTGCCTCTGGGGATGCAGCATATGGACACAGAGTGTTGCACTTTAATTAAGGTCATAAAGAGATGCTCTGTGATCTACAAGATCAGCAACTGATATGGACTTTTGAATAGATAAGCTTAAGCTTATTTAAAATGAGATTAAACAGGGCTTGTAAACAACAGCTTATATAAGTTTATTTATGGTGCATCGCTTTTCCACCAATATTCAAACTATTTATCTTTGACATTGGTATTTACACTGTAAAAAAAATTTTTGACCTATTTTTGATCAGTCACTTTTCCGGTAAAAGATTAATTTATCTTAACAACTGCAAGAAAGTTATTTTCAAACAGCAATTTTTTGACGTATCCAAAGTTTAAACTTTGTGTAACGCAAAAGTGGTTCATAAGTACTTTCAACTTTGGTCCAAAGTTGAAAGTACTTATGAACCACTTTTGCGCGCACATCTTAAAATGTTTGAGGAAAACAATTGTAGCTGCGCAAAAAAAAGCGTATAGCTTTTTATTTGTCTGCAAAGCCACCAGCTTTACACTGCACAGCAAGAAATTGAGTAGCTCTTGCCCCGATGAATCTTTTCACGAAACCCCTTTGGGCGAAACACCTGAATCACTACAGAGAGCCTGTTTAGAATAGCCCTGGCCCACTTCTCTTCAAAACATTGTTATGTTCTCTTTTTAGCATATTTAAAAGACTAATTGTAATTGAATTAAAATCTGTATAAGAGTGTCCAGTACAAGCAGAACTGACAGCTGAAGGTCTGAACGACCGAAGGTTAAGCGACTGAAGGTTGATCCAAAGTGAAGATCAATTAACCAATAGAAATTAAACACTTTTAACACTGATGCATGGCATGCTCTGCAAATAACATTTTCTAAAAGTAAAAAAAAAAAAAAAAACTGACTTTTCGCATTAAGAGGAGACTGTGGCTTTACACTTTTGAATATTTCTCTGGTATATGTTTATACTTTAAACATACCGTACTAAAAACAGCAACTATTGATTACTTGGTGAATATTGAATATTTTTATCGTTGGTGCTCAAGAAAAAGACATACAATTTATTGAACTCATGTTGTCCCCCCAATAACTGGGGATGTCGTAATCGGGTTTGTTGTCACATCCTGACTTTAAACCGCCTATTTTAAGCTTTTTAAAAATTAAAGCAATTACAAAGCACAAAATGATTCATGAAACAGTTAGTGTAAAAGGTAGGCTATTTGACAGTAGCTGGCTTTGACATGGTTTCTATCTAGTCCAAGCTTGTCATTTGTGGTCAGATTGGTCTGTCCAAGCAGATTTCAATAATGGCTCAGCTGGCAGTCCTGAGATCATCCTGGTAGACCACCTTGTACCAATAACAAACCATCAATCATGTTCTTAAACCAGCTTGATCAGCATAAGTTGATATGCAAGTTGACAAAATTTCATCAGTTTTAGAGCAGAAAAGTTTTGTGTACCATTTTAATCACATCAAATACATTTGATAAGTCATGCCTGTATTTATTTAATAGATCTATATAATTTATTATTTGGGTAACACTTTAGTTTAGGATCCAATTCTCACTACAAGTTGCTTAAAGCATGCATATTAGGATATTGGATGTAATAAATCACAATAGTGTTTTGAGGCAAAAGTCGTAGTTAATAGTTAGTTAATACTGAGAATTGGACCATAGTCTAAAGTGCGACCATAATTTGCATAAAACTATAAATATAGGTTAACTAAATACGTGCCAAATGACAAACATGTCATGAGAACAGTAGTTCAACCTTTTAATATAAATATTCTATCATTATAAAGCTCTTGTCTGAAACACGCTAGCGTGGCATGTTGTTTACAAGTAGCCTAACTGTAGCTAAATATGATAGTTTGGCAGACACAATTCACAGACATTGGTTTGAAACCAGCATACAAAACCACAACTAGAAAACTCGTATTTGATGTGATTGGACTACTTACTCTAAATCCCATATTTACTGAAATGCAGTCCTTTATATAAAAAAAAAAAAAAAACATTTTGACAGTTGAAACCCGCACACCTGAGGCGGACAAACTCATAACTACCGGTGTAGGTAGTTTACTTACCGAGTGCGCGTGCCAAACTAAGAGAAGAGCCAAACAGTTCACGAGGTTCATGTTTATTTCTTGGTGGTTTCATAAATAATATCTCGTTAGCATAAATTCCAGCCAGTCCTCAGTATCAAGAGCGAGAAGTCATGCTGAAGGACAGAAGAAAACACGCCACTTGCGCCAAGATGTCCAGTGAAAACACTTGTGAGCGCGCAAAATTCGTGTGTAGAGTGCAGGATGGATGAGCGCGCGGGTGCGGGTGCGCGCGCTGAGGGGAGGCTGTTGTGTATTCTGTTCCTCCTCCTCTCTAGATCATCAGAAGCGCCACACATCTTACACTGCCAGCACTTGGACAGATATTTCACTGGCATTCATTTCAAACACTTTGAGTGTTTATCTGCTTTGAGGTCACTCACATATTTTGGTGATTTTTCTGATTATGGGGTAAAAAAACTTTTACCCCCGTAAAAAAAAAAATCAGAATAGGTTTAGTTTTGAAGGTCAGTCTCTGTGTAGACACATACCCTAAATCACTGGCCACAAAAAAAAGTGATCGAACATTTCCACTGCCCAGGAAAAACTTTTGGGTCACTGAACACATGTTGGGCTTTTGAGCCAACATACCCCAATTTAAGTTGTTCCATAGAACCAGCCTTTATTGGCTTTTCAGCGACGTTTAAATAGTAACTAATTGTGTGTAATAAAAGAGTTCATGAAATGGAAACATGTAAAAGGTACAAAAACATCAAACTATTGTTTTAGTCAACAAACATTGCATTTAATACATTTATAATATTTAAAACACGTTCACTGTAGAAAAATTAAGTTATGACAACCTTTGTTTTTACATTGCTTTAACTCATCAAAATAAGTTTAGCAATTAAAAAAAATTCAATAGTATATTGAATTATATATTATACTAGATTTTTTAAAAAGTCAGTTTAATGTAGCTAATTTAAGTCTAAATGACTGAAACATTCAGGTTGATTATACTTAAAAATTTCAACTTTTTTTTACAGTGTTACAACTTGCATCAACTTGACATTTATGAAAAATAGCATGTTCTATCCAGACAGAATTTATAATTATTCTCCAATTTAAAACCAGCATACAAACCCACTCATGGGACGGGGCCCAGTGCAAGTTCGAGGAAACGGGGGCCACCCTTGGTCAGTCCGTGCCCTGCATGGGGCCCCTAAAGCATGGGGCCCGATGCTCTTACATTTTGACTATAACCATATAAACTTTAAGCTCAATCCTATGAAACCAAACAACATTTTGACATCTGGGTGTGAAAAAGCACAATTCATTAGATCTCTGGAGAGAAGAACATTCGGGTAACAAGCATGAAAATGAGTGTGAAAATAAGATGTTAGTGTGAAGTCTCTCTTGGATTCTCAGGCAGTGGAAGATGCAATGGATCTTTTCACTTCTTTAATTATTATTATAACTCCAAAGACTTTGCTCATTAGTTTACCATTAACTTGAAAAATAAACTTCTTTCTGCCTCCTTAAAGCGGACGTTGTGTGGGGAACCTGTAAATAAACTGCTTACTAAGACTCTTTTATCTATAATGTCAAACCACAAGGTATGTAGGTCATAGATGTGATACAATAGATAGAGTGACCACAGACAACAAAAAATCCTTTCTACAAGCACCTTTTTATAGTTTGACTGTTTTTTTCAACTATGAATTCAATGTTCACACTGCAATTCTTTGCTTCACACTTCAAAATTGGATGCAATTAAAACATTTTATGAGTAATCATTGAAAAAACTGTCAAATACAGAAGTAAGTTGAGCTGAACAGCAGTTTAATAAATAATAACTTTCTCAGCACTAAGGAACAAGGACGTTTCGTTCTACCGACCTACCCAAGTGCTGTATTAATACTCACACAGGTCAGTTTATAAGACGAATCAAACTTGTGAGGTAACGCAGCGCTGTTTCACTTGATCTACACACTATCACACTAAACTGCATTTGAGTGTGTTGAAAGTTAAAATGTTATTCTATGTGTGTTAGTTAGTTTGTCTGTATGCGACTAGCAGTAAGCTAGATCAACATTAGAATAACATATTCTAACATTTCATCATGTTAACCTATATAACATTGATTAGTTTTATGTACATTTGCTCACCTGTCTTATAAAGTACATGCAAGAGCGGCGTCTCTGTCAAGTCTAAGTTTGTCATGGATGTGGAGCTCTCGGCATCTTGAAAACGTCACGCTGATATTGATCCTCGTTTTTAGTTCTCCTTTTGTTCCAAAGTCTGCTTGCCATGGTCCATAATATTTGAACAAAACAACAACAGCATGAGCATGCCTACGTAACGCAGTTGTCCACGTCTGTCGCCATGGTTACTATGGCAGTACGAGTGGAAACCAGGGATAACGCGGATATTACGTCATTGACAGGCGACAAGTGAACAGGGAGTCCGGGATTAGACATTATTTAAAATTGGAATTTCTCTGAAATTAAAAATCTTTGGGAACCTTGGGGATAATGTAAGTACACAACATAGACATATACACTAGACGTCACCTTGGCTACAGCAGTTCATTGGAACGAATGCGTCAATAGAGCCGCCATCTTGGTACAGGGGAGCCCTCTCTTTATGCATCAGCGTCAATGTATAGGCAAAGGTCTAACGGAAATAAAATCACCATAAATCGTCATGAATGCGATTTTCTAGGTTTTTGGTTCGTTCCAACGGTCAGACATGTATTTATCATCGAGTCCAGAGAAATTTATAAAAATTAAAAATAATTAAAAACATTCTTCCTAGTTCAGATTTCATTCGTGAACATCCATACGCAGCACAAAAGTCCGGCATCATCCATGAATTTGAAGTACAGGCGGAGATAGCAGCGTTACCTAGATACTTCCTATGACAAGACCCCTGTTCCAAGATGGCGGCGGTTTTGACGGATGCAAGGTGACGTCTAGTGTATATGTCTATCACAACTGCAGGAAATATATCACACTGTGCAAATGTTTTTTTGGATATTTTATTATGAATTTTTTATAGTACCTTTAAGCATTGTGTTTGTTCTTGGTCAGTTAATGTGACTTTGTGAATGTGATGGAGTTTGGAGACAGATGTGGAAATAAGTAAATCAGAGAGCAGCCATTGACTTTCCACTGCCTGAGCGGATGGTAAAAAGAGTGTAACAGAAATATGCGACAAAGAGATACCTTACTGTTATAAAACGAGGTATTTTACAGTACAGCTCATGCATACTTGATGATAATGTTAAAAAAACAGACTATAGTGTGAGAATTTGCTCATAAATGTTACATGGCTGCGGGATTTGACATGACAGTGGCCTCTTCTGGTTGTCCTAAGGCTAGTGTGACATATTATAAATCCAAATGTGATGTTTGAGAAAGCATTTCAAACGCAGTGCAAACCAGACATTTTCCAGACAGATAAAAACACAATTTAATCAGTATATTTTAAGATTTGTGAAACTACGCAGGATTTCATGCGGCTTGAATAAATGCATTTCCCTAGTTTTATTTTGCAGTAAGCTGGATGTGGAAAGATGAACAGAAGACATTACTCTCTCAAATCCAGACCATCTGCACTGGAACATTTCACAAAGGAAAATGCTGACAAGTTCATCATCATTTATGGCTTTTGATACTGGAGTATGCTTTTACTTTCCCCCAAAAAAATGCACTTTGCGTCAGATGCGTATATTAAAATAAAACCCAGACGGGATTTCTCCTTCTATGGAGATTCAATGGTTTATCATATCCCAAAAAAAGTCTGAAAGGGAAAAATGAAAAGAGTCCACTGAGTAGAGTCTAGATTAATGCCTGTACTGATAGTTCCTACAGATAGTGGACTGATCCAGGACATGTCATTATGAAGGGATTCAGTTCAGACAGGAATATGTAATCTGATATTAGACTGGTAGTCTCAAATATTTGAGTGGGGGGGAATTAATATTTTGTTTTTGTTATGTATACTCTGTTCTAAAGCTTTTGCTGAGAAAAAAAAATCTATCATATAAAACAATCCGCCTAGCAACAAGACGAACACTCACTTTAAAAAAGTTCTTCATGGGCATCAATGGTTCCATGAAGAAACTGTAACATTCAACCCACAAAATCTTTTTTTTTTAAAAGTGGATTAAAATGTTTTTCACACTAAGAAAAAAAAAGGTTATTTTGAGAACTGTTCACTGAAAAATGGTTCTTGTATGGCATCGTATACAATATTACAGACATATTAATATTGAAAGGAATATGTCTGACTGCTGGTAACTTATGCATTATGCATTGTGCTTAAGCATCAACAATAAAAATGAGTCTTTACATAAGAAAATATGATTTATGTAGTGATGTAGCCTATACACATGGAACAAAATTATTTAGTGTCTTCTGTGTGTTCTCATTCCTGGCAAATTCTCTCTTTTAAAAAGGACATATAAGCAGAGTAATAGAAATAATGTCAAACATTTTGTCAGCCATTGAGATGTGTTTAGACTTTTAAATTTTTTGTTGTGATATTAAAGTGAGGGAAAATGTAAGCACACACAGATCCAAATAAATTTGGTCAAGCAAATGGTAAAACAACGGAATACTTTCCATTTCTAGGAAATTACCTATGACTATGAGCACATACACAGCTTTTAGAGGGACATGGCTAAAAAAAAGCCAGACTATACAAACACTGCGCATCCTTGTAACATACTATTTTAAGTACCAAAACTCAAGTTGTTCTATTCATGTTAAGCAATGTAATATTAGTGATTGACAATAAAAAGAAAAGAAATTGGACAAAGACTTTCACTTACTTTAAACCGACATGGGACAGATGACATGATGCAGTAGTATATTCATCTTTTTTTATGGGCTGCAGACATTTTAGTGTCAGTCTATGTGTGTTAATTTAGCACCATCTGCTGGAGCTTCTTCTTAAAGGGATAGTTCACCACAAAATAAAAATTCTGTCATCATTGCTCCCTAAGTAAGTTCTAGTATATGACTTTATTTGTTCTGTTGAACACAAAATAAGATATTTTGAAGAATGTTGGTTAAAAACAGTTACTGGCCTCAGTGACTTATTTAATATGATTTTTTAAAAACACTATGGAAGTCAGTGTTGCTAACCGAACAGTTGCTGGCCCCCATTGACTTCCATAAAAATGAAAAATAGAAAATACTATGGAAGTCAATAGGGTCCAGCAACTGTTCGTCTACAACATTCTACAAAATATCTTCTTTTGTGTTCAATAAAAGAAAGAAACTCATACAGGTTTCGAACAGCTGAAGGGTGAGTAAATGATTGAATTTTATTTTGGGGTGAACTATCCCTTTAAGGGTTACGAGAATTATTTTGGGAAAACCTGTTCATCCTATTTACTCCAGTACCAAAGAAATAGCTTTTATAATATATTTAGAGCTGCAATTGATGCTTTATTAGTATTATCAGCATTACATTTTAATTAACATTATTAACATAAGAAAGTATAAGGATCATACATATTTATGCATACAAAACTCTTCAATGTGAAGGTTTTGAAGTAAAACTTATTTTAATTATGAACTTATGTCTATTATTAAAAAAAGTAATATTTAGTTGACACATTTAGATAAATTAATAGCATTCATTATTCTAGTCTGTAGTCATTAGACTTGGAAAAAAAATATCACACAAAATCTATTTTTTCTTTAATTTATAGGAAATGTTGATCAACTACGACAAACCAATATTTGTTCCCATAGCCAGCTCTGATATTCTGCAGGCTAAATTTGTAACCATGTTACTTGCAACCTTTTATTTTGTTATTTATTTAATGTATCTTTTTTTTAAATTATTTTAATTTAACTTTATTTAGTTTGTTGCAAGAAAACATAAAAAGGGTTTGTATTCAGACATATTCCGTACCATACAAACACTAACAAAATTAATATAAACTGAATTGAAAAATGAAACGCTCATTTAATATTGATGAAATGTTCCAGCAAAGTCTCAAAACGCATTTTTTTTAGATGATGTGCTCATCATATCTAACAGAGGTCAGATGAATCATCATTACCAACTTTAAAAGTTAAGAAAAGTTCAGTTTTACTTGGAATTTACATTTATGAATACATAAACTAGTAAAATAAGGCCTGGTTTCACACACAGGGCTAAGACTAAGCCAGGATTAGGTTTTAGTTTGAATTAGAACATTTAAGTAGCTTTTAAAAACGTGCCTTAGAAAAAAACATTACTGGTGTGCATCTTGAGATATATATTTTAAGATTTGTCAGTGCTAGCTGCTTTCAGTTAAAACAGCTCAAACCTGCATTTTAGACTGAGACTAGGTTTAAACCATGTCTGTGAAACCGGGGGGAAATCTAGTAGGCTAAGTTAAAGTGAAAAAAGATTGAAGGTGAGACGTGCAAAGTAAAGCGCGCAACTCCTGCGTCCTGCCACTAGAGTTCTCCCACAGCCTGTACTGTGTCTGTTTACCCCCTCCGAGCTCTCAACTGTGGCCGGGCTCCTCCAACCAACCACAATTCTGACATTTAACTCCGGAAACACAAATGTAACCAGCGCTGCGTTACATCCTAAAGTGCGACTGAACGGCGAGGCGTTTGATCAGCTGTCGGACAGCGGTAAGTAAGCGCATAAACCGGATCGATTTTTTGACATTCACGGCAAAGAAGAACAAAAAAATCCACTCCCAACTGGTTGGTTTTGTCTAGAAACGAGGGAGGGATATCAACATGGCGTCCATGTAGCTCACCAACCAACCAACAAGAATGTCTAGGCACCGATGAAGGTTTTCCCTCCATTTGCAATTTGATTCGGTTATTAATCGTGATTCGTTGCGGTTTGGTTATATGAAGCGCGTGACAAAAACAGCTCGCGCGTTTACGATGTCCTAACGTTTGTAGTTTTGGCTCGACATCCGTATGTTGTTTCTTTTAGGCACTGTGGTCGAAAAGCTGGGTTTGCGCTGGATTTGATTAATCATAAATGAGACAGGCAGCTGTTAAAGTCATCATGGTGTTTGAAATGACATTATTTTGGTCGCTTTGTTAATATTAACGTGTTCTTAATGCTTTTGCGCCATACATTCCAGCACTCGGGCTGTGGATCACATGAGCTGCTGTTGATACTGTGTAGCCATCTGTGGGCGGTTTAAAAAATAATTGGCAACATTCGCAGACTGTAATAGTGTGAATAAAAGTTAAGATTATTACAAAACATAACGTTGTTGTAGTAATATTCGATCAGGAAGCGATTGGTTCTCATCCTTTCTGTATTGCGCAATAAAGCGACAGGTCTCGCTGGTGACATCAAAGCAGCACTCAGTGAATTTTGCTAACTTGTTTTTTTTACACACAAATAAATGAATAAAATTAAAATCACGCATGATTAAGAATGTAGATAGGCTATATCAGTCTTCAACAAAGGCATTTTTATTCTACATGGAGCAGGTCGCCACTTCATAGGTGTTGCTATGTTGATGTCACGTGACCAGCCATGCAAATGACCATGTTGCTAGTAGTGATGATAATAATAATAATTGCTGAATTGGGAACCGCATACTACTTAGTAGGCTATTTCTGCCATATAAATATACTGTATGGTAAAAGTAGTAAGAGTAATGCACTAGTAGCTAGGCTATGCGGTTCCGAAATTAGGAAATGGGTAAATTCCAAATCAGAATGAGCATCCCTATATGCCCTACTCACTCAGAAGGGCAGAGACTTTGGAGGGAGCAGGGCACTTGTGTGTAATAATGATGGCGTTTGGAACGCACTTGACAAAGGAAGCAAAGCAAGACCACGTAATTTCCTCATTAGCTTCACATAGAATCTTACCACACACACACAGCAACAACAGGTTGTGTACATTTATAATGTACACAACCTGTAATGTACAAATGTACATTTATAATGAAGTTTTAAAATATGCTTTATATGTGTGTGTTCCTAATCTGCTCTTAACTTTACAAGTTATCAAACACGAAGCATTAAAAACATTTCTTACTTATGAAACTTTTTTAAACTAAATATGAAATGCATGACAAATTTGTCTATATAACAACAAAACAACTTGAATTATTGTTTATACGTTAACTCTAATGCTTCCGCCATATCTACATCAAAATGAATTGTGAGGATTTGCCACCCAGGTCACATGACAATAATCACTTTCTTGAAGTGACCATCGCATGCTCCCTTCGCTAACAGACTTGTGGAAGAGCCCTTCAGTTGTTCACTTACGTTTGGAACGCCCCTACAAATGGCGCCTCCTTCCCAAAGTGCCCTTCAAGGATGCAAAAACACCAGTTGGAATTCACCCAATGTTTTACCTACATATAACAGTTTCAGGCATGACCAAGGTGCTTTACAAAGTATAATGATAGACAGGTGTGTTGTGACCAGCAGTATTTCAAACTTCATGCATTCAGGCCAATAGGAGTCAGTATAACCGCAACAAAAAGCACTAGGCATGAGCAAACTGAGTGCACTTTTGAATGTTGTAAAATGCAAATGACTAAAAGTTTTTCTTTTACCCCCACATGAATAATGTCATGGTGTTGCATATCATTCTACGTCTGTTCTTTCCAGACATTATTTGTTTATTGAAATGGAAACAACATTTGTCAGCTAAGGCTTTACAACATTGTTAGATTAATGTCTTGTACTTCGAAAACTGTTATTTCCGTAATTTAATTAATGAGTGTGTCGTCTTGTTCTTA
Source organism: Chrosomus eos (assembly GCA_036326025.1). Taxonomy (NCBI): domain Eukaryota; kingdom Metazoa; phylum Chordata; class Actinopteri; order Cypriniformes; family Leuciscidae; genus Chrosomus; species Chrosomus eos. The sequence continues at coordinate 11,441,186 of CM070840.1, forward strand.
TTCTTGGAAACTCATTAAACGCAACGCACTTTCATTAATAAATTGCAGCGTACAGAAGGAGTTTCAGAACCATCTGGCAGTTGATTGGAGAAGCTGTAACTTACAGTATGCACAACCGCATTAAATGTGACGGTCGGTTTTATCGGTTCTTCATTCCACATGGAGACCTAAAATACTGCGGGCACTGTTGAGGGTTTTTATAGAACTGGTTTTGCACTCTACATGTCATTTTGACTGTAAATCCCTGCTGTTCTGTAATGATGATAGGAAGGACTATATTTAGTTTTTCCTTGTTGCTGTCTTTGATATCCTTTGACATTAACAGCACTGTTCTGAGGAGTTTTATAAGAAAGCTAATGTTTAACCTCGTGTGGTTAGTTCCAAGTGCTCTTTATAAAGAGAACGTAGAGTTTAGAGTCCATTTCAAGTTATGTTTTTTGGTGCCATTTTCTGAGAAGATCTATTGTTTGTCCAAAACAATGAAAAGGGTAATCATTCATGAGATGCACTGTTTAGAGAAATGGTGTAATTTAATGCTAATGCTAACAAATTTTACATTTGCTTCTATGCAAGCACATAAGCTCTTAAGCCCGTACTTTGATTATTATGGCAAGCGTGAGTTTTTGTTCAAGGGTTTTGGTATTCGTCCTAGGTTGGAACTGGCCACAATGTCAAGGGTGGTGAAGAAGAGGCAAGCGGACCCTAAGGTGGTTCAGTATGTCTGGTCGGCCATCGAAGTCATCCGCAATCAGAAACAAATCGCAAACATGGACAGAATCTCAAAGTAATTGCTTTAACCCGACTCCCTTTAATAACACTGTCGCATTTTAAAGGGATAGTTCACCCAAACATGAAAATTCTGTCCTCGTTTACTCAGCCTCAAGTTGTTCCAAACCTGTATGAATTTCTTTCTTGTGCTGAACACAAAAGAAGATATTTCGAAGAATGTTTCTAACCGAACAGTTGTAGGGCACCATTGACTTCCATAGTATAGAAAAAAAATACAATAAAAGGTGTCCCACAACTGTTCTTCAAAATACAAAGAACAAAGAAATTTATACAGGTTTGGAACAACTTTAGGGTGAGTGAATTAGGGGTGTAACGGTTCTCGGTAAAAAATCAAACCACACCGTTCTCCACCCACGGTTCAGCAAGCACTTGCACCGCGGTTCATCTCAACTCTGACTACATAATATGGTTTGTTGAAAATGTGTTAAAAAGACAGACAGAGTTTGGCTAATGTATGTTTCTGTCGATGGATACACATTCTGGTTTCCCAATACTTTACAGCAGCGAAGATCAAAAAAGAAAAACGTGGACAAAATAGTCACTCTTTGTAAACTTTGTTCAACGCGAGTGCTGTATGCCCTATATGACCAGTGGAAAGCCATGTATCAGACAGGCACAAATATTGAGTTCTCTTTCAAGTCTTGTGCTTGAACGGACAAATTCTCACAAAAATGATGTCAACGTGCCCGTCTTGTCGAGTATCCTTCCTATTCCTAGCAAATATAGTCGGTTATGTCTTAAGTGAACGTAAACGGTCAAGAACGACAACGCATTTGTTCAGTATCAGTGTATTGGATCAGTGCTTTGTCTTAAAGTGACAGCAGCTTAATATTCCTGCTGTCTGTTTTCAATGTTAATCAACCAACAAAAGACAAGGAAATTACTCACTGCTCTTGACTGAATAACTTTAATAAGGATAAATCTTCAATTTATACAGTGAAATATGCTATTTTATTTTACATTTGATTACTTTAATCAATTTCTGTACCTGAAAACCTTCTGTTAGACCTACCTGAAAAGCCCCAAAAAAGCACTGTTTATTTTAGTTGTATCTTTGGTCTATTGTGTATTTAATTGTGCTGTTGCTTGTAGTTTGATTATTTGTTCTTATTTTCTTTATTGTAATTTGACAGTAGTCCTTTTTTCCCTGAACATAGCACATACCGAACCGTACTGAAACTGTGACCCTAAAACCGTGATACAAAAACCGAACCGTGAGTAATTTGAACCGTTACACTCCTTGAGTAAATGATGACCGAATTTTCATTTTTGGGCGACCTATGTACCTTCAATGTATTCATTTAAAATATCTTAAGAGATGGCCTTGTTTTCACGCAGATATTTAAGTCGTGTGTATGGGATGCACCCTAAAGAAACGGCCAGGCAGCTGGTTCTGGCTGTGAAAGACGGTCTGGTGGTGGAAACGCTCACCGTGGGCTGCAAAGGCTCCAAAGCCGGGATCGAACAAGAGGGATACTGGCTCCCAGGAGACGAGATGGTGAGACATATACCAGAGCATGTCTATTCTAAACAACATACTTTTATCTACATGCCTCTTAGATAAAAATGCGAAAGGTAAACATGGCTTGGTTGTACAACATGTTAATCAAATGAAATAAAGAGCTAAAAATGTTGATATGCTGCTGGCTCCAACACAGTCATGAGCCTCTGAAGTCCATCAGCAAATATTTGATTAGCTGCTTAGCTTATATATACCAGAAATCAGCTGATAAAGTTCATGACTTTAATGTTCAACAGTGAGTTTTTTTAGCTGTAAACGTCCTCCATATGCACTAGTAATGGTAGATGCAGATGTTTCAGTGCCTTCACCAGCACATAGAGACATTCCTCTGCTGTGTGAGAGAGCATGTTTGAAGGAAGCACTGTTTGTTTTTGGGGAATGGCTTGCAGCTAGGAATATATGCATTCGTCCCAGTCTTCATCAGCCAGCCATGTGTCTTCATTAAAAACTAAAAAAAAATTTGCATGAAAGACTTTCCTACATGTACACTACTGTTCAAAAGTTTGGGTCAGTAATTTTTTTAAATTGAGCAAGGATGAATTACATTTGATTGAATATGACAGTAAAGACATTTACGTTGTTACAACATTTTTCCCAATAAAATGTAGCTTTTGGAGCATAATAAACGGCTTTAAAAAACATAATCTTACTGACTGAAATTTTTGAAAGTTAGTGAAAGTAGAAACAGCATATTTATGAATATGATAGCAGTGTAGATTGTTCATGTTGTGACTGTGCTGAATTCCGGTACTCCTCACACCAAACACCCACCTGCGAGTCCCTAACACGGAGCGCCTGTGGTTAGTTTCAGCCAATCCCAGCTCTCAGATTAGGATTTTAAACAATGTTTTTTGGATCACTTGCAATCGCAGGAGCAGATGTCAGAAGAAAGCAAGGTATGTTCACGTCCAGTTGCTGTGATTTCTTTAATTAACAACATAATCTGCCCTTTAGTTAATAGTATGTGTAACCTGTGCATGGGACAGCAGCTGAACTGAAAGAAGCTTCTATGAGGCCTTCAGACTTTTGCCTCAAAATCTCAATTTTCCATGAATCTATTTAAGTATCAATCTAAATATTATGATAATACACACTTAGTTTTTATACTGATATATACTGGCATTAGCAAGCTTTATGTCACTTCAGTGCTGTTCTGTGTGAGGTTTTGTGCCACGCTTTGTTTTGCCACTGAATGCTCATTTTTAGTGATTTCTCTCTTCTCTAGCCCTCTTTGCCTACTGATGCTCTTTTTCAAGATGTGCGTATGCTTCACATATTAATCTTACATGTTTTACAAATCAAGATTTTGTTTTTGCGAGATTTGTATGTCAATGCCAAGACCAGTTCAATGTCAGAACCAGTTAGACCTGTGTTTGCTGAGCTGTTTACTAGGGCTAAGACCAGTGTCAGAAGTTAGCTTGTCCATTTATGAAGGAAATCTATTACTTGTAAAATTGAACCAACTCATATTTTTAAAAAATATTCTGCTATTATCAAGTTGATTTTTTATTGTCACTGTCTTTGGCATTTTTGCTTTAAACCCCTGTTAACATCTTACACTGGTTTAGCCCCATTTTAAAGGTAAGAATAAAAACGACTAGTAGACAGTACCAGCATTTTCCCAAGTATAACTTTTGCCAAATCCTAGAGATTTTGTACTGTACCTAGATCAGTGAAAATGGTGGATTGTCTCTGGTGTGTGTTGGTGTGTTTTGAGAAATGTACTATAGATGGATGATATTTTTAGAGGATAGTGTTAACACATGGTGGATGTGATCGTGGCATGTGAGAATGTGATTGCTCACCGTTTCATTCAAAGAATATTTTGTCATATTCGAGGTTTGATTTAAATGGCCATTTGATTGAAAGTATATAGTGGTATTTTCTTTGGTTTAAATCTGTAGCTTTCTTAGTCTTAAAATCCATGTAGAACAGACTTACTACACGTATTGTTCAGAAGCGTTGTAAAAACATGAAAAAATGGCCATTTAAATGGATCCAAAAAGCAAAAATGTAACATGCTTGTGTTCCTCTCATAATATAAACAAATACACCTACAATCTTTTGATTGATTTTTCTTTATTATAACTAATGAGTGGGTTTTTTTTATATACTTTTTGCTCTCTCTGTCCTTTACTAATAATCATATAAGAACAGCTCTCATACTCTGTGTTTTCTCAGCTTCACACTTGATTAATATATATACACAATCTACATACTTGTATGTAATGAATGTGAAAGTAATGTTTCTGGTGATTTTTACCTAGACTACATATTTTTTATTAATATTATCACTAGTTGCCTCTCAGGGCTCTGGTCACTAATTTGACAGAAACCCCAGAGTCTTAAAAGCATTTCAAAGTAAGAGAGCTGATCTTAAATCTATTTCCCAAGATTGTATTTGCAGGTTATTTGCAGGACAAAGCTGTCCTGGATCAGTGGTGTTGTTCCCGGGAGCTTGGTGGTGGCCCAGGTGGGCGGGGATGTGCATTACTATACTTGTGTGTGTTTTCAGGACTGGGAAGCAGAAAGTCACGACTGGTACTGCTTTGAGTGTCACCTTCCCGGAGACGTGATGGAGTGTGACGGCTGTTTCCGTGTCTACCACCTCCGTTGTTTGTCTGAAGACCACCGGCCACGGGACTCAACCTCCCACTGGCAGTGCGGCATCTGCAGGGTGGGTACAGAACAGATGTGGCCAAACTTTTACAACAAAAAGAACAAAAATCTTACTTTCAGCCCACGGACCTCAATCAAGTTAATGTTTCTAGGGTTGCATTAGAAGAACGTTCTGAATCTTGACTCGTTGATGGAAATGAAGCTACTCTAAGTTCAGAGAAATTAAAACAATTATGCTAATATGTTATATATTCTTCCCCTCATGGCATGGCGGCCCAAATCAAAGGTCATTATGGACCAACTTTGGCCCGCTGGCCCTGGTTTGGGCATCTCTAGTATAGAGAGACCATTAGAAAACATCTAGTTGAGATTGTAAATTCTGCCAAAAAATAAATTAAAGAAATGTATCTTTTATTCAGCAAGGATGCATTAAATTGATTTTAAAAAGTGAGTAAAGACATCTGTAATGTTACTAAAGATTTGAATTGCTATATTGAATTGAAATAATTATTTCATCAAAGAACCCTGAAAAAAAAAAAAAACAATCACAGGTTCCCACAGAATTATTAGGCAACTGTTTTCAACATTGATAATAATAAGACATGCTTCTTGAGCAGCAAATCAGCATATTATAATGATTTCTGAAGGATCTTGAAAAGACTGAAAAATCAGCTTTGCAATCACAGGAATAAATGACATTTAAAAATGCACTTAAAGGGTACCTATTATGGCATTTAAATGTTCCTAATAATGTTCTGGGAGTCCCCAACAACAGTTTTACATGCATGCAATGACAAAAAACACTTTTGTTGTCTTATAATATGCATTTATTTTTACCTGATTTGCTCAACGACTCCATAATGATTCGTTTGACGACTCATTTGTCCAAACCCCTCCTTTGCGTGACGCTAATCGGCGGTGATTGGTCAGATGACCCAGTCAGTTATATTTTGTGTTAGCCCAAAGCTTAAACATATTGATAAAGCACTGCAGTACTACAATACGCTTCACATAATTTCACATATTTCAAAAAACAAAAAAAATGACATTGGAGACCTAGAAGCTGCTGAGCGTAACTCTCACTCTCTCACACACACACGCACGCACGCACCACACACACACACACACACACACACACACACACACACACACACACACACACACACACACACACACACACACACACACACACACACACACACACACATAAAAGCAACAATTATTAATAGTACTTACAGGTTGTGATTCGGAGGAGGAAGCTGATCCAAATAAACTTGGTATTGAACGTTCCTTCAGTATCAGGCGACTCGCGAATCCTTGAAAGCATTTGTGTTTGTGAAGCGATCGTCATTAAAATAACGCGTGTGTGGTATAGTTGTAAATATAAACTCTAGCCACTGAATCTTCACATGCTTGTCCCTGGGCAGTGAAAAAAAAAGTTTGCTTTTGATTCGCACTTCAGAACAGAGTCTCGTCGACATGTTGTTGTCAGGTTTCTCTGTCTGCTCGGCGCGCGCACTGAGTGGGCGTGTCGAATTCAAATAACTTGTACAAGTGACGTACGAAAGCTAGAGAGAAAGCATCGTTTGTCTATCGATTCATATCAGCGACTCAAGAGTCGACTCTTACTTTTGAGAGACAATAACTTTGTATACGGTGAACTTTCATATTTAAAACTTTGCAGGATGTTTTTGTTCACTTAGATCTATGTTACACACTACATGAAAGGTAATTTTCAAAATTCCATGATGGTACCCTTTAAAATTGTAATAGTATTCCAAAATATGACTTTATTATTGATCAAAGAAATGCAGCCTCGGAGAGAGAAATCTTACTGCCTCTTTTGTAGTGTAAAACCAAGAATTTGAAATGCATGTTTTTGGTTTTGTGACTGTTAAACCCCCAAATGCATTTTTAAATGAAGTTGACATAAATAATGATGTGGTTATTGAGTCATTAGTTTCTTATGGTGATGTTTACTAACAGGGCAGTAAAAGGAAGAATTTGAACAAACAGGAAATGATGACATACCTGAAGTTCATTCTTGGACGCATGAAGGAAAGGGTGCGTTTCACATTTTAGCTTCATACTTTTACACACTAAATCATGTAGAAATGAAGTTTTTTCTCCACATGCATTTTTCTGTTGAGATGTGAAGCAGATTTCTTCTTTCAGGCTGTGGACCTGCACAAGAAAGGAAAGGAGACAAAGCAACCCGTGTACAGAAGACTGATCCACACACCTCTGGATGTGGAGAACATACAAGAGGTACACTAGTAGACATATTTCAAAGAACATCTTAAATCATCCTCGGCACCTTCTCATGTGTCTTCTGTTCCTTTACAGAACATCTCAGAGGGGAAGTACAAGAGCTTTGAGGAGTTCAGGGCCGACGCTCAGCTTATAGTTCACAACACAGCCATTCTGCACGGAGGTGAGTTCTTCATCGGTGTGATTTATGAAACACCTCAAGTGTCAACTTAACCGATTCCACATTCTCTCTCAACAGTCAACAGCGATCAGACGGAAATCGCGAGACTCCTCTACAACGACACATGCCATGAGGTCAGACTGAGCAAACAGTTGGAATTTTAATGCACTTGACAAAGCTTTTCTGTTGAAGTTTTTCACACCATTCTAATGTTAATGTGTAAAAGATTTTGTGCACTTTATGAACAGTGAATTATGCAATTATTTGTTTGTTCCAGCTGAACGAGTTAATGCTGTGCAGACACTGCTTCTATCTCTCGAATGCACGACCCGACAACTGGTTCTGTTTCCCATGTGTAAGCACAAACACACACACTCGTTCCTGCAGATTTCTGTGTGATTTGTGAGTGTATAAAACAATGTTTGTCTGTGATCAGAGTCCGAATCATGAGCTGGTGTGGGCCAGGATGAAGGGCTTTGGTTACTGGCCTGCCAAGGTGATGCAGAGGGAGGGCAACCAGGTGGATGTGCGGTTCTTTGGTCACCAGCATCAAAGGTGAGCCTCAGGTTATAATATGAACATGAACAATATTTGTCTCAATTATTAGTCTAAACGAGATTGACTCTTTATTGACTGATTACACTTTAACCACTGCATATACACACAAAATTTATATAATATATATATTATTTATATTTTTGGGCTGTGAAATTACATAAAAAAAATAATATACACGCACGCATATAAGTGTATACCTGGTGTAAATCTGTATGTGGAGAAACTAGCTTGTGAAACTAGCAGGCTCGTGTCTGTCTTGCTGCAGGGCATGGATTCCTTCTGACAACATCCAGGAGATCACGACCAGTGTGCAGCAGCTGCAGGTGAAGCGCAGCTCGGGCTGGAAAAAAGCATGTGATGAGCTAGAGCTCCACCAGCGCTTCGTGAGGGAGGGCCGTACCTGGAAGGGGAAGCCTGAAGAGAAGCATGACAGGTCGGAGAGGCACGAAAGACAAGAAGACCGACAGGAAGAGGCGGAGTCAAGCATCTCTTCCACATCCAATGAGCAGGTTAGCACTTTAATGGCACAGAAATGTCCAAATTCACATTTAAATAAGCAAGATTGGCTTTGCTTTATTTGGTATCTTGTTCTGATCTTCACGGCAGTCAAAAGGCAACCAAGAGCCCAAAGCTAAAAAGAGCCGCCGTTCCCAAGTCGCAGAGCCCAAAGAAGGGGTTTGTAATGCATCCTGTTTATTGAGTAGACGTGGCATTGAGTTCGTTATCCTTTACCCATCTCCTCGCTGTTATATCAGGAACCAGAGCCCGAGATGGAAGCCGTCAGCTCCAGCCAAGAGATCCCGACAGCTGTTCCACATCAGCCGGAGCGTATGTCCGTCTACACCCAGACCAAGAAGTCTGCCTCGCCGCCTTCCTCTTCCTCACCGGCCCCCCGTGCATACACCGGGGCACACAGACGCTCAACGAGGGCAACTGCCAAAACATGTGCCACGACAAATACACCAAGATCTTCAGCGACGTTAAAGAAATGATGAAAGCGGAGAACAAGCGGGAGACCGAACGCGTCCTGAAAGAGGCTCTGGACAAGGTGAGGAACGTTCTTTCATTTCGGACTTTCATTTGGCTCCCTCTTGTGGCCAGATTTAAAGATACCCCTTTTCCTCCAAGAAAGCCACACTGTTGGTGGAAAGGGGGGAAAAATCGCAGCAAACTCAGCAATGTGGTCGTCCTTACAGTTGCGAGGGGAGATGGAAGAAGAGAAACGGCAGGCGGTGAACAAAGCGGTGTCCAGCACGCAGGCTGAGATGGAGAGAAAGTGCAAACAGGTGAAGGAGAAGTGCAAAGAGGAGCTCATGGAGGAGATGAAGAAGATGGTAGCTCAGCATAAACAACTTCTTTCCCAGACCAAGAAGAAACAGTGGGTGAGTGTATCAAAGGTTCAAACTGTTAAAACCACCAGACAGTCAACAATGCAATAATGCTTTTTGAGTCTGTTTTCACCTGAAAGAAAGTTTTTTTAAAAAACATTCCAGAGTAATATTGATGTTGTTTTGTTGGAAAATGAATATTTAGGTTTTCAAGCTGACTTGCATCACAGTGGTTTTTCGAAGTAACATTTGAAATTCCAAAGAACTTAATAAGACTTAATAAAAGGGGGTAATTATAAGTAATAATAACTGCAATATTCAAAAGCTGAAAAGTTACTTATCAATTACAATATGGTTTTAGTTAAAAAATAACTTATGATTTATAAGCTTATATTGAATGCATTATGCGAGCTAATTAAAGGTGCCGTCAGCAACATTTTTTTGATCATATTCAGTGAAATCGACACTATAATCCGACAGAACAACATAAATAAAGTGTCAGCTTCTAACTCCACCTGGAGCGTGTTATTTGTTTTGCAAAAATCCACCGCTCGCGGATCATGGGGTCCAATCAGCGCAGGGGGGGTGGGGGTGGGTGGGTGAGATCTGACTGTCAATCACAGATCGGGCACACGCCACCCCTGCGCACGTTACAATCACATGCACACGCCTGAAGTTTGCGCAGTAACAAAGAGTAATGGCGGATAAGCTCATTTAGAGTATAAGTGACGTAAGCAATTGCAATCTATCGGTAGATTAGCCAGGGCAGCATACCTCCAAATACTCCATGGTGTTGATGGATGCTGATGAGACGGGCGCGTTCACAGAAAATGTGGTGCACACGCACTGACGAGCACGAACTCGGTGGGAGGGTATTCGTTGATAGTGGGAGAGAGGCGTGAGAGTTGTAAACATTCAAAATTTTGCCTAAGTCCACTCAATCTGCCAGACTTTTGCCGACTGCAGCTTTAATTCAAAAATAGTCTTGAGTGTTTGAATCAGGCAAAATTAATTCAAATGAGACTCGTGTCATGATCTGTTGAAGAGCATTTCCTCTTGGCATCACTATGTGAACGCAAGTTCATTATTTTTCATCTTAGAACTTGTTTTCCCCAGAAGTCCTAATTTTCCTGCCTTGTTGTATTTACAGTCTATTAATAGCTTCTACCTGTGGCTAGGAGATGAGAAATGGTTCTTCAGCATATTATTATTATTCACCTGAGTTTTAAAATTCTCTTCTGGGAAATGTTGCAGCTCTGAGAGCAGAATTAGGAAATGAAGATCAATTACTGCCGGACTAAATCAATACGTGTTGTGGGCTTGTTATTATTCTGTAGACGAAGAGTCGGATTTAGTTGGTTACCCTGAATAATGACGGTATTGAGAAACTACCACCGCCCGCGCATTTTTTAATTGTGTTTGGGTACAAAGAATTGTGTCCAGTAGATTGTGTCCCTTCTTTGGATCCATATCTTTTGTTTGTGCTGTAATGTTACTGTTAACACTGCGATGTGACATTGCGTGCTGATAATATAAAGTCTCAATCGCCTGCCTCAATTTACCCGCACGACTACCGTCTTTTCACGCTAGAACAACTGTCAAATACACACATAATGATGTCATAATAAAGGGTGACCAACTGTCCTGTTTTCCCAGGACATGTCCTGTTTTCATATAACAATATAACAAATTTCTATCCATACAGAGGAGGCATAACCTACTTTAAATGTATTGAAATTAATAAGGTTTCTTTGAGTAAACTTCGAGTATCATTTGAGTAGGCCTATCTGTTTGCCGGGCCGAGTGTCCTGTTTTTTCAGGACAAAATATGGTCACCCTATCATAATATTCGTCGTGGCGAGTATTAAGGTAAACTCTATTGGTTATGGTTATATCTCAAGTGAACGTTAACAGTTGGGAAAATCGGTTAACACAATCAATCTGTGCATTAGGTATGCAGCCTAATATAACTACCCGATCTATTTTTATCAAACAACAAAAGAAAAAACTCATTGGTCTTGATTTTAATAACTTTTCTAGTTTTAATAAAAATCACTGTGTATTTAATTTACAAGACCTACTTGAAAAACAAAAAACTTGTTTCATTTATTTGTCCTGTTGAATGTGATTTGTATATTTGTCTTCAATAATTTCTTAAACTTTTTCCTTACATTAATTCAAGAAATTGTTACATTTCACTGGTATGTTATTGGTACTGTAACCTTATTTCTAGCAAAAATAACTAACATGATATATATATTATTGTGAAATTACTCTCATCTTGTGATACCAGATTTAGGTCATATCTCTCACTCCAGTTCTAACCATAATCAAAATGAGTGTTCTGTGCCACATACGCTTTGAGGCTAATCTGTATGCTAGTGTGCCCCTAAACATTGTGAGACTCAGATTAACACACAATTTAGTCCTTCTGGGAAAATAAACCAAAGATATTGATGACTCATTCTGCACTACACAGATTTTTGTCCAATCAAATGCTCTCTAGAATAAAAATATCTCTCCCCTTCAACACTTAAATTTAGCCAATCGTGATGTAAATTTAAACCGATTGAGTTTTTTAAAAGGGAAAAGCACTTTGATTCTGTCCAACCCAAACATCCTGTTTCATTAGGAAATGCACCAATATATGAATGTTGATTCAGGAATTAATTTATTGACTCAGTATCCTCTTTATTTTATTTTTCAGTGTTATAACTGTGAAGAAGAGGCGATGTACCACTGCTGCTGGAACACGTCGTACTGCTCCATCAAATGTCAGCAGGAGCACTGGCACGCAGATCACAAACGCACCTGTCGCCGGAAGAGATGAGCTGGCCACGCCCCTCCTCTCGACTCCACCCAGCCACAAGCCACGCTATTGGATAGATCATGGATTCTTGATTTTCAGCCAGCATTTTAAACCCCAGATCCTAAGGACACTTACCTGGACATTTAACTGAGCTGCGGTGAACGCTAACAGGACAAGTGAGCACGGGATTTCACGTATTCCTCGTAGAGATGGGTTTTATGTTTGGATTTTAACGGTATCTCTTTACTTATCCTTTTTTTTTACCCTTTTATTTGCTGTACGACGGAAATCAGCCTTGCTTGCATACAGACTAGCTGAAATGTGAAGTACTAGTAATCTTTTTAAACACAACTTAATCTGAAGCTATGTAGATATTTGAATTTTTATATGAGCGAATCATTTCTGCCTCCTGCATTGAGTGAAGGTGGTGCTTTTAAACTCGACGGTTGGTTTTTATCAGTGGTTGTGATGTCTTTTTTTTTTTTTTTTTGGGGAACAGGGTTTAAAGATGGCAGGTCATGTCTGTCTGAATGATACAATCTTCCATTAATGAATATGCACATTTCATGGTTACACTTTAAAATAGGCCTTTTAATTAAAAAAAAAAAATTAATTAAATGATGTGCTAATTTTGGGGTCCATTGCAGTAGCTTAAGTGTACTAAATGTTTGCCAAGTGGGATCTTTAGTGACGTTCAAGTGTGAACAAAACCTGATGATTTCATGTCAAGATCCCATTAAGTAGCAAAATTTAACCAGACTTGAGATTGTACAGAGATCAGAGTAAATGAAACAATCAGAAATGATCGCTTCTCATCAAGGATGACTTTTCATGGCACTTTCTGACCCGAGGGAGAATTTAAAAGGATAGTTTACATAATTTAAATCAACCATAATTCACTCGCCTTCAAGTTGTTCCAAACCTCTTATGTGCTGCTCAATGAAAGTGAATCCAAAAAGAGCAGCTTTGACACTTAAACATCTCATTTTATATTTTTTTCAGTTAATGCGTATGGAACGACATGAGGCTGAATAATTGACAAAATTTAGGTGAATTATTGTCCTTTTAAATATTGCAATAACAAAAAGTAAGATCTATCTTTAGAGAGTTTTTGAGATGTAATTTAATGTCGACCAGGGCTGCGTTTCCTCTATCTACTTAGGCTTACGGTGCTTTGGGGAAGGAGAATCAATCAGCTGAAGGATGTATGGGAACATGAGGTCCTTCTTTAGTGTTTTTGCACAGATCCATATGTGCGTGCACCTGTATTCGGTCTCTCTCTGAAGTTCTGGATGCGTCTTAAATCACGTCTAATACATCCAGGTTTCTGTCGTGCCCCGTTTTCTCTTTTTCTCTCGCTCCCTTCCCAACCTCACTGTTGCACTACATGTAAATAACTGTTTGCCGCTAACCGTGACTGATGACGTTTGCACGTTAGCATATGTACATTTCATGAGCGCATTAACGATGTATTTGATAAAGTCGAACTGTAAAGGAAAAAAAATATTTGTGATATAATGGTAATTTGTTCCATTCCAGTGTGCATGAAACCAGGTTGTGTGAACCTTATTTTGGACTCTACGTTAATCATTGCGTGTCATCAGTGATGCAGTATGTCTCCTTTTTTGTTTTCTAGGGTAATTTGACACCACTTTGTAATTGCAAGTAACCCTTTTTGAAATGTATTTTTAATTTATATTTATGCGGACTGAGTAATGACTACTGAGAATTTCAGCGAGAAGTCTGGTAAACAAACACCTGTCTTTCATGTGCATACGAATTAATGTGGTGTAAACGTTTTCCCCTTTCTTGCATTACATTATGTAACAGTACTATGTATAAATAAAACATATCAACCGGTGTTATTTTTGCTTTTTTTTTTTTTCAAATTTAAAAATGACAAATTTACCAATCAAAGCACTTTATTGCACCATATTTTGTGAACGTAGGCCAAAGCAGGCTTCTATAAAAGTGTCATTTAATACTTTTAATCATGTGTACAAAACAGAATTTCAAACACACCTGCACCATACAAAATAAATTTTGTTTTTTGTCTTTTTTTTCTCTAACCAACAATATTTACATACACCATGCAGACTCTCTCACGTAAGTCCAGATTTCCAACAAAAAAAAAAGGGAAATATCTTCATAGGTTGAAAGTTATGTGTACATTTCTTTCTTTTTTAAAATGGGGAAATGTTTCTGCTTGTATGGGAATGGCAACACTAAAGCTTCTTTAACAGGTTAAGACTTATTTCCTTCATTTTTTTTTTAAAACAAATAGATGAGAGAAAAAAAAAAACCATTGCATCGTCACTCTCTGAACAAGTGTAAACTCAGTTCCCATACACAGTATTGACGTCTATGACACCGATTCCAAAAAAATAAAATAAAAGTAAAAGACCTCAATGAGGCCAGAGTGCTGATATCTGATAATCGTGTAGATCTCCACGATTATCGCCTGGTGAGGCAGGATGTGGCAAAGAAAAGAAGAAAATCCTGAATACTCAGTTTTGTCATGGCGATATAACGGATTGCCAGCACTATGAAAAGGAGTTCAGAAAACACGTCTCTTCTAATGCAGCTGGTACAATGGTAAAATAACGTCATGGTTCACTTTTGTTTGCATTATTACAGCCAGTCGGTCATGTTTCATGCTTTGCCCATATTGCAAGTGCCAACAATATGCCGGCATTTATTTAGCATGTATTTCTCACGTAAGCCGATTAAAAACAAGAGCTTAATCCATTTCACGTGAGCTGATTGGGGTTGAAAGTAAACTGCGAGTCATTAACGTAAATGGAAATACCAAAGTCCTTATGACGGTCTGATCGATGCATTATAAATGAAAACACTTTGTTGACGTTTGAGCTGTTAACAAAAACGCATGTGTAAAAAGCCTGCGTCAATAAATAATAATGAAATCACACATAAAAACGATACAAAACAAGTTAAAAAGTCGATCAAAGCAAATAAAAAACCACAGCGGAACAAATTGCGGTGAAGATTTGAGTCGTAAAGCAAATGTAAACAAAATTCCAGGCACATTTTTAGGGTTCGTTTTCTCTCAGTAAGGTTGTAGCGATTTAGTTTCAATTAGAAAAACCGAAGCGTTTGTTCACGCACATTTGACATCATCTTAAAAGTCCAATGAATTTGTATTATTATTAAACGTGTGGGTAACGTTCGATCGGTCAGTTGATTCTTTCTACAACGGACACCATGCAAGTGGGAAGTACTGCATTAGAAATGTTTCATTGGTGATTCGTAGATCTTATTTTATATATATATATTTCTTTTTTATATATATATTTGTATGTATATTTTATATTTTTACATAGACTTGATGTGATACTACTCACTCAAGATGATACAATGTTTTATATCAGCAATATTATTTAATGAGGAAAACATTTTCAAATGTCTTCGCTCACCAATTCTAAAAAGAGCAAAATAAATAAGAACTATTATCTGTACATAATTACACAATATCAACCGACTTTGTGTTCACCTTCAGTTTTGTACAATGATATTAAACATGGAGGAATCGAAAAAGCAGGGGATGTTTTTTCTTCTTTTTTGCTTCCTGCTGCTCGAGAACATTTACAAAGGTTGAAAAACGAAACCGGCAAATTGCTGAAGGACGGCTGCGACGTGCGTACAAATGTAACTTTAAGTTGTCGTTTTACCTTTTTTTAAAACAAACAAACAGAAATGGCGTCCAGAGTGTCTGATATCACGTGTACTTTCAAGAAGTTACTCCAAATCATCGGGAAACTTAAAATGCACATTTCGCCACAGTATGCAGATATTTAAAAATACCCTTCGCTCATAGAAGGGTGGAATAAAAATGAATGATGTCGCAACACCTCACGTGAAAAAGCGACACGCACACAAGCAGAAGCAGAGGCGATTCTTCTTCCCATCAGGAGACAGAATCCTTCCGCCAATCAGAGTTTCCGTTTGGCTTTGTCAACGCTTCTCAAAGTTTCTCCCAGTAAGTGTTCATTCGCTGAAGATCGCCCAATCTTTCGCCCATCGCAGTCGGCAAAACACACGCACGCAAACATACAGGCGACAGCATCCACGCGTACACTCATGCTACATGTTATATGCCACATAGATGGGGTCCAACTGGTCGGCCAGAAAGCCATCTCGCAGGTGCATCCTCTGTTTCTCTCCGCGAGAGTTGATGGGAATGACGCCGATGTCCACCACGACCACCACGCCCACGATCAGGTAGTGCTCCTCCAGGACCGAGTTGGTCACTAAAGGAACCAGGTCCAAAGCTTCCTGTTCCGAACCTTCCAGCTCAACGACCACAACCAACAGGTTGGTCCAGGGAAACACAGCACTGAAACAAACACAGATCAGTTTATTTAAAACACATTCTGACGGGCCGTTCACACTGACAGTGGGTAGCAATTTGAGGAGACAAAATATATCTTAACCAATCAGAACATAAGCGATGTTTAAAATGCAACTGCTGATTTGGATTTCAGATCAAAAAATCTATAATGAAATCGACTGACAAAATGTCTTATGATGCCTCATGATGGCGACTGATTAGAACAAAAATGTATGGTAATTTTTTTATTAATTACCTTTAAATGTAATATTTACAAATTTTCCACTTTTCATACTATAAATTATAATATTGTGAATATTCACTTGCAGAATGTAAAATGACTGATTTTAAGTTTTAACTTTAGACAAAATAGTTTAAATAGCATACATTTAATATCAAAATAAACACAGATTTATGAATACAATTTGAGTGTTTTATTTTTCATTTATTTAGGTAAAATAGTATGCATTAAATTTCAAAATAAAATAAATATAATTTGACTGATCTAGACATAATAGAAATGGTACACGTTTTAACGTAAAATAAGTAAATGGGCAAAAATGTATATATCAGTGCATCCCTGAAAAACAAACAAACAAAAAAATTCTGGGACTGGAAGTGTGAAAGGTCATACCATTCCATGATGCTCTTGTGTGTGCGTATCACAGAGGTCTCTATGTCGATGGGATGATACCTCATTCCTCTCAACTCCATGGCTTCATCCAGAGCACCCACTACATACAGAGCGTCATGCCGCTCTGCAAACACAGAGGATGTTAGCGTCACTCTTAGACCTCAAATTAAACTAAAACCAGCAAAAAATGAAATAAACAAAGGTGCATAATTACCTCCACTTGCATCTGTAAGTTCGGTCCTGCGGAGGAAGCCCAGGTAGCCGGTACGCGCCCACACCGTCTGCGTATCTCCGAAGCTCAAGTGAGAGTTGAAGTGATCGGACTGCAGGGCCTCGTCTCCATACACCGTGAAGTAACCGCTGCCATTATGGGAACAGTGAACCCAGATCTAGCGACACAAAACAGATCAGGAACATGTGAAGTCCTAAAGAGCCACAGATGATTTCCACTTGACCGTTATCCTGCAGAATGAACTCACCTCCCCTAGATGGGAGTCTCCCAGTGGGCCCTTGGTTTCAGGGTTGGCGATGATGATTCGAACTCCGGGTAAAATCTAGTAGAGGATGAAATTGAGATTCAGTAATGTAATAATTGAGAAATACACAGCCAGTTGGACTCAAAGTGAAGATGTTTCCAGGTACCTTTCCAGACTCCATGAGGGGGAGACTGTGTGGGGAGCCTCGCTCGACCAGCCGCACTCTGAGCAGAAACAAGCACACTGTTGCTTTCCTGGCAAACTATCAACTGCCAGCTCATAAACAAGCGTACACATGACTAATGTCATTTTTTAAGAACAGACACTCATGAGTAAATAAACAAAATTATATTTCAGAGTGAGCAATACATATGCATACAGTACAAACAAATGTGCACACAAATAGCAATCACACAACAAACTTTTCTTTTGCCATAGTTGTCATAATCAGCCATGTAGATTACTTACTCGATACTTCGCCATTTTGAGGTTAACTACCAAAAACCAGACCAGATTCGTTGATTATTATTATTGGTATTAGATCCCTCTCTGTTTTACGAGTGGGCGGCATGATTAAAATCTTCTATCATGCTAACTATATATATTTTTTAATTCTGTCAGTAGGGAAATTTACAGAGCCCTGCACATGTCACGCAGGGAAAAATTGTTTTGTGTATTAGTATTGTGGCCACAAATTAAGAATTTATTCCCGCGACTTACTAATACATCATCACGTTTCAGTAATTTGTTCCCACGTTGAACTAATTCATTCTCTTGTTTTGATTTACTAATAATTATATAATTCAGTTATTTTATTCTATTGACACATTTTTAACAATAAGAAATAAAAGAATTATACGCCATTGTTTATGCTTCAATAACTTTCTCACCTGTCATGTCGTAGAGCTCTCATGTCCACGTACACAGTAGTCGGGTCCGGTCCCGATGTCCCCTGAAACGCACACCATGAAGGAGTTAACCAGGAGATACACACTAATACAGTTCACACTATACAGAAAACTATGAGTGATTTTTCTAGGGGAAGGGTCCAACTGGTCAATTTCCTCAGAGTTAACCCACTTCAGCTGTTAACTAGTTAGTAGCAGAGCCTAGACATCACAGACTGAAAATAGTGGAAAAGATGAGGGGTTTGGGGGAAAAAGGGCAAGACAAGCAGCAAACTGAGGAAGAAACAACCCAAAATTTAAACAATCACCCTGAAAGGCACATGGTTATAAATGATGCCTTGAACGGAGGCGTTTTAGAGAGCAGAGCGAAAAATAGGAATCGTTTATGAAGCCGGGATGACAAATGTGTGGGTGTTTTGTGAAGCAGAGAAAAAGACGGCCACAGATGAAAGCTGACGAACCTTCAAAGATCTGAATGTCTGCTTGAGGTGAAAGCGCCCCAGTATTGCAGATCTTTTGCCACTGGGTGAACGGGAGAGCTTTACCAGCTGCTTTATGAACTTAGATCTGCCTTAAGGCTCTTTTAGACTCCCATCAGAGCTTCAATGCACATTTCAAAACAAGCGCAATACGATGCTTTGACCTACACAAGAGAAGTGCTGCAGATAGTGTCAGACGGCCAAATTTGGGGCTCTTTAGCTTTATGTTATAGGGTACAACAAGGGTAAAAGGCCTATTTGATTCGATGTTCTACTAAACCACTAGATGGTACAAAAACTCATCGCAGCACTTTTCTAAACATCTGCGTTCATCATTATGCACTGAGAAATGTGGTAAACGTTTTAAATTTATGTAGCAAATCAGAATTGATAAAATTACCAAATATATTTGGAGACAAAGGTCTTGTTAATTATTTCCACAAATAAAAAAAACAAATATTGTTTTTTTCATAGTAATTAATAAAAAAAATTAACAAATAACGAATATGTAAAAGCATGGTATTTAGGATAAAAACCGCTGCACAATAATTGATGCCATAAACAGCTTGCTGACTTTTTCAATTGTGTGACCTGACATGTTCATTTCACCTCTAGATTACTTAATCTAGACTCTAGATTAAGTAATCTAATACTCAATTGTAATTTAAAAACACTTAAAGGATAATTCCGGTATTTAACACTTTGAGTCTATTTTCTAGTTTGTTTTGGATGAACTAGAGTGGTGGACTTAGAAATTTTGACAATGGGTCCTGCCTCGACTTTTTGACTATTTTAGGATAGCCTCTGAGCGCTTCAGAGTGGCAGTCTACGACCATACTGAAACATGTCCTTAAAACAACCCTTAAAGTTCGTTTTCAAAACTGCAACTCACCGAGTGGTTAGTGGTGTTCGTTGATGATCCAAAACAAGTAGCGTAGCGAAATACAGTTTCTGTCGTGTTTTATTTGCCATTTTTTAAAAATCCATTGACGTCTGTTGAAGGACTCAGTGCTCGTTGATATTACTGCGCTACCGGATACCGAAAGGGGTTTGTTTACATTTGGTTGTAGTCTTTTCGCTCGGTTCTCCGTCTCTCAGAAGGCTAGCGTGAGCAGAGCAACTGCGGCAAAGTGGTTGTCGCCATCGGGTGTTTGGGAGTGTGCTAACGCGTCAGGACTCAAATATTGAGCGGAAGTTTATACGCGGTTGTGAGGTATCTGAAAATATAGTTCCACTATAGTAAATAACATGGATTGAAAGCATACATTGCGCCGATATATTTGTTTTTAATCATCAACGAACACCACTAACCACTCGGTGAGTTGCACAGTTTTGAAAACTAACGTTATGGGTTGTTTTAAGGACATGTTTGAGTATGCTCATAGACAGCCACTCTGAAGCGCTCAGAGGCGATTCTAAAATTGTCAAAAAGTCGAGACAGGACCCATCGTCAATTTCTTAATCCACCACTCTAGTTCATCCAAAACAAACTAGAAATTAAAGCTGCAAGCAGCGATGGGCGGGCCCTCGCACATGTAGCGCGTCGGGGAGTGATGCGGCCGCATATTCTGTTGCATATTCTGGAGCTCTGCCAGTGCGGCTGTGAATTTGCTACGCTTTTCAGACATTGCATGAAGGTGTTATACATCACTTCCTGTTGCCAGCAGGTGGCGCTATGACTGTGGGTGAATGTGGGCATGTACATGAGTTCAGGGCGGGACTCTTATCCTACATGTAAAGTTTGGTGCAGCTGTGAGCATGTACACTGAAGTTACAACCACTTCCTGTGTCATGGCAATGAGTTGATCTTTGATGCCATGTCACAGACACACCGATTGACGAAAACTCGCAGATAGCACAACTTTTCATCGTCAATGCCTTTAGAAGGCACAGCAGAAATTTCAAGTCGATCGGACTAAATCCCTAGGAGAAGTTCGTTAAAGTACGGAGTGTGTAAATCAGCCAAAATTTGTTGAAAAATTCAAAATGGCCGACTTCCTGTTGGGTTTAGGGCATCGCTCCAAGAGGCTTTTTTGTGCGTCTGGACATGGTTGATGTGCCACAGAAATTTCGTACATCTAGGTCAAACGTGCGGCGGGGGCTGCTTCGTTAAATGACACTTCCTGTTGCCAGGCGGTGGCGCTATGACTGGGGGTGAATGTCGGCATGTACATGTGTTCAGGGCGGGACTCTTGTCAAGCGTGCAAAATTTGGTGCAGATCTGAGCATGTACAGCAAAGTTACTCCAACTTCCTGTTTCATGGCGAATCATCGATGCCACGGACACGCCCATTGACGAAAACTCGCAGATAGCACAACTTTTCATCGTCAATGCCTTTAGAATGCACAGCAGAAATTTGAAGTCGATCCAACTAAATCCCTAGGAGGAGTTCGTCAAAGTACGGAGTGTGTAAATCGTCCCAAAATGGCCGCCAAATTCAAAATAGCGGACTTCCTGTCGAGTTTAGGGTATGGGTGCTTGAGGCTTTTTTGTGCGTCTTGATAGGATACACGTCCCCACCGAATTTCGTGCATGTAGGTCGAACATGGACGAGGGGCTAATTTTTTCTAATTTTCTAGGTGGCGCTAGCGAGCCATTTTGCCACGCCCATCCGCGAAACCCACAAAATACAAAATTTTTCACCAGTCCTGACATGTGTGCAAAATTTGGTGACTTTTCGAGCATGTTGCGGCCTCGAAAATGGGGCTTACTTTGCAGAAAAAATTTTTAAAAAAAATTAAAAAAAAAAATAATTAAAAAAATAATAATAATCCTAACAGTTTCAAGAGGGACCTCGCACCTTAGTGCTCGGGCCCTAAATAGACTCAAAGTGTTAAATACCGGAATTATCCTTTAAATTAATATCCATTTTTCATACTGTACATAAATGTCTAAATTCATTGGTAGCATTTAAAAGGATTGATTTTAGTTTTGGTTCTTTTTCACAAAATAGTATTGATTTGCTTAGTATTGAGTATTTTTTACGACAGCAAAGCAAAACGGTTACATACCTGATTTTTTTGTTGTCATAAACCGCTTTCTGAATGTCATAAAATGCCTTAAACGATATATCGTACAGCATAATGTACAGGATCACTCTCTCTTTATTCTTGTTCAGATTTATGTTATGTCAGACGAACCATCCTGTATTCATTGGAGACATCTTGCAAGGTCAGCAGCAAACTGACTGTCTGAGAGCGTAACTTTATAGCATTTGATCTGCGCATAATGCGTCGCTCCTTTTTGATGCATTTGGGGACTGTCGACATGAGTTATGTGAAACGGCCTTTATGAAACAATACAATGAACAGACAAAATACAAACAACTGCTGCCTTTGAGTGCAAGCTTCAAATGAACACTCATCATCTTGATCAAATGAATGCAATTATTTCTCATGACTGATCATTACTTGCAATGACTGTTCATTATGAGGCACTCGGATGCCCCAACTCAATCTAAATGAGAAAATATCTGCAATTGCATTTCACAAACCTAACTGGGCCAGCAGAGGTCTCTCTGAGTCTAAAGCAAAACAACTGGCTCTGTCGACAAGACACGGTCCTTAGAGACGCATTTCAGATCCCTGACTCACACAGAGCTGGAGTCTGTGATATTTCATGTGTAGGCACTCATGTTCCGAACAAAGCCCCTGTGTTTGTGATGTCACGGTAAAACAATGTGGAGGACAAGGGAGGGGAAGCACAATTCCACCTAATGGCTGTGATTATAGAGCTCTACGCTACGGGAACACTACTAATGACTGCAGCTGCACAGAAACACACAACTCTTGACCCTGGTGTAAGTCCAGGTGAGCGGCAATCTCACTGGAGGAGGGTTGATCTCGCCGCTCACTGGTAAGATCTAACTGAGGCTGTCTTTTCTGTTCAAAAGTCCAGGAGAGCAGCCCTTTAGGTCAGCCATTAGTCTGCTAAATTAGTCACACTGATTCAGATGGATCCGGCCGTTCGCTTCCACTACATTAGCAAAAGCCACACACCGCAAGAATCAAGAGCCCAGCAGCCGAAGGGTAAAAAAAAAAAAGCTTAGTCGGACCCCATTCCACACCCAGTGCCAGATCGAGCGGGGAGCGTTTGGACTTCCCTACCTGATCCGCAAGCTTCCCGAGTCTGTGAGGCTACAACAGCCAGTGAGCAGATGAGAGACAGGGAGAGAGTGAGGAAAGAGGAAAACGGGGTAAAGATTTGTGGATGTGACAAAGAAAAGGAATAAATGAAATAATATAAAAGGAGGATATAAGAACAATGTGGGGCAAAAGAACAAAAAACAGCATGCAAAGTGTCAAAAATAAAAGTAAGAGATTTTATTTGTTGTTTATTATTTTTCCCCACTTATTGACATTCGCTGACAGAATAAAAAGATGGAAATGTATTATTTATATTTTACTACTTATATTTAAATATAACAATCAATATCTAATAATATATATATATAGATAAAGGTAATAATATTCTTTCTTAAACTTTAGATGTTTGTTATCAGCTGATGTCACCAAGGCTGTGTTATTATTATAATAATATTATATAATATTAAATAATACAATTATAATTACATATATTATAAAATAATATGGGAAGATTTTGTGGTCCATTTTGACTTCATTTGAACTTAAGTCTTCTCAAAGTCTAATTTATGTCCATCCCACAATCCAGATGATGAAGAAACATGATAACTTAAGAGTATCTTATGATTTAATAGACATTAGCCTCTTAAATGTACAATAATTAATATTTCTAGTATGTAACCATAGTAACATCTGTAGTAAAAATTATTTGTGGTGTTTTTTGCTTGGTAACCAAAAAATATCCAAAAATGTTCATGAAAGCAGGTGGGTGGAAATTAAACAGCTCCTATTGCTAAATAAACTCCAGAGTTCACAGAGGAGTCTTACAATAAGAAGGTAAATAAATAAATAAATGGGCATGAAATGCTGATTATCATTTATACACTACTGTTTACAAGTTTGGGGTCAGGAAGGTTTTAAAAGAAGTCTCTTATGTTCATCAAGGCTGCATTTATTTGATCAGAAATAGAGTAAAAACAGTAATATTGTGAAATATAATTTCAATTTAAAATAACTGCTTTCTTATATTTTAAAATGTTATTTATTCCTGTGATGGAAAAGCTGAATATTTAGCATCATTACTCCAGTCTTCAGTGTCACATGATCCTTTAGAAATCATTCTAATATGTTGATTTGCTGCTCTTTCAGGATTATTTTATGAATAGAAAGTCCAAAAAAATAGCATTTATTTAAATAGAAATATTTTGTAACATTAGATCAACATAATGTGTCGTTGCTGTATAAAGGTTTTTTTTCCCCCCACCAAAAATCTTACTGACCCCAAACTTTTGAATGGCGGTGTATGTGTCTGGGACAATGGTTGATAATTTAGTTTAGCAGTCACTATACAAAAGTATTTGACCACAGAATGCTGTGACTGACTAATCAGAAAAAAGTATTCTAAAGAGCCGTATAATATCCCATCATCATACTTTCAGTTGGCCACTCTACTCAGCAGCACCTTCGGAAAACCCCATATCAGATGACTAGTACTATTTTTGACATTGTGTGCTATATGTTTACTTAAGTGGTGACCCTGTTTTACCTCTACAACATCATGACATCCTATAATGCTGTGTTACTCTCACTCAGAATGCAAACTAAAGGCACAGTAAAATCCTCTCGGCAAACTCTGAACACTAATCCTGGCTGCAGTCGGCTTGTTAAAACAACGCTGGGATTGGGATTACGGCAGAATCTCTGCCTGGTGTATTCTGGTCAGCAGCAGATTAACGGCTGCCGTGCTTTCAGAGGCCATGCGCGCAGTCAAGCACAACTAACCTGCAGGCAGATGGCCAGGTTCACTCTACATCCAAAGGAAGTGCTGACGGCTCGGGGGTGCAGGCCCAGGTCTTTAAAGAGTTTGGAGAAGGACTGAGTGAGGGCTATCCTGGGCCTCTCCTCAGCGACCACCACACACGTCCTCACGCGAGACAGGTCAAGTCCACGGGACTAGATAGAGAGAAAGATTTTTTTAAAAACTGAGATTTTATCAAGTGTAGCTAAAACAAGAACATTTATCATTTAAAAAAAACAATTAAAATCAACATGAAACAGTATTTTGCACAACATTTAACTTCTGTAATGTGACATTTCCTAGTAAAAATGTTTTCCAGAAGTAAATAAAGTAGTACAGGATTGGATTGTGGATGTTCTGCTAATTATTTTGGTTGATTTTACCCTTAATGACATCAACTTATTATAACATATTTAACATATATAAAATATATAATATATAAATGTATATAGATTTTAAATATATACTATTTTAAAGTTAATTATTTATATTTAAATTTAATAATGATTATTTCCTAATAGCTGAAGTCACAAAAACGCCGTCTTATTATTATTATAATAGATGATATAATATTACTTTAATCTTACAATTTTTTTTTTTAAATTGACCAAACATAATATTCAGAGGGAAATGACGCGCAGGATTCATTGTACATATTAGGACTTGATTGATATTATTTTTTCAAGCCCACACTCCATTGTTGACATCAGCTGATAAATTATTGTTTATATTACTTACTTTATATAATAATGTATTATTATACTTATATACCATTTCAATTATTCTTTCTTATCAGTTGATGTCAAGGATGTGTCATTGTCATATTAATTAAATACATTATATTCATAATCATAACTATAAATCAACCAATATAATATAATATAATGATTAACATGCTTTAAATTGAAAAAGCTTATTTTTAAGAAAGTAAATAAAAAAAGTAAATAGTGTCAGTGTATATCTAATGTTTTTTCTTTAATGTTTATTTAAAGAATAACTGAAGATGGCAGGAAGACGAGTCTGGGTACGAGAAAACATTTTCCCAGTTCTACCTCATTATACCAAAAAATGTATTTAGGCCGGGACTCATTTTTCCTCCTCATTGATTGTCGTGATGTTCGTAAACTGTACTCCGGTCCAGACTGCGGTTAGTAACTATGGCAATCTCAATGACTAAATCAGAGTAAATAAAACAAGATTTTACAAGACAGGCTCGCCAGGAGGCACGGGCGGCCTTTCCTTCACTAACTCAGAACAGACGTTAATTACACAGTTACACCTCCTGAACACAGAACACTCACACACACACACGCACGACCACCAACAATCGCCTTCTGTCACTGCAGCAAATATAACATGAAATCCAACGAAAAATGCTTTAGCGCTTCCTCAAGAAAGAAAGGAAGCAAAAGATTGACACTTTAGAGAATCGGGTACCTTGAGGGATTCTGTCTGCAGGCCCAAGCCCTTGGTGCAAAGCTCCATGACGGAGTATGAACAGAACGTGTCTCTGACCCGGAACTGACTGACAGCCAGCAGCCACAGAGCAGGGTTCACCTCCAGCTCGGACGGGGGAATCAAGATGGACTGATGCCCTGAATACACACTTCACCCAGCAGGAAGAGACAGAGGAGAACGCAACGTTACCACCACACAACACAACACAAGAGCAGAGGAACCTGCTCACCCTGACAAATAAGACACATCGGGAAAACAACACATCAATCAAGCGAGACAGGAGCTGAGTACACACTTTACGCTAGAAAAGACACAGCACAGCATAAAAACACACACACTTGTGTGAACGCAGCACAAAACGAAGATTTTTCAAGGCAGCAGTCGACTGAGAAACTGGTTCAGTACTTGTGTGGCTCGTCAGTTTGCAATGTTCAAAAATACTCTGATGGTGATTTGTAAATGGATGATTGAATTGTTAGATATCCAAAAAATGAAAAGAATTGTTCTGAATTGTGAAACTTTAAAAGCAAGAATGTGGAGCTTGAAGTTTTGTTAAGGCACTATTTATTCTTCTATATAAAAATCTGCTATTTAAGTTACACAAATCGGATATAACTTTACACAGACGAGATAATAAAGTTATTAAAAGCATTTTTACACAAGTCTTGTAAATGAGTTCAATTTTAAATTTTAAAAAATCATTGGAAATTTAAATTCTATAAAACTAAAATACATAACACAATAAATATATAATGAAGAAATAATAAAACAATTTCACCTATATACTTTCATTCAAATTATTTTCTGCGTAGACTGACATTGAAACCTGCTCATTCCTTTAAAATCAACAACATTGCAGACACCGTGTGCATGAGTTCATAAAGATGCATAAATTCAGGCATGAACGTGGTGGTCTCTCACCTGCAGAGGCACCAGAGGACAAACCCGAGGCCACAGTATGGATCCAGGCAGATGGCCACCTCACGAGAGGGATACAACTCACACTGGAGCTTTATAGAGCGGCAAAAGGCACTGGTGGCTGTGTGGGACATCTGAGATGATGTACAAAAAGATTTCATTATATATACAAAAATTATTATATACATACAGTATAGTCAGCTTAAATGCATGTATCATTATTGTGCTTTATTTTATTCAATTCACACCGCACAGACAAACCCCAACAAACAAGTTGGCAGTTGGATTTAGAATTTTATGAAAAATAACTTTCATGTTCACACTGGCCCAACAGACACCATCAAACACTGATTGAACATGTTGGGTCGGGTGAAAACAAACCCTGACCAATGTCAACAGACGTCGACAGAGATAACACACTGATCAGACAAAACCCAACAAACGTGTTTGTCTGTGCGGTATGAATTGGCCTATAATGAGACCATGAGGGGTTATTTTTTGAGAAATGCAACTGGGTTGTCAATGTTTGAAGTGGAAATGCTATCAAACATAAAAGTGTAGGGTTGTATAGGATTTCCAGGGGCCTGAAAAGATCAGTTCTTGGTCAAAGGACTGAAGAACTACACAATACTGGGTGGTCGCCGCAAGCACTCATGGCTCCTATAACAAAAGAGCAGTGGCCTGTTCAAAACCTGGTTTTCATCCCTTAACAATAAAACAGAAAAGTTCCTCTGAGCACATGACACCTGATCTCACCTATTGTAAACTGAGAGGGTTTTCAAATGTTTTCTTTCCGGGTTTTTTTGTATTAGAGAAGTAAAGAGCAAGGGTTTCTCATTTCACACAAAACAAGAGGATAAATACTAACCTTTACTCCTGCAAGCATCCCTGTAGTGGAGACGCTGAAGTCCAAGTAAGCCAGCGTGTCTGGATTGGAGGGTTTGTAGAGCTGAGGGGGCTTCTTCTTTGGCAGATCATCTTACAACAAACATGTTAGATATTAAATGAATGTTCATTTAGACTTTACATTTTTTGAAGAAGCCATCTGACCTTTGACCCACTCTCACCTGTATCCAGAACAGGAGGCCACGACCTGACGTCCACTGCGGCAGACGCCTCCTTCGACTTCAGGAGCTTGGATATGATCTGTGAGGTCATCACACATGCTGATCGGCTCACCTGAACACAAATTCATATATTAGCGTTATTTGTTTTTTCTTTCACAATTCATATACTACATATGGAAGGATCTCAGGTCAACACTCACCTCCACAATCATTTTCACAGTGGGCAGGGTGGTGGCGATGTTCTGGGGGTGTGGGGGTCTCACTGTAATTGGTACACAGCCGGCATACAGGCATCCGTAAAAGGCAGCAATCAGATCTATACCTGTAAAATATAAACACATATGTGTGGTATGCGTGTAGACTTTTTATTCTAGATAAGAGGTCTTAAACTATCGGACAAGATAGTTTCATATGGCCACTCATTTATCAAGAATAACAGAGGACCTATTGATTTTGTTTTTGGGTCTACTAGAATAGGTATTCATGCTTGAATGTTCAAATAACACGTTCTTTTTCACATATTTTACATTGTTGCAGCATCTCTCTTCCCAGTCTGTCAGCAACACTCTGTTTAGTTCCTGTCTCTATGAAGACCTTCCTTTCAAAAAGCGTAATGTGCTCTGATTGGTCAGTTGAATCAGTGTGTTTTTGATTGGTCAACCACTTTGTGCATGTTTGAAAATATCATGGCCCTTACCATAACCGTGAGTTTTAACACAGTACAAACGCAACTCAACTATACCTCTCCCTATTTATTTTGCATATACCAAATATTGTGAAGTGTACGTTCCCAGAAGAAAACTCAAGACTACAATCATGCGCTTTGATATAGAGATTAACTCACTTAGGAGGAGTGGACTTTGTGCTTTGTAACTTTGCAATACACATTAACGAAAGTTGAAAAAGCACAATACACCATATCAAAAGCTGTAATGTTATGATGTCCCACCTCGGACTTTGTCAAGAAATATAATCTCAGTCATATTTACTGCGATAATTTGAGACCCCTAGTTTAGAGTATGATAATAATGTGAATATAGTGGGACTATCACAGATTTAGAGCTGTAGATTTGTAACTGATGGTGTCGTACCAGGTGGGTACACCAGCGCAACGTGATCACCGTCCTGCAGGTGGCCTCGCTCCATCAACATGGTTGCTATCTTCTCCGCCCGCTTATGCAACTGAAGACACGTCAGTGAGCTCAGGACTGTTCCCTGCATTCACACACATACACGAACATGTCAACGATACAGTTTCCTCACAGTTCCCAACTCAGGATGAGTTATCACAACTTTTCTATGGAGGGCATGTGGTGTTCAAAATAGCCTGCGATGACAAATGGTTGCAGTTTTAGTTTATTAAAAAAAAGTATTCCTTGCAAACCAGGCCAAAATCATTTATGATGCCAATTCCTACTCCCTAGAGGGGGGAAATGGTGCAGAAACTGAGATATTTTTTGTACACCTCATGCACAGAAGAATTTAGCACCAGAATGGTAGTGGTGTTATTTAATAAAAAGTGGTTTTCTTTGAAAAAAAAAAGAACCTTCGGTCAGCATAAGAGACTTATTTCAAAAACAAACAAAAATTGTATTGAGCCCAAACTTTTGAATGGTAGAGTGTGTACAGTATCTATATATCTTACTTATAACATGTCATACCCTTGAGCTGAGGAGGGTGAAGAGCACATGATCCGGTGTGGTCTGGGCTCTCCACTGCAACACCTCAGACAGGAAGAGGAACTATGGGTAAAAAAAGGAAGCCTGTGATGATTATTACAAAATCCAAGATATTTAAGTATTTAAGGGAGATTACATGATATCTGATTACCCAAAATCTGATTATCATTAAATCAGAAAATATGAATCCACAAAGTTTTAATTAAAACGTTCACATACGAGTAGGACAAACAGAAAGGTGTTAACAAGTCTAATTAACCTGATTCAATCTATTGTTTTGCCAAATGTATTATTACAAAAAAGAGACATGACATTTGACTGTAACTGTTAAAACAAAGCATGCTTTCTTTGCAATTAGCAAGACATGTTAAAGTCATTAGTAAGCTGTGCTGGTGTTATCTTAAGGTTGAAGTCATGTGTTACCTCATCTCCCAGAGTTATTCTCACATCGGATCGCATTCCTCCTCTTAAAAGCATGAAATAAAACTATTTCCATTCACTCAGCGGGCCTGATTTTCATAGGTATGAATGGATGGAAGCAACAAAAAAACGACAAACACAAGCTTTGCGGTGTAAAAATGGAAAATAGTCATGTATGGCTGTGACTCCTTGAGCGGTGCAAATGGCGGAGGTAACATTTGTTGGTGTCAGACAGAGCATACTCATGCAGGGCTGGAAGAGTGTGAAGGAATGAGCGAAAGAGAGAGGATGAGGAAGGCATGCAAGAGACAGCAGCCAACAACTGTTGCAGCACTGTGTATGTGTGTGCATATTTCAGCCTGTGCACATGTTTGTTTGAATGTGTGTGAGCATATGTGGTTCGTGTGTGAGGCCGACAGCTGTACTGCGTTGTGTGAGTGTGTGTGTGTGTGTGTTTAAGGTTATGGTGTTGTGCACAGCAGACAGGCTGACGGAATAATGGTTGCCATCTTTCAGCCTGAGAAGGCAGAGTAATGAATTGTATTCGCGTTGAGGTGGTTGACTGACAGCACAGCAAAACCAAAGACATCAACTCAACACTAACAGCCCAAAAAACAACCAAACCAGCCTCCCAAACAGAGCCCAGCGTGCAATACTTATTCTAATGGAGTACTCTGTTTTCCACAAAACGGCTTTTTTAAAATCCTTACTTTCAAAAAAAGAGAGAACGTTTTAGAGGCATAAAGCTGTCAAGTTCTGGTTTGGTGACATAATGTTTTAACTGTTTACCAGAATGCTGTCTGTAGGGTTTGAAACGACTCTGGCTGAGAGGAAGAGGTCTGACAAGCCGTCAGGGGTCAGTACCTCTACCACAAATCCAGTTGGGACAATTACTGCGTGCCACTGTCCAAAATGAAAGCTTTGGCGAGCGCCAAATGTGTGTAATAAGTTGGCCGGTAACTTTATAAGAGGCTGCAACTTGTTTAAGTCGAATTGTAAGATTGATCATCTGTCTCCTGCTGATGTAAGTGACACAAGTGATTCAAATCCACACCAGCTATTAAATACAAAACATCTGTTACAAATCACCCATCGTCTAAAAAGTTGGAAAATTTACCATCAGAGGTTTAATTAAGAGGCCTAAAGTTATCCATGTGGTGATACGTGTGGAATATTCCAAACATTAAGCCACCAAAATGAAAACACAGGGTAAAAAAATCACAATCTGTCTTCAAGTTTGTAACAGATGCAGGAGAATGAATCATCTCATATATTTCATACTGAGAAAATGACCAAAAAAAAGTTCTTTTACATGTATTTTAATTTAAAAGACAAAAAAATGCATGTGCTGTTTGCATTTTTATTACTATTTTTTATTACTTTTAAACGTAGAAAACGTAACAAAAAAAATTTAAATTATAAAAAATATATGTTTTTTTAATTTATTCATACACATTTTAAATCAGTAAAACTGCAAAGATATACATGTAACACATATATATATATATATATATATATATATATATATATATATATATATATATATATATATAAGAATTGGAATTACATATTCAATAAAAAAATAATTGATACAAAATATAGCTTTTTAACTGGTAAATATTCTAAAACGCATTTTTTGACTCATCTGCTACATCTCCTCTAAAAGCAATAATAAAGCACCCTGAGGCAGTTTAATGTATTGCAACGCTGGCATTAAACACAAATATATGCAAATTTCTGTGCATATTCTTGGCTGGATGGGACTGGATGGTTTGCTGGAGGTGAGGAATGAATGAGAGGGGAGGGAGAATGAATGAAGTGGCAGATGAAAATCGAGGCCCCATGGTACCACACACACACCTTTCTTGCCTGATCATTGTCTTCGATCTGGCCCAGATCTCTGCCACTGGCCTGAGCGATCCTCTTCCCTGAGACCAGGTTTCCCACCATCACAGAGGCGGGTCCAATCTCTGCAGGACCGAGCAGAGGAAGCACATCACAAACAAGCAGACGACAACACACACAATTTCTGGCACTTCTAATTCCCTACGACATCTGAGGTGACCTTGCCGCAGACAGACCTGGCTGTTTCTGTCTGGGTTTTGGCAAGTTAGTGACGCAGGTGTGAGGGCACATTAGGACGTTACAGGGATGCAGGGAGCCTTCCAAAAACAGCTGCTTGGTCTCCGACAGGTGGATCCCTCCCAGCGGAGTCTTGGGAAGGGTGTTAGCGGGCACCAAAGCCAAACAAAACACCCCGACGTTGTGGATGCTGTCTATCGCCTGCAGAAAGATACACATTCGATTGTCAGGTGAGGTTTAAAAATAGACTTTGTAAGAAGTCGAGAAGAGGCTGCCAGCTGAGATCTGATGCAGCCGCTGACCTTTACCGATGCCTTGGGGAGAACCAAATTACCAAACGGGAATTCAGGAAGTGGAAGGAAAAAATACCATATTTGCAAGATTAATGACCTACAACAAAAGAGTGGAATGGAACCGTCTGGGTGGGTGGAAGTGAAGGCCAACCTCCGTGCCTGAATGCATCTTGTTATTTTTACATGCCAGTAAGGACTCGTAAAGTGCTGACAGAAAGTACACAGGTCAGCAATAGCGTGATCTCTAATTCAGTTTGGATGGTGACTAGGGTTACGCAGCGATTAAGGTGACTCCCGCCAGACTGGACGGGAATAGCAAGTCGCCGCTGCCCGAATCGATCGGCAAGGGTGTGTATAAAAAGGTCAAATACCTGAAGTACACGGCTCATCCACTGGAAGCTGTCCTCTTCTGTGGAGTCCGGCCGCTGCTCGGCTACGACCACAATTCTCTCGTCATGCAGGACCGTCACAGAAAATACCGCTATCCTGAAGATGGAGATACAGACAGAAGATATCAGACCGACCCCTAAAACATCTCGAACGAGGAATTAGTGGCCAGAATCGAATTTAATTGAACATTATTAAAATTAATATAAAAAAAAAACAAAATAAATAAATTATAATATTAATATTTACATGTATTAATTCTTATTATAACAATTAATACAAAAAATAGTAATAGTTAATCATTATAATGATTAATAATGAATAATAATCATTATAATTTAAAATAATGAATTAGAATTAATTAAAATCACAAAACATAGCTTAAGCGGTAAACAACAATGATTTTATGGCACCTGTGAGTAATTTTTTCATTACATTTGAATTACATTTTATTTTAGGTTTTTACTTCAATTTTAGGTCAATTTGGTGTTTTGCAATTTTTTTTTTATATGTCATTATAGTTTTTTATTAAGAATTAGTTTATTTAGTTACACTACGTATATTCATAATGGTTAAATCTGATTGGTTGAGGAATGTTCTAAGTTGTGCAATTATTTTCAGAGAAACGCACGGCTAAAGTAGTTCCAGGCAGGTCTTGACCACATTACAGTTCCACTTTGCAAAATGATTTCAGTTATTTCAAAAGGTCCTTAGAGCCTACAACAGCAAAAGAACCAAAACCCAGAACGACACTGACCAAACAAATAAATATAGTGAATAATAGGATAAAAACAACTAAATATTGCCATGTTTTTGTCATAAACAATGTTTATTTTGTTTCAAGTAATGACAATGTATTTTTATGGCTTGACTCGCTAGATTATATTATTACTATTACACATATGATTTACCACACTGTATAAAGCTTTAAGAAAACTGATGAACAAAACCTGAGGTAATTTCACAGAGGCAACTGAAACAGAACAACTCCACCACAACACGCAGTGCACACACTCTTGCCGCCCCAGCAGGTGTTAAATCCATTTAATTTACACTCAGCACGTCCAAAGCAAACAAGCTCATGCGCTATATATACCACATGGTCTTTGATGGCGAAGAAGAATATGCTATGTTTGTTTGTTTTTAATGTGTTCTCACCTGCCCCTGTACACAAACTTCATGGGCTCCACCGCTAGCGCTGTGGCGACAATATCGTCAGCGTTGTGTCTCCGTCCACTCACCACCATCAGACCATCCATCTTTCCAGACACAAACACCAGCCCACCCGGGCCTATGAAACCCAGCAGCCCTGTACGAGTGAAGGGGTACTCGCTGATAGGAGCCCCAGAGCTGCTCATGGGAAAAACCTAACAGCCAACAAAACAAAAGACAAAAAATAAGATCAAACTATACATTTGTAAATTTAATACAGCATTCAAATGTGGAAGTTCACTCCATGGCTATTAAGTAGAGGTGTGCACGACCATGGGATCCGACACAAGTGTGGCGCAGGAAAAGGTGTGGAGTGTGCGATGCGTGAGGGAAGATATTGATATGTGCGCGGCAATCGGGAGAAAGAAATGACTTGTGGGCTCCCACAAAATATAATTATCTAATAACAACAGCATGTAGAAGTCTGTCACTGGAGATCTGAAGTGTCATGTGTGTGGAAAATTGAAATTGCAAAAAAATAGCCTAGAGACAATGGAACTAGACAGAATCCAACAAGGACCGGGAGTGAAAAATCCACATAGACCTTTTCCTATGGGCTTTTGTGGGCGGGAGTGGGACAAAATGTGAAAGTTTAGGGCGGAAACGGGATATAATATAACATATTGTTTTAGTTAGCTTGTGGTAGCGGGATTGAAAAATCCATCCTGCGCAGACCTTCACTTCTTAGGGAGTCACTTCACCCCCATTTAACATTACAGTAAAATGATAACTGATTGGTTAAAAATTTAAACTTTACATTTAGATGTAAACTAGTGGACTTTATGTAGGCTCAACAGATTTACAGTACTAAATGACAGAAATCTAGAAAGATTTGCTACAAATACCCAGATATTTGCCGTATATCACTGGCCGAGTCCAAAATGCATTTTAATGATCTGGCATTATTTTATTTGGAGGCTAGGGTGAAGTTTAAAGGCTAAAAACCAATTCAATTAATTCTATGAAATTTTTTTGAGAAAATAGGCATCAAAATAGTTTTGGATAGTGAATATTTTATACTTCTGTGTCATTTGGTCACACAATTTTTTCAACTTCTCAAAATTGAGACTTTTTTTGTAATTGCAACTTTATAGTGTATCTCACTATATTAGACTGTATTTATATGCATCTTACAATTGTGAATTTATATATTATAATTGCGACTTTATATTTCAGTTGCGACTTCATTTCTGATTGAAACTTTATATCTTACAATTGCGATTTTATATCTCACAGTTAATATTTCACAATTGAAATTTTATTTCTCATAATTGACCCTTCGCAAAGACCCGCCCTCCTTAGTTACTGTCGCTATGTTCCGACAAGCTACGCCGCTCTCATGCTCTCACCATGTTCTCACGCAGTGAAAAATACATCGCGGAGCAGAGAGGAGACTGACAACACGCGGACAGACAGGACAGACCAGGTTACTTTTCGGTTACTTTTGATATTAAACATATTAAACAAAGTCTCAGCTTTCAAATGTGGTCATTTTTTGAAAGAAATTTAAACAATAAATACCGTTTTGGGGCTCTTTAATGTGCCGTGACAGATCGCTGTAGAGCATCCGTTAAAGCTGCTCGTGATCCGATCATCTCTTCCTTCTAGTTCATTTATAGCATCAAATAAACATGAACGAACATAAGAAGTAATGTTGTTTTATCCGCGGAAAGGCGTCAGTATATTCATTTTACCAAGTTAAAATCCTCCTAACTCTACTGGCTGCTTTTTCGGACAAAATGGCGGATGGCGAAGTATGATTGGTTAGAACACCTGTCAATCAAGCTCCACGCGAAGGGTCAATTGTGACATTTTATCTCAAAAATCCAATTAGAGCTTATCTTACAAAGTGGGACATTTTATCTCAAATTTGTGACTGTTATTTGAAATTGCAACTTTATATCTCATAGCGTGACAGTATATCTCACATTTGTGATTTTCATTTTAATATCTCACAATCACCTGTTTTATTTTTATACTCTATGAGGTGAAATCATAGCCTGGGAAAACCAAGACGAACTTCCAGCAAATTTAGATTTGCTCTGCAAGTCAGTCTGGCCAAGAGCCCATTCAAGCCCATTTCCAATCTTTCCAAATCGAGGCACCAATCACAAACGTTGAGGCAGGCTTTACACGATGACGATCGATCTGATGGCGGTCTAGGTCTATCCAATTGCGCCCAGAGGCATTTGAGTCAAGTCCGTTGGTGACGCCCCTTTGGAAATGAACCTTCCCCAGACCCACACTCAGTTACGACTGAGAAGGGTCTGGTGTCAACCAGGCTAGTGAAATCAGGCTTCAGATATCAGATATCTTTATGTGAAAATGCCCTACTCATTATTTCCGAGCAATTTAACAAACAAGCCAAAGAAAAGACTGTGATCGGAGCACTTTAACATCAGTTCAAGCAGAGGTCTAGGGATTGTGAGTAGGAGAATCTACAGCCAAATCAATCTCGCTGATAGGACACAAACCTCAAAGGTGTTTTTTGTCATGCCCGAGAGCCCATAATATGACATTCCCGTGGCGATGGAACACACACACAGCTCTCCGATCTCATCTGTTCGGCACAGCTGAGGAACTCCCTCTGGTTTGACCACACACATCAGAGCTGCACATACACAACATCAATAAACACATTACACACTTTATGAAGCAGTAAATACAACACAGAGAAAGGCGTACACATTACACAACGCCCATCTTTGATGGCTCTTCTTTAATGCTAAACATACAACAATATTTACATAGGCACATTCAAGACTTTCTCAGAACCATTTGTGCATGTACATATGTGTACCTCCTGGCATCACAGTACCCACGTCCTGTACGGTGAGTACGGACAGGCGCTCCTCTGAGTCCACTCTGATGACACCGTAGCTCAGACCCTGCATAGACAGAACTCCTCGACCCGGCGGCTGGTTACTATCATCTGTAGGCCTAAAACGAGAAATAAAATGCAAGATCAGAGCAATATATGGAATCACATTTGTGGATCAAGCTTAACAGTGACTCTAATGCAATGTAAACCTGAAAAGGAAGCTGATTGGTCTGACTTGTTTTGATGGACAACCCTAAGCCCCACCCACACATAATGTCCTCTGAAAGACACTCGTCTGAGCTAACAGATGTGTTTGGCAAAGTACAGCAGGCTTTATTTGAGCAAAGTACATAAAACAGGGTGTGGCGATGCAGTATGCTGGAAATAATAGCTCTGTTCCAAAACTAGTGTGCTGCTTTGCTGTCTCCACACTACATAGGGTGCCTAGTAAGAGACCTTACAAGAAACCAATGGGGAACTTGGAATTGGTTCCAACAGCATTAGATTCACCATTCTATTTTTAATATGTAGTTTCAAATATAATGCATGTATATTCATAATCAACATTTCTTGCATCTTGAGTGATTTTTCCCCCCACAGAGCCTCAGGGATTGCCTCTGTAAAGGACATTCAGTCAAAATTAGGCATCTTAGAATGTGACTTTTTTTCCCAGAACAACCGTCGTGTCGGGTGTGTGCATAATGTCTAACTCTTTAAAAAGCTGTCTAAGTTTTGGGACAGAGCAAAAGTGCAGAAATGTAGGACCAATCATCTAGAGCTCTGAAATGAAAATGAGAACGAGGAAGGAAATTATTACCAGAGTGAGAAATATTCTGTGAACCATATGGGCCAAACCAAATGAGTGCAAAGGGTGAAAAATGAGGTTACTACTAGTTTGCTTGGTAAATCCACAAATGACAATGACGTAACTTTTTTGATGACAGAAACAGCGGAATTACGTTTTGTTGGTTGCCATTGAAATAACTTTTTCCTCTGACTTCACTTGATGGTGAAGTTTTCTTCTATGACACCAGGCTCTTTTATTAGCTTTCAATTCATTTCACTTTTTGATCAAATTCATACAAGCTGTTCTCATCCTCAAATTTGTCATGAGAGACAGGTCTGTTAAAACGTCCAGCGATGGAGTTAATCCTGTGGAATGAAAACCATATGCTCTGCGTTCTGTCACGAGTTTGATTCGGTCACAAAGCAAAGATGTCAGGACTATTCAGGGCTGTAATTATGGAGGCAGCCTAAAAAAAACATTATGTTCTTGTAAATGGTTTTGGAAAATTGCATTGAAGACATACACAGACTTCGGTAAAGCTCTCTCGATGAACCATTAACTTCCATCTGTCTGTCTAACCAACAGGAAAATGCTTGTGTCCATATTTCCATCATTCTTCCGAATCTTTTGGAATACGAAAATCATAAAAAAGGACAGAAAGATCTAAATGTTCTGGAAAGAAGTTTACAGGGTGAGTGAGTGGTCAATGTGTCAGCACTCCTCTCACCTCCTGATGGCCACGGTTAGGGCTTCAGCTGAGCTGGCACATGGACAGATGACCTCTGGACGTAGACCTTTACTCTGGAAGACATTGAGGAACGCGTCACATGATGAGATGGACCCTGCAGAGAAAGGAAGAGAACATTACGTACTATAATGTCTCATATAACATTTTAAACACTTCATTCTTTTAAAAGTAACCTAATATTGTAGGGTACAATGGGAACAGAGCTCTTAAAGGGAGAGTTCACTAAAAAACATCCAGTTTAAAGGGCCCATATCATATAGTATTGCAACCAGGGCTTGACATTAACACAGTCATTCCCACTAGCCACTTTGGCGTGTTGAAAAATTGTAGTCTTGTCAAAAAGGCATCTGAAATAACAAAACACGCGGACTGGCCGTCGGACTGAGGGCTGTTTTAGTCTGCCCTTAATTATCAACTTAACCAGCGGCAGCGATGATATAGTTATTTTTTTAATAGCAGGAGAATCCAGACCAGGCGCGTCTCACGCTCTCCTGCAGTGCCGCTGCGCGAGGGTGCGCGCGCCAAATATGACATCCAGACTTTTGTCAACCGACAAGATAAAGTTGAATCTGACACAGGGCAGCCTCAGACCTGTATACCGTCAGCCTCCCGCCTGATTTTAACCTGATGGTACGATCTCTGTCATCACACGCACACACACATCAGCGTTCAGTCAGTGCGTGAGTGTGCGTGGCCGAGCAATACGTTGAAAAAATGCGCAGGAGAACGAGATAAAGAGAAAAGGCAGAGCTGAGATAAAGAAAAAATTATCTTCATGATTAAGGGACACGGTGTAACTACTAGCAGGGCTGCCCATATGTCACGTATCACAACTATATTTCCAGAGTTAATTCTATGTTTTAATACATGAATCATGCCATGAAAGAAAGCAGGAGATGCGTTTGTGGGAATAATCTGGAAAATAAAGACCTGTAGGCCTATACTTGTTTCAGGTGGACATATCTCCAGTTACTCAGAGCTAGAGCTGCATGATGATAATTATTAAACCAGTCAGAGCTCTGAGGAAATGCAGATGCAAAACACACAATCCAAAGTCCCCAAAACGATTATTGGCTTAAATAAAGATTTAATCATGTTGCCTTAATTGTGGATTTTTTCTTAGAAAAAATATTTTTTTGTTTGCTCGTTGTTTCTAATGCAGATAATTGTTCTACTCTGTATTACAGTATTTACTGATAAAAAAAACAGATGCAAAACTTTACACACAACGTTATCAGAGCTGATGATATTAGTATCTTTTAGCACGTTTTAAGCCCCATTGTCAACTTTAATCATATAAAACATAATTTTCCAACAACAAAAATGTGGCTAGTAAAAATGCTGCGTGGCTAGTAATTTTGGAAAACCACTAGCCACATTGGCTAGTGAGCAAAAAAGTTAATGTCAAGCCCTGATTGCAACATTTCAGTTTTCATCCTGA
Source organism: Chrosomus eos (assembly GCA_036326025.1). Lineage (NCBI taxonomy): Eukaryota > Metazoa > Chordata > Actinopteri > Cypriniformes > Leuciscidae > Chrosomus > Chrosomus eos. Next base: position 11,481,281 of record CM070840.1, read on the forward strand.
AGACCACTTATGCTAGTTTAAGGTTTTTTTTGCACCAAAAAAGTTTTCCATGACCAGCCTTAGAATTAAAATTACAAAATTACAGAATTATAAAATTAAAATTACAGAATACATTTGAATATATAAATCTGGGTGTTTATGTTTTAATGTAATACTTCATGTTAAAACAAAATAAATAAATAGAAATTGGATGTATATATATATATATATATATATATATATATATATATATATATTATATATATATATATATATATATATATATATATACACACACTTTCTCTAAATCTATCATTATTGCAATGCATTAAAATAAATTTAAGAAATTAAAAAATCTAATTTCACATTACAGTAATGTAATTTTTTTGTTAAATTAAGTACAACAAATAAGACTGATTTATATATGATATTTTTCATTAAAACAGTTAGTGATAATTAAAACATTATTAGTGTTAAAATATGCTTTATTTTTCTTTACATATATTTTCACATTTTTTCTTCTGAATATTATTATTTTTTTGTCCATCTATAGCCGTGGTCAGGAACTTGTTGCTCACCAGGTTTCTCACCATTTACCATTATATGATCATAAAAAACTTCACATCACTAGAGATCAGTTTCCTGCAGAAAATTCCTTTGTTTTTCAGCCTACAGAAGTTAATAAAAAGTCAATTCACGATAATATTTCAAGATGTTTCGACCAATTTGCAGTGCTGTGCACAACACCAATAAATGTTTTGATGGCTATGCTCACTGTTTGGAAACGATAACTTTATTTACTCATGGTGCGGACCTAAATAAAGTTATTGTTATTGAAATAACATGTTTTTAGTAAAACACTAAGGTTAAAAAAGAAAAAAGAAAAAAGTAACGGGCCCCTGTTCTATATCCGTTTGAATCGAAATATGAGTTTTTGTGAGATTCACCCAAGTGTTCTTTGACTGGAAAGGAATCCTTGTGTAATACATTTTTGGCTGTCTACACAGCAAATCAATCCATTCATCTCAAAACACCAAGAAAATTGCATTTGCATGAAACAGGCAGCAGAAGGAATGTTTTGTCCTTCAGTGTGTCCATTTGTGTATTATGTGTCTGTATACGTCAGGAAAATGGCTTCTGGGCATCATCTATCCTGACTCATCTCTTCTGTGAGATATAATCCCAGAGGGCATATATGAGTGCATACATTTATATTACACACTTATGAATGATGCTTTTAGCTTTTTTCAGGTTGCTGGGTATGTAAACAGCTGCAGTTTGTTTCCAGTCAGAAAAGTATTTCAGGAAACAAACAGGTGTGAGAGGAAGGTTGAAGGTGGAAGGGAAAGGAAAAGTTAATTAAAGGAGAGAAAGAGAGAACGCTCACATGGGTTGGATCCGTCGGCCACCACCAGCATGCGCAGGGAGCTCAGGTTGATGTCTCTCTGATCTCGGTGAGCGACTAGAGCCCAGTGCATATCCCTGGACTTGACACAAGCCACTTTACCTACACACAAACACACAAATTTACTACAAAAATCACAGGAATGGCACGCATACAAAACTGTATCAAAGAGCATTGACACGTCAATATGACTAATTCACAAAACATGAGCAGAACAAATTTCTGAGTAAACATTTAAATGGTCCCAATAAGGGTTTTTACAACCGATTTATTCAGAAATTGTTCCTGTTCATGTTTCATGAAAAAATACCAGTAAGATTAAGACTGAAGTCTATTCATATCAAGTCTAAGCACAAAAATATGTATATTTAAAAAAAAAAAAATGCATAGTAATATTCCTCAACAAAGTAAAAAAAAAAGTATTTAATGACCCTTCAAGATCGATTAAATCATCAAAATATGAGGAAAATATTTAATATTTTTTAAATGTATGAGGGAAGAACACACTAAACTTTGTTATGGTATTTAAAAAAAATTAAAAAAAAATAAAAAGCATAGAAAAACAAAAAGTTCACAGGAAATCGCATACCGTACATTTACAACAACATAATCAGTTATTAATATTTTGTTGATTCTGTCTTGTTTTTGCATGCGTTTATAATTTCTTTGTATGACTGCCTGGCCAAAAATTATGTCCGCACAATTTGTGTAATATGTTGTTATAAGGACTTGGAGTAAACATTTTTGGTGATAAAAATTAGTCAAATCTGATTGGGTGTAAATTGGATTTGGTGTAAAAAAAAAAAAAAAAACAATGTCTGACAGACCTTTATATTGACACACTTTCTGGATCCAGGACAGAGGGTTGACTTTCATCAGTGAGTATGGGATGCTAATTACATGCATCATGTTCATGACACTCTGGGGAAACAGGAAGTGACATATTACCTACCCTGAATGTGTAACATATGATCTATTGTTTACATTCTTTTTTTCAGAAATATGACTTACAGTAAGGATTCCATGCCACAAACCCACATCCTTTTTAAAATCCAATACATTCACTATGATTTCAGCTGAAAGACAAAAAGAGAAGATAGATTTACAATATTATTGTCCGAGAAGGACCAGGGACTGACCTAGAGGTGTAATGTGGTGTGTGTGTGTTCTTGTGGGACTCACCCTCTGTGTATCCACAAGACTGCGTTAGAGCCTGGCAGTGTGTAAGAAGTGCAATCCGTGTCACTGTCACGCCCAAAACACTCCCATCTTTACAGGTCTTATACTGTAAAACATAAACAGTGTCATACAGGGCAATCATTAACAAAAATGAATGCATCAAATCCCATTACAAACACCGTTTGCATGGCCGTTAACGCACTACTGTAACAGTGAATGTAAAGAAACCTGTGAAGATCTTGTCCAAGTCATACTGTATTTCAACTTTTAGGACAATTTCATCCTTATAAATCTTTTTTTTTTAAATTCTTTTTAGACATTAACTTTTGAGGTTTTTATTATTTTCATTAGATTCTCATTACTGTAATACATTAAATTACAGTAGTACAACGTCACATTTTTTCATTACTTTTAATAATGCTTTTTTCATACTATATAATTAAAAATTTGCTTGACATTTGGAATTAGTAATTGGAGAAAATGTGCTCATTTTAATAATACCTTTTCCATATTATCTATATAAAACTTTGCTTTTTATTCCCAGTAATTATAAATGGGTAAAAATGTGCTTTATTGAATAATATATTTTTTAAAATTTTAATAATACTTTTTTCACCTTATGTATATACAAATTTGCTATTTTTGTGATAATTGGGGAACATTTTTATTTTTAAAGTTTATTTTATAATTTTTTATTTTTAAAGTTACAGTAATAAGAATTGAGGGACAAATGTGCTGTATTGTCAAAGACAACGTTCACTATGTCAAAATATTAATGGTCCTAAAAAAGGCTTTTTTTCCCTTTAAGTAAAATATAATTTCATATTTTTCTTTTGATTTTAGTAGTTAAGTGTCTTCTTCTGTACATGTTTATCATACTGTACTGAAAAGGCGTGCAGTAAAACCGAAATCAAACATCGGCCCAGCACCGTGGACATCTGATACCCAGCCACTTTGCACGGACTCTCAGATTTCTGTGATCTAGTGAGGAACATTGAGACAGCTCACTCAAAACTGGTTCAATAACATGAGACCAGCCCCACTCCATCAACCAGCATCTCCTATAAGAGTCCTGATTCACAATTAAACAAACATTAATCATTTATCATCCATTATCCAGCGACTCTCTAATGGAGGCAGCTGTGCCCGGCATGCTGATAGGAAATATTGATTTCTGTGGCTCGAGACATAGAATATCTACCAATCAGATATCATAAAACAATTAAAGTGGCTGGTGGGTGCAGCATATGGAAAAACAATCCCAGGCTGTTGGTTTCCAGTTCGGGAAAATGTTTGTGTGTGTACAGCCGACAAAATAATTTGAATAAACTGATATTTCCATAACGGTCATAATTCCATGGGTTAGCCCACCTCTATGTAGGCGGTGTCGTTATTTGCATCTTTGATGTGAGGGAACCAATCACGTGGTGGCTTGGACAGGTGTTTGGATTCCGTGACGAACCATAGCAGCTTTGGCCATCCTGATGAGTGGGTGGGACCAAACAGAGAGAACACATAAATATTCATACCAATCTATTAATATTCATGCAGCTTGATGAGTCAATCATTACCATTATTAGTAGTGATTATCATTCAAAAGAATGATAGTGAGTGATTAGGGTGACTGGCTAAATGACTATGTGCGTCAGGATTAGAGTAAGTCCGTCTTTTCTCTGTCTTAGGGTAAATGACTATCCTCTCGGGGCTTCTTAATCATTACAACAATATCACAGAGTCATTACCTCTACATTTTCTATTTAAACCTTCTCTCGTCTTACTGCGGCCCAGACAGGGCAAAAAATGCTGACTGCTAGCAGTCTGGCTCATATAACAGCACACGCATGATACGCCCCATCACGCTCTTGATGTTTGCTCCGGTCCACAGATTCTCACTATTTTTATGTATTTAAAATTTTAATTTATTCCTGTGATGGCAAAGATGAATTTTCAACATCATTACTCCAATTTTCAGTGTCACATGATCCTTCAGAAATCATTCTACTATGCTGATTTGGTTCTCAAGAAACATTCTTATCATTATCAATGTTGAAAACACTATTTGATTAATAGAAAGTTGAAAAACAGCATATATTTGATACAGATTTTTTTTTAAAAACAATGTTTGTAAACTGTGGTTGGTGCTTTACATGTCAATCAGATGGTCTCTTCCTGTCTGTCGGTGGTTCTTGGCCATATTTAGCTGAAAAGAGGACTAGACTTTATGCTTATTCATAGATTTCATGTGACGTCACACAGTGGAGCGGCCGCCATTTGTAGGACCGAATTGCAACATGCCGTCTATCTGCTGTGCTGTAAACTGTGATAATAGGGCATAACTGGGGCATTTAATACAACACTAAATCATAAATCAGATATACCTGTACAACAGTGTTGTGCCTGAACGTGTTCAATTAATGATAGTTCATGAACTCGTTCATATTTTGGGCGAACGTGAACTGAACGTACTGAATTACTGCCTGATGAACGCGTTCATTCTGGTGTCTGTGAACGCACGCCTCTCTCAGTTTAACTTCGTTCAATAGGTGCCAGATTTCTATAGAGCCTTCCAGGCGAAAACCCGGCTAAAACACACCGTAAACAGACCTTAATATGTAGCGGAAAAAAAACACCCAATCTGGCAACATCAGCCACAAGACAAGAGAACACTGTTTCTGCACCACTGATCCAGAGTCAACAAGCACTTTGATCACTTGATTTCAAAAACACCACATTTCAGCGTGCTAGATCACCTCTTATTTTACTTTTATTTATTTGTATTGGTACATCCGTGCCGCGAGATGTTTCAAAAGTGGTGGGGACATGGAGAGGGATTGTGGACAAGGTAACGTTAGATGTAAATGTCAGCAAACGTAAAATTTGGCAAGTTTTTACTAGACTTCAGTGGAGTCAGCAGTTTGTTTAACAGTAAATACGGATCTATACCTAAAGTATCTATTTTATTTAAATACCGTTGCTTTTCATCTGTGCTATTTAAGTGTGCAACATCTTTCCGATCAACAGGGAGATTATGCGATTTAACGCAAAGGTCCTAAAGATGGCGGCCACAACAAAAAAGTCACGTGACTGAAAGTCTGAAACCCATGAATATTCTGGCTACATGCCACTATACATCACTTTTGGAGTTGTGTATTAACGCACTGACCTTTGAACTGTGGTATTTCCCCAGTGGGTCCTTTCGGAAGGCCTTTGTGGCAAGCGTCACTGGTCAGAGCCACAGTAACCCCACAACTGCCCAGGAGAAAACCGATCTGTTGACTTCCTGCATCCTAATACACACACACACACACACATCACACACAACGCACACACAACGCACACACACACAGAGAGAGAGAGAGAGAGAGAGAGGAGAGAGAGAGAGAGAGAGAGAAGAGGAGAGAGAGAGAGAGAGAGAGAGAGAGAGAGAGAGGAGAGAGAGAGAGAGAGAGAGAGAGAGAGAGAGAGAGAGAGAGAAATATAACATCTATCATCAGTACAGCAGCAAAATACACTGCAGGGGAGGTGACGGCCTACTTATTACAGACAGAACACTGAGAAATTATGTTTACCCATAATACCTGAATATCTCTTATCTTTGATGGATAACCATGCAAATACCATGGTATTTGAATATGGTAATCATTAGTGTCAGGGCATTAGCAATGTCAAGGTCATTGGTTCGATTTCCTTATAAAATGCCTCGCTTGAATGAAATGTAAGTGGCTTTGGATAAAAGCATCTGCCAACTGCATAAATGTAACTGAAAACGGTATTATAATCGGACACAATCACTGCATCATGGTTCTCCCACAGTAGTTTTTCTATAAGACTTTTGCTGTGCTATAAGTCAAAAATGCAGAAAAACACACAGCTGCTATTGGACTGGACAGAAGTTTATTGGTTTCCTAAGTGCACTGCATGCAGAGGAAGCCAGAGAGTGTTCTGCCAGTTTCCAGGTCCTTTCCTGGAATTTTTGGACTGATGATCAGGCTGACTCTTGCCAAAACTGCTCTCCTCCTCTACTTCGACCACTAAAATTCGACATGCGTATCTGAGGCAATACCTCAACCTCAAGGGGTCTGCGCTGATACATTCAGCCTGACATACTGAAAAGATAAAGGATCTCAAAATAGACAGAGAACTGAAGAGCGAGAACACTGCAATATTTACAAGGTCAAGTTTCCAGAGGGCCTTTGTAATACGTTACCGTTAAACATGAATAATAAACAAATATTAATATTTTGCACCATAAAGACTGTTAGGTTGGCACTCGCTAGTCTGAATCAATGCTGAGAAGAAAGATCTGCAGGGGAGGATTGTGTGTAGGTAGGAACTATAACTTGTTACGGTGTCAAAAATGCAGACCTGAAGGCTTTGAGAATGTGACAGTCATTCATGGACTCTCATGGTGGTGTATTTAGTCTCACCTTTCGGGTAAGTGGCACTTCGATAGGTACGGGCACCACCTCTGCCAGAAGGCAGCCGTAAAAGGCGACCATAAAGGCGGCGGGATCGTTGTTGGGGAACACAAGAGCCACCTGCTCGTGGAGTGATAAGAGAGGAAAGGTGTCAGACTTTAGACACGAGGTATTCTAATCTGACAGGGACATGCATTAAAACCGAGGCATGCGGCAGGAAACGACAGTGTCATTAAAGGAATGTTCTGGATTCAAAACAAGTTATGCTCTATGTTCAGCATCTGCGGCATGTTGATGAATACCACAATCATTTTGATTAGTCCCTCGTTATGTTAAAACTGGCAAAATAACACATACGTCGATATAATGGAAGTCTATGTGGCAAGGCATTCCAGAGGGTTTCAAAGCAGCTGGAATTTTGTTTCATTTTGTTAAAGCGCTTTAATGAAATTTTTTTGTTTTGTTATCAAGTTGTCTAAATCATCCTTTTACCAGTGCAGGCTACTATTTACACCGTAAAAAGTGAATATAGGCAGATTTAAAAGTTACTTTCAATATGAAAATTGTATTCGTTTTAACATTTAACTAGTTAATAAAAAAAGGGTGTATTTTAGCATTTATACCTTGCCTCATAGACGTGCATTAGTGTACACACAATGTTTAAAAATTAAGGAACAAGACAAAATAATGTTTTTTTGTGGTAATTGACAGCATGTAGACGTTAACTTGTATTGAACTTGCAATTTTCTTCTAATGAGGGTATCTGGTTCTATATAGATTCAGTCACACTCACCCGGTCTCCTGGTCGGACCATTGGTTCCTGTTTTGTGCCCAGTTTGTGGAGGATGTTGTACGCTACTTTGATGCTCCGAGACCAAAGTTTACCTGTGTAGAAGGAAGTACAGAAGAAACGGTCTTTTATGGGGTCACAGTTCACCAAAAATGCCTTGAAGTTTAAGGTTTTTGAAAGAATTATCTTATGCTCACCAAGGCCGAAGTTATTTTAATATACAGTACAAACAGTAATATTGTGAAATATTATTACAATTTAAAATCAATGTTTTCTATTTTAAAATACTTACATTATTTATTCCTGTGATGGATGTTGTGCTGCTTAATATTTTTGTGGATTTTTTTGATGAAATAAAAGTTTAGCATTTATTTGAAATCGAAATCCTTTGTAACACTATAAATGCCATCAATTTGTGATCAATTTAATGCATCCTTGCTGAATACAAGTATTCATTTCTTTCAAAAAATCCTAAACTTTTGAACGGTAGAGTAGGTTGCACCTTTGCAAGTTTGACGTGAATGCGAAACGCCACTGGTTGTTGCATCTCTTAACCAAGAACCGAAAGTCTGAATACATGTATATGGAAGTGCAAATGAGATTAAAGGCAAAGAGGGATTTTCAGGGAATAATGAAGTCAGTTCCCTTTTGGTCCTGCCACAAAGCTATCGTATAACTTCAGAGTCATATGGAGTACTTTTATGGTGCATAAGAAAACTAAGCTCTACATTCAGAAAACTGTGAAATAGAGAAAGAGAAAAAAGTGAAAAGATTCCACACACTGAAGGGCAAGCAAAGGACAAACATGGACTGAGACCAAATGGCCAAATTTCTCAAAGTTTAAGCATCTGGATGAGTCACACACACAGGGCGTTTCAGAATTTTATCTTCTCTGTCCTGCTGAATTTTTGACCTGCTGTTATCAGGATTTAACTCATGGCTATGAAGCCCCAGTGAAAGCAAAACGGTGCGCATGAGATAGTGATCTCGCTCTGCGTCTGCGTTCTGTGGAAAGTTAATTACTCTTTTGATTTGAGCGAGGATTTTAACGAGCTAAGGAGGAGGGTGATATTCCTCGGTGAGCTCTGGGGGGGAGGGGGGTGTTAATGCGCCACACAAACAGCCATTGCCATTCATTTTCTGGCTCACATTGCAAACTGTGTGAGTGGCAGTGGAGGTTTTCTGTTGGTCAGGGTTTTAAGCGTCCTGATGACGTGTGTTTGTGTGTGTGTGTGTGTGTGTGGGTGTGTGTGTGTGTGTTGTGTGTGTGTGTGTGTGTGTGTGTGTGTGGTTGCGTAAAGATGAAGAAATTATGATGCTTAGGTGGCTTAATGATCATTTTCAATTTTTAGAAAAAAGAAAAGAAGAGAGGAAATACCAATCTATTACAGCAGACACACACACTGCAAACCCTTCCTCACACTCTCACCAGTGATGTGCAGGATCCTCATCGAGTAAAATCAGCTGAGAGACTGAGACCTCACACCACACACACACTACACAAAAAAAAAGCCCTATAATGATCTCCCTCTCATGTCGGAGCAGAAATAAACAAGGAGACAAAGGTATTTCTGTTACTATAAAATGAGCAGGTATATCAGTATATTCAGAGCACCAAAAATACACTATTTTCACACTTGCCACACAATGCATATTTTGTTTATGAAAAAAAAAAAAAACGACTTTTATATATTAAGCATGATTTAAGTGTTGAAATACTTTTCGGGGTCACTGTATCAGACCAAATAATACTGCTCTAATATATTAATATTTTGTTCCGGTATGTGTATACAGATGTTTATATGTATGGCTGTAGTTAAATATGGTTATATTACCATAAGTAAGGACGTAGAGGGGTTTGCCGTTGGTGTCCATGGTGGTCAGGCAGGGCGCTTTAGGCGAGATGGTCCCCCAGCGTTGCAGTGCAGCTTCCAAAGATGGTGGCCAATTAGTGACCACTCCCAGCGGTTCCCCTCGAATAGCGATCATCTGAGCGCCCTCCGGCCGTGGCTGGTTGGGGTCAGGCTGCTGGACTGAATGAAACCAGATGGAAGGGGCAAAACATGGCCATTTAGGAGGCAAGAAATCATCCATGTTTTAGCAAATTGGTTCAATGAACAGTGAATGCTTAAATCAACGGTTAATTTGAATCATCACTTATCACTGGTGTTTTTGTCAAGGCATTTGGATATTCATTACAATGTTTTCAGTTAGCTGACTTAATGTAGCTGATTGATTCAACCAAATCATTAAAAACAACCGATTCAAAAGATTGTTTTGTTTGCGCATCAGGCATCATTATGTGTGTTTGTTTATAAGAATAGCTCAAAAAAATAATAATTGTGAAACTGTGATAAGTCAAACACTCACCTTCTAGGAGCTCTTCGAAATCATCAACAAAAAACTCTCGAAGCGGAGGTCGTCTGGGCTGCTTTAGTGTGTTCACAAGTTGCTGGATTTTAGCTGAAACACGACTGCTAACAGGGACTCCTATGAAGCAACATACATGTTAATGCACAAAAACACAAACCTTGACAAAAAAACAAGCAAAAACAAAAAAGGAGTATTATCACTCATACATAAATCAAATTTTCCTGAATCCGCCTGAATAAGCCTATCAACACACACACACACGGCTGTCTAGGTCTAAACGACTAGCCGTAAACGGATTAGATGGACGGCTGAATGTGAACAATGAAGATGTTTCAACTCCCCACTGTTGTGTATACTTCCATATCCAACACCTCAATTTTCATCCTACCCCTAACAAATCAATTTTACAAACATTATTGATTAATGCCTCTGACAGATGCAGTCAAAACCAGCCTTCAGGGGCGTCCCCAAGAGATCACATTAAAGTGTAATAATATAAGAGTGGGATCAATGCCCTCAATCACAGCTTCATAACAGAGGATCCATCAGAGCAGATATCAAAGACTGTGTCTATTATCTCCACATGTGTGTGTGTGTGTGTGTGTGTGTGTGTGTGTGTGTGTGTGTGTGTGTGTGTGTGTGTGTGTGTGTGTGTGTGGTGTGTGTGTGTGTGTGTGTGTGTGTGTGAATACACATACATACACACACACACACACACACACACACACACACACACACACACACACACACCACAGGTATTATTTCAATACTGAAAATCAGTTAATAAAAGCATTTGTGTACATAATGCTTTAAGTATCATGAAATAACGTAAACTATACTTTTCTGTATTTATACAGCTACACCACTGTTTTCCTTAACCCCAGGTTACTGCAGGGGGACTATAAAGCAAGTTGCTCTGTATAAAACCATCTGCCAAAATAAATATGGTTAGGGTGGAAGAGAAATGCTAAGTGGATTGTCAAAATGATTGAGGAAAATGACTTGTGTAAATCTTTCAAAGCTCATTGTAATGTTTGAAATGAAACCGTCATTACCGTCTCTAAAACCTCACTCCTTTTCTTTCACACACATTATTGTGCCCTCACCATCTCCGGTCTCCATGAGTTCGGCGTTGCCATATTTGGGAGTGGTCCGGGGGACGGTGGACACCTGTGGCCTCTCAACCTGAACGGGATGTTCGGAGGTGTAGGTGGTGACGTCCGGAGGGGCTGAGTGATTCTCTGGATTTGGAAATATGAGGAGGAACCAAAATGCAGGATGAGAAACTCTAGCTTAAGCTGTTTTAGAGCATGGAAATGGTTAAATTATATAATGACCAGAAAATTACCAACTTGAACCAGCCGTAAACCAACTATCATGTTCCATAAATTTTTATCTGGTTCAAATTGGTAATTTGCTAAACAACTAATATCATACATTGAATAACCAACCCAATGGCCAGCCCTAACCACCTATATACCAGCTGGCAACTGTTTTTGCAGCTAATAACCAACTATCATATTCCAAAAAACAACAACCTATAACTGGATTAAATAGAAGGATTTCAGTCCTACCTGACTTTGATAAAGAGCTCTGACACACTTGGCACATTGTTTACGGTTAAAAGGAAGAGGGTGGGAGGCATACAGGAAGTGATTTTGAGGAAAACATGAACATATCTCTGAAAGAGAGAGACGGATGGAACGCAAGAGACAGAGGAGAGCTTTTTCATCCTTTCCTTAATTACAGTCCCTTTTACTTCCACTCGGTGAGTCCGCTGGGCTTCTCTCTCGCCGTTCACCCTCCCTCTCAGATCATAAATTCTCAGCTGTCTGCGGCCTCTTTCTCATTCCCCTCAGCTCGCTCCTGAAACGTCTCTTTCACATTCGGTGCCCTTGGCTGCCACATATTCCCATTATGATATTCCTACAGAGTTTGTGTGTTCTAACGTCAAGTAAATAAATATCACTTTCCTTTTTTGTATGATTTCAAATGGCGGATGTCAGTGGGTGAGCCTTTCACTAAAAGCTCATAAAGTGTCACAAGTTTCCTACAATTTCATCCCGCGCTCCAATCGAGCCGTTCAGAGAGAAATAACCGGCCGTGTGTAATTTCGACACCGGGAACGAGGAGAATGCCAATGAGGCAGCACTATTTCTCCTTCACCATAAAACACGCAAAATGGCCCTAACAGAAACGTCCACTGTGATCAAGGACGACACAGTCCAAGGCGTTTTAGCTGCTTAGCTTTAGTTCAGCATAGATGCTTTTCAATGTAATGAAACTTTATGCAGACCCTGAGTTCGTATCTGACTGATATGATACATTAATATCAAAATTAGATAGAGTGGTATATTTCAGTCCATTACTTTATACAGTAGAAAAACTGTTACTTTACAGCTCTATTTCATAAATCATTTTGTTTCTGACCCGTATTATCATGTATAAATATAAAATGAAGTAGTCATAAATCTGCTAGAGATAAGTCAACAGAATGAAGGTGATTAAGCGAGATGCCTCCTGTCTGAGGAATCGTGCCAAGCACAAAAGGGGATTGTGATGAAGGATGTGACTAAGGAAGGGCACGACCCCTGGACAGGGCTTCCACCCACCATCAGTACTAAGTGTCTCTACTGCTACTCCCCCTCATCTCCAGGAGGGCTGGGTAAAAATATTGATGTGACTACCAGTGCAGCTCAATTCACGATTGAATGATCCTTATGAGCCTGTTCTTTTAAAAAATACAACATTACCAGTGTAGTCTGATTCTTGAACAAAAGACTAAAAGTCGGTTCCTTTTAGTGAATCTAACATACAACATTAACCGTATAAATGGGTCTTGTGAGCTGGTCCATTTTTCTTAAAGTAACACCAAGTAGCTTTTCCTCTTCGGTCGCCCTACTGGTTGGAAACGAAATTGTCCATTGCCGCTGTCGTAAATAATTTAGCCTACCGTCGCACGCACGCTCACTGTTTATCCAGCACCGGCTTTAGAATAAACGATGTCCACAGACAAGGTAGAGTATGTTACATGATTTCATGAAAGGATGATGTATTGCGACATCAGAAACGAAGAAAAACGAAATAATGACTATTGTAGCGCTTGACGTAAAGCAGTCGAATTCTGTAGTTCTTTTTGTGCACGGGTTCCTACCCGAAACCTGAAGTTACATAGTGCCAGTAAAAGCGATACAGACCCCGTCAGGCTATGGCAGACGTGTCATTTAACTTATTTTAAGTCGATGTACCATCACAAGGATCTTGGAAAGGTTGAAAAACTACTTAGTGTTCCTTTAATCAAAACAGGGTAGTCTGAATCATTAAAGAATTACTCTTTCGACCCGATTCTTTTTAGTGAATCAAAAACATACAGCACAACATGCAGCTCAATTCCTGAATGAATGACTCTTGTCAGCGAGCTGGTTCTTTTTAAGCAAATCAAAAACATACAGCGGAACGTCTAGTTTATTCAAAAACAAATTTATTTTATGAGTTTGTTCTTTATTTGCGAATCAAAAACATACAGTTGGCTATGATGTGTAGCTTGATTCTCAAATAAATGACTAAGATGAGTAGGTCCTTTTTAGCTAATTAAAAACAGTGTCATCAGTGTAATCTGATTCACGAACAGATGACAACAGATTTTTTTGTGAATCAAAACCATAAAGCTTTTTCCATAGTCCGATTCTTGAACAAATGGCTGTTATGAGCTGCTTGTTTTCGAATCAATAACATACAATGTGACCTGTGTAGCCTAACTCAGAAACAAATTATTTTATAATCCTGTTCTTTTTAGTAAATCAAACAAATACAGTAGAGCGCAACCTTAATAGTCTGATTCATGAAGAAATTACTCTTAGGAGCCGCTTCTTTTTAGTGAATCAATAACATACAGCATGACCAGTGGAGCCCGACTCCTGAAACAAATAACTCCTATGAGCCAGTTCTTTTAAAGAATAGTTAAAAAAGATAAAGTTACTGGCCCGAAACTTTCAAAGCATTGTTGGAGAGATTTTATTCCATCAGTAGGAATATGTAAGGAAAATTAATATCATAGTTGAAATACACCCAAACGAATTGGAATCTAATCAAATGAGAATTGGAATCAAATTAGCATTAGCTTTGTGAATCAGAATCGAGTGAAATTGGGAAATCAATCTCCAGCCTCCCTCCCTGTCCCATATTCAACCTTCCTGCCTTATATACTACTTCATCTCCTGCTTCATCATCACTGGCCTCCCTGCCTCGTCTCCTGCCTTTATCATCCGTGATGAGTGTACGAGAAAACACCCAGCAGCTAGAGTCCTTACGTAACAGGCTGAAAATAACCCACATCTAAACTCTCTCCCTCTATCACTCTTTCGCTCTTCACCCCACTCCTCTGCTCTTCAGTGACACAGACACTAATGTGGTGGAAAAGGAGTTTCCTCAAAGCCCAGAGGTGCTTGCAGGAGAACAAATAAAAATGACATCTTGAGTCACGTGAGGGAACCTGCTGGCAAATCTGCGTCACTGAGACTAGAAAACCCCAGACAAACAGATTATTTTTAGTCTGGAGGGACGCATGAGAATGAATATTACAATCAGTTTTCATTCATCACTACATTTAAATGAGAACATATTTGGTTTAAGTACTGTTCAAAAACATTTCATACACTTTATATATAAACTATAGTAAGTGATACAAGGAATTTATCAAAACACCTATATAACCTAGAGTTGAAAAATTTGGGGTTGGTAAGATTTTTTTAATGTTTTTTTAAGATAAGACTCTTATGCTCACCAAGGCTGAATTTATTCTATCAAAAATATAATAATTTTAACATGCTTTGTGTTAACAGTGATCATTTTTTTTTTCAGGTTTCTTAGATGAATATAAAGTTCAAAATAACAGAATTCATTTGAAATAAAAACGTTTGTAACATTATACATGCCTTTACTGTTACTTTTGATCAATTTGATGCATCATTGATGATAAAAAAGTATTAATTTCTTTAATGATAAAAAAAAAAAAATCTTACTGACCCCAAACTTTTAAATAGTGTATGACATAAGCATGTGCCTGTGTTTCAATGAGAAAATTATTTCAATGGTTAAAATGCAAATAACATTTAGAGAAATAATCATGCATGTTTAACAGATAAATACACAGGTAGTGACAGGTAGCACAAAACACAGACATTTAAAGCAATAGTGCACACAAAAAAAGATATCTCTCTTATCATTTTACTCATGTTGTTTCAAATCGGTTTAACATTTTTTCTTCAGTGGAACATAAAAGAAGATATTATGCAGAATGTCTCAGCTGCTCTTTTCTATGCAGTATAGGTGACAAGTATGATTTTAAATTTCAGTCTGTTTCTCACAGTTATCATATGAGTTCAGAAAACTTGGAAAATAGTGTAAAACTTTTATGGACAACTTGTATTATGATTGTATGGTGCCTTTTTGTGGTAGCCACCATTCACCATTCACTTTCATTGTATGGAAAAAGGCAGCGTGAACAAACATTTCTACTTTTTGTTTTCCACAAAAGAAAGAAAGTCATATATATTTGGGAAATTTAAAGGGGTGAGCAAATTATGACAATTTCAATTTTGAGTGAACCATTCCTTGAAAAAAACAAGGTAAGGAATGAACAACAACGATAAGCACATAGAGACAAAGAATGGACATCTAAAAGCAGACTGGACGCCTGAAAAAACAGCATTTCACACTTCATAATTTAATTTAAAAAAACAAATATTTAGAAAACACACAAGGTACACAGTCACTACTACTCACAGAAAGACCATATCTCAAATTCAACAGCACAAACAACGTCTCATAACTGTTCTAAGAGAACTGTGCTCACTTAATCGTACATACACAGAAGAATTGACGTTCAAACACATCAGGTCATAAGATTCACAGCACGCTACTCAACACAAACACACCGAGGGGCCCGTCGTCCCCAGACTCCAGAGAGAACCACATGGAGGACACAAAGACGGTCTGGATGATCGGATGATTGGGGAAAGTTCATGATGTAAGTGTGTGTGTGTAGCATCAGTTAGTATACTGACCATCCGACTCCAAGGGTGGCGGCCAGAGAAGATCTGATCCGAACTCACAGGAGCGCCGCAAATTTCCATTCTCTGCTACGCCAAGCATAGTTTTCCTTTTCAACGAGAGGTGAGCGATCGGCCCTGGATGGGGAAGGGAGGAAGGAGGAGAACCAGAACCTTAAGAGCCGTCCACTTCCTCACTGACCTCAGGCATGAATGGGCAGGAGGGACGGGGGCTGATGAGCCGAGCATGGACGGAGCCATGTTCCCAACAGAGTAACGGAGACTCTGGATGTCTTGCATGGAAGGGGAAGGGGGAACGGAGAAGGTGGGAATGATTGAGCATTCCTAGAGGGGCACCCACACTGCCATGTTTCTCCCAACGGTACGGGACAAATATGGGAAAACGGGACAAAAGCAACAACCTAGGAAGCACTTGTAGAACTTTGTGCCTGGTCCAATGTTTAAAAATTAAACGAGAGAGACCTTAACCATCCTTGCTGTGTTCCTAAATACGCACTAACAATGTTCTGAGAGCTTCGAACACGACCGAGTCTCTTGAGGTTGGTTGTCTGCTTTTAGATGGTACCACAACATTATCATGTAGGAGGACAAAAAGTAAGGAGAGAGAGAAGAGAGAGAGAGAGAGAGAGAGAGAGAGAGAGAGAGAGAGAGGAGAGAGAGAGAGAGAGAGAGAGAGAGAGAGAGAGAGAGGAGAGAGAGAGAGAGAGAGAATCGAAAGGCTATTTTACACGGTGACATATTGACATTATTTTCAAGGTGGCAGAGTGGAGGCGGCAAGAAAAGCTTGCCAAGATTTTGTGTCATTGACCAATCACAAGATTTTATGTGTCAGTACTCTCCAACCAATCAAACAGGATTTAGTTTTAATGTTTTTAGTCTCTTTTAGAATTGATGCGTCTAAAATTGCTCCCTGCTGCCCACACAATGTGAATGAGTAAAAGAATGAGTGATTTCAGACACAGCAAATGTCAGCCCACCAATCACATTTATTTCCATTTATGGTTAGCCTATTTTATAGGCCATTTTATTTTGTTTCCTGCTCAACAAAAACAGCCTACATTGGTGAGTTGGTCTTCAGGATTGGTCAAGCTGTTTGTTTAGCTGGCTTTAAAGAAGTTTTAGGCATTTTTTAGCAGGTGAGACCAGCTTAACCAGGCTGGCAGAACAAGAACGACAAATGTAACTATTCTCAAAGAATTAAAGCGATTATTAAAACCGTGTCCACACCACAACTATAAAGATAACGACACAGAAAAATTATATCGATGGACTCACTTTGAGAACAATTTTTTCCAGATGGTAAATGATTAAAACATTGACAGCCAACCAGAATCCACCCGAGTCCCGACTTTAAAAAGCTCAAGTGTTTAAAGCGAGATAACTTCAGTGTGCGCTTATTAATGTCTGTTCATGTGGACGACAATGAAGTTACAGTTATCTTTATAGTTATCCTTCTTGGTTTGAATGGGCCTAAAACCTGCTACTAAATTTAGGTTAAGTATTTATGTCATATATATGAAACATGGAATATAATACTTACAGTAATCACTTCATTCAGACATGTTTGCTAACACTGAGCTAAAGCAGTAGCAGGCAACGTTTGCCACCACTTGTGTGCATGGAAAAGAGCTTGTAAAACTTGTTGCTTATCGTGCACCGTGTAAAATGCCCTTAAAAAGAAACAAAATGGTGAAGGTGGAAAGAAATGAGAATAGAGTGATTTAAAACACACAAGAGGAAGGAAAGTTGATACAGGAAAGGGAAACTGAGGTAGAACGTGAGGGGAAATAAAAAGATATGAAGGGAGAGAGGTAACAGGACAGTGTGAAAGAGATGAGTTTCTTTCTTTAGACATTAAACTGCTCCACAGGGCACTCCTACATACCATCATAGCTCTATTAAGACACCAGAGTTCATCACTTAGCCACAGTCTACAACTTTAAGCCCTCTGGAAACAGAGGGTTCGTGAGGTTTTTGAAAATGAGTATTCTGTCTTTCACTGGCCTCTGAATGGAGGAGGGGAAAGTTGCAGTAAAACTCTTTCCTCTTCCTGCTGCTTTCTCTGTTTACATTAAAAATCAGCTGGCTGGATAGATTTAACATCTGTTCAGCACAGGCTAGTCACAAGGACTACTTTAAACACAAAACGGGGAGGTGTAACCGATTATATGTTGACTGAATTGGCACCTCAGGGCTCAACAATAAGGATCTTTTCAGCTGGTCCGGTTAGGCAAGTAAATTTGTACACAACAACAACAACAAAAAAACTTTTTAAAAAAAACAATACTGAATTAAAATTTTGATTTTTTTTAATAAACAAACTAATAATACATTAACAACAGTAAATATTAAATTATAATAATTGTACAGGCTTTTACACAGAAAGAAATACATTTATTTTTCTTTATTTAAAAATGTCAGAAAAGAAGAAAATTCTAAAACAATTAGGGATATAAATGTATCCATAAGGAACTGATTGGGTCATGAAAAGATAAAAATTAAAACTATTTTAAACATTTTTAGCAACATATTCAACATTTTCTTGAATATGAATTTAAAATGTAATTACTTACAATAATATATCATTATACTTATGTTTTTAAACAATAATAACATGGAGTTACTGTGATTTATGATTTGACCCACTCTAACGGTTGCTGCAAGAACTATCATAAATCATTTGCACAATTAAGACACAGACTTGGTGACATAAACCATCAGAGTTCACAACGAAAATGTTATGTTGGCAAGCCATTAAAAACACAAACACGTGATCAACAAATATAAAACAGTGATCATTGTGACAGTCTTGTTCTCTGCCCCAAAATGCTCTCAAAACTGGCTGAGGACCATCCTTATTGTTGAGCATCACGGACAAACATTAATGATCAATTACTGATTTAACAGTTAAACCTATCGACAGTCAATTTCAGATGTGATTACCACCGAATCATGTCAATGACGGCAAGCGTGGTCCAACGACAGCACAGATATACAATAAGGAGCAAAAAAAGGTGCGGAAAACACACATAGGCAAGGGAGGCAGGGTTTAGAAGCATGGCAGGAATTGTGGGAGTGAGTGGGTGAGGGATAGATGTGGAAGCGGGGTTTGCTGAGGCGGGGCTTACCTGATTTGCCGACATGCGTTTGAGCCAGGACGTCAGCCAGCCGCCCGGCCGCTCCGCTGCCCCCACTCTGCGTTGACGATGAGGAGGAGGAGGTGGTGGAACCCTGGTGGATGGCCCGGCTGATCCAGTGCTCCATGCTGACGCTGCCCTGGCTGGAGGTGGGGGTACCCTCACCCTGGCCGCCCTCCTCCTCCGAGCCGGACGAGGTGTCTGTCAGGGGGGGCAGAGAGGAGAGGGGGGAGAGGCCTAGTGAGAGTCACTCAGACCCACTCAACACTCAGCCCAGAAGGTGGACAAGTGCAATTAAAGTCAACATGAAATGGGATTTGCAACCCATTGGATTTTTAAATGAAAAAAAAGAAACATTTCCAAAAGAAATTGCATTCTTAAGGAATTGATTCGGTCATGAAGAGATTGATAAAAATAATAATACATATTTTTTGAATATATCTTTTTAGCAACAGGTTCTTATGTCAAAGTAATATTTGTATTTTTATTACAAGCATTCATTCAAATAAAAATGCATAAATGTACGTTATTAAATTATATCCAATAATGAAAAGTGGGCGTTTTAGAAAATTGAGCATTTTAGAAAGGCTGCCTCCACAGCCTAGATGACATTAGCTGAAAAGCAAAATAACACTGGACCCCATTGACTTTCACTGTTTAAAACATTTTTCCAAATATCTTCTTTTGAGTTTTGCAGAAAAAAACAATGTCATATAGGTCTGGAACAACAATGCAGGTGAATAAATGATGACTGAATCTTTTATGGGTGAACTATCTTTTTAAGAAAGTAAGAGTGCATTTATTTTTGATTTCATGTTGACTTTAAATGAATGATGATTTAGAATTAGGTGTGAAGCTCACCTGGGGGGGTGTAGGCATCCATAGAGGTCTGTACCACTAGAGATCGTCGTTTGGACGGCATAGGAACGGCCATTTTCCTCTCCTTGTGTTTAGCTAGTGCTGCCTGTACTGCTTCTGTGTGGACATCTGAGGATGAAAAAACCCAAGAAATGAAGTGAAGTCAATCTGTATTAACTGGCCGCTGACCTCCAAGCTGGTGTTTACAGTGACGTGGATGAGATGAGTCTCACTGGATGATGGTCGTGAGAGTGTGTGACGAGAACCAAGCCACCACCTCCAGCCCTTCTGTGATCTTGCAATACTGACTCATCTCAGTGTGTGTGTGTGTGTGTGTGTGTGTGTGTGTGTGTGTGTGTGTGTGTGTGTGTGTGTGTGTGTGTGTGTGTGTGTGTGTGTGTGTGTCTGTGTGTGTGTGTGAGTGTGTGTGTGTGTGTGTGTGTGTGTGTGTGTGTGTGTGTGTGTGTGTGTGTGTGTGAGATAGAGAGTTGACTGTACATTGTACCCACGGCTGCACTCCTCACGCTGGCAGAGTCATGGCTTTTAATAATCCAAGCTGTTATTTGGACTCTCTAATGAGATCCAGAACAACATATTCCATCAACACACTGACTGTGTTTACACGTACAAGAATATTCCGATGTGAATTTGGTCATATTCTTATTTAATTACGGTCCAAATGCAGTTAAAGGGAACTGGAAATGAATGTGTGTGTTCTTTAAATATGGGGATTACATGTAAACCACAATATCCCATTGGGTGAGGAAAACGTAAATGTATTTTTCAGAATAAAAATATCACCAGAATATAGAGCTTAACGGGGGAAACGCTGTGCATGTAAACATGATCACTGACTAAAAGTCATCAGAGTTGCATTGCTCTAACTGAATGGCTAGACCTGATCTTTACAGGAAGTGTTGCACTGATGCTGTTGTTCTCTTCTAATAGACAACTCAAAACAGAATTAGAAATAATTAACTTCCATAATATCTCTTCATGAAACACAAAATACAGTAATAATCTGAAATTACACTATCGTTTAAAAGTTAGGGGTCAGTGTGATTTTTTTCAATGAAATGAATGATGAAACTTTCTATTCATCAAAGAATCATGAACAAAATGGTTCACAGTTTCTAAATAAATATTAAGCAGCGCAAATCTTTTCAACAGTGATAATAATACGAAAAGTTTCTTGAGCAGCAAATCATTAGAATGATTTCTGAAGGATCATGTGACACTGAGGAGTAATGATGCTGAAAATGCAGCTTTGGCATCACAGAAATAAATTACATTTTCAATTATATTAAAATAGAAAACCGTTATTATAAATTGCAAAGAATCATTGACAACATAATTATTTTTTACTGTATATTTAAATCAAAGAAATGCTGCATTGGTGAGCATAACAGACGTTTTAGAAAAACATATAAAACATTAATAAGAGCTTGATTTGATCCATAGGGATTTGATAGGAGCTGATATTTATTTTTCTTCAACTGCTTGGCCTTAGTGTGTTATCAGCAGAAGAGGAAAGTAGTTTCAGAGGCTAAGAATGAGCATTGGTGAATCGTACACAGTAAGAACAGGGACATTTATTGAGAAAGTAAATATGGTAATTAAATAGGGTCAAGTTTGATTCCATGTTGTCTTTAAAGTTAGACAGTGGTCAAGGCCTGTTAAGTGCTGGTCAGCATTACTCAATCTATCCAAATAAACAAAAACTAAAGGTGAATTATTTTTTGGAAAACTTGCCTCAAAACTATCATAAATCATAAAATCTTCTACGGTAAGGAAAAGCTCAATAAATGCTGTCTCATGACTACTGAACAACATTTTATTTTTTGAACTCTGTATTATGGATGTGTGGTTGCCTATTAAACACACACAGACAGATATATTTTTAAAGGGGTCATATAATGGTACTTGCACTTTTACAAGTTGATTGTACTGAAATGTGTGTTGGCAGTGCCTGTACACAGCCATCATATAATGATAAAAATCCATCCAGTGGTTTTGTTTTAATCTCCTTATATGTTTTCCCCTGCCTCAAATCAAGCCGTTCGATCCTGTGACGTCACAAGCTCGCACGCCCCTCCCACGACTGTTGATTGACAGCAGCGTTTCAACACAGACCCGCCCTCGCTCGTGAGTGAGATGTCAATCATAGTTCGTCATCGTTTACACTGGAGCAGAATGGCGGCCGTCTAAGCGATTGCGGTGTTCTGTTCTTGGGTGTAATAAGGAACACAGCAGTCATTTTAATGTTCCTAAATCCGAACAGCTGAAGACGCAGTGGCTGAGTTTTGTTTATGAAGGAAATATTTACGACGAGCAACGTCAATGCGCTCATGTTTGCGCAAATCATTTCTCACCAGACTGCTTTATAAACGAGGCGAGGGTCAATATAAATCAGGTTTAGCTAAGAAGCTGCTACTGAAAAAGGAATCGGTACCAGCTATTCGTGTTCCTGCTGGACCTCCAGAAGAAGTGAGTGTAACGTTTTATTTATTAACCTTTATATGAATCTTTGCAAATCCCTTGCACGCTTCACGAATGTGGCTAATGTTTACACTCAGGGTGCATTACGGCATGTCTTCTATGTAACGTTACGACGTTCTCAATATAATTCATAATCCCACGTTTATAATAAAAAAAACGCGTTGGTGTTTTGTTATTAAAAACTGTGTAAGTTACGCAGTGTTACAGTTAACGTAACAGGAATATTAACAGGAATATCAATGCAGTTACAAAACTATAGATGTACTTAAAAGTTTTCTTAAAACATAAAACATTTTCGTACTGCACTAAACATAAACATACAGCAAATTCTTAGTTATCCTTCAACTACTGCTAGAATCATTACTGACATGACCTCATGTCAGTTTCAGTCACGACACGAGTTGTACCTAACACTGAGATAATGTCACGCATCATTGACAAGCCTGCATTTACAAAAAAAAAAAGAAAAGTTTTTCAACATCAATCTGTCAACGAACTAACCTATAACTTACATTAGTAACGTTAAACACATAGCGTTTGTATCTCACAACTCTAACGTTACCCTGCCAGTACATACAAAAATAGATCAAAGTGACATTGTTAACCAACCATTCAGAAACGTCCTGTTCGAGCCTTATTGTCGAACTTCTTCGGGGCCGTCATCTTGTTTCGGATCCGACTCCGGATCAAACTGAGACGGTTGCACAAATGCGTCCTCAGAGAGAATCCCGCTGCCATAATAAACCCTCAACTGTTGTCAAGTTAACACTCCACGTGCGTTGTGTTACAGCGCCCACAGAACAGAGGGGCGGAGTCAGCGAAGCTCATTATCGTTTAAAGGCACATACACTTAAACGGAGTGCTGAACACAGAGCTGTTTTTGAGCAGGTAAAATGAGTGTTTTCTTAAAAAACTAATGAGAATTTTTAATAAAAGTATATTACAAACTTTTCATTTAGACCCTAAAGATTCATATTAACTTGTACAAAAATGGCATTATATGACCCCTTTAATACATACAGCTCATAGCAGATAAATTTGTCTCACACTCACACACATATTATATATCAATATTTGTATATTTGCCAATAGGGAGGAGGCCAGTGAGATGGATAAATAATCCATAATCTGGCACACAAACACACAAGGTTTATGATTTAAATGCATGACTCATTATATATACAGGTATATCTAATGTGTGTTATATCTGTGTGTATACAGTATATATATAAATATGTTTGTGTGTGTTTGTATATATGATATAAGTAGCTAAATTATCTGGATTTGGTTTTTAAAGTATATAAATAAATTGATACTTTAACCCTGAAACCCCACAGTGGTGATAAATAATTAAAAAAATTCATTTATTAAATTTATTCCCATGTTCCTCCTTAAAAACATTCTATTTTGCAGCCATTGCAAAACACCTTATTTCTCTTGTTTACTTGCTGTATAACTATTTACTCTGGAACTCAGCTACAATATTTCACAGACATCCCAAATCTCCCGGAAGTTCCGGGAGTCCTCCCGCATATTGATAGCGTCTCCCTGATGCCCGCAAATTAGTTCAAATCTCCCGGAATCTATAACGCGCGTGCGAGACAGAACATACTGCGCGCATAACAAACATAGAGCGCGCGCGCACACGCACGACAGAAAGGGAAACACACCTTGCGAGTGTCTCTCGCGCTCTCCTGTGCGCTCGCTATGTATGCGCGCAGTATAGTCTACCAATCCCCCCCCCCCCCCCCCCCCCGTCAACAATCCAGTCCAACACCCCCCCCCCCCCCCGTCAACAATCGGGTCACCAAGATACCTCCCTGAAATTACTTCTTGCAGGTTGGGATGTCTGATTTCACATCACTCCAGTGTAAGAATCATGAGGGATCACTCATCAAACTGCTGGAATAAACTCCATGCTGGACTCACCTGACCGGTAACGTTCATCACGGGTGCCAGAGGAGCGTCTACGGTGGTATCGTGAAGCGGAGGAGGGTGCCATGGGTGGCCGGCGCTCGTGTGCCATGCATGCCTCCAGCCCTAAATGACACAGAGAGATCAAGAGAGGGACAATTACACGTCTCAGCCAGAGACTCATTTATTACATATACACCTTATTGATCTCTTTCTGTAACATTCTCTCTCACAGACGACTGAAGAGAAACAGGGATTTGATCTGGTTTTAATTAGAACAAATCAGAGTATTTTCTTTTAATCAAGGTTTCCTTCTTTCAATTACTCATTGACAACCTACTACATTTTCTCATTCTAAGTTCAGTGTAGCTTTTCTTTTTGACATGTTGTCAGCCTCTCACCCCTTCATACACCCCCTAATGTTTATTGGTCTCTGATACAGCAGTAATTGAAATGCACAACATATTAGCATTGGTCAATATTAGTTATTTTATTTATTAGAAAGAGACAATAATGACAGTATTTTTCTTCTATGACAAGTCACAAACATGCCAAACAAGTATGTATCCTTCCTAATATACAGTACTCAATCAATCCAAAAAGCAATAAATAAATAAATGCCAAGATAAAAAAAAAAGCGCTAAACAGTTAAGTTAACCTTTCATCTATAGATTGTAATGTTTTGATGCTTGAAATTGATTTCACTTGTGTGGAAGTGCAAAATAAAAAAAATGAATTAAATTAAATTTAAATTTAAATGCAAGCCATTCAAAAAAAAAACAACAACAAATGAAACAATGGCAGACCTATGTAACTTTATTTCAAATATAACCTTTTTCAATTCTGCAGAACAGAGATTTTTTGATTTTATGAATGACATTTTGTGGAAATCTGTAGAGCTTTCTGAGGAGTTCTGCAGGAAGCTGCAAATTCCATGTGGGACATTTATAGACTATCCGTATTTGCCCAAATGTCTATACCAGTGCAGCCCTAATTGAGAATAAATAAAATATTTAATTCCAGGCACACACAGCAACGATTGTTCCACAATGACTCATATTTCAGTGGCTCTTGTGATGAGCCAGCTCTATTCGGTTCAGTTGTTCTTTGTTGTCTTGGATTCTAAGCGGAGAGCTTAGCACCACTCTGCTCCTCCTGGCAGATTTTAGGACACGTGAGGCGGCCCAGGTTGCGCTCAGCGCTCCAGCCAAGAGCGTGCAAGCCGGGGAAATCAATTTTGGCCCCGCGCTGACATAGTCGAAGACATCAGCCAGTGGATTTATTCATTCAATAAGGCAGAAGGTGAGACAGCAGGTTAAGTCAGAATCATACACCAACTCATGCAGCGGAGGATGTGATTTTCTGACTCAAGTACAATGAACACACACTCTTCCTCCTACTAAAAAGCCAAGGGTAACAGTCACCAATCAATACCGATTGGGTTAACGTCTAAGTATGCCTGTCATTCAGTGGAAGGCAGCGGCGGAAACAATCTCTCCTCTGTGCTGGTAACCTGATGCTCTTAAGAACTAGGAGACACACACACAATCAGGCTGGGCACAGAGGTGTCACAGTGCCACGTTCCCTTGTTCCACTACATAAACGACTGATCGTTAAACTAGTTCATGTCGTCATGGGACTGTTAAATAACAAGAGATCCAGCGGGAAGGAGGCGTTGCACTGAGTCTGGCGCATGCCGCTCTTCACGCCACGATACATGCTTTGTGCCTGAGCATGATGTCATGTATTTTTTTCCGCCGGGAGCCAGACTGGGAATATGCGGGCTGCCTGTTGCTATGGCAACAGAAGCCTTGCTAATCAACAATGCAGCCAGACATGCCGAGAACAAATCAGAGACCTTCAAAAGTTACATAAATTCATACCAAACTCTAAAAGCAGCACTACTTTTGTAAGTAAGCCTGGTTGATACCCATTTAAAAATAATTATAGCAATATTTATCTATATAAATTTGTACAAAAACACTTTAAAACAGAGTTCCATGAACGTTTTTGAGAGAATTTTGAATCATTTTGAACTGATTCATGGAACACGCTCATATTTGTAAGTCATAAATAGGGCTGTGCGATTAATCGAAATCGTAATAAAATCGCGATTTGAGCATGCGCGATTTCTAAATCGCTTCATAGCACGATTTTTTCCGCGCTCCCGGCTCCAACCTCGCAGTATGCTATCTGAACCAATCAGAATGCAGCGCACCTAAATTGAGCGCGAGAACAGAACAGACCGGGCGGGTACCAGAGATTCAGTGAACTGCGAACAGATGCGCGTGCCAGAAGGGAGCGCGAGTGCATGGAAATATTAGCGCAAAGGGGCTTGCCTCACCAGTTTCTTTCTCTGGGAAGGTAAGAGAATACCATTACCTGATTGGTTTACAAGTATAGTTTCCTCCGCTGCGGCTGTCAGTCATTCTCCATTCAGCATCAAACAGCGCGTCACGTTCGGTTACGACAGTCACTGTCAACAATGAAACTCTCACTAAGTCAAGATGGTCATTCAATGTTAATATTATTAAACTTGATCTGTAGATAAAGCTCTATGGTTTTGCATTAAATGACTATCTTGTTGGACTGTTCGTTTCTACCGTGTGTCTGTTAGATCACAACACTAGAGTATAGTCAGAGCACTATGTTCATCACGCGCACAGTAAATGAAATTTAAAACTGTTAAAAGAAAAGGCTCAATAAACTATTGCATAGATAGATGCTGTATAAGACACTATGCATCTATATGTATTTCCTTTGTGCTTTGAACTTTTCAATGCGGACTCGACGCGCTGCGCCTGCGCGCTGTGACAGTGTTGCTTCAAGCGCATCATTCTGCGCTCGGGATGCGCATAAGCGCTTTGTGCAGCACTGTATTGGAGTCTTTCATAATCATATCATAATACTTTTGCTCAATGAAAGATTATTAATAGACTCTTTTGTTCTGTTTTATCTATCATATGTTGTTGCCTCATTAAACAGCTGTGCTATACTTAATATGTCTTAATTTTATAGTAGACTATATATAAAATAATTTATCTTTTTGATTTTTAATGTATTTTACAACAATACAAAGAGCAATATGTAATGTTTTATTAGATTTGGTGCTACACGATAAAGCTCTAATTGGTTTCCTTTGGGAATATGTTTCAAATTCACACAGAATG
This sequence comes from Chrosomus eos, assembly GCA_036326025.1. Lineage (NCBI taxonomy): Eukaryota > Metazoa > Chordata > Actinopteri > Cypriniformes > Leuciscidae > Chrosomus > Chrosomus eos. Next base: position 11,509,074 of record CM070840.1, read on the forward strand.
CATTAAAACTGTAAAGCATGTCTGCTTGTGTCAAAATCGTGATTAAAATCGAAATCGAAAAAAAAATCAAGAAATCGTGATAATTTTTTTTTGTCCATATCGCACAGCCCTAGTCATAAAGCAAGGAGAGATTGTGAAACTAGTCTAAATATGTTATGAATACTGTCTGGGATCACTGTAATAGAGAATGAATCATCAAAAATTAGTTCTTCTTAAAACGTTCTTCAACACCAAGCAATTACTTTACCTACCTCTTCCTTTTAATGATGGAGACGCACTTTTAAATACTAAAGCCATCTGAAGCTGGAGACACTCTGCATTTTATCGATAGTCTAAATGCAAAGTATTTAAGTGCACTTAAACGGGGGACTGGGTTGATCAACTGAGCAATCATGTATTGAAAAGCAACACTGAACATTTGATTTTCTTCCCAGTAATATTCATAAGAAAAGGTTGTTTCAGTTCAATGAAAGGAGAGAAAATACTTCTAAGCACCTTTTATGAAGCTCTTGAGAAGAGCTTAGAGGAGCCTCTTAATTCTGGTGCCTACAGTCACTTATCAGCTCATTTTAAAGCAGCACGGAAGAACAAGCGGGCAAATAGACTGATTAAGTCTGGGGCCGGATCGGGTTATGGATGGCCTCGCTTTCCAAATAAGATTTTCACAGGGGAAAAAAAGACTAAATAGAGCCGTTGGAACTTCAAACTTTAAAGCTACATTTACACTTTCAACCGATTCTGATTTTTTTTACCTTTAGCTGGCAAAGATTGAATCTTCTTTCAATTTTTCCACATTTGATTTGGGCCACTTTTTAAATGCATTTTTAAATCGGATATCTGATCATGTGACCTACATCTAAACATTCATATTATTACTTAAGAGTTCGAGATGTGAGCAAACCTCTAACTTTAAGTGCTACAGACATGAATGATACTTCAAATCATACAAGTTCTCCAAGAAAACATTTGTTTGTCTGTCAGATGATAAAATGGGCAATTAAATTTCATATGCCTGGATTAAAGTTGGAACCTGATCCATTTGTATGTGTGCAACCAAGGATGCCCCATGAAAGTCATTGCTTGTTTATGAACAAGAGAACGACTGTGAAATCCATCTGCTGAGATCTTAAAGCTAAGAATATTAAAACACAGGAAACCAATTCCCATAGTAGGTTTTTAGGATCTGTTTAAATGAAACAAGAAAGGCAAGCCCATCTGCTGTAGAAAAGCTGGTTCAGTCAGCTGTTAAACCTGTGCAAATGCAAGTCTGTGGGTAAAAATGCATGCTGTGACCCTCTAAATGTGAGGTGAGAGTTGGGGCTCTTACCTGGAGGATGTGGCAGATACGCTCCGAGCAGTTTTGACCTCTTCTTCTCATATCCTTTCTGAGTGATGTCGCCTGCAAGAGAAAGGGAGCATTACAAAATGTACAAACAGCGTTCATAAATGTAAAGAACAAATAAATCGCAATCGCCTCTTTGCTTGAGCAGATTATGACACTAAACCAACACCACACCTCCGCTCTCATTCAGGATATCAATTTTTGGTTTGGAAAATATTGCATCGTTTTTTTTTTTTAATGGTTAGGTAAGGATTTTATGGGCAGAGCTTTGAGGAATCATTCAGATGGTGTGGGTGACAGAGAGCACATCCTGCAATGATTAATGTAACAAGGTTTTGTGACTTGTCAGAAAGCATTAGGCGACTGGGCCGTCACATTTGCGTGGAAATGAAGAAAAGATCTGGTGCATAACGAGAGAGCGACGGAGACTAGACAAGTGACAGAATACGTAAATGAGAGAGCAACGACGAATCAATAGTTCTGTTACAAAACCTAGCGAGCTGTCTTGCTGTCTGTTGTCTACATAGACAGCTGTCTTTTAAGATAAGATAAAAAACAAAATAACTTATTTTAGACTTTTAACTCTGCATAGCACAAGCAAATTATTCCAATGGAGTTTGATGTTAGCATTGTGCTATGCGAGCATTTGAAAAAAAAAATGTGAAAGTTTTTACTGTCACTTTTAATCAAGTTAATAAATCCTTTCCTTGCTGAATGAAAATATTAAATTCTCAATGAAGGAAACTCGTTTTTGAATTATAATAAGGCCAAAATGAGATCTTAAAAGGCAAAATCATCTCAATATGTTTTGGAACATGTCCTCCTCACCCTTGATTCCACATTAATCAACAAAATATGTTCCTGCATACTCTATATATACTGATGTGATCTAGTGAACATACACTGTTTGGATCCTTAGAAGGACAGGAAACAGTGACAATGAAGGCTGTTTTTCCCAAATGACCTCTTTAACAGCCCAATAAAAATGGCTGGGAGGCTAAAGGCTTGATGAGGAGGAGGATGAAGCAAGCTTTGGGATGAAAGAAAAGCAGAAGAAGAAAAGGAAAAGTTTTTTTTAAAACGGAGACTGGATGATTCATTTCTTCACACCCACTTGCCGCCAATCAAACTGCCTTATGTGGTGATTTCTGCTCAGGAGATTCATAGCATTGCCTGTCCTTATCTCACTTACTTATTCTTTGCTTCGCACACACAGTCTCTCTTTCTCTCATCATCTAATTCTCTCCTTGTCCTTCCCTGAGGGACGAGTCCCTCATAAATTTTGACACCACTGCCTAAGTCTGTAACCATTAAAAGCAAGAAAAAGCGAGAGAGCAGCAGCCTCTGTCGTGAGGAGAGTGGAAACGAGGGCGGCTAGCGGACAGTTATCCTCCAGGTGTGTGACACGCCGCTGTTTAATCCGCTGGGGGTGTGATGTTGGCTACATATTTCGTACTTGGCAGCTCCCAACCGAAAACATGTCGTACGAAACAAAGACCAGCTGTGTCAGACATGTTGCGTATGCTGCCATCTCATATTTTCTGAAAAATTATACAGATGTACAAACAAAATCAAGAGTTGTACGGAAGACAATATTTTACTAATTAGCGGCGCTTTCAAAAGCAACTGCTATTATTATTGTTTATTTGAACAGATTTGAACAAACCCTCAATCCTAAGAATTTAACTTTGCATAACTCATCTCGCATTATTTGTGCTACGACATACTTCTGATATGTTAGAGGAACTTTTAGTTGTCCGCAAGCAATATGATCTGCAGAAAGAGTGGTATGTACTTCAATGTTTCTGTTGACAGATTTATATGACATCTGACTCCTGTGAATACATCAAACACCTTCAAAGACAGCAATCCTCTAACATAGTCCAAGATGACAGAAAGCAGCCACGATCAACCACACTGTAGATCTGCGGGAGAGACAGGCGAGCACTGCGGGTCGAAATTATGTTTATCTAATTGAGTTAAAAAGCACAGCAATCAAAACATCTCTGCACAAGCATCAATGCAAATTAGCTAGCCACACATGCCTCCTTTTCATTAGCAGAAATCTGTCAGTTTAAGATTGTCTAAATATTTAGTTGCAAATGCAGTGGAAAAAAAAGAGATACATATATATATATATATATCTCGTGTAGTGAAAATCTGATATAGTGACAGGCCCGATATATAAACAAAAAATGTCACACCAAGAATTTTAGGGTTGAGTGAATGATGCAAACAGATCATTGAATCATAGTAATTAGCCTAATCTATTTGCTACCCAGTTTGATTCCCAGTACTGAACTTTCAAATTTCAAGTTAACAATGTAATATTTGTGAGTCACAACTATGGATATGCGAGACTACTTGACTAAATTCTGCTGCTGCAAGATGACATTGGAAATACTATCATTTTCTTCCCCATATTTATGCTTTATATTTTCACAAAGGCACGTTCAACTTGCTGTCATGTTTGTTACATTTTAAAATTATATTTTTTTTGAAAAGTGTAGAACACAATCATTTAATTTAACTCAGACCTTGCATGTCACTCACAGCGGGCTCAAAGGAATGTCCACTTGGTAAACAGCAAGGTGAGGGAGTATTTTGAGCCTACACAAAACCTTTCCAGTTTCTTCTGTCATGTTGTTCTTTTTTAAGGCGAAACATTATGAATGCAACTTACTTGACAACAACAGATCCCTATATCAATATCCTTAATGTATAGTTGCCGGTACATATCAAACTTTTCTTTCAATATTGGCACCTGTCATGTATTTTTCATACATGAGAAGCGTGCTCAAACCTGGATGTGCAATCTAACTTTTATTTTAGGAATACTGTTTATAATAGGATATTGAGTTTTTAAGTATTGGTCCTGAACTGCAAGTTGATTTTGATAAATGTTTATAAATGTCTATGTCACTGATAAAGTGAACATCAAGTTTAATGTACAATGATCGTAATGCAAGGCAAGCACTTTGCATGTACTGTATGACGTTTTTTAGCAGCATTTAGTGGGATTTGAGCGATTCATAGATTAAGTAGGCTATTTCAAATGGATTGCTTATACAGACTGTTGTTTTTAACTGTCTTAAGGGGGTTTGTTAAACTAGTCGGTTACAAAATTTCAGTTTAAATGCTATGAAATTAGTCATTGGGCACATTCCTATAGTCAAAACATGACTGTGAAATTATATTAATGACAGAATTTAGGAAACTTAACATGGCATTAAAATCGTATTATTTACAATGCTGCTAATTTCAATGCATCAATATTCAATATATTATCCAACTCTTATTCTTGATACTATCATCATTATAGACTGGAATGGGATCTGGAAATCCACCCTTCTGAAATTCCTTCAGAACAGACTCTGAGCTGAATGTAAAACAGTCCCGTGAGGCAAGAGATCCGATTACCCCATGTGTTTCTGGATGAGCTTACATCTGGATGTGACTACAGTACATTGAAAAAAAAAAAAAAAAACAACTACAGTATATGAATCTCTTCACAGCTGAAAACCACAGAGCGAGCCTATGCTAACATGATGGTATCTTAGGCAAACACATGTAACAAAATGGCTTCATTCTACTCAGTAAAAAGTTCTACATCACAATTCTTCGTTTTTCACGAGCGCACAGTGTAATTACACGTTACAGGTGGTGGAGCTTATGGCTCACAGAATACAGGAAACCATCCTTTTGCCTCTTCCACAACATAAACGTCTTAATAATGGGCTTCAGTGGAAAGAATCTGCCTCTATGGAAATCGCAACCTCACAAGCAAAAAATCTCTTCTATTTATCTAAGAGGATTACAAGCTCGGAGAATATTTACAAGTCCTTCGTAGGCCTTAGAAGAGCATAAGCAATTCTAGGGTCTAGTGTTATAGCATTACAGCAAAGCTGACGGAGATTTTGCATCGATTTGTATAATATAACCCATCTTTAGCTCTATCAAATTGAATGTTTTTCAAGAGTGAAGTGCAAGGAACATGATGTCACAGGGCTGTGTTCCAAAAAGACAGGATATTGTGATGTCATTGGTTTCCTGTTTGGTGTGAGGGATTCCACAGGGATCTAATCAGGCAAAAGGCCGAGTCGTCAGATGTGCTGGATAATCTACCTGTGTTTGTGCGTGCCGTGAGGGAGTATGAAGTGCAAAATACACAGCGTTCTCAAAATGTTGGAAACTTAAGACACAATTGAAAATGTATGAATGTCACTGCATTTGATAAAGAAATGTCAAAGCCAGTGGCATTTATTTTAAAGAAAGCTAGCCCATTTTTAAGCGAAACATTTCAAATAAAGTTGTGTTTAAGTGATACATTGATATAATGTTTAATTTTAAGAAGTAAAAAAGTATTTTGGAAGGTGTGAACTCGAGGAACTAACCAAAAATCTTGCTGGGACCAACTGGTTAAATGTAACTGCAAAAATAGCTCAGGATAGTTGAATTAGTTATGAAAAAACTAAGATGCTTTTGGAATGATATTTTGTTATCTTATGTTATGCAATGAAAATTGTATGTGTTTAAATTTTGATTAAAGTCGGGATACACAAATATTAAAACTGGCCAATACTGATTAGTCAAAAATTCCAAATTACATAATTAATTGTTATGGCCCATCACTGATAAATTGTCTATTAAAATAGTAAATTATCATTCAAAAGTACAGTATGAAAAACAGATATTTATTTTTAGACTTGCTAATAATTACACTTAAAATGTTATTAATGTTTTTTAAGATTAATTTTAAGTGAACATTAGATTATGGCAAGGGAAATTGAAATGTAAAAATAGGTTAAATGAGCATATTATAAAAAATGATCAAATAAACAAATTAAAATATGAATATTATTAAAAATAGATTTGTGCATCCCTAGTTGAAATTCAGAAAGTTGCAAAAGTGTCAAAAGATTTTTTCAGCACATCCGCCCCAAACTCCTTGACCCTCCTAAAAATGACATCACTACTTATACTTACACACCAACTGCATCGTTCACCCACACATATCCCATGATGCATTTCAAAAAGAAACAATGAGCTATGTGTTTTAGCCCCCAACAGCTAAAGACGGATCAAACTAGTAAACAAAGAGTCACGCCTGAAGGGCTAACTGCTATTTCTGACAGTTAAAACCGTTGTCTGATGTGGGAACAACGCAGTCAACATGTTTTTCTTTGCCTGTATATCCTCATGGGGGTATATCAGAAAACTGCTGAGGCATGGTCTCTCCTGCGCTCTAGTAATGAACCTCCCGATCAATGAGAGTTTTACTCAACTGACACAGATCTCTCAAATAAAACAAAAACGCATGAAAAATTCACTTATAGGAATGAAGGCCAGTCGCATCTTTGAAATTCATGCAAGGCCATGTATTCGGGACATGTAAAAGCCTCATTGCTCGGTGGCAGAGAAGGTACATTAGCGTTCAGCCTTGCCTCTGCAACTCGATGAATAAACCATCCTTAAATTGAAATATGCCTTTCCCCAGAGGAAGAACTCTTCCCTTGACCCCTTTGTAGAGCTCGGCGATAAGGCCGCAAGCTTTGTACAAGCGAGAGAGAGGTGTCAATATCAACAAGCGCTGCAAACATAAAAAAAAAAAAAAGATAACAGGAAGCGTAGCACATTGACAGGAAAGGCCGATGTGGATGGCTTCAGTTGCGATAGACCTTATCTGATCAGATACATCAAGACTGTTTTTCCCAACACAATCATCCAGAGGATACAACAAATATCAGAACATAAAGGCTGTTTTTTTTTATTGTATTAAAGGGAAATGGCTCATATAACCGTGTTTATTCAGGTATAATTTTCACAATGATAAATGCATCACTCCTTGAGGTGATGAACACTTGTAGTCATGGGAGATCGGGTAACTATGGTGACTGTAAGAGAAAGCGAGAGTCAGCAAACACTAGAGTGATAATTCTCCATTAGTCTCGCAGAATATTGAATCCACTGAGGCCTCAGCGAACGCTCATGCAAGACTTGTTTTCTGGAACACGTCTTCATTCATACCATTTAAATGTTAACGGAGGAAATTGAACCAACATGATTTCATGCAGCAGTTCATTGGAGCAGGAATGTGATACTCTGATATATTGTATAAAGAGGAACAGGTTGTCGTTTAAATTTCTAGTTTCCTTGTGCTGTGACAAGACTGAAAACTTGTCTAGATTACAGTAATATCTCACACTTACACACAGTTCACACTAAGTAGTGGTGGTGGTGTATATTTGGGTGACAAAAGTTTGAATGTGTGCAAATCAGTGGAAAAGAAAGTGTAAGTTATGATAATGTGATTAAAGTAGAGATGCACTGTAATGAAAATGTTGTCCGATAGAGCCTCACGATATATTGAAACTATTGAAATGTCGCAATAGCTTACGACGATTACTGATTTTAAATAGGGATGTCAATTTACACAAATTCCCATGATTGAGCATCGTTTATATTAACGATCAATTAAATTAATTGTTAGTTAGCCTTAATGCATCTACTGCAGTGGCATATAGCCAACCGACAAAGGCTGTTCAAAAGGCCATATTCCTCACCAAATGAATGAGAAGGGTTTTTAGTCTAAATAAAGGGTTAGTAGGATTGTAAAATGACTCATGATCATTTAATCCAATTACTTATTTAATAAACAAATATAACGACTCATACAAATGTCACCATCAATGCTGCCTCAGAAGTCAGCTAGTCAGAATGTTCACCTCCTGTTGTGGACACGCTCAACGACAACTAAACCCAATGAATTCACAACGATTTATTAAAATAGTGTAGTCCCAATCATAGTTATTATTAGTCGTGCATTGCTGTTTGAGTTGCGAGCGCTGAAGCTAAATGAACACCGGTAAACCAAAGAGCTTTGCTAGCGGGTTAACTCAACAAAAACACATCCTATATGAGATGAATCAGATATATACAAAATGAACATAATATTACAAATTATCCTCACAAAATGACACAAATGTACAAGTGTGAACTTGAACTAAGTTACGTGCTATTCAGAATGTGCAACTCCTGTTGTAATTGCGCTCTTCATAGAGCAACGCGCAGAAACAAGGCAACTAAACAAATAATTCACCACGTTTAATTACAATATTGTTCTCTTTATAATGTTATGTTATATGACAATCCCAATCATAGTTAATATTAGTCGTGCATTGCTGTTTGAGCTGCATGCGCTGAAGATGATCACCGGTGCATTTTACAACCGCGTTAATTCTTAACCAAATGCATCTGTGTGTATATATATATATATTTTTTTTAAATAAACACCATTTTACAACTTACATTTGCACAAAACAAAAGGATGTGAATGCACACACAAAAGTGTAGTCATGAGGGTGAAACTCGAGTCTTTTAATGTAAAATGGTCCTAAACATAACTCAGGCACACTCGCTTCATTTTTCCTCATGTCTGCTTCACGTGTTTCGAGGTTGAGCGCATGACCTTGCTTAATCGACGATCGATATGTTTAATCAATTAAATTTTTATCGACAAAATTGATTGTTTTTTTTATACGGTACATTATGTTTAACACTTTATCACTATATAATTACTATAAATGTCCTGTATGAAAAAAAAAATATATATATATATATATATATATATATAGAATATATATAGGCCATATATAAATAAATAGTGCATTCTTAGATTAAAAAAAAAGTTTTACTTTGACCTTATTTAATTTTCTTAATGTGTGTTTCGGGTCTGATTCATTATTCTAAGTTCATGACTCAAGGTTCCCATGCATATGAAAGAGGTACTATCACTACATCGATGACCAGAAGAGAATTGCTAATCACTGAAAGTGAGTGCTGATGGAAACTCTTGTCCACTTGACTAATAAGAAACAGTGCTTGATCAGACTTGCTGCTGGACAACCTGATGCTCAGTTGAGTGATTTGCTGGCTTTGGAACGGAGGCAGATGAAACAACAATCAGTCTCAGTGCACTGTTGGAGCTTTGAGCACAGATGTGGCAGGGGAAAAAGACCAATAGACTTACCACGTCCCACATGCCAGACTCTTTCAAATGTGCTCCTAAAGGTACCGTATGTGAAAATTAAAAATTGAATAACAGATTAGCGGGAGTAAGTGGGTCCAATTCAATTAAACACCCTAAAATCCATTGCTTTTCAAAAACATCAAAAGCCCTCATATTTAGACTCTACAAAAGCTGGAGATTTGCATATTACACTTGCGATACTTTAAAAAGAAGTGGTTTGGCTGGATCCGCAAGCCATTTGTGGGTCAATAAAGTGGTCTGGCTCTGTGTAAAGCTCTTTTAAATCTGGGTCCAATGAGTCACTCTACTACAGCATAAATACACAGCCTAAAGCTCTTACTCTACATACTGTACTATTCAGCTCAGTATCAGAGCTTAACACTCAGCTCAGGGTCAAAGAGAAGAACTTAGCTTAGAATCAGGCTTGAAGGCACTCTTCTTTACATATTCCAGCCTTACTCGGAGTTGATTATTAGAGTCTGATGATAAGCTAAGAACATCTCTTTGAACCTGAGCTGCAAAAATCAAGCCAAGACCAAGATGGGATTCTCAATTCAGATTCAGACTGTACTAACCCATGATTAGACTATTAATAATTGCCTCAGATTAGTCAGGATGCACTGATATTACATTTTGGACAATGCCAATAATGATTTTAAAATGTATACTACCAGAAATTAATATTTTTATTCAGCAAGGATGCATAATGTTACAAAATATTTCTTTTTTAAATAAATGCTGTTCTTTTGAACTTTCTATTCATCATGAAAAAATATATATATTTCATGGTTTCCACAGAATTATTAAGCAGCACAACCGGATAATTATAAGAAATCTTTCTTGAGCGGCATATCCACATATTGGAATGACTTGATGTCAGTTATGATGCTGAAAATTCAGCTTTGATCACAGGAATAAATGACATTTTATAATACATTAAATAGAAAAGTTATTTTAAATTGTAATAATAATGAACAATATTACTGTTTTACTGTATTTTTGATCAAATAAATGCAACCTTGGTTTTTAAAACATTTTAAAAAACAAATGTTTGAAATGGAAGTCCACATGTTAAATATTTTGAAACATATTTAAATTTTTTATATCTACCATTTATATATTAAATAATATTTAGGCTATTTTGATTAAATAATGAACAAAAAAAATATTAATCAGTAATTTTTAATTTGTATTTAGGCAACATTCTCTGATAATTTAATAACACTTTAAAATATTCAAATAATATTTTTAAATCTAGTATCAGCAGATAACAGATATAGTACAGATATATTGTGCATCCATAAATCAGACTGTAATAATCAAATAAGCATCATCAGACCATAATAATCAGCCAACGTTTGCATCTCTCATCAGTGTAATATTGCCACCTGTTTTGTTTTTTTGCATTAGTCTGTGACAGCGTGGGAATGAAGAAGAGACTGCCATCTCGATGTGCTCGACCTTGCACGAGAACCTTCTCTTATCAAATAGACAGGATATGATACTATTAGCCGTTCCCTGTATTTGATGCTTGCCCCCTAGGCTCAACAAGGCTGCTGATGAGCGTTAGAGACCCCTGCGAACCCGGACACACAAAAGTGTAAAGAGAGGCATAACAGAACCAAGAAAAGTGTCACACTAACTGTCAACCACTGTCATTCTCATTTGTTTTCGCATGTACTTCTGACTGATTCTGAATGAGTGAAGTGTGGATGAAAATTAACATTCAAATACATGCAGAAGACACATGCAGAAAAACATGCCAGCTGCCACATTGATTTTATTTAGCATGTGTCAGTTATGACTTCACAAGCCATTTTTTTTAAATGACTCTTTCGTTGCTGTTGTGCACAGGTGAGTGTGTATCTGTGCTTCCAGAACTGGTTCAAAGGAAGACCCTCTTCCTCTCTGTAAACATTTTACCTTTTTCCCCGAAGATGGGAGTCATGCCTGAATGCTCATTTGCATTTAGATTAGCTGGTTAAAATGGTAGACTCCCCACGGTGGGCCCTTCCAATATCACTTTTACTTTGAGGAGATTCCAGACCAACCATGTCAATGGCTGCCACATCGATAAGATGACAGGAATAATTCTGAAGTAAATCGATCCAAATCCTGTTCTGTGTGGTGAATTACACAGGCAGCTGTGGCCACGGAACAGATGAAAGTTCAGAAAAACTACAAACCCCTACTATATCATCACGTTTGACAATATCAGCATTCATAATGACTTTCCAAAGTCCCCATCAGTTCAACCGAATGAGGTTTCTCCATATGATTTCTGAAATTGTTACCAACTGCAACTGATTCAAAGATAAAGTGTGTAACTTCAGTGTAACTAGTGTCATCAAAAGGAATTACAAAAGATAAAAACGTCTTTCCGAACAGTCCTTTCTGTCTGCCATTGTTTGTAGCTGAATGGAGCTGGCCCGTCTTTGCTATGCAATTACAATAAATTAGACTGTGGTGTTTATGTTTAAAAAAGTATGCAAATATAAAAGGGCCTTGTGTAATATATTAAAATATATAAAGTCATACGATAGCTTTGTGTAGTCTTTATTTCACAGAAAATTGGCTTAGCTTGTTCATGAGAGAAGTATGATGTGTGAATCGTGAACGAATCAGATATTTTCAATGAATCAGTTGATTCAAGATCAGTTCACAAAAACTGTCCGCCATTAAAATGACTCATTAAAAGTTGGTCGACTAAGCCTCTTCTAGTTGACTAATGTCAACCCTAAGCAATTCACAAGTTAACAGCTCTCTGGAAAGGAAAGATTATTTATGGAGCCTCATATTGTGCCTATGAATTAATAATTTGTTCCCGCAACTTATTAAATCATTCCATGATTTCAGTTAAGAAAAAATTAGTTCCCATAAGTTGGCCATAGTGTAACTAAATTAAACCAAGGGAACAAATTAGCACTATGTGGCCATGATTTAACTAAAACAAAGGAAACAAATTAATAAAACATGACCATGAATTAATAAGTCACTGGAACAAATTCTTAATTCATGACCACAATATCTATTGTTTCTTCCATGCATCATGTGCGGTGCTCTATAATTATCAGTGAATGATGATTTTAATTAAGTTGAACCTGAATAATTGAGTTAGGAAGTTGATCTTGAGAACCAAGATTTGTGGATGAATCATAGGCTAACTTTCAATTGAATCAAACTTTCAACCGAATCAATTGATTTATTGAAAAGAACCCAATCAAAAGAACAATTCTTCCAAAAATCAGACACTGAGCAAGCAAGTAGATTTTCTGTGAATAATGACTTTTCTCATCTGCTTCTTACACAAAGCTATCATATGGCTTCAGAATATTTGTAATGTAGTGCACATCCTTTTTGATGGTTGAAACCAAAATTATATTGATAAATATAAAGCATTATTTTCATCTTATGGCCAAATGCCTAAAAAATGCTAATGATAAAACTATCGATACTATTTTTTTTTTTTATCCGAATTAGTTAAAAATAAAACCATAAAAAGTCAAATCAATAGTTTAAATGCTACAAGTGAATTTAGGCATCACAACATTATAATTTACAATGTATTGCAATTGTTTGGACAAGATGCACCAACTAGACTCTAGAAAATACCTCCTTCTGTCACCTACAGAAGAAAGTGTTGGAACGACAAGAGAGAAATAAAGACAGAGGTAAATAAATAACGACAGAATTTGACAGGGTAAAGTATTAAGAATTACACAGATTACCTTTAAGTGAAAAATGCTGTCTATATAATGCACAAAGTTTTCATAGCAGCATATAGTGGAGACAGACTGTCTAGCGGCATGTGTTCATGGGCTCTTGTGCTGGAACCCGCAGTCAACAGCTTGCATGGATCTATCACAGCACAGAGGTAATCACACTGAGTGCATTCACAAATCACATCATGCCATTATTTGAGGTCTTATTTTAGAATTCCATCTCTGTGTCTCTCTTTGCAAATGCTCCTACGTAAATCAGCAGGCGGACAAACAGAAGCTTTTAAGGAGGCGGTCCTATTCTGGAAGTATATCGTGACACATAATCAATTAGAAGAGAACTGCGAACACTTTGGGGATTCCATCCTACACATCCCCTCTCCCCGTCCCAGGGCAGTGAGTGGTCGGTTGGCAGAGAGAACCCATGTGCTTTTAGCCAGGCCTTATAAACCCGAATCCCTGAATGCCATAGTGCGCTGGATTCTATTCAATCAAATGAAAACGCATTACCGGGAAGATTAATTCACTCCAGCCTTTGCGTTCGCCAAACTCACGGGAACAACTTTAAAAGCTCAATCTTCTTTTCACTCGAGAGAAATAAATAAATAAATGTTCGACTTAAGCAGTCTGTTAGGAGGACTATGCTTGACAGGGGCAACAATTGCAGTCACCATTAGGAGTCTAATAAAACCATTAATGTCAATTTTGTTGCCTTATAGATCAGCTGAGCATGTACGGGAGCTAAAGATCACAGGACAAGACCGAAGAAGAGCATGACTGTTTATTGGCTGGTCTGTCATGATGCATTAGGAAACCTTCTTTCAAACCTCATTATGGTAAAAATGATAATAATAACAAGTGGTTTTCAGCTTGAGCTTATGGTTCGTCCAAAATGAAGTTTCACAATTAAAGCTATAAAGATCAAGCTCAATAAGAAAATGTATTTTGGATAATATTTAAAGGGATAGTTCATCCAAAAATAATTTTCTTGTGTCTTCCGAATCTGTATCATTTCTTCTGTGTAAAACAAAAGTCGAATTATATATGTTTTTTTGTCTATATAATGAAGGTATTGGGACCAAATTGAAAAGGCAGGACAAAAGAGAAGTTAGCTTTGTTTTCTGATGACATGGCTTTAAAAAGATGGCCTAGTTATCTAACCTCAGAGACAGCAGGTGAATGTGACTTATTGTTTGATGAATTAAAGATATTACAATAAAATGGCTATTTACACTCAGCAGACTGAGTCATAATAGAGTCTGGCATGCTAGACCCCCCTCCTCACCAAACTACTGAGTTTAAACCCCCATTTGGATAAAAGTCAACATTCATTTTATTCACGCCAACGCTCTTTGTCACCAAACAAATGACTCCAGGAGTACAACAGAGCTTTAATGGTTGAGAGGGAACATTAGGCAAGGATATTTCTGTCAGTGTGAAGGGTCTGCGAGGTGAGAGCTAATCAAAGCAGAAAAGTAATAATATGACAAGCCGGACCATTATGAGAGCCAGGGATGAGGAAAAGGTCAGGCATTCGCTCACGGCAGGAGGGCCATGGAGGAGGGGAGAAGTGATAAGTGGACGCAACTGGCCATTTTTTCAACTACGGGCACTTTGGCCCGGTGGACTTTTAGAAATTAGACCCTAAAACACACTTTTATTTAATTTAGCAACAAACAATATCAGTAAATGCAGGAGTACATGCAGTATACCAAGCTTTTCCTGCATTGAAAATATTTTGGCGGCTGCCAAAATGATTCTTTGTCCCACAAAGATTTATTAGACAATTTAATGTGACGTTACCTGCCTTTCTGCGGTAACGGTCGCCGCTGATAGCTGGGTACTTTAAAACGTTCCCGTGAGTGTTTGTGTAAGCGCTCTGTAAAGAGAGTCAAGGGTTTCTATTTTCCATGTGTTTTCGTAGCATTGTGCTTTGTAGTCAATTACATACATATCTGTTGAGTGCGTGATCACAATAATAATCAATCAGATGTGTTTAAATTAATCCGAATCCACTCAACACCACTCAAAACAGCTGTATAAAACGAGTATAAAAAGTATAAAGTATAAACACAATGTCGATAACTTTTATGGAATAAAATTGCAGTCTAAAGGTGAGGTCTTAGTGAAATTTCAATGAAATTTTGAAGCCAAAAAAAAAGTCTACTGACTATTGTCAATAGTGTAGCATTGTATGAAGCACAGCTCACACAGTAGTAGTGAGCTATGTTTTTTCATAATTTTACAAGTTACAGCTTGATTGGAAATAACGCACCTTGACACATCACTTTCAAATCCTGCATGCTGTTCACTGACAATGTTGTATCCTTGGTAAACAAGCAAACTAACATGACACGTACCATAATATTTGATATGTGAATATTTTTTACGATTGTATTATTTTTAAGACAAAGTCTAGTCTGGGTCTATAGTTGAAGGGTAAAATAAATCAAATAATATGAGTAAAAGCATTTGAAGGCATGATGAAAAAAGTGGCCACTGGCCAGACAGTTTAAATGTGACCTTATTACAAAATAGTTCAAATTAGTATTGATAAAAAATTTTTTAAAAAATCAACAACTGAGATACAAGTCCCCTTAGCTGAATAAACTTATGAAAGCATGACGTGAGTCAAAGCGTAAAATAAAAAGGTTGGGAGAGGGAAAGTTAAGGAGAACAGCTGAGCAGGGTCACAACTAACCGTCTCTCTAATTCCTGAGATCGAAGTAGCTCCATGATGGAGGGATGCCACTTGTCATCTTGGATGGCTTCTTTCACACTTTAATTTTTAAATTAAAGAGTTTGATGCATCAACTTCCTCCTCAGTCCAAAATATCATATATTGAAGCAAAGCGATTACAAACAGCTTTGTAAAGAAACAAAAATCTTTAGTTAATTAAACTAAAGTAAGTTAATTTAAAAAATCCATTTTTATTTGAAGATACAACAATTCTGGCAAATAAGATAAACCAATCATTATTTTCATATTATGGCAAGTAAACAATAAATGGTCAATATTAAAATTATATACTATTTTGTCTAAATAAATCAAACAAACTACAAAACTAAAATCAGTCCTTCTTCAAGTAAAAATGTAAGCATCACAACATAAGGTACAGTACAAAATCGTTTAGCTATTTGCTAAAGGTTAGATTTAACAGTATTATATAATTATTAATGTTTTATAAAAAATCATATATTAAAACTAAGTGACCATTAGACGATGATAATTAAATGTAAAAAAAAAGAATACAAATGAGAGCGAAGATTTAAACAATATAGACTAATATCGAAATAAGTCAAGTTGTTTTTCAAAATATAGCTAGATCAGAAACACACACACACACACACACACACACACACACACACACACACACACACACGTCATATCAGAACTAGCTAATTAAGCTAACAGAGACTTTTCAGTCCTTAATTACATTGTGTGTATCAGCACGCCGCTGAAAGCTGTCAATCAACAGGTGTAAACAGCTTCAGTAAATCAAGAGGATTGCTCTTCAATTCACTTACTGACTGCAGCGAGGACAGTCTCAGCCTGTCATACTGTTACAGGGTGACCTTGACAGGCTTTAGCTCAAGCCTGCAGGCCCCGCTGATCCTCTGAGCGGCTCACACACACAGAAAACGCTTGACGTGAAAACACATAGTGAATATGAAAACACTCGGCTGTCTGAGGGTCTCAGTATCCATGGTGAATCAGAGCATTACCTAACTCCCTCTGAAGTAGGCTGAGTGAGCCTGAGCTGCATCAACCGCCTGAAATCGGCATCTGCACAGCACACAGAATATAATCGCCTCACCCTGCGTGACGTGACGGATGTGGATGCTATGCTACATGTCAAAAAATATGAGTGCGCAAAGGCAAACCCGGTCTGCGCCATGATCAGCATCATACCTGCTAAAAAGAGCAGTAAAGCTAGACACCAGCATTTGTTTTGTACGTTAGTCCCTATCAGACTTCCAGAAAAACGGTTTGATAAACCGTATTATTTTTCTGTCCAATATAGACATTTTGGCCAATACAATAATTATTTCTGTTTTAAAGCTGATTGGCCATTGACCTGTATGTATAATATATATGTATGTATAATATATATATCTATGGGATCCAATGTTGTAGACCCTACTGACTTATTGTATGGACAAAAACAGTTAAAATAATCTTTAAAATCTCTTTTATGTTCCACAGAAGAAGAAAAAACTATTTGGAAACAATATTAACAATGTTAAGGGCCTTCCGTTATTACCTCAACCTGTAACTCACAGGTGTTCCTAACAGCCAAGACTAATGGAACCAATTAATACGGCAGACAGAGTCCGGCTGAGCAGCACACAACTCTCCTCAGCACCACACACTGCCAGAAAGAGAAAGAGAGAGTGATGAAGATACAGTATCATGATATATCAGGACAAAAGCACTCAGATGTGAAGTCCAGGCCTCTCAGCGTAGTTCTGTGCTGTTTACTACTTCAAAATGGCCATAATAAAAACTCCCAGAAGGCTTTTCTTCCTTTTTCCATAGCAACATCAGATAACGCTGGTTTACGGTCTGAGCCTGTAGCCTGGAATATGGCCCTGCTTTTATACAGCTACCACACGTATTTCCCCACTGACAGCCGGGCATCTATAATTCAGCAGCTGAAATTTTTTGACCTGTTGGATTATTTAAGCATGGCACATTTCTCAGGCTGCGAACCCTGTGATCCCAAAATGTCACTTTGTCACATGCACGGTCCAGGGGATCTTAGGGGAACTGGGGTAGGATGGGCGGTGGTTGCACATTTTAAGGTGAAATACAGCTTCACCTGAATGGCACCCCTAAAACAGGATCAGAGTTGTAGCACTGAAATAAAGCAATACAGGCACTGCACTATCAGCAGCTGGAAAACTATAAAACAAGTATGATATTGTGTATGTGTTGTGTTTTAGCACAGAAGATGGTACTCTAGGCCATCTACGGTGATATTAATCTTTTAACAGTTGTGTCTGCATTTGCGCAGGAGGTCTGGACCACAGGCTTTGAGATCTGCCGATGCCTCAAATTTAGGTCAGGTTTACCATATACTGAGAAGCAACACGAGTAACTCAAACAAAAAGCTACGTTGTGGTTAGGGCACCAAGTTGCTATGTTTCTTGTCGGCATGTAGGCCAGGTCTTATATAAATACGTGGTGGTAAATATTGATGTTACTTATGTATATATAATAAAAAAAGTAAATAAAAATATTAACATTAAATACATTAAGAAAACGGAGAATAAAATATGCCTTATACTGTTTAGCGCTTCTTGCATTAAAATGCTTTTATACAAAAGCTGTTAGGTTTAAATAACGATTCCACTGATATTTGTTAGATCATAAAATACATTGACCTGGAGTTGTATACAAGAATTAGAAGAAATACCTTCCATGTAGTATCTTAATTAACTTGAGGTAAAAATACTGTTGTAAAATAGTTACAGTTTTAGTAGTAATAGTTTTAATAATTAAAGTTTAGCATAGTCAGAGCACTGATGTCCCGCCGCAGGGAATGTCAAGGTGTTAATGTATTTTGACAAATTCCTTCCAGCAGTCAGACTCCCCATATGCTAACATCCGCACAAGTAAATATTCCACTTATTTTATGCTCATTTATGCTGAAAGTCTCTCTCCCTATTTTTTTGTGTCACATAGTATGACTGAATAAATAAGCATGTTTATATAAACTGTTGGGGCAGAAAAATTTAGTTTATAGTTTTTATATTTTACACACACACACACACACAATTAGAATTAGAATATCATCAAAAAGTTGATTTACTTCAAGAATTCAACTTAACAGGTGAAACTAATATATTATATAGACTCATTACATGCAAAGTGAGATATTTCAAGCCTTTATTTGTTATAATTTTGATGATTATGGCTTACAGCTTATGAAAGCCACAAAATCAAAATCCCAGAAAATTTGAATATTACATGAAATCACACAGTAATTACACAGGAATACCATGGTCATTGAACCAGGTTTTTTTGGCAGTGTGGGCAGGTGCAAATCCGGCTGGAAAATGAAGGAAGCATGAAGTGCTCTGAAAATGTCCTGGTAGACGGCTGCGTTGAAACCAACACATACTGTGGAAACTTCACACTGGACTTCAAGCATATTGGATTGTGTGCCTCTCCATTCTTCCTCCAGTCTCTGGGACCTTAGTTTGCTCTCATCAGAAAAGAGGACTTTGGTCCACTGTGCTTTATTAAATCCATAGTCAATGCAGCCGTCCACCAGGACATTTTCAGAGCACTTCATGCTTTCTTCATTTTCCAGCAGGATTTGCACCTGCCCACACTGCCAAAAGAACCAAAACCTGGTTCAATGACTGTGTCACTACGGTGAACGTGATTTCACCAAGTACCACATGATCCTGGATCAACTTTCCAATCAACCAATCAGATTTGAGGGACAAGTTTACAGTTTATGTCATGTTTAGGCTTAGAACCAGGATGAAGTACTTAAACATTAGTGTCAGTCACCTTTCATTACCCTCTGATTTTAGGGAAAAGTTATGGGTAGGGTTAGGTTTAGGGGTAGGAAGTGGGTAAGGACTACCAGTGTTTCCCCTAGGTTTACAGCTTTAGGGGGGGGGGTCGGGGTCGGGGGTTGATAATTCACCACAGGGCACTCATTGGGATTATTGTAAACATGCAAACACAGATAGAAAAGACATGCCATCGTGGAAATAAGATAAATAACGTATTACCTAAGGGCTATTTAGTTTGTTTAATAAAATAAATTGTAATCTGGCACTAGAAAGAAAATCAAATCAAATTTACTTGACCTTCAAGGGAGGGGGGGCGAGCCGTTAGGGGGGGGGAGCGCCCCCCTTATATAATGGTAGGGGAAACACTGACTACATTTTGGGACAGGGATGTTGATCCAGGATCAACAACATATGTTGATCCAGGACCATGTCTTACTTGGCAAAATCATGGTGACCGTGTAACTACTGTGTGATTTCATGTAATATTCTAACACCATTTGCCTCACGCAGTGCATCTCCTTCGCATAGAGTTGATCAGGTTGTTGATTGTGGCCTGTGGTATGTTGGTCCACACCTCTTCAATGGCTGTGCGAAGTTGCTGGATATTGGCCGGACCTGGAACACGCTGTCGAATACGCCGATCCAGAGTATCCCAAACAATGGGTGACATGTCCGGTGAGTATGCTGACCATGCAAGAACTGGGATGTTTTCAGCTTCCAGGAATTGTGTACAGATCCTTGCAACATGGGGCCGTGCATTATCATGCAACATGAGGTGATGGTCGTGGGTGAATGGCACAACAATGGGCCTCAGGATCTCGTCACGGTATCTCTGTGCATTCAAAATGCCATCAATAAAATGCACCTGTGTTCGTTGTTCATAACATACGCCTGCTCATACCATAACCCCACCGCCACCATGGGCCACTCGATCCACAACGTTGACATCAGCAAACCGCTCACCCAAACAGCGCCATACACGCTGTCTGCCATCTACCCTGTACAGTGAAAACTAGGACTCATCCGTGAAGAGAACACCTCTCCAAAGTGCCAGACTCCATCAAATGTGAGCATTTGCCCACTCAAGTCGGTTACGACGAAGAAACTGCAGTCAGATCGGGATCCCGATGAGGACGATGAGCATGCAGATGAGCTTCCCTGAGACTGTTTCTGACAGTTTGTGCATAAATTCTTTGGTTATGCAAACAGATTGTTGAAGCAGCTGTCCGGGTGGCTGGTCTCAGACGATCTTGGAGGTGAAGATGCTGGATGTGGAGGTCCTGAACAATATTTGAGAGAAATAGGCCTTTTGTGTACATAGAAAAAGTTTTAGATCTTGAAAATGGGGGCAAAAACAAAAGTGTTGCGTTTATAATTTTGTTCAGTGTATTATATATATATATATATATATATATATATATATATATATATATATATATATATATATATATATATATAATATATATATATATATATATATATACACAGTTGTGTCCAAAATAATAGCAGTGTGTTTAAAAAAGTGAGTAAAGCTCAAAATCCTAATAATAACTTTTATTTCAATACACAAAAATGCATTGGGAACACTGCACATTCTATTCAAGATCAAAACATGAAGAAAATTTATGAAATTTGTTTTTACTTTATAGAAAGTGAAGAAATGGGAATATTAGGCTGTTCAAAAAAATAGCAGTGTCTGCATTTTTCTTTACAAGGTCAAACATTTACTGTATAAACTGAAAAATGCTTGAAGATTTAGCTTTCTTGTGAATCACTGAACTAATATTTAGTTGTATAACCACGATTTCTGAGAACTGCTTCACATCTGTGTTGCATGGAGTCGACCAACTTCTGGCACCTGTAAACAGGTATTCCAGCCCAGGACGATCGCACTACAGACCACAGTTCCTCTGCATTTCTTGGTTTTGCCTCAAAAACAGCATTTTTGATGTCACCCCACAGGTTTTCTATTGGATTAAGGTCCGGGGATTGAGCTGGCCACTCCAATATATAATCTTGTTGGTCTGGAACCAAGATGCTGCTCGCTTACTGGTGTGTTTTGGGTCGTTGTCTTGTTGAAACACCCATTTCAAGGGCATTTCCTCTTCAGCATAAGGCAACATGACCTCTTTAAGTATTTTGATGTACTCAAACTGATCCATGATCCGGGGTATACGATAAATAGGCCCAACACCATGGTATGAGAAACATCCCCATATCATGATGCTCGTGCCACCATGCTTCACAGTCTTCACAGTGTACTGTGGCTTGAATTCAGTGTTTGGGGGTCGTCTGACAAACTGTCTGCGGCCCCTAGACCCAAAAAGAACAATCTTGCTTTCATCAGTCCACAAAATATTGCGCCATTTCTCTTTAGGCCAGTCAATGTGTTCTTTGGCAAATTGTCTCCTCTTTAGCACATGTCGTTTTTTCAACAATGGGACTTTGCGGGGGCTTCTTGCTGATAGCTTGGCTTCACATAGGCGTCTTCTAATTGTTGTTGTACTCACAGGTAACTTTAGATCTTCTTTGATCACCCTGGAGCTGATCATTGGCTGAGTCTTTGCCATTTTGGCTATTCTTCGATCCATTCGAACGGTAGTTTTCCGTTTTCTTCCACGTCTTTCTGGTTTTGGTTGCCATTTTAAAGCATTTGATACCATTTTAGCTGAGCAGCCTATCATTTTCTGCACTTCTTTATAAGTTTTCCCCTCTCCAATCAACTTTTTAATCAAAGTACGCTGTTCTTCTGAACAATGTTTGGAACGGCCCATTTTATTCAGATCTTCAGAGAGAAATGCACTAACCACCATGTACAGTCCAGTACTGCCTTCGTCCTTAAATAAGGGCCACTTATTTACTAGTTTTTTCACAGAATGATTAACCTCACTAATTATTCAACTCCACACTGCTATTATTTTGAACACACCCCTTTCAATTAACAATTCAACTATACAAAATTAGCAACATACATGTCATGACTGTTGGGTCTGTTGTTTTTCTATTACTCTACTACACCTACTAGTACATTATTTTCCATGTAGAAATATAATTTCTACCAAAAACAGTGATTGATCTGGTTAGTGATGTTGGACTGCTATTATTTTGGACACAACTGTATATATATATATATATATATATATATATATATATATAATATATATATATATATATAAACTCTGTAATACATATAAAACACACACACACACATATTATATATATATATATATATATTTATATATTGAGGCACAACAGCAAATAGCTGCCCTTATATAATCCCAAGCATCCTCTTCTTATATATATATCCAGATTATTTGATCCCTGTACATTCGACTATTGCAAACACCAAACAAAGGCAAAAGTCATAAAAGTGTACAGAACATGATCCAGGCTGTTATTCTGTCACATCTCTCCCCTGTAAAGTTGAAAGCGCAGCTCTCTTCCAGTCACAGAGGAAGTGATGTAATTGATCACACAGCCACAATACCCAGTAGATCTTTTTAGAACCTCTTTGAGCCCATCGCCAGCTGAATTATGGGATCTGAATGTGCGCTTAGGAACCAGCGTGGCACAAATGTGTGGGCCTGAGAACAAAATAATCAGGGCAATGGTTGCCATAGCAACAGACAGAGTACCTTACTCCTGTGGGAATACTCATCGATGGCTGTACCACCACAGGTGTAGACTCTGAGTGCGATAGTACCATCCTCGCAGTGGCAGTTTGTCTTTGAAGCTCGATATAATAGCTTTTTCAAAGTGCCGTATCCGCTTTGCAACTGGACTAGATGTAAATAACAATTCCTGAGCTTAAACGACACAAGATTTCATGCAAGAATGCCTTTTGTCCTTAAGAAATGGTACAAGGATTCCCACCATAGCAAATTTATGCAGCAGCCCGAATGCGAGTCTGCACATATGTGCACGCGTGTATTATGCATGTACATATGTTCCTGCAATCCCATCCGCGTGTAATGTGCTGCAAGAAAGACCCACCAGCCGGATCACTTTAATCCGATATAGTCGGTCAGTGGTGACCAACATAAAGCTGTGTATTATGCGTCACCCTGGGTCATAAGGGCTTTTTATAACTGCATGTAAAAACCTTAGATAAGAGCTACAAACCAAATGTCCACTTTTCAGGTTCATAAAGTGCACATTTTATGGATAAGGGATAGTTCACCTAAAAATTATATTCTGCCATCATTTGCTCACCCTTATGTCAAATCTATATGACTTACTTTCTTCTGTGAACTAAAGAAATTAATTCATTCTATTGTCAAACATATCTTCCAGATGCATATTGGATATCTTTATTGCATATTGTTTATATTGCGGTATGTATACAGACGCGCAGCGTGGGACTTCCTAAAGTGTTTGACGAGTCATGATTTATAGAATAATCAGGCAATTTCAAATGGATTACATATCCTAGTCGACAAGTTTGTTACAAAATTTCTGTTTAAACGTTAATAAAATAAGTCGTGGCGCACGTGTTATATGTCGTTATTGTGGAATAAAATTAAACATATTGTGAAATAAGATTTTGGTCATCCCTAATATGGGCGGATCGATCTTGCAAAATAAACGCAGCAAAGTGCAGCAAATAGGGTCTATTCTGTTTAATTTTGACTTTAACGTTCTACTCTAGCATTTTCCTGTTTTGACATATGCATTTTTTACTCTCCATAAGATTCACCTTTATTTGGCCATTTTGTTTTCTTTGCAAATCAACAAATGCATCCTGAGCAGAGAGAGAGTGAGCCGAGTGTGGTGACCCGACCAGCTGTTCGAAATATTTTCATCTACGCACGTAAACCCATGCCGGTTTTTTGCAGCGGAGGGTTGAAATCACCAATCTGGTGAGGAGCCAACGCACCGCTGCCCTCGTCTTGCTGGAAACGGCACTAAGCGTCTTAGACAAATCTTTTTCCTCTCCTCCCTGACACCCTCATGAAGAGCGAGCCACATCAAGTTTCGCCTGAGGATCAGAGGTAGACAGAGGAAATGGAGGAAATCAAGCATGGCCGCACTGTTTATGAGAGATGAACACACGCAGGGTGATCTGTGAGAGGATGGCTATGGTACAGCAGTCCTCCCTGTAACCATACGAGGCGGAGCCGGAAACAACAGAGGCCAGACCACTCGAAACGAGCACGGGAGGGCCGCTCAGACAAAACGCCCTGTGCGCAGGCTTCAAACACACCCTCATGCCAGCTCTAGCGTGTCAGAATTGCATGGCGAAACCTAGAGACAGACAGACGGCTGGTGAACCAAAACACACATGCAAACACCAAAACACTGTAAACACCAAAATACACCTAAAACAATTGTATCTAAATATTATATGACTTTTGATATAGATCTCTGATTTATGTGTGCAGTTGCTCTGAAAAGGCTTTAAGGGTGATTTTATTCAATCTGAAAAAAAAAAAAAAACAGCCTAACCAATTACATTTATTTTATTTCCAGTATATAATGTAAAAATTCTAGTGTAAAATAATCAAGGCATTATTTTCTATACTTTTTAAAATAAATGAACAAGGATGCCACAATACATCTATACATATTACCAAACAATAATTTTTACTAACATAAATTTACCAAACATATGAAGAAAAAACACAAAAGGTTGAACATTTTGAGTGATGATGCAAAATGATCAGAATTTTAATCATAATCACTCGAATCAGAATCAGGGATGGACCTTTTTCAAAAATATTGTATTCTCATAATTGGGCTCATAAAATTTTTATTATTCGTTTATGTTAAATGTTAAGTTTAACAAGAATTTTTTTTTTATGTTTTTGTCACCATTTCTGAAAAAAAAAAAAACACTTAAAGGGATACTCCACTTTTTTTGCAAATAGGCTCATATTACAACTCCCTCAGAGTTAAACAGTTGAGTTTTACCATTTTCAAATACATTCAGCTGATATTTAGAAGAATATCAGTAACCAGACAGTTCTGGTCCCATTGACTTCCATAGTTGGAAAAAATATATACTATGGGAGTCAATGAGTCCAGAAACTGTCTGGTTACTGATATTCTTCTAAATATCAGAAAATCTGCTGAATGGATTCGAAAACGGTACAACTCAACTGTTTAACTCTGGGGGAGTTGTAAAATTAGCCTATTTCCAAAAAAAGTGGAGTATCCCTTTAAGGAAACTGCGCCAGACAAAAGATGACCAATTGTGGCGATTTTTGATGATCGCGGCTCCTAAGCGGTGATCCAAAATAGGACAGTGATAGAGGTTCAAAGACTGTCGTTGTCACGGTATTGCGACCAAAGAAAGTCTGCGATCATTTTCTGACAACATTAGAAATTTAGCATGATCATCTCACAGTGTGTTTGCTGCTATGACCTACCATTGCCAAAGTGCGATTGATCTTGCTCTATATGTTTACCACTAGCACGTGCTGATGACGTTTTATTCTTCTATATTAATTTGCATCATAGCCTATGATTCAATAAGTGTCATCATCGTACATCATCCATGTCTTAGAGTGTGATTTGTAATGATCTTATAGGATTGTCTGTAGCAGGCATTAGGATGCAGTCAGAGAGAGAAGCTGTCAGCCGTCACCTGTGACTAAGCAATCAACTACAGTATTACTCACATCCAAACATGATGGCTTGATGCATTTTTAATTAATGGACAAAGAAGATGATGAGGAAAAGAAAACATTTGGGCGTGGAAGAGTGTCATGCCAGTGTTCTTGCCACAGGTCATAGCAACGAAGAACCCTTAACCAAACCGTTACCATGGGAATAGAAAAACTGATTCTAAAAAGGGAAACTGTACATATCCTGTGAACCGCATCATCATTCATGAGATCATAGTTTTGGGGTAAAATTAGCTCACAATACATTTCCCCTGTGCCTGGTATGGCTGACTGCAGCCACAGAATGTTAATGCTTCTATATATGCAGATGATTGGTATGTCACATAATAAGGTATTTCCTCACATGTTGGTATTTTTAGCAGTGGATGAAATGAGCCTTTCAGGGTGAG
Source organism: Chrosomus eos (assembly GCA_036326025.1). NCBI lineage: Eukaryota > Metazoa > Chordata > Actinopteri > Cypriniformes > Leuciscidae > Chrosomus > Chrosomus eos. Next base: position 11,535,713 of record CM070840.1, read on the forward strand.
ATGGGTGTAAGTTACTGAAAATGGCCAGCTGTCCCAGGAGAACCAAACATCTCTATAAACACTCTCCTGGCAAAGCTGTGGGCTCTTGTTAAAGAACGCAAATAATGTTAACACAACACACTCCCCGCTTTCTTTGCCTTGTTGTATTTTTAGGTTTAAATGAAAAGCTTTAAAGACTGAAACACTCATATCCCTATATGTTAACAGTGAGTAAACTCTTTAGCTTTCATGACAGACTTCGACTGAAAGAAGCAGCACAAGAGCTGTCAAAAGAATGACTAAGACATGCTTTTCACACAATTAAACAAAACATCTATTAGATAAATGTGTACAGAACTAGCACAGAGTTATTATTTACCTCAGATTTTCACTCGAATATAAATTGTGATATGAAGCTATGAACATTAGCTGGGCACAGGAGCTAGTTATTTTTCACCAAACAATTTAGCACGTATTTAAGCCTAACTGATTAAACTATTAGCAATTTATAGGAATAAACAACAAACCAATACTTATTACTAATTAAAATAAATAAGCCAAGCCACAAAAGCCCTGATTAACTAAAAACTATGTAACATAATTAAACAAATGTAAACCTGTACATCACTGCATTTAGCTTGCCGTTTAATTTACCTCAGCCTTTCGTTCTAATGTGAAGCTATTAGCATTAGCGGCAAACAAAATTTAATTTGACACGAAAACAAGGCGGTGAGGGATATACACAACACGTCCAAATGTTGTGGCGGTAGTTTAACTGATGAAACACTGAAAATATATATATTTTTAAAACCTATCCTAACCAATATGTATTGCATATACATAATAATTAGATCAAGTTGTTGATATTTTACAGACAAAAACAACTAAACCAAATATATGAATTCTACCACATCTAGTTGAAACTGTATACATTGAGCAATGGCGTTTAACCTACCTCAATGTTTTACTCTAATATGAATTCTAACATCAGTGTTATTTTAGTATTATTTATATACTATTTATTAATATTTTGTATTATATTTTTTTATTGGTCCATTAACTAGAATTTCCATTTCTAAAAAAATATATTTTTTTCGTTTTATATTTATATTTAATTTCAGCTTTTATTTCAAATGTATTTAAATTTTATTTCAAACAATTTGGCACCTGCATAATTAGCAGACTAAATTATTAAATTGTCGTTGTTCATGCTAAAACAACAAGGCAAACAAAATATATTTTACTAATCACAACCTTCAAAAAGATTAACACAAGACCCATCTGGGCTGGCAAATAAGAACAACAAAGACATTTCACAAAATTAATGCCCATTAGGTGGAACTGCACATTACTTTGCATTAGCTTGCAGTTTTATTTACCTCAGCATTTCACTCTAATATGAACCTACTAGCATTAGCTGCGCCTCATGTTTTCTGGCACCAGAACAAGCCATTTTTCATTAAACAATTATCCTCTTTTTAAATAACAATTGCCTATTATAAATGTCAATAACAACAACACTATGAGGAGATGATTAGAAACACCCATTTATTTCATTTGCCTCCTTTTAACATCTGTTCATGTGAATTATGTGACTGAATTCAGGTCAAAGCGGGTGGGGAGGGAGACAAACCTTTGTTTGCCTTGCCGATGGTCTATATTGCATTCATTTATGCAACACAAAGGCTTGTTATTTTCTCACAGCTGCTGGATATATATATCACTGATTGTTCATCTCCGTTCAATGTAACGGCCGTACGGACTAACCGAAGCAGATTTATGGAATAGGATTCCACCCTTTAAGTAAACAAAAATATAATAGAGAAAACAATTATCACAGCTGAAATTGCACCGCTAGTGTATTGCATAACACAGAGAACATCTGTTTTCAGATGTACAACATACACGGACTATGCCTCAATACCTAGCGTGCTGCATACCTAGACAACAACTGTTCGCTATGCTGTCTAGATAGGCAGCTCACTCGGTTTTAAACACAGTCACTCCTCCTGACATAGTTTGTCATGTCAGTCCCATAGTTGAATCTGTCAGTAAAAATTATGATAAACCGCTCTAAGACATCAAATATTTATTAAAGTACAGCCAGAATGTCTTTGGAATTAAAAATACGCATTCGTTGACATCCTAACCAATCTCATGCCTTGAAAATGGACTTCGTCATGTCATTCAGACATAACTTTACACATTGACGTAAAGCTGGCAGCTTGCTTTACACATCTCTCTGTGGCGATAAACTAGGCCAAGCTGACGGCACACACAAGCACCATCCCCATCTGAATTCCCTCTGACATGCTCCGCAGGGACAAACCATCTTCCACCCGCAAGAAAGTCCAACTCACGGGGAGAGAGAGAGTTGCCTAGCAACCGTGCTCTTGGAAAAAGGCAGCAGCAGCCATTTTTCATTTTCAGATTTGAAATCTAATAGCAATAATTGTGAGAGAGAGAGAGAGAGAGAGAGAGAGAGAGAGAGAGAGAGAGAGAGAGAGAGAGAGGAGAGAGAGAGAGAGAGAGAGAGAGAGAGAGAGAGAGAGAGAGAGAGAGAGGGAGGGAAACGAGTGAGTGTGTGTGTGTGTGTGTGCGTGTGTGTGTGTGTGTGTGCGTGTGTGTGTGTGTGTGTGTGTGTGTGTGTGTGTGTGTGTGTGTGTGTGTGTGTGTGTGTGTGTGTGTGTGTGTGTGTGTGTGTGTGCGTGTGTGTATAAATACGATTAACACAATTAATTTGACTAATCACGCTCTTTCCTCCAAATTACATTCAGAAATGTTGCATCTATGTGCTAATGAATTGAGGATTTGAGGATTTGAGTCTTGACACATATTGGATGCAAGGGGTTTTTGTTTCTGATATTTCCATTAACAGAATAATCAAACTAAATGATCAAATTATGAATTATTATATAAAAACTACACCACAAACACTATGACATTTAAACTCTTAGGCTTTCTCTTTTTTTTTATAAAAAAAAAATTACATTATATTAGGGGTGAAACTAGGCCTGGGCGAAAAATCGGACTCCCTCACCGCTTAAAACATACTTTTTGTTCAGTGCTGAATTCTGTATGCTGGCAAATCCTCTAATTATAACAATTTTCCTCAGATTTGATTTGAATGTATTGTTAATGCTTTAGAAAATGGTGCTATGTTTGTCTCTTTTTAGTCTAGACAAACACAGCTGGGACTTTGATTCCAAGAGGGTGTTCATTTATTTATTATTCATTCCAGAAATGGGGGTTACATTTGTCTTGCTTTTGATTAAATAAAAGCAAAATTTGCTTAAGTTGTCTGCTGTTTGTACTTTTTGCTTTCCTCAATAAGTAGGGGGGAAAATCGTAAAAAAAATCGTAAATCGATTTAAAAAAAATAAAATCGGAGATTTTATTTTTAGGCCATATCGCCCAGCCCTAGGTGAAACGGTACACAGAAGTCACGGTTCGGTTCATACCTCGGTTCAGACATCACGGTTCGGTTCGGTACGATTTCGGTACAATGGAGTGAAAAGCAAAACAAAAATGCAGAAGGCATTTTTATAAATGTGTTAAGCCTTGTATTTTTTAAATAAGTTTTATTAATAAAGGCAAAGAACCAGTTTATTTGTAGTGCACTGACAATAGTTTTATATAATTAGTTTATTAATTAAATTATTAAAAAGACCTTAAGATATGTTTGGAAATTGTACCTGAATGAATTTAAAATTAATTTGCTATATTTCAGATCAATATATTTCGAAATTTGTCCCGGTGTGAACAGGCCTTAAGGCTGAGCATCGGTACTGACAATTTCTGTCATTTTGGCTGTGTGAGATTTTCCAGTTTTTCAAGGATCTGAAGCACAAGATGTAAAGACTCTGCCCTGTTCTGGAAAGGGGGCGGGGAGCATAAGCTAATTTGCATTTAAAAGGTACACACACGAAAATTGGGTGTTTTTGCTCACCCAAATAGGGGCAAAATTGGACATGCTATAATAAATTATCTATTATATATATAACATGCCATATGGAATCAAGTGGCTTTTTCTCAGTTCCAACACATAGATTAAAGACATTTCCATAACTTCATTAAACTAGTGTTTTATTATGTCATTAATGCCACAATTTCACAATTCATGTAGCTTGGATCCATTACAAAAAAAAACAAAAACAAAATAAACACTGGCACCGTTTTTTCCAGATATAGTACGATGGTTTCAATATCCATAACCATATTCACATGTGCCATGGTATTTATTTACATGTAATAAAACATGGTATTATCATGTCAAGAAAGAAATTGTGAAAAAAATAATTGGTCTACAGTAACTTTACCTGCGCTGACCTCTAAGTCTAGAGAGCTGTGCCAGTAAAGCTAGAGAGAGGGGTAATTAGTAAGCTTGACAAGTCCATTACAGCCTAATGAAGAGGTCAATAGTCCCAGTGAGGTCACTAAATAAGGTCAAAAAGAAAAGCATGACTGTACATGACAGAGTCAGAAACAACTAGGGATGGGTCTAGTCGACCAACAATCATAGTTGATTAGTGAGGCTCTGTTTTTTCAAGAAACATACAAGCTAGACTTCGATTTAGAAAGTATTTTGTATTGCACATCCCTAGAAACAAGCAACACCAATGTTTATGTAAGTAAAACACAAAACCATGGCAGAATGAACACAGGATGCTAAATGACCATAGGGCTCTGAGTTCTAGTTTAGAGCCTCACAAATCTAAAGCAAGGCACAAGATGAGTGTCAAGGCTAATGTATTTCATGTGCAAATGGGAAAACACCACCAGGAGACTCAATTAGGATTCAAAGTTTCCAAATACTGTTCGAACAGAGTAGGACAAGACACTGCACATGGGTAATAAGGAACACCCAGAGTGATTCGGTGGGGAAGTACATCTCTTCTCTCTTACAAGAAGTCAATTCTGAAGACATATTGTAGATGAAAGCCCCACTGTGGGCAAACACAGCCAATAAGGGCAGGAATGTTCCCCTGTGGAGCACATAACCCTAGACACAGAGACATCCATTGTAATCAACTACGTCCAATACAGTGGGAGAAGATGGGTCCTTGGGGCATTCTGAGCGGGGCTTGGGGAATATCAAGTCTTTTACTGTCTTATGATCAGCTGAAGATCACAAACACCATTAAGTAAATCAAAATAGACCTAATTTACTTTCTTAATGTATGTTCCAGGTCTTTTTTTTGCACAACGCATCAACATTTAACTAGCTCTGCCTCACCAGCTGACATCAGGCCCTATGAACAGGGAAAACAATGTTAACCAATGGCCACATAGAATTCATTGTATTCAACATCTCTAGCCTATGTTGAATGATGTTGAATAAAATAAAATATTTACTTGAAAGTACTTTGTATGATATGGCACTAGTGGGCTAAGCCTGAATTTTACTTCCATAATGTGATGCCCTTAAGTACCCTTAAAGGGATAGTTCACCCAAAACTTAAAATTAGCCCATGGTTTACTCACCCTGAAGCCATCCTAGGTGTATATGACATTCTTCTTTCAGACGAATAAAGGCGGAGTTATATTCAAAAATGTCCTGGCTCTTCCAAGTTTGATAATGGGAGTGAATGGCTGTTTGGCTTTGAAAGTCCATTAAAGCGCATCTATTCATGATTAAAGTGCTCGAAGCGGCTCTGTGGGGGTTAATAAAGGTCTTCTGAAGCGAAGCGATGCGTTCGTGTAAGAAAAATATCCATATTTAAAATTTTATATACTAAAAAAACTAGCTTCCGGCAGACGGCTGTGTGATTTACGTCAAAAGAGTAACCCTTGAACCTTTTTGTACGTTGTGCGTCAAGTTCAAGTGTTACTCTTTTGGCAAGCTTGGAAGAGCCAGGACATTTTTATATAACTCAGATTGTATTCGTCTGAAAAAAGAATGTCATATACACCTAGGATGGCTTCAGGGTGAGTAAATCATAAGCTAATTTTTATTTTTGGGTAAACTATCCCTTTAAGTCATGATTTACAAATAAAAATTAAGTGCTTCCCTAATATATATATATTATTCTTGCTGAATATTTTGTTTTCCTGTAAAATGTTAATGTTATGGAAGTAAAAGGTAGGCATCATAAAACAAACCATAACAAAAAAAATAATAATAATAATTTAAAATAATTAACTAAAAAAATAATCGTCATGTTATGGAATTAAAATGTTAAAAAAATTAATTATATATATATATTATTTTTTTTATTTTTGCCTACCTAATAATATAAAGGGTTTCATCTCAACAGTCATCTGTTTGGCTGCTCATCATAGCTCATTCTCTGGCTAAGGAACTAAGCAAAACTAAAAGAATGCACTGACTGGATTCTGCAAACACACAATCCAGTACAGAAAGCAGATCAAGTTTACCATTAACACACACAGGACATAAGATTCATCACTTCAAAAGCTCTGGTCATATCACTGCTGCAGAGAAAGAATTACATGCAGGATAAAATCTGCAAAATGCCCCTCACGAGGACTGTTTAATCCCTGAGCATTTGGGCTACTGGGAGAGGCTGGTGTTTGAGCTGAATTCAAAACGCGTTCTTCACAGTGGACATACAATCACACTCATACATACATACAGAGTGGGCCTGCAGAGAAGTAATATAACACCCAGAGAACAAGGTGCCACGCCTGACCGCGCCGAGTCGAGAGAGAAAAACATACTGAGAGAGACGGACAGCGAAAGAGAAAGCGAGGAGCAGAAGAGGGTAGAAACATTATCCCACCTTCCTGCTTTGTGTGCACCAGAGAAAAGGCCTTTTAACACACATTACACAAGAGCAACAGTCTCATGTTCATGAGACAAGCTGTGTGTGTTTGTGGGGTAAACGTGTGTAGTAACCATGGTCACTTTCAAGTGAAATCAGTCTATTGTGCAGCTATTAAAGCTACAAATGTAGATTTTTGTAATAAAAATCCAAAAATCACTTGCACAGTGTGATATATTTTCTGCAGTTGTGTACTTACAATATCCCAAAAGTTCCCAAAGATTTTTAATTTCAGAGAAATTTCAATTTTAAAGAATGGCTCGTCCATGTTCACTTGTCGCCTGTCAATGAGGCAATATCCACGTTATCCCTGTTTCCCGCTCTGTACTGCCATGGCGACAGACGTGGACAACTGCGTTATGTCTAGCAGCATGCTCAAGCTGTTGTTGTTTCGTTCAAACATTATGGACTAGGCTAGTGCTGCATGATTAATCATATCGCAATCGCGATCTCAAGCCTATGCGATTAATATGATGCAAAATGCTGCGATTTTATACGAAATAAATTAGGGATGTTAACGCAATTCATGCAACATATGTTATTTTTGTCATCCTTTGGCTAGTGGTACATGATCCCGCTCTTATTCATGCAAATGCTTTTAAACCATTCATGTGCGACAAGTCAAAAGAGAATGTGCTGCCTGAGAATGTCCTGACTGTGAGTCCCAGAAAGACGCGCGCCAGCATCATGCGCATGCACAGACCGTGCGCCAGAATACAGTTCTCTTTCGCACTTGAAAGAAACAACATGCACAATTACGTCAAAATGTCATTTTTCGAGTATCTTCATAACATAAGAGCAGTCTTATGATGGACGTAAAGAGTTGTGAGAGAATGAGCCGTGTCTTAAAGGGCCAGCAGCCAATAAAGCTTTCTGTCAGTAAAGTTAATCGAAGAACAAAGGGAACAGAGTAAATTACTCGCTGCTCTTTGACAAAAGACCCTTTGTAGCTTTAAGGATTCGTCTATATATCATTTATAATTTATGCAGCGCAGAATGTTTTATAACTTTATTCAAATTCTGTATGTCCTACCTGTTAGACAGGAAGGGCACAGGTAAATATGACATTTATTATGGGTTTATGTGAGGATTGTTTGAAGTTCACTTAAATTAAAAGCTGTTATGTTTTTTGAAGCCTAATAAATGTTTAAAAAAAAAAATGTATTGCTTTCAATTGTAATGAAGGAATCACAGTAATGTTGGATGGCTATAAGTAATGTTTAAAATGGGGGGGGGGGGTAAGCCAAATACATCAATGGCTCATCATTATATGTGTAATCAATCATTTAGTTATTGTTGCTAATTTGAGTTGAGAAACACAAATATCAGAATTATCACTAATCTGTGTGTGCATTTTGCTTTAGAAACAAGCAAGTTGAATCATGAAACCATTTGTTTATTATATCGCAATCTCAATATTGACCTCAATAATCACAATATGACAATTTAAGGAGAACTAAAACGAGGATCAATATCAGCGTGACGTTTTCAAGATGCCGAGAACTCCACATCCGTGACAAACTTAGACTTGACAGAGACGCCGCTCTTGCATGTACTTTATAAGACAGGTGAGCAAATGTACATAAAACTAATCAATATTATATAGCTTAACATGATGAAATGTTAGAATATGATCTGTATGTTATTTTAATGTTGATCTAGTTTACTGCTAGTCTCATACAGCCAACAAACTAACACACATAGAATAACATTTTAACTTTCAACACACTCAAAAGCAGTTTAGTGTGATAGTGTGTAGACCAAGTGAAACAGCGCTGCGTTACCTCACAAGTTTGATTCGTCTAATAAACTGACCTGTGTGAGTATTAATACAGCACTTGTGTGTAGTTCGGTAGAATGAAACGTCCTTATTCCTTTATATCCTCCCGTTCTCAGTATTAATACAAATTAAAAATGTAAAAAATTCCTTTATAACCGCGGGACTGGCATGTGGCGCTGATTTCTGTCTTTTATTAGCAATCGCGCCCTGCTTCATACCACAGTCATGTTAAAAATATCAATGTATTCACTCATCCATAAACATTATTAGATCCATCAGCATGACGACAAGTTCCATAATTCCACTTATGCGTTATCAACCTACGCCTTTGTTATTGTAAGAGGTTAGCGACCCCTAGCGGCAATTTTTTTTTACATATTGTAGCTTTAAGACATAACATTTATAAAAAATACAAAAAAAAAATAATAAATACAAAAAAAAACATTTACACATATATTACAGCCATGTGAATACATTACTGTGCTAAAGTTTGGTCCAGTAAGATATCTTTAAGGAAATTATTACATTAAATTGATCAAAATTTACAATAAAGACTTCTCATTGTTACAAAATATTTCCTTCCTATTTATTAAAAATCTTGAAAAATGTTGCCACAAAAATATCAGGAAGCAATCTTTTTCAACATTGATAATAAGAAATGTTTTTTTTAGCACCAAATTAGCATATTAGAATTAGGGCTGGGATAAACAATTATTTTTTTCACTTTAATTGACCGTGAGCAACAGCAAAGACTCTGCGCCGAAACCCGCGCTTCACTGTTGCCCACGCGCTGCTCCTGCTCCCGGTGTGAATGCACTCAGTGAGTAACATGCACGCCGGGGGAAAAAACCCCGCACTCAGACATCCCAAGTCTCCCGGAAGTCTCCCGCATATTGATAGCGTCTCCCTGATGCCTGCAAATTAGTTCAAATCTCACAGAATCTAGAGCGCGCATGCGAGACAGAACATACTGCGCGCATAACATACAAGCGCACACACAGGCAGAGAGGGAGAGAACGAGGGACCTTGCGTGTGTCTCTCGCTCTCTCCCTCTCTGCCGTGCGCACGCTATGTATGTTATGCGTGCAATATAGTCAACAATCCAGTCAGCTATACTCTCCGGCGCCGCCATCTTTGTTTTGGGTCTGACGAATCGACGCGCATATTTTGCATATTTTGCAAACGACGCGTTGTCCCAGCCCTAATTAGAATGATTTCTGAAGGATCATGACTGTGACACTGAACTTGAGCCTGAACCTGAACCAGCCTCTAACTTTTACAAGTTATTATTTTCAACAAAGTGCATGCCGAACCGTCGGTGGAGATCAATAGAGTTAGATTTTTTAACAATAACCGTTACACCCCTAGTGTGTACTATAGGGATCTTCGCCCGTGAATTTACAACGTGGTTAAATGCGCTCTGGTTGGCAGAAGAAAAGTAAGGGCCGCTTGCTACGCACAGTGTGCAGCGCAAACACAGAAGAAAAATGGTTGTATCGTGCTGTTATAACAGGTTCGATAAGAGTAACCCCAAGAGCTTCTACCGAGTACCTAAACATCCTGAATCAAGAAGAAAACTGTGGATTTCTGCAATTAGGCATCTAGAACCCAGCGGAAAACAATGGGAGCCAGCGGACCACGATCGCGTCTGCTACCTACATTTTGTCACGGTTATGTGCATTTTGCGTTAAAAATTAAAACTAATTTTGTAAATAAATGTTACTAGTAGGTTCTATCGCATTGATGGGTTAATTAATGAATGAATAACTGTACAAAATAGAAGACGTGTCAAAGTCTTTGTTTACATAACTTTGTGTGCACGCTAGTGTGACTGAGCAATGGAAGTATAATATGGTGTGAGCATGTTGTTGACAGTGCAATTCACCAGTTATCCTTAGTTAAAACAAGTAATATTCGTAATTATGACTTACTTATAGGCATCTAAAGATTTGTACGTCTTCATCGACTCTCTGGTAAACATAGATCGAGCGTGTCAATGGGATACAGGTAGATGTCGCCGAATGTCAAATCTGGCCATGTGTCCGGGCTTTTGCTCCAATTCTCACTCAGGTGATATGGATCAGGCAGAGATCATGAACCCTGGTTATATAAAAGCTTAATCTTATATCTCATTTTAGCTTCTTCGGACAAAGAATTAGCATATGCTGACAAAACACAGGTAGACTGCTGCAACACGTTTTGGTTCTTTCTGCCAACCAGTTCGCGCCCACGCCCATCACATTTGACTCCGGCGAACATCGCTATGTGAAATAAATATAATACCCTCAATTTCTAAACAAAAACAAAAATGTTAATTATATGACAAAATAATGATTTATATAGTGATCTATAATCTAAAAATTATAAATAAATACAATGTATATCAAAGTACCAAAGGGACTCAAAGAATATGATTTTACCATGACAACAAAACCATGGCAATGTCTGACTACTTCTTTGTGAGGGACAGAAATTAATGCTTCAAGTCAAGTAGGTGTAGGAGTCATGACATACTCAGCCCAAGGAAACAGAGCTCGCAATGTTACAAAGCTGTCCTACAGTAAGACTCACATTTGGCCACTGTTTTGAGGTGAGGGAATCCAATGTGGACTTGACTGACTAACCACAGAATAAAAATGTCAACCCAACCCAAGTTCAAGCCATTGCATTATAAGCAAAGCATTCCTTATTTCACAGAACAGACTTACTCTGTGGATGCATTTGACAGAACTTCAGAGAACTGTGCATGCCTTCGCCCCCACCCACCTCCCACAATTCATAGCTTCTCTCCATTACATTCATATTTCTGAGGCTTTTATATGAGTCCTGCAGAAGAGCAGTGGCTATTGGCCATGACAAAGGATTAAAGAAGCTTAGTCTCTCTTTTGAGATTCCGGATTCTCTGTTGGTTTGAAAAAGAGGATTACTTCAACAAAAAAAGACCACACTTGTATCCCCCAAGTTCTTTCGGAAAAGAAACTCGGCTTTTTGTTTAAAGCCTGGTATCGATTTATTTCGAGAGGCCCATGGAAATGACTCTTGTTTCGAGAGTCCCTCAAACTGAGATCGGTTCTGGTATGCTTCCTGTCATATGGATGTGGCGAACAGTTTCAAAGTGCAGTTGTGGACAGTTGAGCAGCTGGATTCCTGGAAATCAAGGTAACTGAACAGAGAGCGGACTGGAACCTCTGAGGCACCGGCAGAGGGGTTGGGATTCATGGACTCGCCCCTGTGAAAACAGGTTGCTTGCTCGTCACGGTGCCAGGTGTAAAATGCCAGCGTCTGTCGACCGTGCCTTGCCAAAATACCATCTAATCAATGATATTCAGATGCACTGCTCTTGGGACCCACAAAAAAGTAGATTAAACAAAATTATTCAACACTTCATTGGCGTTCCATGTCCATCACATTTAGCTTCCATTAGAGTGTGTAAGAATCAAGAATAGGTTAAGAAGTGAGCAAAGCATATTACAGGAGACAAAACATCACAGATGACCTTTTAAAGGCTATGTTAGGTGAAGTGGAAGCAAATCAGCATTTTAAAGGGAAAGTCCACTACAACTCTCAAATCTTGCACATGATGACATGTTGCACCAGGCTTGACAGATAGACAGACAATTGCAATTCAGTGAATTCCGATCTCCTCACCCTGATCTCCTTTTCATTTTCTTGTAATTTGGATTCCAATTGCAAAGCCAATATAATTCAAATTTCACTCATGAAATGAAAGTCAGCCAAATCTTAAATTTATTAATTTTTGGTCTGTTCACAAAAGGTTTTAGAAGGCTTGGAATACAATTCATATAATCTACTGGTGCTTTTCAGAGTTTGTATGCTTTCATTGTATGGAAAAGTGCAGCAAGGCATTTTGTTAAAAGTGTTTGTGCTTTACAATAGAAAAAGTCATGCAGGTTTTTCTTCAAATTAAGATGAAAAATTTTCAATTTTAGGTGAACTATACCTTTAAGCCCGTGAGAACCTCTGAACAGGGGAAAAGTATGTGATTTCTTCTGAAATTCTTTCCTTGTGATAACACAAAGGATCAGATCCATCAGTAAGGGGGTCTATGATACCGGTGAGACTGATATCAACGTTGGAGTCTTATCTCTGGGCACGTTTCGCTCTCAAAGTGCCTGGCGTGCATTGCAGCACAGATGAAAGAAACTGCATTTTACGCCACATTGAAATGAACACCTTAATTGCCTACAGAAGGAGTATGCTCGGGATGACGCCAGCAAGGTTAAAACTGCAACGATAGCCTAGATGAACTTTTGAGAACACAGCAAGATGGTCTAGACAGATGTGTCCAGGCGGCATTTCTAAAAAAACTTCTAGTCACACAAAATCATGTAATATTCATCACATGGCAGACCTCAGAGGAGAAAAACAACACATCAAAATCTGCCTCAACCACTTGACGTATCGACAATGACGGAAAGAGGTTTCAACCTGGTGCACGGCACTACAGTGACATCCAAAAAACACACTGTAGATACATACTAGCTCAAAGGTGTTTTTAAACCTGAATTTAGGTCACAGTGACTCACAGATGTAGCTCAAATAAGCATAAATAAAAAAAACTCATGACTCGTTATAGCAAGCCTGGCTGATGGCAAAAACGCACAGCCAGAAAGAGAGCAGCTCTACACATCCCCACACTCCCATGAGACAAAGCCCAGCGCAATCACATACCACAGCCTTCACATGCTCCTGAGCTCTAAAAAAGGCCTGCTCAGAGACAGCCTATGAATAGAGCGCATTGTCATCCACAGGCCTTAATGTGTCCACGGTTTCATAGAGGCAGGGCCTCTGGGCTGGTGGAGCTGAATAATTAAAGAAGAGTTCTGCATTGAAAGAGTCAGGGTGCAGAGCGGCAGGCGGTCTGCTATGGCTCATGAGCCTCAATCTTTCTTTCTTTCTATCGTTCTCCATTCCAGAAGCACTAACAGCCCATGATATTGTGTTTGCCTTGGTAAAATTAGATCGTTCCCGAGTCCTTCGGCGAGGGGCTCGTCGAGTTGATGGTATGGATAACAAGCCAAGTGATCTGTCAGCATCTGTTGGAAAACATTGGAGAGAATACAAAATATCTACCCTACCAGTACTGTACTACATTCTAGTAGGCTGCCTAGATGGCATATGCAAAGGTAGGCAGCAAACACACTACCACACCTGAGGCGAATTCCAAGGCATTATTGTATACATAGTGGATGAATCAAGAGAAAAGTTAAAGATAAATATACCTAGGCTATATATGCATTTATAAGCTAAACCATTTAAAAATAATAATTAATTAATACTATAAGATTTAACAAATTATATATTATATATATATATATATATAATAAAAAATGTTTAATAATACTAAGTAGTATTAAATAAAATAGTTCAATGTTAATGCTTATAAGAGTACTGTGCATTAAACGGACTATAAATATAATTATAAAAGGAATATATAGGCTCAATATTTTTTTTAAATAATAAACATTGACTACGTTTACATGCAGCCAATTTTCGGGTTATGGTCGGGTTAAGTTCACTATTCGGGTTTCTGAAACATTAGGAATAAAACGTTTACATGCGTGAGCAGAGAGAGTTTCTCCTGTATACATGGAATTGCAATATCCCGATGTAAAGAGCGACGCACGGTTAGCGCCTCGACGTACAGACAGCCTTAAGATGCAATATGCGTCATTTCCGATTCTTCTTCCTGTATCCAAAGACAACAACAGCAGCACGCAGATAATGAATAGTTCGGGGCAGATAGCGATCGCCTTTGTTTGCACTTTGATGCTGGTAACGTTACTGACCTCGCTCCAAAAGTATGCTGTGCTGCGTCTCGCCATGTTTACTTCCGGTAAACTGCACGCGGGTTTTTGAATGCGCCGAGAAGTTTCTCTACTCAAAAGACCAATATTCCTTGCGAATAGAACATGCGCAGAACACAAATCACTATGGGGATATCCCGATACGCGTTTACATGACCAGAAATTCGGGTTAGAAAAGGGGTACCCCAGGTATAATATCCCGGTTTTTAAAATCCAGGATATGAGCATATTCGGGTTTTGCCGGTGTTTACATGGCCGTTAGCAACCGGGTTATTGCTAATATCCCGGTTTTGAACGGGTTATTGGCTGCATGTAAACGTAGTCACTGTTTTTTTTATTATTATTCATTAAAAATATATATTCAAGGGTTATACGGTGTTATTAGCTTAGCAACATGTCAAACTATTGGAACTCAAATGAGTCAAAAGTGAGTAGACCAACAGGATTTCAAGATGGGCGGTATCAAGCGATTGACGAAACTTTCACTCGTCACTTGTAGTGATCACAGCTGATTAAGACACAAACTATGATTTCTCTAAAAGAGATTTTAAATAATTTAGTTAGCTGTCTATTTAGGTAGTAGTCAACAACATAGCTCACCATTTCCCTTGTTTTACTCTCCTTTAGCTGTCATGGCATCTCTCTCTTGTTTCGTTTCTTTCTGTTTGACTTTCAACGGCTCGTTTTTCTCAATACTTCGAGAAATGTGCCCCAGAACAAAATGTAAAATTCTGTGGCTGCCAAAACTTTAACAACCCATGCTACAGTCTCCAAAAACACAAAAGAACAATCTTTCCCAAGCTGGGAATGTGAAAATGAAAACCAACAGTGTTAGCCAACATTTTGCTTCTTTTTTTTTCTCTTTTTTTTTTGTCCGGTGGGGAGAGATCCTAAGCAGAGTCTCTTTTAAATCCCACTGCTGATATTCCAGAATGTGTCATTGATATATAAACTTGTACAAAGTCACATATTTGGCAGCTTGCCCCTGGTTGGATTCATGAGCTGCGGGGGAGCGGTTGGGAAGGGCGCGTGAACACACGCAAATACCGACTACACTGAATAGTGCCGCTTTAAATGGTCTAAATAACAGAAATGCCTTTTATTCTGATTGGTTGGACAGGCATTTCAAATTACAGTTGGATTAACATCTATGCACATTCTCCATTCCACATGGATCAAACATGCGCCCCATTTGTCCTGCATTTAAACAAATGGCCTACTGGCTTTAATCAATTCGAAATCATACTTTCTTTAAGCATAATACCAACACACGTCCTAAAGGTATTAAGCCTGTAGCCTAATAAAAACACAAAACACGAACTATGACACTGATTTCATCATTACTAAACTGATTTGTAAGTGAAATCACAGCTTTGTTGTCGTAATTGATGTTTATTTGTCTGCATATGAGCAAATATTATGTTCATTATGTTAGAAAGAGCTGGGAGGGTAAAAAAATGGATATTGATATTGGATGCGTATCGTGTTTGCGTTCTGCCTATCAGCGCACACTTACGTCACTGGTAGTTCCTAGTGCTGGTTTAGACCCTATTCTGAAGTAGGAGCTAATTTAGTTCCTCCAAAAGCCGTTCCTAGAACTAAAATAGTTCCTAGTTCCTGCGGTGCGAACACGCCAAAATCCGGGTACTTCCACCAATAGTTCTAGGAACTATGAAAAGGTTCCTGCGTTGTGAAAGCCCCTATAATGACCAAAAGTATTCATCTGCATATGTACTGTATTTCCGTTTGTTCCTCACTTTATCTCATCTATTTCCATATTGTTTTAGCCTCAAATTCACTGTCTGTGAGCGAAATGTTTAAAACTGGAGATGATACCGATCAAAGTGCTTCGGACAGATAAGAGAAAAGGAACGGGTCTCTAAAGGCTTGGAAACACAAGCACATTGTTCCTGAGCAGCACTGTGATGTAAACAGAGGACTTGATTGAGACCACATGACTGCATTCCTATAGCAGCTTCAGAGAGACACACAGGAGATGGACAGTAAAACTGCCACGGCTGCTGCTGTCCAGCTGTGCAACCGCTGTCTGTCTGTCAGCCCTGCTGCCTTTCTGTCTGTTGCAGGATCACGTGACTACGACATTCTCAAAGCATGTCAGCTATTTAATATGTCAGGACAGAAAATGTGAGTGGTGCTTGCCAATGCAAAACTTCCTGCCATGATGCCAGGCAGGAGGTTGCCAGGGTTTAGCAATGCGGTCGCTACTTGCTAGTAAGGTTTGTAAGGTGGTTGTTGGTTGGTGGCTCGGGTCCTTCCTTTAATGCAAGTATATTGGATTTTTTTCACCAATTTTATCATCTCCCAACAATTATTAAGTTCTTTTGCAACTCAGTTATAGGAACTGGCCACCAGGGCAGTCCCCCGAAAGCAAATATTTCCCCTAGGGCCATTTTCCTGGTTGCATTTGCACCGCCAATAGGAACTCTGAAGTTAAGCAAGCCGACCCGACAGCGACGTCATTTAAGAACGACATTTACATTGTCAACAACTCCATAGCGTAAAGCTTGAAGAAGTGGCATCGGTCCATCTATCGCTGTTTTGCATGTTCGTGGAGTAAGAATATGTAAACTATGTGTTTGTAGTCACCTTCATTTATAATTTTTATGTTTGTAAACAGCTTTTTAAGAATGGCGGGTGCTTGTTGTTTCGTAAGGCATATGTTCATCCAATCAATGTACACTTACATCACTGGTAGTTCCTATTGTGTTGGGTTAGACCCGACTCTGAAGTAGGAGCTAATTTACCCCCTAAAAGGCATACCTATAACTAAAACCATTTTCCAGTTCCTGCAGTGCGAACGCCAAAAAGCGAGTACTTCGGCCAATAGTTATAGCCTAGGAACTATAAAAACATTCCTGCAAAACCTCCGAAAAATGCACATTTCAACAAGCAATATGAGCTTGAGAAATAGCAAAAGTGATGCTTGCTTGCAAGCAATAGCTCACACTACAGGGTTCAGTAAGATTTAATTTTATACATCCATACAATTAAATATTTCATCTTCTTAAACTATCTTTTGTGTTCTGCAGGTGTAAATTCTGAAGCACTAGTGTTGCCAAAGTAACCTTTTTCCGGACAGATAAACAGATAGTCTGGCCCCAAACTCACACAATTGGTTGAGTCAATGTTGCTGTAGTCAGGACATTCAAACATACAGAGCACAGTTTTAATAGTGACATCATGTTTATGCTTTTCAACAGAATCAACCTACGAATGTTATGCTTACAGCCGTCTCTGTATATGAAGCTGGGATAGGAGCAACAATTACACACTCCAGCTTTAAGACCTGAATGTTGCAGATTTCTTCAGAAGGGTTCAAGATTTCCATCTGAAACAAATCGAGCCTCTTCTCTATGTGTAGTTATCAAGGTTCACTAAGGGCAACACAGACATCTGTTACGTTTTAACACCAAACTGAACACATGTGCAATCTAATGTGGTAAAATATTTCACTTATTAAACTCATTCAACGCCACTTTCACCTCAAATTACGAGTGTATCAAGGCTTAACGGCTGAGTTAGAGCCCTTAGTCCGAGTAGTAACCCTAAAACACAAGAAAAAAAAAGTTTAGTGCTGGAGCTATTTTCAGGAGGCATTTGAAAATCCTGACAAAAACTCTCTAAGCCAGCCATCCAGCCAGCAGTATTTTCTTCATCAAGCTCAAAAAGTTACATCCTCAAAACCGGGACATGCTTTTAGCTGCTATAAGGAAGCAAATTATGTTATTTCAGGAGCACATTATTTACAGCATTATGAAACAACACCAGGTGTCTTTCTGTCTATTTACTTGGCACATTGTTCTGTAATCAGAGCAGACAGGAGGTTTGAAGGAAATAAGCTTACACCTTTCGCTTAGTGACGGGGTTAAAGGTCAATGTGAGCCGGATGTGGTTGCAGAGTGGTCAGCGGGCCGAGCAGGCGCTCTTCTGAGGCAGCTGTGTCCTCGAATGAGGGTTTGGTTACAAATGCAGCATTAAGTAACAGCCTGATAACACGGGCATATGGCAAAAAATATGCACTCAATTCCCTGTATAAGAAATGCCTTCAAGAGCGGGAGGAGATTTAGCTTCACTGAAGCTGTGGAGCAAGTCAGCAAGGTGTGAAATTGTTTACTGCCTTTCGTAAAGCTATAAGTGGCTTCTACACTAATAAATGGTGCAAGTTTGAACGTTTATTAAGTGTCTGTGGGTTTATGAATAAAATGTAGCTTGGATTAGTAATATGAAATGTAATGTTTGAGCTTGTCGTTGCGTCTCCCTCCTCTTCCATGGCTCCAGTTATGCTACGTTGGACTGATTTCTACAAGATTATCTTGTAGGTATTCTATGACGTTTTTCAAACTGTCACAACAACAGGGGAAAAATGACAATCCATGCATAACATGTGGGAAAACTGGATGTGAACAGGCATGTACAGAACTTTAGGTAACTTTAGTCTCAGTATCATATCATTAAGAAAGGTTATTTGGAGTTATAGCACATGAATGCAAACAGGATTTAGAAGTCTCTCGTGCGATCATAATTTGTACGTGCTTGTGAAATACAATATGTTTGTTTAGGCAAAGAAAAAACAACTTTGTCAGACCAATCCTCTCTATTAGATCTTAACATCTGCTTTGAGTGGGGGGGTCACAGGGTCAACAGACAACAGTGATTGGATGAAAGCGGCGGATAAGCAGTTTGGAGGTCAGTAGGATGACATAATCCCACAAGGCTAACTGCAGTCAAAGAAGATTTGTGGTAATAGATCTCCTTTATCACGCTTCATGAAAACGCAAGTGCGAGTTCACTTTCTTAGTGTATCTCATCATGATATGAAACCATGTTTAGTTTATAGTTCACCCCAAAATCAGTAAATGAAGCCTTATTTAGCATTGTGACCTAATTTTGAAAGTCCTTAAGTACATTTTCACCTACAAAACTATTATTGTAAATTTTCTTAATGGTGGTTCTCACATATATATTTTTTTTAATTACAACTAAATGTTTAATATAATACGATTTCTTAGTGGTAATGAGAATTGCGTAATAAGATGAGAGGGAATGTGCCTAATTATCATGAAAATGTCTCACAAATCAAAAAAGGTCCTAAAATCGGGCTCATTTTCATTATTCAAAATATAAATTCTTAATGATTCTGGATGAAATGTCATCTGGACATGTTCTTGAAGCTTCCTGAGATTCATCCATCCTAGAACACCTCAGTATAATACAGCAAGATAAAAAAGGTAAAAATGGCATGCTTCAGTTCATTAACCTACATTTGCATCATGAGGAAGTGATAAGTACAAGGAAGAGGAAAATAAAAACCTGCTGGTGTGATGCCATGAAAAGGGAAGTGCTGCCTAATATTCATTTTTCTATGGAAATCTGGGAGAGGAGGGAAACCGGGACTCGTGGTATTTTCTCCCACAGAGATTAAAGAAACGGAGAGAGGAAATGATGTCAGTCATACCAGATGCTACAGCATCTGTTAATAACTTATAGGTAAACAAACCATACATTTCCTACTAAATCTTTACAAAAATCAAACAATAGCGAACAACCGTCAAATATAACATTAAAACTGCTGGCAAAGCAGTGAGATGCAGTCTGTCTGGCACAGCTTACGAATAATTTATGGCATTTAGCAAATGTCATGATCTCCCCATGTATATGCACAGGTGACTGGCAATGACACAACCCCAGCACCGCTATCTTGCACCACACGCAGCGCCGCGACCCACTGCACAGCCTCTGTCAGCTCTCATCAGAGCCCCTAACATACCTCACAACATTCCATCACTCCCTCGATCTTCTTCTTTACTGGCCATGTAGCAACAATACATACTTTACACTAAATATACAGCATCTTTCTTAGCACTACAAATCTAAGAAGTTCAGAAAAAAATATATATATATATACTTTTGATCCACACGGTATGATCCACACGGAGATCTAGAGCTCACCATCATCTGGGATTGCATGACGAAACCAAAAACTGACACATAATAAATCCAGCAGAAATGCGGCAACGTCTCCAAGATGCTTGAAGAAACGTACATTTATAGGACAGATATTTGTATAGGACAAAGGATGTTTTAAACGCAAAAGGTGGTCACTCCAAATATTGTTTTGATTTAGTTCATAGAAGTAAATTGATAAATAAAATATATTATGGCACTATTTTTTGAAAGCCTCCTCACTGCAACTTTATACCTACATTTTTACGGGAAGGTTGCCTTGGAACTTTCACTAGTTTAGTCTTTCCAGTTTTTAATCACAGACTTGACTCAGTTTGAGATCTATCTCTTTGTGAATCACAACCAGTGATGTGATCTTAGGATACAAAATCTCCTGTGTATTACAATTAAATGGCAGAATGTTTGGAAATGAAATCTCACTTTTATTACTAAATAAGGGCAAAAGTAATTTTGAAATGTTAAAACTCTATTTTTGCTGAACATACTAACAGCAAAATTATAATTATGGGGTCATAAGATTTTTTGGTTAAAAGTCTAACATGCTATAGACTTTAGTTTTGTGGGTCAGTAAATTTGCTTTAAAAGAAGTCTCATATATTAAGTATAGTATTGGTATTTATTAAAAATTTGCTTATAATATATATATATATATATATATACGCACAACGACAAAGAAGATACAAATAGACAGTCTTTAATTCACAATGCAAATTACTCAGAGGATCACAGGAACAACATAAGAGAAATGCCAACTATGTAAATCATTTACAAAAACCACATGAGTAAACATAACAGGGAGAATAAATAAAAGACAAACATAATGAAAGACAGCTGCAAATCATAAGTAACCATAGAAACAAACGGACATAAACAGTAACCAAGGACATAGAATCTAAAAAGAGCATGCCCCAATCAAGACCCTCGAAGCAGATATGAGGGAGAAACACCAAGAAACAGCCGCTCCAAGTATAAGGGTCTTTCCTAGCCATTAATGCTTGGATAACACACATAGGCCTTCATCTCCTTTGATTAATAATAATGGGCAGTGCAGTGGCTGGGATATACGTAAACCTACCAACGTCCGTCGACTCGCCATGATTTTTGGAATGACTTATCGTGAGAGGAAAAAAATACGTTTTAGTCGCATTACATCGGTTAATGGAAACGCCGTCATTTCGCAATAGTTTTATATCGACATTTAGACCCCATTTACACCTGGTATTAAAATGCGATCTGTATCCAGATAAGTTATCCGGAAAATAAAAAACGCATGTTAATGCAAGGTGTAAATGCGTTGTGATCGGATCTGCCTGACCACATCTTGAGGTAGTCTGGCTCGCATTGTGTTCGGATCTTTACTAGGTGTAAACGCAATCCGTACGACGTGATCGCATTTGTACATTTTCGTACCTGCCAAACGTCATCCTTCCGTCCTGTACCCAGACCCTGTGGCATAATACCAAAGCGCAGCTGCTACTCTCTTCTCCACAGACACCGACGACCGCAGCAGAGCATTTCTCCGTGACAGCAGAGGCCGCAACTTCTCGCAGATGTAGTCGAACAAATGTCGGTTCATTCTGAAGTTTGCCATCCAGTCATCTTCGCCAAAAGACCCCAAGACAATACATTCCCACCACTCAATCCTCCGTTCTCTCATCCACAGAGACCGGTTCACTGTCGTAGCATACACAGTAGCCGCAAAATCAACAGCTGCAAACAGGGCCTGTCGTCTTTTCTGTTTGCTCCTAATAGAAAAACGTTGAAAATGACAAACTACAGCTGATTTCCCGTGCTCACGCGCATGTGTCACTCTGGAGGACAGAGATCCGATCTCAATGTGGATAACGAGAACGCATTAAAAATACAAGGTGTAAACGACAAGGTAAGATCAGAACACTTATTATCCAGATAACTTATCTGGATACAGATCGCATTTTAATACCAGGTGTAAATGGGGTCTTAGAGAGAAAATTTTAAATAAAAAAATTTGCAAAAGTTTTGTGCAAATCTGTAATGGAAACGCGCCTATTGTGACCATTACTAAGAGTCCATAAATCTTTGAATATGTCAAATGTTCAAAATGATTTCAACACATCAATAAAACCTCTTTACATCCGGGTCAAACAGGGGTTCTTTTCTTCCACAGCCAGCATGACCCCTGTTTAACAACTTAACCTTTTCACTTACTTACAGAGCTACCCTAAGGGTAAAATGAGAACCATTCAACCTTTATTTGGCATGAACGAGACTAATACTGAGTTAGAAGAATCAGTATGCATTAAGAGTCTGCCAGCATAGACAGAAGACCACTGAGAGAAACTTTCAGCAATCTGGGGATGATTTCCAAGCCTTGTAAATCAAAATCAACCATTCTATCGTGAACAAGCCTCATGTGTAAGTAAAAGATGCATAGTATAAATAAAACCTTTGTTGCTTGAAACTAAACCATGTTTGACTTATAAATGGAGGCAGTGAAACACACAATAAGTTACATTGTGCAAACTTTAGGAAACAAAATATTGCCCTTAAGGACATCATAGGTCAGTAAACAGAAGCAAATCTTTCTTCGCAAACTGATGAGCAGACGTTCTGTAATTTCCAGGCATTTCATCCTGTGCCAACACACTGAGATAATCACCTCTCCATGAGCGCAGTGCTAAACAGCACCACAAGCTAAGCTGGAATGGCAAGGGAGCATCTTATTTCTACAAAGGCAAACACAAACACAAGCAGAGGTTCAGAAGAAGCATAGAGGGCAGCAAAAAAAACTGGGGAATCCAGCCAGAATACTCCCTCCACCGCAGTCATAAAGTGAGGCAAAACGTTTAAATGCAAAACGAGCTGATTAAGGCTAACGAAGCTTGAAGGGCAGCTAAAAATACTCGTGTCCACTTGCAGATGGAGCAGCCTGTGATCATCTTTAAGTGAAGTTGATGAAATTACATCGTCACAAAAAGAGGTGTTTGCCATTTAAAAAATTTAAACCACACTCATTTCCATTTCAGAGCCATTAACAACTACAATAATAGCAACAACACATTCCATACATTCTCAATACTTTCAAATGCACGATTCCGGATAAATTAAGAATCACCATTTTTTGGTTTCAAAGTTCAAACTGAGATCATGATTCTCCCACAATTCTGAACAGACTACTAAACAAAATAGCATGTAATTTACAAGAGGTTCTGAGTCTGACAAATGTTAAATTGCTGCAGTCTATTTAAAATCTGAATGAATCAATTAAAAAGAAGTTTGCATGAAAGATTCAATGTCTCATTAAGTCTTTAATTGTTTCATTATTGAATGAATCAGCGTTTTTTGAACAAATCTCTTGAATAAATGATTCAATGCCAAATACATTTTTGTAAGTCACTTGATGCAATCAATACAATCGTTATTTGAAGCGCCTTTCAAAAGTTGATTCACTCTATTTTAATCGCTTCCACAGACATCAGGATTTATATTCGACCTATACACTTTTATCACAGTTCTTCTATGATAATATAAATATTTGTAACAAAGAAACGATACTGTGTGGTAAAAAGACTGTTTGTGAAGCCGTTTCATACCTATACATGACAACGGCTCTCTCTGGATCAGCGGCAGCGCAAATGCAGATTTGATCATGTGGGTGTTTGAATCCATGATCACAATCTTTTAATGATTAACCAAACAGTTAATGGGCCCATTGACTTCCATAGTATGGAAAAAATATATACTATGATTCATTTGTAATCGCCGAATTGTACAGATATTCGCACTGATATTCAGGGAAAAACAGCATTCTTGCTTGTGTGATATTGCTTGATTATATCATAAATTATAAGACAAATATATTGAACTCTAGGGACATTTTAACTTCATTCTAGGCTAAATCGTGCTCAGGCATTTCTTCGTTTGTTTTTGCAAAGCAAGTGACATACTCAATATCAGCTTTGACATTGCTAAAACAACGATATAAGACGATACATACCACGCACCCATCCATAAAAGAAAGCCATGATTGGTTTATAAAAGATGTGGGCCTACATGCTTAGTTGACAATCTACTTAGGGATATATAAGCAGTGTGCGAACTGCGAACTATTCAATGACTTTCACGCAACCCGTGGGCTAACCATCTTAAGACATTTTAAACAAGACACTAACTTTTTTAACATATAGTTGTTAAGTAGGCTAAATCTATAATAAAGAAACAAATAATGACATACTTTTATATTATTAAAAGAACCATACTATATTAAGAGCTCAAGCAGCTGATACTCTATGGTTACCTCCTCAGGTATCCTCAAACATGACTACTTTTCCCTCTAACATTCAAGAAGTCTTAATTAGGCGGGGTCAGACACCTCCATAATTCAAACCCTGCATTTAAGATCATTAGTGTCTATATCATAACATGTAACGTGGGTTTAGTAGTAACCATACGGCTTTCTGTAAGACAAACTCAACACTAAACAAAAAATATGTGATGCATCTGATGGCCCGTTAAACCCACTGACTGTGACTTGTTTGGTATAAAATGATGCTGTTTTTCTCTACACAGGTTGGCGCAGTGTGCTTAGGATCATTTGGAGATACAGGCCTGGAACTTTGAGGCAGGGTTAACAAATGCACTAAGCACTTATCGCCTTAAATGGTTCAGATCTACACACAGCAGACAATTGCACATGAAACACACACACCACACACACACACACACACACACAACACACACACACACACACACACACACACACACACACACACACACACACACACACACACACACACACACACACACACACACACACACACACACACACACACGCAAGGACCAGGCACTAGAAATAAAACAGCTCACTCAATTCAGTTTGCTTATGTCAGAAGTCAAGATTCTCAACATGACAAATGATTTAAATATACATGCCTGTGTTTCTGACCGACTCCAAATTCTGTGCAAAAACACAGTGCTGCACAATAGACATACACAAATATACCAGCTCTAAGCCACCAATAATTGGTTTGGACGATACAGATTTTCTATGACTGATATCATTACGTTTTTTTCTCTAACCAATATGATTATTAGTAGACCCAGTTTTTTGTTGTTCTGCAAACATTAGTAACTAATGATGAATAGCCTATGCATGAATTTTATATGAAGGAAATTTAGCAATGTTTTTTATTGTTGTAGTCAGTTAATAATTTAGAAAATGCCTTTAAAAGACATAAAACTATTTCCAATATATATTCTGTTTTTTTATGTTTGAAATGCAATAAAGAAAAATTGGTCACACAAAAAAAAGCTATAATTAAAAGTCTGTTCTAAAACATTCTATTCTGTATCTAAACATAAAAATGCTCTATAAATCATGAAGAAACTATATTTTTCCATTTCTGGTTCTTTACAAATGATGTAGTAGCATCAGAAGAGCTTTAAACTTTTAAACAGCTTTGTTGCTGTCATGACAAGAGCATACGTTTCCATATTTATAATTTCATATTAAAAAAGGTTATATAAATACTAATCCTGTATTAAAAAATTAGACTGTCTATGTCGTTTTGTGGTATAAATGCAGCTTCAGATGCAGCTTTTGCAGTGTAACGATGGCATATATGGCGATGCATTTGTGAGGAACTGCTTGTTTACCTAAATGCTGGTGTACTGAAGACGTTATATTGGCATGAACAACAACACAGCCACAGAAATTCAAAAATATCAACGGCTACATGAAGATTCCAAGGCAGTATTCTTTTGACCGTTGGTCTCAAGGGAAACGCATTTTCAAAATCCTAACGGAAAAATCAATTCTGAAGTCTTTGAATGGTTTCCTCAAGGTCAAATAGATACATTGTAACAAAGAAAATGCGGCGGGAATTACAGCAAATGAACGCCTTTACGAACACAACCTCAGTGCTGCTGCGGGGATAATAATTGGCTCCAACATCTGGTGTTGGTTGTGTTGGTATGGTGGTGGAGGTAGCGTTGGGTTTTTGGGTGGGAGGAGGAGAGGGGGCCGTTAAAGTATCCTCCGCAACAACCATATTGTCGAACAAAATAAGTCATTTAAAATGTCAATCATACCTTCGGATAACTCCAGCTCCAGCTCAGCCAATCTGGCCCGCACTTCCAATGGAAGCGGCAGCGCATCGCGGTCCGCCATTGTCCGTTTAAGGGGGTAAAAAATCACTCTCGTCCTATTTCTTCGACTCTTTCAGCGCTGCTGGTGTTTCTCCGCGTCGCAGCGGTGCATAAGGAGGGCTGGGGGACACGCGTGTCCAAAAACAAACTGTTCTGTGAATGATAGTGCTCGGAGATTTGCTGTCCCTCTCAACGAAGCCCCGCCATATCTGAAGGGCTCCGCCGTTAAAGTCAGCAGTGTAAGATGTGGACTGTCAGTGCGGTGAAGCTCGCGGATCGGAGCGGTGTGTGTGTGTGCGTCTCTCCCTCTCTTTCTCTCTGTCACTCTCTCATGACGCAAGGCGAGTGTGATTTGAGCAGCCGCAAGGGGGCGACAGAACACCTCTGTTTATGTTTCCATAAATAATTATTTCATACCGAGAATACCTTTTCAGGTTACATTTATATAATATATACATTTATATCATTAGTATAAACAAACAAACAGACAGACACGAAATGACGAAATAAAATGTTAAACATTAAAAGTGCTGGTAAAGACGTTTATGATGATACAAAAGATTTATATTTCAAATAAATGCTGTTCTTTTTTACTTTCTTTTAATCAAACAAAATGTATTAAGCAGTACAACAGTTTTCGACATTGATAATAATAAGAAATGTTTCTTTGAGTAGCAAATCAGCATATTAGAATGATAGATCATGTGACTTTGAAGACTGGAGTAATGATACTGAAAAATCAGCTTTGCATCACAGGGATAAATTACATTTTAAAATATATTTAAATACAAAAAGGCTTGTAATAATAATAATATTTCACAATATTGCTGTTTTTACTGTATTTTTTTAAATGCAGCCTTGGTGAGCATACTTTTTTATTTTTTTTATGACAAACCCCAGACTTTTCAACGGTATGTATCTTGAACATATTTTTTTTAATCTACATCTTAGAATAAAGTTAGAAAACGTTATGATGTGAAATGAATGACACATATTTGAGAATTTTGAGACCTATTTTTAGGTCACCAAACAAATAAAATTGACATCGGTTGTATGTTCTTGCTTTATACAATCTTGGAGTTATAGCAGCTTGAATGCTGTCGTTAAAGCTTATTGTAGTTGAAGTAATGTTTATCTCCATTATTAACGCTTATACTATGCCACCTTGTGGTCATAAGTGACCAAACATTGAGAATGAAAAATTACTTAAAAAAAGGAGTTCACCCAAAAATGCTGCAAAAAAAGTCTGTCATTATTTACTCACCCTCAAGTTTTTTCAAACCTGCATGAATTCCTTTCATCTGCTGAACCCAACAAAACCTTTTCTTTTGAAGAATGTCAGCAATCAAAAGATGATGGACCCCATTGACTTCAATAGTATGAAAGAAAAAAAAAATACTATGGAAGTCAATGAACTGGCATTCTTCAAAATATCTTTTGTGTTCAGCAGAATAAATAAATTCATGTAGGTTTGAGAAAAACTTGAGTAAACAACAGAAATTTCATTTTTGGGTGAACTATTCCTTAAGTAAAACAAAACAGGACTACTTGATAGACACGATTTCTCATTAACATTTATTTATTATTTTTTTTCCCATACAGTTTCTCATAACTAATTTTAGGGTACCTTTTTAACATTTTCCAATTATTTACATCTGTACAGAGAAAGCACACATACAAGTATATGTGTATGTATACATGTACTACAGTTTAGACTACAAGCATTTACACAGAGGAGAACAAAACAAAAATTCCATCTCAATCCCAAAAGTATTGTGCTACACAAATGTAGTGAGGAAGGCTTCGGACACCTCTACCACATCATCCTTTTTTCTACACTTTTTGGAATTGAAAAAGAAAATAAACCAAAAAAAAAAAAACCTCCATACTGTCATCTAAAAAGTTAAGGCAGAGACATTTTTTTTTCAAGTTTAAATAAAATTCAAGTTTTTCAAACACTGTTAATTTATATGTGATGTTTCTTTTTAGTTTGTTTCTTTTTTGAACATCTGAATGGTTTAAGTAATGAAACCATTACTTCAACCATGGTACGCTTCATTTATTGATGGAAAAATAATCAGTTGCATTCAAAGAGTCAGAAAAATCAATAGAAACTTTTTTTTTGATTAACCGAGAAAAAAAATACTCACAGGGAAGATACAAGAATATATAAACAACAGACGCCGTGACAAACATCTCAAAGAATTCTGCACGTACTCCACGTTGCAGGATGACATCAAAACAAAAGAAACAGTCTGTCTCGCTCGGCCTAAGACGGTTTCAAACTCGAATGAGAAACAATGAACAACCAATGAACAGCATGAACGAGAGTGACACTGAAACGCAAAGTCTGCATAAAGGAGAACCCCCACAAAACAACGCTGGTCCAATGTGTGCTGAAGGCTCAGATCTTTTTGCTCTTGATATATACGTCACTATATAAATGTACACGATCCCACTTATATAGTCGTGGTGATATGAAAGCCAATCGGTGAAGGAAAAACGACAGACGTTGGTGCGTGTTGGTGACTTTCCCTCCGTTAATATAGATAAAAGCACCAAAGAAACCATGTGACGAACCATAGCACCACACCAGGATAACAAACGAAGCTAAGAAGCAAATTAGATATCCATCTATCATTTAGATCACAGCAGACTAGGCACATGAACACTTCACCCTCGCAACCTGAGGACTTTGCAGTGTGAAGATCTTCCAGAATCGAATGAAGAGGCATCAGAGTGGATTCTTCCCAAACAATTGGCGAATAGGAAAATAAGGAAAAGAAATGATTCAGCAAACCAATGTGTGCCATTAAAAGGTTAAAAAGAAAAGAAAAAAGTAAAAGAAAGCATGCACACAAGAACAGGTATACACACACACCTGCTACAATATCACATCAGTACAATTTGATAGAGGATTAGCATGTAAAAAAATAATTCAGAGCTCCAAAATAAACGTCACTCCAGTGCTGGAACATCCAAACGTAAAAACAGAACACAAAACAGATTTACACAAAAGTCTCACTCATGCAGTTGTAATGGCTGGCACCGCCGAGATTCACGTACGGAATCGCACCAGTGCCAAGACACTCAAGGTTAGCAAAATTATATACATATCAGTTAAAAAAAAAAAAAAAAAAGTGTTTCAGGATCAGCACTATTCAAAATTCAGCATTTCCTCCCAACAGCACTATTTGAAGTTTTAACCCCAAAATAAAGTTGAGCTCTGACAAAACATTTTTAAATAGTTAATCTCCAACTGGTGCTGGTTCATTAATCCCATTTTCCTTGGAAAACAACTAAAGATCTTGTAATTGAAAAACAAAACGACAGAAAGGACAACAAAAATATTCAGAGACCCCTTATGCACAAGTGCTTTTGTCTGTAGGCCCTGATTCCAGTGACAAGCTGTCTGTGTGCGCACTCACAGAGACCGTGAGATAAGAGGGACTTTTTTTTTTCTTTTTCTGAGCAGCCCTGACAAAGTTTTCGTTCCCTTTCGGTCCTGGAAGCAAAGCGGAGGCTCTCAGGATTGGTGGAAGGAAGCTGTCGTGTCGCCGCTCACGTCGTTCCCCAGCGCTATGATGAGATTTCACTGTCTCTCTGGGACAAGCCGTCACCGTGGATTTGGCAGGTGCGGGTGCTGATTCTCTGCATCTGCGTTCTGCCGAGTCAGGAGTCTTGATGTCTTCGACGGTGGAGCTGGGAGGCCGGGGATCCGCTGACGGCTGCTGTGTTGGTGCCTCCCTTATCCTCTGACAGATCTCAGCGTAGCTCGGCTTCCGCGGCTCCTGGTCAAACGCAATATATATGAATGAAATTAAATCACTTAGCCAATCAATCTTGCATAGTTGAAAAAAAAAGTTGATCTTTGTAACATATATTAAGATACAGTGCTTCAAACCATCTGTGTACATTAAGTGTATGCTGAACAGGATCTTTTATCAAAATATAGTAAAAACGACTCGGTCACTTTTGATCAATTTGATCAAATAAAAAATTCTTGCTGAATAAAAGCATTCATTTATAGAATAAAAATCTTACTGACCCCAAAACTTCAAACGGTAGTGTAAATAGTGTAAATCACAAAGTGCTGAAGGAACTGATGCAATAGAGCGCAACAGTTCCATATGACACATGCTTCTGTAGAAGCCACAAGTCTCGCAAGGTCAATAGTGTAAAATTAGTGTAACTGCTGAATTCCCGATAAAGAACGACACTAACCACAATCAGAGGTTGTTTTACCATAGAAACTGATATCATGGCATAATAGCTTGACCACCTACTCCCATGAACCGTTTGAGCCATTGAGTTGCTCTACCTAGATATACAATTAAACCTACGTCAATATGTTAATATAAAAATTAAATGTTTAATAAACACGTCATTTTTTCCAGTACTTTTGATTCAATTAATTACTAACACTTACTGTTATGGGATTGCTCAGCAGTGCAGTTTTAGTAGTTTGTGTATCTGAGCATTTCTCTGCAGGCGTCTGCGTCTCTTTAGGTTTTTCTACAGTTGTCAGGCTGCAAAATACCAACAAAAAAAGTCCATATATTAAAATGTGCCATTTTCTACTGTTTACATTTTTTCCTCTCCAGAAGCACACTTGTATTAGTCAATGTTATTTGCAGCAAAACAATTTAATTTTATGTGATTATTTTACCAACTAAAGCAGTTTTGCTACTGTACCTTTAACACTTTATATAAATGATCTGTTATGATTAGAGTTATGATTAACTCATTCTAACATCATTACTCACAGTAGTAACACCACCTCTAAAAAAATAGCTGAATATTGATTAAGTGTTGAAAAGTAAAATAGGTGTTTATCTCAATGAAATCTTTAAAGTGCTGCAAGCAATTTATTTTGGAATGCCACACATGAATATAACCCTACATTCTGACCGATTCCTGAGAAATCGCACCCATCACTGTGACAGCTGTAAACTTGCTTTAGAAGAAACCCATTAGGGAGGCCTTGCTCCTGGCTTTCAAGCCAATCAGAAACTGTAATATGTACATGTCTGTGAATCATTTTGAGTAGAGATGCACCGATTGATCGGCTGGTGACCGGAATTGGCCGATTTTCACGTGATCATCGACCGGCCGGTCAGTCTGACATATACCGATTTTATGCCGGTCAAATGCACTCTGGTGCCGCATGATTAACATCGCGCAACATCAGCAACACACGTGCACACGGAACCCTCATGTAAAGAACCTTGTGAATTACGCCCGCAAGCAATTCACACCGCAAGCGTGAACAGCGCGTATTTTTACCGGGAGCGGGAGCAGCACGTGAGCGTCGAGCAGGAGCGTCGCGTGAGCAGCAGTGAAGCAAGCGGGGGGGTTCAGCGCAGAGTCTATTTTTGCTGCACTGCTCACGCTCAATTAAAGTGAAAGCACAGTTTTAATGGACAAAATAAATATGATTTCACAAAAAAAGTGCCCAAAATGCACAGAATTTGCATGTCTGGTGTGTTTTAACAAGAACTGGAGTAGGCTATGTCAGAAAAGAAAATGAATTTTCTTTTTGAAATCAACTTTTTTTTGTTGGATATTGGATGTGAAAAGGAGCAACACTGCACTTTATGTGTGTGTGAATTACCCACACCAGGAGTAATTTATATAGTCCTATTTTATAGCGATTACTGTTCAAAAAATGTAAAATGTTCTACTAAAGAAAAGAGAGAAAATAAATATTTTTGTGGGCTGTAAAGTGGTTCGAAAAAATGAAATCGGAATCAGCCTAGAAAATTGTAATGGGTGCATCTCTAATTTTGAGTCTTCTAAAAGTAGTTTTTAAGAGACAGTGTGGTAAAAATAAGCAAAATAGCTGAACATTAGTTACCATCTGAAATATTTTGCAACATCTTTAAGTGATGTCACATTTATTGATCAGTTATTAATAAATATCCATTGAACCCACTTTGAAAGGGCTGGAGAGGGCGAGTGTTGGTGGTCCACTGGGGTCTGAGCAGCAGGAGCAGGAGCGGGAGCAGGAGCGGCAGAAGCCAGCACGGATTCTTTGGAGGTCCCTGAGATCACACGGCTGGTGACCACATCCTTATTTAGAGGCTGTGGAGAGACAATGGGGCCTCTGTGAAACTCCTAAGGCAAGGACAGCATGAACAAACATAACAGCTGGACAGCAGGAACAAACACACACACGCTCTAAAGCACTCAAAACACCCAAGGACTTGTGGTCATGATTGACAGCCAGGTCTGCTGTTAAAATGGCATTCCATGCTTAGTGCAAGTTAATGTTTAAAAACCGAGAGCATGTGTTAACTTCTCTAGCATTCGAATAAATAAGCCTTGAGATTTATTATAATGTAAGCCTTTTCTTCGTCCTTATTTGAATTTCAAAATATTAAGAGAGTTTAATGCAGCAGCACAAACATAGAAGACACACATTAAGGACTGAATGAAAGTCAACCTTGTCTTTAATTGCTCCAGTGACGACATCAGACAGCCGGTTGTCAAAGCTGTTTTCAGTTTTTATTTCAGGCTTTAGATTTCCTGCAGCTCCAGGCAGAGGAGGAAAGCTAGACAGGCCCAGCTCAAAGCTAGGGGACGGGGTGCGCTCCTGAACAGGAGGGGGCGACTGTGTTGCTGTTCTCTGTTAAACACACAAGAAGAAAAAGAGTTGAAATGCACAACAAACTGAGCCTGTAAACAAGAGGCATGTACCATAAAGCCAGTTTCAGTTGCTACCAAGTTAAGTCTGAGCAAACTCTGGTTTATTGGGCTCATGAAGGTGGATTGGTTTTTAGCGGGGTTCATTGTCATGGTAAATTGCACTACATGGCTAACCTGAGGTGCATTTCACAAAAGCCAGCACTACAGGATTTTGATACTGTTCGAATACCCAGGCAATATTTTTGTTTTGTTTTTTTGTCTTTCATATCGCTCTGGGGTCTCTTTTACTGAATTTTTTTTTTTTTTTACTGAAGTTTTCATTCAAATCAATATTTCATGTCCATTTATTTGTTTACTTGGCTTTGTAATAAGTCAAATAATGTACATTCAGCCCCTCAGGGTTGACTGTATATTACACTTCCCTTGAAGAATATAAAGTTTTCTATCATAACAAAAGCAAGCTAAACACAAAACACTTGTGTATGCAGTGGTAGCTGAAACAAAGCAAATGACATACTGGAAACTTGTTGTCATCTCTCCTTTTCCTGTATCCATAGCCGCCCCTTCTTCAAAAGAAACAAACAATCAAGACTGAGCAATACGGAAAAAATTGTTTCCCCACCGGTACAGCTGGTACAGATCATACTGCATTACCTTCCACGGCCCGCGTTCAGAGAGTAATCAGCACCGTTTACTTCCATCCGTCCACTTCCCACCTGGTCCCGGCGTGGACAGCCTGGACCACTAGGTAGACGAGGTCGGCTACCCAAGTGATGAGCCTGTGGAGGCCGCGTCCCATTGGGGACTCTCTCCGAAGAAAAAGTAGCGAAAGCAGCAGGGTTTTCTAGCAGAGTGGCTCCACGCTCTGGAGTGAGTCGAATGTGTGTTTTGTTATGACTCCTGTTCAGATGAAAAGATAGTTATACACAGCTTTGTCTCAGTTGAAGTTCTTCAAAAGATCAAACTTCACTACACTGACACAAATCTGTTATATTATGGGCTATATACTACCGTTCAAAAGTTTGGTGTCAGTAACTTATGTCTCTAATGCTCACCAAGGCTGCATTTATTTAATCAAAAATAATAGTAAAAGTATTGTGTACAGTATTGTGAAATATTATTAGAATTTCAAATAACTTTTCTATTTTAATAGTTTAAAATGCTATTTATTCATGAGATGGCAAAGCTAAACTTTTATCAATCATTACTCCAAACTTCAGTGACATGATCCTTCAGAAATCATTTGAATATGCTGATTTAGTGTTTAAGAAACATTTCTTATTATAATCAGTTGTGCTGCTTAATATTTTTGTGAAAACATCAATCTTTTGTCACATAAAAGTCTTTACAGTCACTTTTGATCAATGTATGTGTCCTTGCTGAATAAATAAATTTTATTATCAAGTATACTTTTTTTTTATTCCTACTCAGAGCAAACTTTTGAATGGTAGACTAAATGTATAACAGATTTTTTTTCACCCTAACACTGTACCTGGCTCGAGGTGTATATGGTCTGTGATTTAGTGGAGATGTTGCCGTTTTAAATGTCGGCGAACCAGCGAAACCGTTAATAAATGCAGGGCTGGAAAACGGAGAAACCTGTTGATAGACGAAACCTGATTAAGTACCTCTAGTACTCCATTCGAATATTTCTCAAACAGACCACATGGCACTTACCAGAGTCGGGTCCAGGTAGCTCTGGGTAGCTGACCAGCCCTGAGGAGTCACCAGTCTGTAAAGAGGAAACTGTTGCTGTGCTCCATACACAGGGGGGATGTAGTAAGGGGTGTAGCGTTGTTGGACATTTGAGGACACATCCACGGGCCGATAACCATTCTTTGGCACAAAGGTATTGACGGCAATGGCCTTGGCCTTTATTCTAGCCTAGGATAAAACATAAATAAAAAAAAATGTTTAACTGCAAGTCTAATAGCACAAAATATCCTTCAGTGCCGTCACATATGCAGCAGTGTACTCTACCTTTATTGGCTTCCCTTGAAAAGTTTTCACCTCTTCTCTGAGATACTGATATGCCTGAAAAAGTGATGCATGCCAACGTTTAGCAATAGGAAGCAAGTTTATCAAAAATCCTGAGGCTGTAATATGAAATGATCGAATCACAGGGAATTAAAATCATTTACCTGCTGAGCATCCGCCTCAGATTCAAACGTGATAAACCAGTTGTCATTGTAGGCAAACTCACAATTGATGAATTTGGGCAAGTTATCGCTCTTAAAGACGCCTTCAACTTCCTGTACAAATGAAAGCCAAATGTCATATAGATAAAAAAACAAGGTCAGAGCATTAAAGATGTTATTGAACAAGAGAGATGGCATGATGTGTACCTCCACAGGAGTGGCCTCAGGAACCTCTCTGAGAATTACGATGCAGCGGTTCTGATTGGGCCGCACTTTCTCTCCACATTTGTCCAGTTGGACGAGAGGCAGCGCTGGTGAATCAAAAATGCATCATTAATGTCAGACCCAACTGCTGCGTGTAACCAAGCCCATTTTGAGAGCCTAAAACAAAAAGCCATAAAAGCCACTGTGACCCATACAAGTGACATGGTGATGAGTGTAAACTCACTTTTTAAGATGTCTGCAATGAGATCAACATCAGTGGTGAGTTTCTTGATTTGATCAAGGTTTGCCAAAGTCACTATTGGCACATACTGGTCACTGTCCATTTGTGAGATGAGGTACATGTCGTTGGCTAGATTCTCCCTAGAAGTTGACAAGAGTTTGGTTACCATCAGTCGTACACTGATTCAACATCTTCAAGCTTTGAAGAATGATTACCATTTAAAAAGTCAAAGGGTTGGCAAGTTTTTTTTAATTAACACTTTTATTCAGGAAGTACACATTTGTTCAAAAGTGACAGTAAAGACATTTTAAAAAATATTTATTTTGCAAATATATGCAGTTCTTTTGAACTTGATGCATGGTTTTCAGAATTATTTGATGAACAAAGGTTTCCACAATTTTTTTTTTTTAGCACAACTGTTTTCAACATTGATAAGAAATATTTCTTGAGTAGCAAATTAGCATATTAGAATGATTTCTGAAGGATCATGTGACACTGAAGACTGGAGTAACGATGCTAAAAAATCAGCTTTGCAATCACAGGAATAAATCACATTTTAAAATTTATGAAAGCAGGAAACAATTATTTAAACCTGTGATGACACTGATTTCACAATATTACTGTTTTTAATCAAATAAATGCCGCCTTGAGACACTTCTTTCAAAAACATAAATCTAACTGACCCTAAACTTTTAAACGATAGTGCACATCCAAGTCCACATTGAGGTAATTGAGGTTATTGTAAGCATACAACAAATATTCAAATGCTATCCGCTCTTAGATTACATTTGTATTAAGTAAAGTTGTTTGTAAAATTTGAATTAAATTTTAACACTTGAAATCATTGGTTTCATTCACTAACCGGATTTGTGCATATAATCTGCGTGCAAACAAATCCTGATTCATCAATAACTTTTGTTCTAAATTTTATTCAAAATAAAAAAAATATATATATAAAAAAAAAAATGTAGGATCAACTGAAACCACACGTATGCAAAAATCACATTCTCTAAGTAGTCCTGTAAACTTAAGATGTAGTTTCATACATATTTCATCTTAAATAAATTTCATCAACACACACACACACACTTACTGTAGTAAAAGAGTATCTGCGTTACAGTTTCTGCATAAATATGCAGATTCGTGTTATGCTGGGTACACACCAAAAGATAATCGGGCTGATTTTGGGCCGATTTTCCCCCTTTCGACAATCCTAGCTATGTCCCGATTATCTTGATGGTTCTACAGATTATCTTATCAGATTTTCCCTTGGTGTGAGATGTGTTAAGAGAGTCCGAACCTGCTCGGAAGAACGTCGGAGCCACCCCGATCGCGAATCATGTTGAATATTTACGATCAGAAATCCTGATGTGTGGGGGGAACCCCGAGGACAAACGTGTGCACGCTCTGGAGATTATCACGTGAAAGGAAACCATATCCAATCAGAAATCGAGATGATTGAAGACGGAAGCATAACAAATGCAGTCATGGCGCAGCACAAAGTGAAATTGATGTGGACAGCAGAGATGGAGGATCAGCTTTTTGATTTGTGGCAACAGCACAAATGTTTTTCTGTTAATATCATTCCAAACACTATCATTGCAATTTCTTCCTGCATATCGTCCACCATGCTTATCCTGAAGTTTTGCGAGATTTCCTGTTCACAGTCGAGACTCTGGTTGAAAATCTGATTGTGTGTGGTGTGCTGTCTTTGTCACATCATGGCACACCACACACAATAGGAGCAAACGGTTAAATCTAGGATTTTTTGTCCACATGTTTGTGGTCTATCACATTAGGAAAATCTTATAAGATATAAAATCTTTTGGTGTGTACCCAGCATTATGTACAACTGGCTAATCAGAGGTCTGTAATCTGGATCTGTAATAAAGTTGTTTTTTTGTGTTTGAACTTCTTTTGAGGATTGCACACTTGTCATTGCTCAGTATCTTGCTGTGTATGCTTCTCAGCTTGTCTTTAGAGAGCGTCATGTTTGCTGAGAGTGACGAAAGTGTGCGGAAAGTCCTTATTTGGACATGGTTTTGGCATGTTTTATGCAAATTACTAACCTTGTGCATGCGGTCACTCATTTAGGATACTCGTTTCTTAATTTAAGGTACCTTGTCAGGACTATGTTGGACACTAACCCTATGAACTCCGGGCCAGTATACCTGACAGGACCAAAGGTCCAGCTTAAATGGGATCAGTTGTGAAGCTACAAGTAATTACCTAGAGAGGCAGAACTCCAGTGTTGCCTTCAGTTGTTCCCGAAGGTCGTCAATCTGTCTGGAGGAGTCTGAATCGTTCACCCCTGCATAGAAATAATAAAAAAAGATCAATTATTTAAGAATGCTAAAGTTTAAATTAATTCTTAATGATTGTGTCAGTAAATATTAGGGGTGTAACGGTTCACAAATTTCACGGTTCGGTTCGATACGATACACTTGTGCCACGGTTCGGTCGTTCGGTACGTTTTCAATGCAGCAAAAAGAAAGAAATGCCAGAGAAATTTCCTTGATTTTTTTTATAATTAATAATTTATTTTTACTTGAACAATGCATAAAGTATATTTATTTTTCTTGAGAAATATGAACAATACTTGACTTTTCATATGGAGCAGTTATAAACAAACAGGTTTAATTAATGTTTAGTTGATAGAGCATTTAGACACAATTGTATTCATTTAGTTCAAATAAACCATATGTTACTGCAGCATTTAGCCTACTAATTCAAATCCGACGTAAGTGAAGTTACACAGTAAATCCATGGTGAATGCCAATCTGTGGACACAAAATAGTTCATTCTGGCACAATGTTTCTTCTTGGTTTCCACGTCAGCGC
The DNA here is from genome assembly GCA_036326025.1 of Chrosomus eos. Taxonomy (NCBI): domain Eukaryota; kingdom Metazoa; phylum Chordata; class Actinopteri; order Cypriniformes; family Leuciscidae; genus Chrosomus; species Chrosomus eos. The sequence goes on from CM070840.1 coordinate 11,574,267, forward strand.
AGTTTGATCCGTTAATAACGGAGAAATGTGAATGTTTCTTACTAGATCTCGCAGCGATTTTATTACTTCAAGTTCAATAGCGAATTCAAATGCTTTCTTTACTGGATGTCTCGGCGCTGTGTAGTAACAGGATTGGCTCGCGCTGCATTGGTCCAAACTGATAAACAGTCCGTCAACCAAATAATAACGAGCAGCTCAGTTTCGTTCCGTTCCGCTTACATTACATTTGCCATTTGATGTTGGGCAATGTGGTGGTGGCACTGGCGCCAGCATCTCGAGTGCGCTTGCCACGCGCAACGGGCAGGCGCGCCTACATTTAAAATAACGAAATTTTGCTCGGCAGGAAAAAATTTGTCCAACGAACCGTTCGGTTTGAAAATCCGTACCGAAAACCGAACCGAAAGCCTCGTACCGAACGGTTCGATACGAATACGCGTATCGTTACACCCCTAGTAAATATGCATAACTGTAAACAACTGAAATAGGAGTAGGTTGAAAACAGTGAACAAAAGATGCAAAAGGATATTACCTTTCATATTGGTGTTCTGGTTTGACACAATGCCTTCTCACTGGCTGAGCTTCCCATGTACACTGATTCTGGCTGCGCTGCAAAGGGCAGTTCTACAGAGGTAGATACCTGCTGTTCCTCATTCCAGTTCCCTTTGTCTTCACTGTTGTTATAACCTAGCATGGACAAAACAAACAGATCAAAACCCCTTCAGACTGATAAGGTCAGTATACTAAATTAACAACTGAAGGGAAATCATTTTTGGAGGTCTACCTCCTGAGATGCAGTTAGATGGGTCATCAGCTGCATCTACCCATGACTGCTGAGAATCTGGGCAGGTTGTAGCAGAGGCCTCAGGTTTAGGCATATAATTTGCCCATGCCTTCGCATTGGGATTGAGGTCTGAGATCTTGGAGGATTCCTGTTAAAAAGAAGAAAAAAAAAAAATTGGGTTGTCAAGTCTACTAAGGGCTGAATTAATGCATTTACAATCAAATCGCCAAATAATGGTTACAAAAACATTGGCCACTTAAGCCACACTTTAACAAATTTTACTGCATTACATAAAATATAAAAACCAAGAAGCATCTGACAAAAAAGGTATAAACAAATATTTTTTAGAACAAAAAACGAATAGTTTTTGCAATGTATACATAAAACATCTATATAAAAATGTAAATAAGCTGCATTTTTACTACATAACATTTTAAATACTGCACGTATTACTGCAAGTAATACGTGCTAGTAATACTGCAAGTATAACCAAGCCACTGTATAACCAAGCCAAACAAGCTGGTTAGAGAGTACTCACAAGTTCACTATACGCATTCTGCCAGTCCCATACACAAGATCCTTCAGTTGCTAACAGGTTATAAGAGTAGGGTGCTATAAAACCCATAGAGGTCTGGAAATCCACTGGGCCAAAACCAAGGTTAGATTCTGTATCCTGTTGAACATTTTGCATTGTAAGGCTTGCCTCAGATACAGTGTGGTCCCATACTGACACCAACGCACATGCCTCTATTTGGTTATCAGAAAACAGGACATGTGGTTCTTTAGCCCACGCCGGAAGGCAGTGACTAGAGTCCACCTCATCGCTCAACTCTGATTTCCCAAGAAGGTCTGACACCATATTGAGCATGCCTTGCTCTCCCTCCATTTCATCTGAGCAGCCTGAGCCCTGCGGGTTTTCCACCTGCACAGGAACTGTGAATAGATCTTTATTGAGAAAATGTATCTCGTAAGATGGCGTCGTGGCGTAAATGTCAACCTGGTCAGGCTCTACTGGTAACGGAATTGCTGCATTTACATAAGTGGCTTTATCACTCATATCATCAACAATGACTTTCAAATCAGACTGATCAAAGTCAAGAGCTCCAAGATTGCTTGCTATAAGTTGGGAAACATGAGGCATGGTAGTTGTCAAGCTCTCAATGGACACATAATTGCCGCCATGGCCTTGTATGGCACATGACTGTCCCTCTCCAGTTTCAAGTGATAGTCTTGCAGTACTCATGAGAGGAACTGCTGCAGTCAACATCAGCTCCTCCAATTTCCCCCATATCTTGAAGGTCTCCCTGCTTCTGAGATGATGTAACTGAAGATCTTTGAGTGTCATTGGCTGGCTGTTCTGAAGAAGAGTCCAGGTACAGGCAAGCACTTTCCCTCGTGCAGTTTATTGACAATGAAGTGCAATCAAAGGCCTCTAATACTTCAGATTTGCATGGCGGCTCAGACAGTGTATGTACATCACTGCCAGCAGAACAAAGAGAGTTCAAACAGTCATTGTTGTTATTCTCATTATTAAGGCAATTAAGCAGCTCTAAAGTTGGTACGAGTCCCTGCGTTTCGAGTTCTGACATTTTGGGTTTTCCATCATCTGCACACAAACAAATCTCACCCAGTAGCTTTTGTTCATCCTCATTAAAGCATTCACCGGCAATACGAGTCTTGTCACCATGTTGTAAACAAGTCTCTCCTTTTTCACCATCCATGACTTGCTCTTGTGCTACTGCAGGTAATTTGTGTCGCAATCCCACTTCCATTACAAAACTCACTGCATTGCTTTCTGGATGTCCTTTATTACAGATATCATTGTTTGATGTTTTTACAAACCAGGTGGCATTGCTCTGGGAGAGATCTTCCTCAAGAGGACAATCACAATCAGGTCCAGGCAGAGTGTTTGTGTGAACTTCAACAACAGACGAACTCAAAGAACGTACATTGAGACAATCAGCTTCTTCACATTTACTAACGACTTCCAGCAACTGCTCAAAGTTAATAAGAGCATTCATAGGAAGCGGACACGGACTCGTGTCACATGGTTCAGCATCTGTAAAATTTGCATTTGGTTCTACATTCTGTTCCCTGTTTGGAATGTCACAAAATTCTGACACAGTCTTTGTCTGGTGGTCAGTGGGAAAAACACCACATGTGTAGACGTGCGTGTTCAAAGTCATGTCCAAGTTGACCTCTTCAGCATTACAAGCAAGATCTACACATGTACGTTCTGCATGAGATGGACTGCTCAAACACTGATGCACACCAGCAACCGTGAACATCTCAGATTCATTTGTCTGACCTTCAATTTGCAATATACTGCACTGGCAAGGATTCGGAATGACCTCCTCCTGAATTGCTATTGGGCTTGGTTCAACTTCAACTCTTGACAGGCTGTCATCTTTATCAGAAGCCAGTGGGGTTTCAGAGCAAAACTTTAAATTTTCAATGTCTTCAGAGGAATCTTTACAGGGAAATCCTTGGTTCTCCGTCTCATCTAACTTTTCTGAAGCAGTGCTGAAAGCTGAGAGAGCTTGGGGCATTTCTTTGTGAACTTTCTCAGTAGGAGTGTTCTTGGAAGCACATTGATCTGATTTCTCAATAACGACTTTAAAATTTGGAAATCTATCTGCTGTGTTGCTAAGAGAAGAAACGGAGTAATCAACTTTGTCTGGCACAATCAGTTTCTTTTCATCTTTTAAGTCCATGGATTCTTTATAATCACCAACATTCCTGTAATGATTTTCAAGTTCCACTTCATCCACAGGACTATTTAGATTTTGCTGAGGTGCTCTCAAAATTGATTCATCAAAAACTGTGTTGTGCATGTTGAGTTCAGAACCACTCTGCAGATCTGTGGCCTTGTAACCAGAGGTAACATAAAGATCATGGTTGTTAAGTAGGTCAGCAGGTTCACCCTGTGGCAAAGTGGTATCTGTACTTGACTTCCACACTGACATCTGTTCATTTTGCGCCAGCAGATCTGGGGAGAGATGATCAATGCCTTTCTCTAAAGCAGTATAGGGAGAATGTGTATTCACTGTATCTTTAAATGATGTGGAAACATCATTTTCAGATAAAGGCTTTTCGTTTTCTTGGGCAGGAAATGGTTTTAAAAGATCTGGGAGTGTTGCGTGTTCATCGTTTGGAAGTGCTACATTTACAGATAGAGTTTTAGAACACCCTAGAGTCTTCTCTGTGGGATCTTTTTCTGTTTGTTGTGCTGCTGTAATTTCATGTGAAGGCCCTGAACCCGATATTTTGTGGTCCTTTGGGAGTGACGAATTACCAAACAAAGCCTTTTCAGAGACAGCTGGCGCGCTTGCGTACATGACTGCGTCAGATTCAGTCAAGGATTGGTGCCCACACTCGCTCCCGAGATCCTCTAAATCAATCAAGCAGATGCTGTAGAAACGGTGTTCTTTTTTAAAGCCACGGTCAGTTATCAACAGTCCAGAATTTCTCTCTTCTGAGTCATCCAGATTTGTCAAGCTCCCAGAATTTTTATTGAAAGGATGAGTGGCATGCTTTGGAGTGGATGCAGGTTTTGACTGTACATGCCACAGTGTCTTAATTTGTTCCTCTTTTGCAATAACGGAGACACCAGAGTGTTTATCCTTTGACATGCATAACGGACTGATGCCCAGTGAATTCCGTCTGAGGGTGGTGATCTTGCTCTTGCCAACTCCAGTTTTATCTGTGGAACAAGACTGTTGATCATCACAAAACCATTTTGCTCTCATTATGGCATTTTCAGCTATTCTCTGTTTCACAAAATCCAAAGTTTCAGTTTCCTTAATTTGACAGTTTTCTTTACTGTCTCTTCCCATTTCACTGGCATTTCCTTTCTGGACCGTAGCCTTGTGAATAAGTGGATCGCGGGCAGGTGCGTCCCAAAATGCCATCCCTTCCTGTACACTGCTACGGCCTTCTTTAATGAGGTTGAGACCTGCTAACAAGTTTGTGGAGAAAGCATTACAACTGGTATCTAAAGCAGCGTTCACGTTCCCATTTTGAGAAGGCTTCTCGACGGCCAGATCTGCGGCAGACCAAGCACAGTCTCTGATGTCTTTCGATGTGGAGCCCTCAGGAATGGCTGCCTGAAGAAGACTTGTTCTCTCGCTGACCAGGTTAGGATTCAGTTCTTTGCTGAAACAACACCCCATGTTTTAATTTAAGAAAGGACGTCTATGCAAATCGGTGAACAGAAACTTGTGTAGCTCCTCTCACAAGCTCCTCAGTGAGAGAAAGAGAGACAGAGGTACACGCTATGGCTGCTTACCCCCACCCCAAACTCAAAATAGCACATTTAAAATTAAACAGCTGACTCACATGGACCCATCACTCAAACGCAAAATCTCCAATGATTGGTGCTTCAATGGACGCTGTACTTGCATTATATGAATGGGATCAGCAACTTGGCAAGGTCCCAAAACACAAGGGTGGTTCACACAAATGCCTGTTAAACCCTTTCACAACACCCTAAGCTGGGCGGGATGTCTCTGCTGTTTCGTTATAGTATGTTTTTTTTTTATTCCCTAATCACAATTACTTAACACACGTCAAAAGACAATACTGACAATAGTAGATTATACTTTACCAAAAGTGGAATCTCTTTCTCCTTTGCTTCCTGTGACTGCTGCACCTGTGGCTCCACGATAGTTTTTCCTTCCTGGTCTGAAGTCATGAGCTGTCCAGGTTCTAGCTCCGAACGCAGAGCTCTCCAGATCACCAGGGAACTGTGGATGACGAAACAAAGAACATAAATCAATTACAAATCATTTACAAAATCAATTCGATTGACAATGTATGCAAAGCAACTTACAAATGGGGAGCATCACAAGCAATTTGTTATCAACAAGAATATTCACAGTGCAATATTCACTGATGATTGATTATTCAATACATTACAATAAAACCAAGCAAGAAAGTTGAAACTGCTATAGCTAACCAATTACACTTTATAATTATTTATAATAATTCCTTTACCATTCAAAAGTTTGGGGTGAGTAAGATTTTGTTTTTTTTTAAAGAAATTATTATATTTAGCAAGAATGCATCAAATTGCTAAAAAGTAAATATTAGAATGACTTCTGAAGGAACATGTGACACTGAAGACTGGAGTAAAGTCGGTCATCATAGGGATAAATTACATTAGAAAATATTATATGAACTTAATATTTGATATGAAATTATTTTCAATTGTAATGATTACGGTTTTGACTATTTTTTATTTAAAAAAAATATGGCCTTGACGAAGAACATAAGAGAATTCTTACAGAATTTGACCAACCCCACACTTCTGAACAGTAGAGTATATTATGTTATTTAAAAAATAAACATAAAACCACTCCACAAACATCAAAAACAAAACCTTTGGTTTTCTACTTGACAAAATATACAAAGGCCGCTTGAAATAAAACCTTCTGAGGGCTTTTTTTTCTATTCAATCTGTACAGTAGAGCTGACTGATCAATATAACTACTGTGGAAAGCATCTCTGAATTAGCCAACATCATCAAAACCTACTTAATATGCTGAAAAAGGAATGCTACTGAAAACTGTTAGGCCTATATCTTACTTTAATTGATTACTGGCACGATTGCATTCATGAGAAATTCAAAAATACATTCAAATATTTGCACAATAATATAAACAGCAAATATATGGGTAAAAAGCATGCATTGTAATGCAAACAAATATTATACAGGCATAAACAAAAGGCAAAAATGCATTAATCTCCAAACTAAGACAATATGCTTTACCAAAAATATTGAATGCACTAAAAATCTGAATTGAGGATGCATGCATGAGAAAAATAAGCATTTGCTTGATCGTGCTAAAATAAATGCATACATTTTTGATCTGTCAAACTCAAAAACTGACTCAAGACAGTCCTTTCAAACGACACATGGGGAATGTTTACATTATGATAGTAACGTTACCTAAACATGAGCCCAATGCAATACCATCTAAAACGACAATAACAGATTGTGTGGTACAAAACGACATATAATAACCACATGAAACTAAATGTTGATGATAAAGATTGCTAAAAGTGTACTGAAGATGTCAGATCAACTCAACCCATATGTCAAAGTACATTAATGTTGCAGGCCAAAGCCATAAACACAACAGACAGCTGCTAGCTGATTCAGTCGAACTCTCCTTAACTATAAAGTTAACTGCGCACGAACATATTAAGAACTTTAGAAATCTTAAAAAAAATTCCTACCAAACAGAAAACGTTGTATATCAGTCAAAGGCCTCATTCAAATAGAAAAACAATAAGTATGTGTGTTAGCCTACATGCTAAAGACTGGCAGATAGTGAGAAGTAATGCAGCTAGCCTGAACAGTTAGCGCAAGTTGCTAACTTCAAAAGGTGAATAAACACTCAGGCCATTTACATTTGGATCAAATTACTTTATGAAACTATACATGGATTAAATAAGCGCAATACTCCATCGTATGAGTTTCTACTCACCTGTATCTGCTCTCCTCGCACGGGAGACTGTTTGCGGGCCCGAGCGTCTGACTTCCACGGACAAAACTTAGAAAAACAAATCCACGAATCCGTACAGGAAACTTTTAAACCACCACAACGCGTTCAACAGCATCCAAATACCACCAGCTCCTCGGTATCAGGCCTGATAGTGAACTTTAAAGGTCTGTTTGGTGATGTTTAAGTGACTGGCTAACGTTTGTTGTCGAGATGTTAACAACACGAGAGTGAAGGTGTGTTATTATTTAAAACGGCTTGAGTCACGTGCGAGAAATGCGACTAAGTATAACTGTACGTGTTAGTTAAACTTGGATATGATAAAGAACGGAGCCGCACGCCTCTTCCCTCCCCGTGTATTTGTGTCCGGAGTTGAGCTTCACTCTCTCGGCCAAACCGCACCGCGAACTCCCGCCCAGAGCCGCTTTATCGACTAGCCCGCCCACTCTCCACTGCGGCCCTTTCAGGAACTCAACGGCTGCGTGTTCTACATGCGTTTGGCTGCAGTTCAATTAGCGCTGTCGATAGAGGGAGGCATAACGCAACGATTTGTCTGGGGTCCATGAGGATTGTGGATTGTAAAACCTTACAGTTTTAGCTTTTTGGCAGTTATGGTGTTGCATGAACGTATACTTTACTTGAATTTAAAGCTATGTAAATCACTAGCTCCCATCTGGTTGAATGCATTTTGTATAAACAAGCTATCAAAAAATGCATGCATGGTGCATGTTGATTTGGTTTTATTTTACTCGTTGTGTTCAAGTTGTGTTTTATTTTACCTTTTTTATCAATGTTTTCCCCTCTTCTCAATGATTACAACAGCCCAATTTGGGTCCCGACCCACTGATCTATATTTTAATACCCACCAGTTGAAAAACATGTTTAAAAAACGATTTGATACATTATATGTGTAAACATGTTTACATTTATTAGATGATGTTGGTGCTTTTGTAAAGATGGCAGACTTGTAGCACTAATATCTGCTTCTCTAAAAAGGATGTAACCAATCAGGATCTTCACCGAGCAGCATGTGACTCGTGTGTGTCTGAGTGGAAGGTCTGGCCTGTGTTGAAAGATTCTGTGCTTCCGTTTCATCTGAAAGATTTTTGGGTTGGTTTAGAGCCACTCTGGGTTGGTTGACAGAGACTACGGATACTGATGTTGACCAAAAAGGATTTCTGATCTCTTAAAGCTAGTGTTGTTCTTAAACCTTGTTATCTTATGTATTTATTAAGTATATGTATTAGTATTTATTAAAAATGACATCTATTTTTACAACCTGAGCACCATCCCAGATATGTTTGACAGATTGTAATAGTGAGAGATGAGATAATGACAGTCAGAAATTAACCAGGAAAAAAACACCACTGAAAGTGCCAAAAAAATGCATTAAAAAATCTATTGACATGTGGGGAATTCCTGTTTATATATAATATTATATGAAGATATTTGATTAAAATTATATATATATATTATATATATATATATATATATATATATATATATATATATATATATATATATATATATATATATATATATATATATATAATTTTAATCAAATATCTTCAACAATATGATGTAACATATAGAGAGATTAAATACAACTTGCTAGCTTTTATTTCGATATGTATTTATTTTTAAAATGTACATAATAAAAAATAAGTCAAGATAAGGGTACACGCCAAAGAGGAGATGGGGAAAAAACAAATGTAAAGTTACTGTATTTTTATTGATGTGATTATACAAATGCCTATAGTAACATATAATCATGAGAAATACAAAAGGCCAGGCGTGAAATGGCCCATCTACGATCTCAACACAGTGAAACTTTATATCTTCCAAACACGTCTTTTATTATTTTTGCTTTGTGTAAAAATATCCTCTGTCCACCAGGAGGCGACCTCAGATCAGACTCCCATCGCGCCATTTCGTTGCGGTAAAAGCCGCCAGATGGCAGTTTAGGATTGCTTCTCTCAGGAAAGGCGCGGTTCTGCTTCAGGTCTAATTTACAATATAAAAACATAAACTATTTGGTCAATTAATCGCGCCAATTATTACTGACGCGTGTCCCGGAGGACCCCTTTTAGCGGTTGAGGTGAGTTTGTACTAGTTTTGCAACAATTGAATCTGAATCTTTCCGTGGGGTGCGCGCTCACTGCGTAAATCGAGCTTGCATTAAAGATGGAGGACATGCAAGAGGGAGTGTGTGTGTGTGTGTGCGTGCGCGCGTATGTGTGTGTGTGTATATATGTGTGTGCGTGTAGGGGGGATGGGATCAATTCTCGAAGGACAGTGTGTGCGTGTGTGTGCATGCCCCCTGTCCTTGGTGACACTGTCTTCCCTTTCACTCGTGGCTATATTATTTTAATAAGCTGAAGCGCGTGTGATTTGGTGTGTTATTGCAGGAACGAGTGTGACATTATGTCTTCCTGCCGCCATGAACGTCAGTCAGGCGCGCGAGACTCTCAACTGCTGTTGTTCTCTGATGCGCTCGTGCAGGTCGCTGCTAGTTTGAACGTAATGTCTGATTTGTGTACTTGCTTCCAAGTTTGTCCAGTTTCATACACTTCCCTGAGTTGTCACGGAAATATATGCTTTATTTGCGGACTTTAAGGGATGGAGATTTGTGTTGGTTAAGTAATTTGGGCCAGTAAAGATAAACAGCACAACTTTTGACCGAGACGTATAACTAGTTCGTTGAGTAATGTAACGTTAAAACATCTGAGAGGAAAATTGTGTACTAGTGCTACTTGCGTATGCTAAATCATTCACATTTCAGTTATTGTTTTTTCTTGTTCACTTTTTGTCTTAAAACATTGATGTCCAGATTTAGCTTGTAGTTAGTTCAGGAAGGCTTTTTTCATAAGCAGAGGCGTTTAGAGACTACTTCCATAGTCAGGCTAGTAGTTGGTCACACTTTACAGTAAGGTTTCATTTGTTAACATTACCTAACATTACCTAATCTTTTGATAAAGTTTGTTATAAAAAAATACAGCTGTTCATTGTTTGTTCATGTTACTTCAGTGCATTGATTTTAATAATGTATTAGTAAATGTTGAAACGAACATTAACAAATTCTGTAGAAGTGCAGTTCATTTTTAGTTAACTAATGAAACCTTGTTGTAAAGTGTTATCGGCTAGTTTAATGACTATAGCTGGTGTTTGATTATTTATCAGAGCAATAAAATACTTCCCAGACACAATATTTTAGTTATCTTTATTCTGACAAAAAAAATGGAGAGAGAGAGAGAGAGAAGCAATTGTTATGTTTAATTCTTGAACAACATAACATTCTTCACTGACCACTTTGGAAACTTTGGAGTCATTCATCTAACTCTGTTCCATGCTTGTAAAATATAATATAACTTTTCAAAACAGCTTGTGCTAACTAGTTTGTCCCAGATAGTCATTTCCTCTATTTAGACTGAATGAACACTGATTGACATATTGTGAGAGCTCTTGTTTACCCATCAATCAGTTTTCTATTTTTATCCCCATGAACTACTAGTGTGAAGACAGGTTGTTTTTGATTGTTCTGCTTTTTAAGGTGAGATGTTGGCAGGTGTCTGTATATTTTCACTGTGCCACTGAGTAAGCACTGAATAAGCATTATCCAAATGTTGTTTGTGCGGTTTCTGACTCTTGATTCAGCACTGAACCTTGATAGTTAGTGCTACACTTTGTTGCTTTTTGAGGAAATGTGATTGTATCTAATACTATTAAGAAGTTTGACATTGTTTGACACACACACACATATATATATATTTAGTTTTATATATATATATGTATTATGTTTGTTGTTATATATGTATATGTATTGCATTTATATGATATTATTGGATTTAGAAGTGCATATGTATTGCACAACATGTCTTGGGAAGTGGGTTAACATGCAGGATTCCACACACAAAATATAAAATGCTTCTATATTTGTTCCAATTGTCAAGGAAAATCAGGGACTTTAAAATTTTTGTATTCCATCTTAACAATTCATGAGATTTAATAAAATCTTAAATGTTTAATCTGCTATCAATTACCCGTGGGCAATATTTGCTTATTTGTGACCGAATGAATTTGTTCATGGTTCACTAATCTGTCTGAATGATGCATTTGTGAATTAATCTGATTTTGAATGAGTCCTCATGCAGTTTTTTCCAAGTTTTTGGAAATATATTGGTCAAAGTGTAAGAAATCAATCATTAGTCTAGTCATCATTAGCCGTATTTGCTTTGTGCATACGTTTCTATTTACTTGTATTAATATTTGGCAGGTGTGAGGAATAGTACATTAGAATTTCTGCAAGATAAACTTTCAAAGTTTGCCAGAAAGCTACAAGCCGTTTGATCTGAGACTGTTGTGGTGAGGGTTTCATACGACCGAAGATTGAAAAAACCCACATTGGAATAAAAGGCTTTGCACACTTTAGTGTTCGATATAGTCCATCTACATACCTCACACTAGTGTAAAGCCGTTGCGCCACAGGTGTGTGTACCTTCTAGTCGTTGTGCTAAATGCTGAATGTTTTAGTATCTAAAAGTCCAATCAACCTTAGAAGTTTAGCTTCTTATTTGTAAAGATATTATTGTATTTAAAAGTACATTAGTCTTAACGGTGTTTCTGTTTGCACTGTTGCCAGGAACCTGATGGCTTTTAAATACATCAAATGAAGGCTGTGGTTTGTAATTCTATCTATACATCTTGGCGCAGACAAGGAAGACTTTGTGTTAAGTGTAAAGTGCTTGATTTCCCAATAGACTAAGATTTATCCCTGGAGGACTTATTATAGACTTCAAAACAAAACCTAAATCCTAGCTTCAAGTACATCATATTGCTAACTTCAAATTGGGATTTTTTTCTTTGATGGAGTTTCTTTCAAACCCATTTCTTGGCAGGCTTCAGCTCAAATATGCTGATTTCATTATTTCTCACCTTTATAGTCTGAACTGTAAGGCGGATATCCCATATTAAGGAACACAGCAATCGGTGTCCTTGGCTTTGTCCCTCTGGAGAACCACATGAAGAGAGAAAAGCTCTCCTTAGTAGATTATACAAGCATAGCTATCACCTTTCTGCTTTGGTCATTCATCTATTTGCATTATTTAGTGTTTGTCTGTATAGGTGTGTGTTATGCTAAGATAAATAAGTGTTATGCACTTCTTGTTTCTATGGTTATTATACCAGAGAATATTTTAATGATTGTCATCAGCTTTGTTTCTGAAGTGAACCATCTTGGAACAGATGTTTATTGGATTAAATGGTGTCCGGATAGTCACTGTTAAACTAGTGTGACTTCACCTTTCTTTTGTAGTATTATGCCCTCTCCTGAGTGCGGGTGTTTTGTGCAATTTAGATGCGTGACATGTATTCCAGGAGGCCGTTGTTGCCATGGAAACACCCTCACTGTCGGTCATATGTTCTTGTCTTGGCATTTTATTGGCTGTGTTATGAAGATCAATGAATGTTGCTTTAAGAGATGAGAACAATCGCATCACCTGTGGGATGAATGAATAGTTTAAATTACAGAAGTGGATGAAGATTCACCATGTGAGTGAATGGGCTTTTAATGTTTGTACATCTGAAGGATTTCTCATGTATGAGGTTGAAAGGGTATTTTCTTTAATACTCCGGTGCACATGTATATTCATGACAAGTTTATATGTGTTTTAAATAGTAAACTTGCTTACACTCTAAACCTGTATGGAATATTTTAGCTCGATCTCATAAAGAAAACATTGGTTTGACTATATTTATTTTAGGATAATAAGGAGTTTGCAATGCACTTTAGAATTGACTGTATATGCAACGGCAAAACTCATAAAGAAGGATCGTTCGCCAGAAACATTCTGTAATCAGTTATTCACTCTTATGTCCAAACCTCAATGTCTTTCTTTCTTCTGTGGAACACAAAAGAAAAGATTTTGAGAAAGTCATGCTGGTTTGGAAAAACATGAGGGTGAAAAATGAAAACTCATTTTTGAACTAAACCTTTTAACCCTGAAACTGAGAAAAATGGCTTACAAGTTTAATGATTGGTTGGATATCATATTCATAATCCGTTTTCTCTGAATCTGAGCTTTGTCAAGCCAAAGCTATCACAGAAAGATCAGTCTAAAATTATGGATTTCAAAGTTTATTTACCTATAGCATAATTATTACACTGCATTTATATACACTATTCTATGTCTCTCTTTTTTTTTTATTTGCAATATGTAGCACTGTAATTTGTATAGTTGAATTATTTCCCTACACTTTCTAATTGGCTATTAATACCTTTTCCACATTTTCTTTGCTGATTTGGGGGTAAAATAAATTGTAGAATGGTTGTAAGTAGAACCTAAAAGTACTGTGCTCATGTTGGTATCCAAAATATGTAATAAATAAACATTCAAGGCAGGAAAGGGCAGGAAGTGTTTAAAACTTGAGCTGTTCAAATTCTGTGTAATTCTGTGGGTTAATTTAAGAAATTTCAGTGTTAAAACTGTTAAAATGAGCAATTTTACAAGCATGAGTGTTAGAGGTTAAACAAATGCTGTTATATTTATCTAGCTAAAGGCAGAATTCCACATTGACAAGCCACATAGTTACATCATTTAGAAAGTCAGTGTGTGTAATGCCAGTCGGTCGGCCCACTCGCTTGAAAAGACCTTATTACGCTGATGTCTTAAGACAGATTTTGATCTATAAAACATTGAGTTTTCTTTCAAACCTGAGATGGAACGAGCGTATGCAAGACAAAGCGAGAGCGAATGCTGCTCTTCTCACAGACTCTCGGGGCAATTGTCAAGCTATTTTGAGTGTTTCACAGATCATTAGAGACTGCTGTCTGTCCTGCACAAGTGTTTGTGAGATGAACAGATGATCGGATATATAAATCCAATCTCATTTACACTAGATTAACAATCTTCACTTCTAAACCAGTGCACATATAAGCTAAGATATATTTGTGTATATATATATAAAACAAAGATGTGATCTCTAAAGGCTGAGTTTGGCACTTTTTTTATTTAATTTTTTTGACAGCAGAATAAATAATTGCTGTGGAAAGAGGGAAATGTGCACAGAAGTTTTTCAGCCCAGTTTTGTGAACAATTTTCTGTGATTGTGGTTAGGAAATGTTTACACTTATGTATTTTGCACACACATTAATGCAAAGCTAATTACGGTACATTTTAGCACTGAGAATCAAACCTTTATGTTGTTTGCGCTATGATTTAGTTACAGAAACTAATTATAATCCTATAATTAACATGTTTTAATTTAATAACTAATGTAAAGTAACTATTTTGTTACATTTTTGTAATTTGTTACTGTAACACCTTTGCATCCAACCCTGTTCTGAGGAGAATTTGACTTGCACCCAAACAACAATATCTTTTATTTTTGTGTTAATTAATTAGTCATGGAAAGTAAATCTGTGCAACTGCTTATTGCGCCTTGTTATTGGTAATTGTGTACTGTAAGATAGTTACGCTTGTGAACGCATTGTTTTCTGTGGAGCGACTTAAAATGGATTATTCAACTGTCTTTTCTGGTAATGTGATTGGTGTAATCTTAGAGAGGCTAAGATATGTATGTGTTTTAGCTGTAACTTAGAGATGAACTTGAAAGTCATTATGTAACATAAGCATAAAAGGCACTCTTCATCTAACAAAACCTTTAAAGGGATACTCCACTTTTTTGGAAATAGGCCAATTTCACAACTCCCCCAGAGTTAAACAGTTGAGTTTTACCATTTTCGAATCCATTCATTCAGCCGATTTTCTGATATTTAGAAGAATATCAGTAAGCAGACAGTTTCTGGTTTCATTGACTTCCATAGTATATATTTTTCCTACTATGGAAGTCAATGAGACCAGAAACTGTCTGCTCACTGATATTCTTCTAAATATCAGAAAATCGGCTGAATGAATGGATTCGAAAATGGTAAAACTCAACTGTTTAACTCTGGGGGAGTTGTAAAATGAGCCTATTTCCAAAAAAAGTGGAGTATCCCTTTAAAGCTAGACATCAGACGCAGATATCAGAGGTTTATGCATGATGCAAACAGCATTGGGCAGTTTGGTCTAATGTAAACCAAACTGAAGCATACTGAGATTCAGAGTGTCTTTTCCACATTTAACCCCATTACTGATTCAACCAAGAGCCCAGAGTGATTCGAAAGAAATCTGTTGTACACAAACATGAAAATAGCCGGTTACCATCATCGGATGCAGAGAAAGGAATATAATTGGTCTGATTTAAAAGGATTTCACACGGCCAGTGCCAAGAATAGCCTCATTTCACTGTCATCATACAGTGCAAAGCATTTAATAGTGTGTCCCCAGACTCTAATGAAGCTGTGCTGCTTACTCTACCAGCTCGATGAGAAGCTGCAGGCCCATTAGCACATTCACTGAGCCATTGAGTTGCTTTCAGGGGCTGTTCTGTGCTATGTCATTATTTGCCACATCTACACTTCTTTTTCCATTTTGACCTCACTGTGAGAACCATTTACTCTTGCGTCGGCCCCTCTGTGATCTCTTCCTTTTGTTTTGAACAGTAATGTAATGCATGTTTCATTCAGGTAAATGTAAAAATAATTTCTCCTATCTTAAAAGTAATTATTAATAGTATGTTTGACAAACACTTGCAATGATTCACATGCACAGGAGATGAAGTAACCTAATACTGTTTTATTTAACATGCAGTGTGTCGCTTCATGGGAGTAGTCATTGTAAAGTCACATGATTAGCTGAAACCCCTGCTGTTGGACACTTTTCATGGTGGAATAAATTAAACGTTTCTGAATAGAGCATACATATCTATGTAACTGAAAGTTTTGCATGATTCGCATCAGTGCCATTGTGACTGCCACTGCTTGTGAAAATAACGTCAGAGTGAGACATTATATGGCTTGGAGACTATAATGATAATAAAAATAAATGAATGTTTCTCTCTTTATGTATTCAGTACAGGAACTGTAATTGTATGACTGGAGTTAGCTACCTGGGGGTGTTTCCAAGATGGCTGCCGAGTGACTGACTTACCTTAAAGGACGTTTGGTTGTGTGAGTTTAGGGTGGGGCTTCCTGTTTGATAGTTCAATGCCATTGGCATGTTTAGAAAAACCTTTATGTTAATCAATCATTTTTCTGCAATTCTTTTTAGTTCTTCTAACCTCATGCTACAAAAATTCCACACTGTTACTACCCCTTTAAATACCACAATATTAGTTGCAGATTGGCTGCTCATAGTGGAAGTAGAGAGTAATTTCACATAAAGGATCTTGTACTACCATTGAAGGTGTACTGCTGAATGATCCTCCATTGTATATTGCTGACATTGACATTCATATTCTAGAATTCCCAAAAGGATTCAGCTCTCTTCACCGTCAACAGCCTCCACTGCTGAGGTGTAAATTACATTTTCTTTCCTGTGCTGTACCTTCAGTATAGTTACTGATCAGAGAGAAAAGGCTTGTATGCACTTCTGCTCTACTAGAGATATGTGTGCTGCCCTGAATAGCGTTATTTTAATCAGTATTTGTTTGTCTTATGTGTCTGCTCCCCGACTCCGATGTGATTAGGTAACGGTCAGCTGTTAAACACTTTTTCTGGCGCAGATGCCCAGAGTTTAGGCCTGGACCATATTTACTGAGATATCCAAATCTGTTTGGGGGAGGGGAGCGTTACAGATGCAAAGTAAGGGGTTTTATTTTCTCCTTATGTCCACTTAGAATACCATCTGACGGCAGTTCTGTCTTGAAAAGCCTGTATCTTGTGACGAAGGGAATTCCAGCGTGCATTCCTATTGAACTTCATCCATATGTCTGTTTCACGGTTGCATACAGTGATTCAAGCAGTTTGAATCCTCAGTATTCGCAGAAACATCTATTACTACGGTGTGGAAAGTCTCCTCTGGGGGTGGGGAGCCATCTTGTGTTGGTTAAGATCAAATCATTTGTGAAGATGCATCCAAGTGCACTGTCTAAATCAGTCAGGGATGGAAATATTTGCTTTTCATATTATCTAATAACGCAGATAAAGTCTGATCTAATTTAGATCTGTGTACGTCCAATCTCCACTTGACATAAATGTGTTCAGCCTTCCTGTCTGCTTCGGTTTCTGCTGTTTCCACAGCAACAGGGAAAAGCCATGCTTGGGATGCCCCCTAATGGCAGTGTTTCTTTTGTCTAATGTAATGTAATGTAATGGTATGTTGTATTTTTGCCTCGGGTGTAACAGATTAAGACAAATGTAATTTTGCTCTTATAAGTGGTTATTTTGATTGCATTTTAAGTTGTTGCATATATTTGTGGTCCTGATCCTGGAGTTTAGTCTTATTGAAAAATCATGGGTGATGCTGTCCCTAGTGGCCGTATTAGGCTATGTTATTCATTTAATTTAAATGGTTTCAAATGGCAAGTAATTTAGATTTATTTATATTTATTTTAAATTGCGTATGTATTTTTATGTTCCCTCTTATTAGTCTTTGTCTAAATATTTACTGAGGCATAATCTATTAAATGACTAAATAAAATAGCCAGTAAGCCAACCTGCTTAGTGCTTATGTCATATTGTGCACACTTTACAGCTCAATCAGTTTTATGCTTCATATCATCCTTATATGATTCTGTTTGCTCTTAATTCTCAGGTTATGTGTTTTAAAGCCTTCTAGGCCTGAACTAAAGAATTGCAAACACATTCACGGCATCACTGGGTGATTCCTCTGTAGATTCCCCTAGTTTTGTCAAAGACGCAACATGATCAACTCAGAATTTCCTGTATTACAGTAAGTAAAACACTTTAAATGGATGAGAATTGGGAACTAATATGCATTTGCATTCAAGTGTTAAACATTTGCAATACTCTGTGCAGGGACTCGTCAAATGACGGGCAAGGCGACACCATGAGCCTGAGCATGAGCGTAAGTGAGCTGGATGACCCCGTGGAGGGAAAAGGCAAGAAAAAGAGAGGCAGGCCTGGAAAACAAGGAGTAAGACCACCACTGCAGAGCAGACCAACTGATTGCATTCATTTGAACTTTAAATGCATTCTGTCAACTTCTCTTTTTGATCTGTCTTTTTTTGCCAGGTGGCCAATAAGAAGACCCGGAGATCTCCGGTTGATAAAGGCGGGAGGAGGCCGAACGGAGTGGCCCATCAGAATGGAGAGGGGGCAGACCCCAGCACTCTGTTTGAGGTGGTCAAACAAGGAAAAAGTGCCATGCAGGTAAAACACAACGTCAAGTGTCTATTTTTATCGGTTTCTGTCTATTTATGGTTATTTTGTACTAAATGATCGTTGTTTCTTTTCCAGTCTGTCATTGATGACTGGATTGAATCTTACAAGCAAGACAGAGACCTTGCACTCCTAGATCTGATCAACTTCTTCATTCAGTGTTCTGGCTGTAAAGGTAATTTTTGTATTTCACATCTCAATACATTTCCAAATTAACCCCCCCCCACCCCCCACTATGATTGTCAAATATGACTGCAATTTATAATAACTATTTTAATATATTTAAAAAACTTAATTTATTGCTTTTATGGCAAGGCTGAATTTTCAGCAACATTACTTCAGTCATTAGTGTCACATGATCCTTCTGTAGTCATTCTAATATGCTGATCCGATGCTCGTGAAACATTTATTATTATTATCGATGTTGACTGACAACTGTTGTACATGCTTAATATTTTTTGTGGAAACCTTGATACTTTTCAGGATTGTTTTTTTTTCCCGGTTACACTTTATTTTAAGGTGACAGTTACGTTGTACTTACTCAAATAATTACTGAGCAATATTAATTAACAACATGTACTTACTATAGAGTTATGTTAGGGTTTGGTTTTGGGTTAGTTACTTGTCATTGTGTATAATTTACTGTTATTACTATAGTAAGTACATGTAGTAGCGTGTAACTACGTCACCTTAAAATAAAGTGTTACCTTTTTTTCAGTCACTTTTTATTAAATTAATGATTATGAAAAATATTTCACAAATATCAAACTGTATCGATGTGATGTATTCATGTGAATCACAGGCACTGTAAGGATCGAGATGTTCAGGAACATGCAGAATGCTGAAATTATCAGGAAGATGACAGAGGAGTTTGATGAGGTTTGATGTTACTTTCGACGACTTTTTTTTTTCTCCATCTGAATTCTTAAAAATTTTCTTAATGAATTTCTCTGAATGTCAAATCCAGGACAGCGGCGACTACCCTCTCACA
Source organism: Chrosomus eos (assembly GCA_036326025.1). Taxonomy (NCBI): domain Eukaryota; kingdom Metazoa; phylum Chordata; class Actinopteri; order Cypriniformes; family Leuciscidae; genus Chrosomus; species Chrosomus eos. Next base: position 11,593,766 of record CM070840.1, read on the forward strand.
ATGGCAGGACCGCAATGGAAGAAATTCCGATATAACTTTTGCGAGTTCATCATGGTTCTGATCCGTCAGTGCCAGTACAGCATCATCTACGATGAATACATGATGGACACGGTCATTTCTCTGCTCACTGGACTCTCAGACTCACAGGTCCGAGCCTTCAGACACACCAGCACGCTGGCAGGTCAGTCCCTCAACTTTGACCTTTAGAGTTATTCTGCATACCGCAGTTGAGTTAAGTTTTGTCATGTTTCTTGTTTCCACTGCAGCAATGAAGCTGATGACGGCACTGGTAAATGTTGCTCTGAACCTGAGCATCAATCAGGATAACACACAGAGACAGTATGAAGCTGAACGGAATAAGGTTGCAGGGAAAAGAGCCAACGAGAAGCTGGAACTGCTGCTGGAGAAGAGAAAAGAGGTGTGATTTAGTTTTCTTTTCTTCCAAATTTTCTTTTACCATCTCACGAATTTGATTTTCAATGTGTTTTCTTGTAGCTCCAAGAAAATCAAGATGAGATTGAGAACATGATGAACTCAATCTTTAAGGGTATTTTTGTTCACCGTTACAGGTTAGTAGCTGGTAGAAACACGTTTGTTAGTAAAATCATAGTCTGAATGATATCAGAATCAAATACTATTGTGACTGGAAATTCATTAGACAACATGGTGGTTTAATGTTGTGTTATCTTTCAGGGATGCCATTGCGGAGATTAGAGCTATTTGCATAGAGGAGATTGGAGTTTGGATGAAGTTATACAGTGATGCTTTTCTCAATGACAGTTACTTAAAGTATGTGGGCTGGACGCTACATGACAGAGTAAGTGTTTATAATTTCCTATGTGTGTGTGTGTTTTACTTATTCCCATCTTTCATAATTATCACATGCATCAAAAATATATTGGTGTTGTTCTAGATTTAAATAATTGTGTAAAATGTAATCCTTTACAGCAAGGTGAAGTTCGGCTCAAATGTCTAAAGGCCCTTCAGACCCTCTACACCAACAGAGAGCTTTTCCCCAAGCTTGAGCTCTTCACCAATCGATTTAAGGTAACGCGTGTGAATACTCTATTAAAATATTCAAAATGTCCCTGATTGCTGTGGACATCAGTTTGGAAACATTACAATGTCATTTTCTTTCCCTCAGGACCGTATTGTATCGATGACGCTGGATAAAGAGTATGATGTGGCAGTAGAGGCCATACGACTTGTCACTTTGATTCTACAGTAAGTATTTTCTACATAATCTCTATTTTTCAAGTTTCTTTGACTCTATGGCTTTGTTAAATATATTATATTAGAATTTATTTATATACAATATAAGACTTAACAATTCAAATGATTTCTGTATTTTAATTAGACAGCATTGATACACATTTTAAACAATAGAATACATTGTGGTGTTGGGTAGGGTACTGAACATTTTGCCAAATGAAGGTATTTGCATAAGGAAAATATAATACTTTATATTGTGGAAGTAGTAAGAAAAGTTTCTAACATAGTCATAGTCTCTTGTATGACTCTTTCTTCCATCTCTCATGTCTTAAATCTCTCTCATTCATCTTTTTGTCTCCTGTAGCGGTAGTGAGGATGCTCTGTCTAACGAAGACTGTGAGAATGTCTACCATCTCGTGTATTCGGCTCATCGGCCTGTTGCTGTGGCAGCTGGAGAGTTCCTCCACAGAAAGTGAGATGAATGAACATGTCTGTTTCAAACATGATCACAGCATGCCAAACTTTCCAAATGGTGTATTCATTTGTTTGTTGTGTGGCTGCAGGTTGTTCAGCAGGCATGACCCTCAGGCTGAGGAGGCTTTGGCAAAGAGAAGAGGTCGAAACAGCCCCAATGGGAACCTTATAAGAATGCTGGTGCTTTTCTTCCTTGAGAGTGAAGTGAGTTTTATATGCAGAGCTCAGCCTGTATTCACTCCTATATATTCATTTATTTCTCATTCTTTCACTTAGAATTTAATTTCCTTAAGGCCAATTCACACTGACTGAAACAACAGATGGCAACAGACACTTCGACTTCAGTTTTGTTGGCCTTGTTTTTGCCTATTTAACATGATAAATCCGCGATTGTCGGAGTGTTGAACATCTGAGAAGTGACGTACTGTACTGGTCATTGTGTGGTCGGTGCAGTGTGAATTGGCCTTTATTTAAAAAGGGTTGTGTGCCACTCAACAGGATGCGAAATTGAAATTTTATTTAAAATTTAAGAAATTCAAACTGCTTTTATGACTTCCCTATAAACATTTTGTCATTCAATCAACATATGGGGTATTTCTAAACATTATATATATAAATTCATGTTTGATATGCCTATTTTAATAAATGTATGGACCACAGTGAAAGAATATTTATTGCAATATATTATACAATTCTAATTCACTACCAATTTGTTTGTCAATATTTATTATTCGTTATATTAATTTTTTAACTTATATTTTTATTATGTTTATGTTCAGTTTTTAAGGTATGATAACAATGTAATAGACATTTTGAATTGATTTGACAGTCTTATATTTAAAGAGATAGTTCATCGAAAAATAAAAATTCTGTCATCATTTTCTCACGTCAAACCTGTATGAATTTCTTTCTTCTGCTGAACACAAAAGAAGATATTTTGAAGAATGGCAGTTGATTATTTTTTTTTTCTCATTATCAAACATTTCCAGTTTGGTTACCCATATTCTTCAAAATATATTCTTTTATGTTCAGCAGAAGAAAGAAATTCATACAGGTTTGGAACAATTTGAGGGTGAGTAAATGATCCCTTTAATTAAGAACATATTTGTAATCAGTTCAGAATCTTGCTTATATATCCTGCATTATTCACAATTAGACATAATAATGAATTGTTTTGCCACAAAATCTTTGTATGGCTGAGTTTCTTTGATAGCAATCCTGTCATTCCTTTTTAAATTCAAATTCCGCTTTCTGTCGGATGTGGCCAATTCAATTAAAAGGAAGCCATTTCGTAGTTTCTGACATTTGCCCGACACTGGTTATTTGATTTATCTAATCGTCCTCCTGTCTTCTTGCATGGCAGCTTCATGAGCATGCGGCATACCTGGTGGACAGTCTGTGGGACAGCTCGCAGGATCTGCTGAAAGACTGGGACTGCATGGTAGAGCTCCTGTTGGAGGACCCTGTACCGGGGGAAGAGGGTACAGCAACTCACATTCATTTTAGATTTTTTTGGATGAAACAAGCCTGTATCTCTGTGTTGTCCATCGGTCCTTACTGATTGTGGGTTTTGTTGTAGTGTTGGGAGACCGGCATGAGAGCGCACTGATCGAGCTCATGGTCTGCACCATCAGGCAGGCAGCCGAAGCTCATCCGCCTGTGGGCAGAGGAACAGGAAAGAGGGTAAGTTATCTTGGAATCAGTCTTTACAGTTGACGCATTTTAGATGCTGAGTTGAAAGACTTTCTGTTGGTCTTCTGTGCTCACTTCAGGTGCTCACTGCCAAGGAGAAGAAGACGCAGATTGACGATAAGAATCGACTCACTGAACACTTGATTGTTGCTCTTCCCATGCTGCTTTCAAAGGTAAAGTACCAGGGTCCAGTAATGTCAGAGACAACAGTTTTCAAAATAACTACTCTACATGCAAATCACAACCAAATTGCACTAATTATAATCAACAAAGCTGTCTACTCTTTGCTTTTTTAATGTGATGTAATTGCACACATTCAGATGATGGCTTCTCTCTTTTTATTTTTGTTGTGTTACAAAGCACTTTTTCCCATTGGGATTAAATGAATTACAAAAAAAGAAGATGAATCTTATGCTTCTTGTGCTCATCAATGATGCCTTTATTTGATCAAAAATACAGTACATTAATAAATGAACTTTTTTCTGTTTTAATATATTTTTATTATAAAGTGTAATTTATTCCTTTATTCCTGTGATGGATTTTCTAAATTGTCTGCATCATTATTCCAGTCTTCAGTGTCTTCCGAAATCATTCTAACATGCTGATTTGATGCTCAAGAAACATTTCTTATAATTATCAATGTTGAGTAGTTTTTTCTGCTCAATACTTTTGTGGAAACCGTGATGCACTACCTTTTTTTTTTAAAGAAATGAATACTTTTATTCAACAAGGATAGATTAAATTGATCAAAAGTGACAGTAAAGACATATAGTGTTACATATCATGTTTTAAAAGATTTCCATTTCAAATAAAACCTCTTCTTTTGAACTTTCTATTCAGAAAAAAAATATTATGGTTTCCACAAAAATTAAATCCGCAAAAAAACTGTTTTTAACATTGTTAATAGTTGTAAAAAAAAGACTACTTATACAAAGCTAGCTTGTTGATGGCATAAAGATGCTGAATCGAATTACTTGGAATGTTGCTTCACATTTGTTCTTCAGTACCAGACTGATTCTGAAAAGGTGGCGAACCTCCTTCAGATCCCTCAGTTCTTTGACCTTGAGGTCTACAGTTCAGGACGAATGGAAAAGGTCTGTTGGAGTTCTAATCTAGACAGATGCATTGTGTTCCGGTTTACACTAGTGTGTAGTTGTTTTCCCATTTAACCCTGTCTCTTCCTATCTGTGTTCAGCATCTGGATGCCCTGCTGAAGCAGATCCGGGTGGTGGTGGAGAAGCACACAGAGATGGATGTTCTGGAGGCGTGTAGCAAGACTTACAGCATCTTGTGCAGTGAAGAATACACCATCATGAACCGCGTAGACATCGCTCGCAGCCAACTCATCGACGAGCTCACGGACAGATTCGCTCACTCGGTGGAGGACCTGCTGCAGGAGGTGAAAGAGCAGTTTTAGTGCTTTTCCTCATGTATGAACATTAGTGAATGGCTTCTAAGCATTTGAAACTGAATTCTGTTTTTGCTCTTTTTTTTCTAGGCCGATGAAGCTGATGACGATGACATTTATAATGTTCTTTCAACGCTAAAGAAGCTCACTGCTTTCCATAAGTAAGAAACCGATTCGTGCTTATTTTGTTTTTGTTTTGGAAAGTTTGTACACAGCATTCAGGTTTGTTTTGTATGCTTTCCAGTGCACATGACCTTACAAAGTGGGACCTTTTCAAAAACTGCTATCGATTGTTGAAGATGGGGATCGAACAGGGCTCCATGCCAGAACAGGTAAACATTCACGTTAAACCATGAAAATGGATGGGAATTAATGGATCAGAAGTTCATAATTCAAATTTTCTTACCTGATAACATTGAATAAATTGACATGAAACCTAGAAAACAGTAACTAAATTGCAGAGACTAATGTTCAAAAGTGTAGGGTCCGGAAGTTGTTGTTGTGTTTGTTGTACTTTTATTCAGCAAAGATGCATTAAATTGATAAGTGAAAGTAAAGTAATTTTATAATGTTACAAAAGATTTCGGTTTCAAATAATTGCTGTTCTTTTCAACTTTCTATTCATCAAATAATCCTGAAGAAATGAATCACGGTTTCCACAATAATATTAAACTCCACAACTATTTTCAACATTGATAATAATAATAATAAAACTTCTGAAGGATCATGTGACAGTGAAGACTGGAGTAATGATGCTGGAAATTCAGCTTTGCCATCATAGAAATAAATTAAATTTTAAAATATATTCAAGTAGAAAATGGTTATTTTAAATGATGATATTAATATTTCACAATTTTTTTTTTTACTGCATTTTTATCTAATAAATGCAGCATTGGTGAAAAGAGAGACGTCTTTCAAAAACGTAAAAAAAAAATCTTCCAAACTTATCATTGATAGTGCATACCAAACCAAAATAAGTGTTTGCTTGACAAACTGTATTAACTTTAAAATTTCACAAATATGTATAAGAAAGAAACATGCTATTATATCACAATGTCTGATTTTGTAAAATATTTATTATGAAATAGCCCTTTGTAACCCAGTGCATTAAATGATGAATCTATATTCCCCTGTCTTGTCTCGTCAGATCGCTGTCCAGGCTCTGCAGTGCTCTCATTACTCCGTCCTGTGGCAGCTGGTGAAAATTACTGAAGGATTTCCATCAAAGGTGCAATAGACCCCATAATATGCAGTTGCCAAAAACTTTCCAAACACATACGTCTGATTTATGTTCTCTGGGAATTATGTGACATAAAAGTTTCTATGTGTTTTCTTGTTGCAGGAGGATCTTGTGGCATTAAGGAGAGTGGTGAAGTCTTTTCTAGCGGTTTGCCAACAGTGCCTGTCTAATGTGAATACTCCAGTCAAAGAGCAGGTGAGCAGAGACATTTTTAGTGACCTTAACAAACTACAATTGACCGTTCGCAAAAGCCACGCCCCCTAGTTATTGTTGCTACGCCCGTCAAACAAATGGTCAAACACGACCAGCGCCACAGATTGCCATGAATGGAAGAGGTATACCCGTGCGTGTCAGTGACCTTTTTTCGAGCAATTACCTCCGCGATATCCTCCAGATTGAGGCAAAATGGGTTACAGGATGCAGTGGAGGGATATATTCAAAATATAAAAATACGCAATGAAGGAGACATGACTACTATTGAGGCTAATATACCGGTCTCAAGCGAAATCTGAGAAACCCCATGACCTGTACCTCAAATGCAACCAGTAAATTACAGCCTTGAAGAAGATTTAATACGCTGGTTCAGTCGCTAATTGTTTGGAGTTAGAAATATATAATTCGCGCTGCATATTTAGTAATTTTGCCTCAGATACAGGATTACATTCGCTTTAACAAGCAGGTTTTTCATTACCACGGCAACCGCTTGCGTGTCATGCTGAATCCGATTTTCGTGTTTAGAAAGTAACTATACATAAGAGACGGAAAGATGCAGATAACCATACATTTAAGGTTATTTCTATTCATTACGATATTGATTACGTTATATGAACTGATGTTGTCAAGTAAGCTTCATGCGTTCCCTGTTGCGAGCGTGCACTCTTCTAAACTGTAGTCTACAGGTCCTGCACTGCTAGTGACTGCTGCTCATTTCCCCCCGAAAATATCACGTTAACAACAACCCTTTAGAAAACGTACTTCCTTTGTGGATCCTCTTGATCTGCTCTCTCCATGTTTCTTTGACTAATCTCAGTGTGTCAGTCTCATGCACGCTGTTCGCGAGTGAACCATGTTCGACACATGTAACTGGGGGGGCCGTCCACACTGTTTTATCCATCGTAGGCACCGTTCACGTTGTGTTTTCGGCTTTGGGAACGAAAAGAACACAACTCCTCCAGACAATCTCTCGGAGTATCTAGTGTCCGGTTTACAAACGCAGTGGGCGCACCGCTTCACCAGCTTGCTTGGAGTCAATGTTTGACGGAGCTGCTCACATAGTAACGGTTGCTATGATGTGTGATTGGACAATGGCCGTTTTGGGGGAGGGGCCTGCGAACGGTCAATTCTATTCAATTTTTGCTGGGGTTCTTTAATTGCATCTCTTAAATTGTCATATATAAGTGTTTCAATGTGCACTATGAGTCATGTTGTCTGGTTTCTCTCCATAGGCCTTCATGCTGCTATGTGACCTGCTGATGATCTTCAGTCACCAATTGGTCAACGGCGGTCGAGACGCTCTGCAGCCATTGGTCTTTAATCCAGACAGCTCTCTGCAAAATGAACTGCTCAATTTTGTGCTGGATCACGTGTTTATCGACCAGGATGATGAAAATCAGAGCATGGGTGTGTGTCTGTCCTGATATACTTGGACATAATCAGAACTATCCTGAGACTAGTGAAATAATGAGAAATATAATATAAAAGTATGTTGACACTTCTGAAAGGTGATTTCAGATCAAAATCATGATACTGAGACAACAAAGCATTATATACACTACTGTTCAAATTTTTGGGGTCAGTATGTTTTTATTGTGGGGCCAAAAATATATATACTTTTATTCAGCAAAGATGCATTAAATTGATTGAACATTTATAATGTTACAAAAGATTTCTATTTCAAATAAATGCCGTTTCAAATAAAATTAGCTTTGTCATCACAGAAATAAATGACATTTTAACAAATTTCACAATATTACTGTGTTTACTGTATTACAGTAAATAAATGCAGCCTTGTTGTGTAAATGAGAAGTTTCAAGAATAAAGTTTCAAAAATACATTGTACATGCCATACACTAAACTGCAATTCATCAAGACTTCTTAAACCGACTCTAACTAATAATTTCAACTTCATGCTGGGCCGTATCTTTCAGAGGGTGATGAAGAGGATGAAGCCAATAAGATCGAGGCTCTTCATAAGAGGAGGAATCTGTTGGCCGCCTTCTGCAAACTTATCATCTACGACATAGTGGACATGCCTGCTGCTGCTGACATCTTCAAACAGTACATGAAGGTATAAAAAACTGACACATGTAAACCACATAGATCTGTATGATCGAGAAGTGATTCAAATGACTGCTGTTCATTTTTCAGTATTACAACGACTATGGAGACATCATCAAAGAAACCTTGAGTAAGGCCAGACAGATGGACAAGATCCAGTGTGCAAAGACCCTGATCCTCAGCTTGCAGCAGGTATGGGAGATCATATCACAGTTGGTTATGAATGTTGCATCGCTTTCTTTCTTTACATTTTCAATTTGGACATTTTTCCTGTTTGCAGCTCTTCAATGAGCTGATCCTGGACCAAGGACCCAACCTGGACCGAACGTCCTCCCATGTCAGCGGCATTAAGGAACTAGCCCGTCGCTTTGCACTCACGTTTGGGCTGGACCAGATCAAAACCAGAGAGGCCGTGGCCACACTGCACAAGTAAGAAACTCTTCAGATCAGCTTTACACCATTTGTATCTAAAGAATGAGAAGCAATTATGAGCAGGAACAGAACTAGCAGTACTATGTGTTTCTTTAATGACCTTCAGTTGCATTTGGCTCTGGAGGTTTAATGCGAATATTTGCAAGAACTAATGTCTTCTAACAACCTTAGGGATGGGATTGAATTCGCCTTCAAGGTCCCGAATCCAAAAGGACCAGAGTACCCACCACCGAACTTGGCCTTCCTGGAGGTTCTCTGTGAGTTCTCCTCCAAACTCCTACGACAAGACAAAAAGACTGTGTAAGTACAGAAAACACGGGATAGTCCAACAAAAAATTACAATTGTCATAGTTTACTCACCCTTATTTCATTTATTTAAATTTTGGAAAATAGCAATAAGAAGATATTTTGAAGAATGTTGATAACCAAATGGTTCTGGTGCCCATTAACTTCCATTGTATTTTTTGTCCATGCAATGGTAGTCAATGAGAATCCAAACTGTTTAGTTACCAACATTCTTCAAAATATCTTATTATTGCTATTTTCAATAATTTAGAATAATGATAAAATCACTGTGTCATGCGTGTCCTGACTTTTAGTATTCTATCTGTGCATCTGTTACAGTGTGTTTAATTCTGATAAATGTGTTTATGCCACAGTCATTCCTACCTGGAGAAGTTTATGACGGAGTATATGATGGAGAGAAGAGAGGACGTCTGGCTACCGCTCATCGCGTACAGGAACTCCCTTCTGACAGGAGGAGATGATGACCGGTTGTCCGTCACCACCGGCACCAGTTCAACCAGCAAAGCCAGCACGGTCCGCAGCAAAAGGGGCCGACCGGCACAGCACAAAAAACGTCCTGACGGTAGGATAAAACCTTTAACCTTTCGTACAAGACAAAAAAGCAATGAAGCTCTCAAATCTTAATTAAAACAGATCGCATATAAAATATTCTTTTATTCCCTTGGCATCATCTAAGATTAATCTGATTGGTCATTAATGTATTTTTTGTTTCATTTGACAGAGGAGAGTGTTGAAGGGTCGTGGGTGATTCGTAATGACACTCTCCAGACACCAGGGGGCCTCCATACCCCACAGCTCACATCAACTGTCCTGAGAGAAAACCCCAGACAGGCAGCAGATCACATCCCAGACCAAGACTCATCGGAACCAGGATCAGAACCAGACTACATGCACAAGTAGGGAATTACAGCTTAATAAAAACAGGCAGTTGGTCTCAGTTTTTGTTTTTTTTACGTTGAAAGATGCCTAAAGATCATCTCAGTGATTTATGTAGTTACATTATGAAAAAAATATTTTGCAGAACGCACTGTATTCTTATGTTATTTGAGCTCCTGCTGAAGCAATTCTCACATTGCTCTTGCATCATTTTGTTCCCTCACTTCCAGCCCTCAGATGCAGATGTCATGGTTGGATCAGCAGAAGATGGAGGAGGTGAACAGAAAAGAGAGAGGAGGCATGAACTACATGAAATCACGCACTGGTGGAGTGAGACAGCAGGTGTACGTACTCACACTGACATTTCAGAAAGCTTTTGTGACCTTTCTGAGGAATAAAATATGTGTGTATAATGTATACACAACACACACACACACACACATATTATATATATATATATATATATATATATATATATATATATATATATATATATATATATATATATATATATAATACATTTTATAAGTGGATTAAAGTTTAAATGCTTATATGTAAGCTTAGTTTAAGAAATAAAAAATGCCTGGTCACAAAAATAAAGTTGAGAGATTGTATTTCTCAGTTCCTTGAACTTGAGCCATTTTATCCAGGCGAGGCCTCATGGAAGATGATGCTGAGCCCATCTTCGAGGACGTGATGATGTCCTCACGCGGTCAGCTAGAGGATATGAACGAGGAATTCGAGGATACCATGGTGATAGATCTGGTAAGAATTTACAGATGTGTGCTGAGCTCCATTCTGAGTTCTTAAGTGTATTCGTAATGTTTCGGCCAAAACTACGCTTCATATTACAACATCTGGTCATCTGTTAGATTAGATCTTTGGGGTCATTTTTGCTCTCTTGTTCATTTTAGCCGGCGTCAAGAAACCGCAGAGAAAGAGCTGAGCTCAGACCGGACTTTTTTGACTCTACGGCCATAATGGAAGATGATTCTGTAAGTGTACCTCAGATATTGATATGTAAATTAGATATAGGTATAACAATGTAACTTGTTTTGTAGGATAACTAAATTAGGCATGTCAGAGTGGCATTTTAAACGGGTTTTGAACTTAAATTTTTTTTTTTTAAGTACTAATTGATTTATCTTGTTGACTTCTTTCTCTAACAGGGATTCGGAATGCAGATGTTTTGAGAAAGATTTCAGCCTCTATGGGTGATCACAACCAGCAACCAACAAGAATCACATCTTAAACGTTTATATTGTTTTTTTAATAGCAGTTTCACACAACTGTACGCAAGCATGTGAGCTTCCTCTTAGTTTTGTGGTTGGCCATAATCCCATTGTGAGCCTTTCCTGTCAGTCAGAATTTCCTCAGTTCATAAGGACCAAGCGAGCCTGTAAAAGCTGTTATCTGCTGGTCTTACAATGGTGTTACGATCTCAGCAGTATCAGTTCCTATTTTTCATATCATCCATTGATTTCTTAGAGCAAATGTGGTTTAATCAGATGTTGTTCGGACAGACGTTTTTTACTCCACTGCTTTCTAGCTATTTTAAGACTATCGCCCGTTCATGTTCTGGTTTTGTTCAGGGTGAAATTTAGACAGGAACATGTTAAGGTCGCGATCATTTTCTTTTCAAGTCTGTCCAGAAGTATTATTGGCCTTAAAATGTATTATTGCTTGAATTTGGTGTTAGATTACTTGATTTACCAGATTAATAATAGAAAAGCCCACGTTTCTTTAAAATTAAAAAGGTTCAAATATATGAGGATATTTGAGGAGGAAGTACACCGAAGTATTCATTACTTCAGACACTGGTAATGTGTTTTATACAAAGCTTTTGTTGAAGAACTTGTTTCTTCCATGTTTACCTCCTCTGTTTAGAGTGATTTACCTTTTTTACTGTGCATTTGTGGAAACATTGTAGCTTTCACACAATACTGTATTGCTGTGAACATTTATTGATCGTTTATTGGGCTTTTAGGTCCATCTGAATATCCACAGAGCAGGTTTTGATAAGACCTGTGTGGTATTGATGAGTGATGTCAGAACCCTTGTTTAGACCGGTGCTTTTAGATACAGACTCCGATCAAACAGTGGTATTGTCATTTATTTTAACCTTTTCACTGTTAAAACTTTGCTTTTTTTTTAAAAAAAAAAAACATGTTTAAATAAAAGTATTTAAAAGTAGTCAAGTACTTTCAAAAAAAATTTGTGAAACCTACCGAATTATATTCTAATACACATGAATTGTTTGTACATACAAGATTTGTTTTGAATTTTACTACATAAAAATAATATTCTCTTCAAGCTCCTCAAAAAAATGAAGGGAGGTTTTAGAGACATAGGAATGGAACAGTAAGGATTGTATAAACAAACATTGGTTTTATTGGGTAACTGGCTTCCAGCCAACATAATTAAACTGAGGCAGTTTCAAGATTGAGATATTACCAGTGCAACACTACACTACATTTTATTTAACTCTTTCCCCGGCAGCTTTTTTGAAAAAATTTACCAGCCAGTACCAACATTTCTTTTTATCATTTTCACAAAAGTTTTATCGCCCCCAGAATATTTTGTTGTACGAATATCTGAACATGCAATATATAAAAAGAAAGAACAGACCCTCTGCTTCTAAACAAACAAAAAAAACTTCATACATTTTTTTCATCAAAACTTGAAAGTGGGTAAGCTTCGTAAAAAATACACATTTTGAGCAAAAAGCTGAGAAAATCACGCTTTTGTCCAGGACTACGTCTGGATCGGATTCAGAACGATGGTCAAAACACAGATGGAGTAGATCGAGTCCATCAACAGCCCTAAGCTTCAGTCCTAGCTCTTCCTGGGTCGACATTTCATTCAGTAACGTTAGGCAGTTTGGATTTATATGCTGCTTTATGTTGATGATCATGTTATTTTACAAATGCATGCATGCTTACATATGCTATCGCTTGTTTTTGCTTATTTTTCACTAGTGTTTTGATTCAGGAGATTCAGTACTCTTTCAGAAGATGCGTAATTGCGCCCCTTACCATGTGAAAACATGGAAAGCCGGAAATATCTGTCAATGGCGGTGAAGTGTTATCTCATAAATTACATGAAAATTGCGCCAATGCTGGGGAAAGAGTTAATAAAGATGCACTATGTAAAAAAAATTTTTTTCAGAATTCCAAAAGTTATATAATGAGTGAGTACATCATGAATCCATCTTCCAAACCATGTTTTTGTCTTATGACTAGTATGCCTATAATAAGTGTTTACACTGATTTTAGATCAAGCGGGACACCAACCACGGCAGAGTATCCCCAATCTCCGTTTACAGTGTTCTTCCGAAAAACGCTTGCAGGTTTGTTTAACCACTAAAGCGCTAAACGTTATAGTGTACCTTTAAAGGTTGGGTAGGCAATTTCGGAGCGTCTAGTAATAGCAAGCTAGCTTTTAAAGCATAAGATCCCATCCTCCCTTCAGAGTGTCCTCCAAAGCCACGCCTCAAAGGAACACTCCATTGTTTTTTGAAATAGGGCTTATTCACATTCTTTCCTACATTTAGATAGGTGTGCAAATGCATTTTTGTCTCAGTGCATGCATTGTTTTAGTTTAACAGGATCGGCGCTAGCTTAGCTTAGCACAATGAATGGAATCCTTTGTTGCCAGCTAGCATGTCCTAGCATCTAAATGTAGGAAAGAATGTGAATAAGCCCTATTTCAAAAAACGGTGGAGTGTTTCAAAGCATATGACATATAAATTGTTGCATTTTAACCTTAGAAACCTGAGCTCAAATCCCACTATTAGAGCAGTTGTGGCCTAATAGTTAGAGAGTCAAACTTGCAACCTGAAGGTTGCTGGTTTGATTCTCAATACTGGCAGGAAATGACTGAGGTCCCTTATAAGGCACCTAACCCCCAATCGCTCTCTGGGTGCCACAGCAAAAAATGGCTGCCCACTGCTCCGGGTGTGTGTGTTCACCAAGGCCATAACCATGTCTTGAACAGTGGGGGGGGGACCAAGGTTTAATTTTTTTATTTTTATTTTTTGCATGGGGGGTAGTGGACTTATTGGTTTATTTAAATGAATTAAATAATTAAAGAGGATTTAAGAAATAAGAACGATTTTGATAAAATAAAATAAAAGTTCTAGGTCTATTATGAATTAAACTATTTGCAAATACTATATTTTTAAAATATGTACCCATTCACTCTTATTCATGCAACTAATTTCTTGTTCAAATTAGTTAAATAATGGCATATTTTTAATTTAAAACTGATATTTCATAATGTTGTAGTTTGCATCAATGGAAATTACTTTCAGTCGCTGAAGGTTTGTATCGTAAAACAGTGGTCAAATATTAAATGTTTAGCTACTTAACTACCTACTTACGTAAGCTCGATGCACTCTTTCACTGCTAAAACTAAAGTGTTGTGTTGGAATTCACATTAACAGTTATGCCACGCCGTCTTCGATTTGATTGGCCATCTACTCATTCTGACAGTGACAAGCGCTGTTAGACCACTGAGGCATACCAGCCTAAAAATGTAACATTTAAAATTTTTCGTAATCCTAACCACAAACAAATTGGTGCATAATGGGTTAAATCCAGTGGACAAATTCCGAGTATGGGTTACAATACTTTGCCTTCACATGTAACTTTACAAACTCTAGTTGTACCACCTGACTGCTGCAGATAATTTCGGCGTTGATAGTGTTGACGCATTAGTCTTAGGACGTGAACAGCTCTGAGTAGAATGTCACAGGTTGCCGTCTCTAAATTACGGTTTATGGCATGCATGGCGTTAATCGCACATATTCTGTTGTTTTGGTTCTGGAGGAACTGTAAAAGGTGGCTCTTGTTCGTTTGCGGAACTCGTGACTGTCTGATGAGTCATGACGTGTGATGTCTGCGCGAGCAGGGTGCTCGGAGGAATGGAGATACATATTTTAACAGGCAAGTAGGACAACGTATCATTGCATTCGGACCAAATGCAATGATTGGACGAACGTTTTTTGGTCCTGAGACTTCCACGACGATATAGGTACTTTGTTTAATGTATATATTTAGACAACTTCTATCATTGATTGCTATCAGATGTGAGGAGGGTTTCAACCAGAATAACAGTGTTCATGGATTTTTTTTATTTACAAATATTTAAAGAAATTAAAAATATATTATTGTTTTTTCTAATAAATGATATATAATATTAGTATAAT
The DNA here is from genome assembly GCA_036326025.1 of Chrosomus eos. Classification (NCBI taxonomy): domain Eukaryota; kingdom Metazoa; phylum Chordata; class Actinopteri; order Cypriniformes; family Leuciscidae; genus Chrosomus; species Chrosomus eos. The sequence continues at coordinate 11,608,892 of CM070840.1, forward strand.
TATATTTTAAAGTTTAGTTAAAATAGTCTAATGCCATTGTAATACATTTGTAATAACCTTTTGAACCTGATTAGATAGATCAGCAGTAACGTGCCTTTTATATTTAATTAATAATAAAGCTTACTGTAATTGTCTCGTCTTACAATTCAGAGAGAAAGGGGAAATAAAATAATTGACATATACATATATCAGGTCATTTGACTGCTGTTTTAATAATGTGTCTGGATTACTGATTAATTTTGTTATATTTATTGTTGTTTCTTTTTCCTCTGTTAACCATCGGACATCTTTACTCTTGAGGGGCCACGCCCCACCACATCACATCATAACGTTTATGTAACCAAGGGAACCAGTCGCCTACACTAGTTTGAGTTCTCTTCTCGCGAGTTAAACGCGACAGCCTCACAAGCCGGGAAAAGTATCGCGAGATTATCACGACGGCGTCCCTCTCCCATAGCGTTCTTGATTTGTTCTCGCGAGATGTGGACAGCAGCGCCCCCTCCTTGTTCTAATGCGGAGAGGAAGGGAGGGGAGAAGCCTTTTCAAATACACATACATTTCAATATCGCTACTGAATATATATCTATACGTTTTTCTCCAAAGAATGATTTGTGCGTATGGAATGGATATTAAATTTGCGTATTTATCACGCTTAACACTTACGACGCACTCAAACGAAAGGTAAAAGGCAGGATAAAACCTAAAAAAGCGAAGCGGCCTGTTTTTGTTCCTGAGGCGCAGCTCACACTGACATCAAACGGGCACTTAACTCACGGCGCTTTGTTACACCAGACCTGAAATTACTTCGCAAGCAAGCTCGTTGAATATCTGGCACCCTAACGCACTGAAAGACTGGGTGCACAAAAAAGCGGCCTGTTTTATTTTTTTGCAACGGCAGCGCCATGAAGAGCGGCGGACAATAACAAGAGTGACGGTGCTTGTGTGTTACCACTATGATCCGAGGCTAATCACGTATGTGCACGTCCAGAATAATACATAAACATATGGAATAACACCGCGAATAAGGACTGCATTCATCCAGGATAAGACAAGGAAGCAATCTGTGCTCTGTTTGAATTTGGTGGTTATTGGAGGCCCGGTAGGGTGAAGAGCGCCACCAGTGTGTTGTTGTTGCATAAAAAAAGATGCAAAAAATCGTGCACATGCATCGCTGAATGTGTTTTCAATCGGATCAACGTGAATGTGCTTTTATCCGATGACGATGAGGATTTGGCCGTATTTCGTGCCGTGGAAGAGGGGCAAACGTTAAGATGGAGTGGTTGTAATGCATGCGATGTAAAGACAAGCATATCTGCTGAAATCTCCCTTGCATTTCACACTCGACGGAATTGCACGCGCAGGTTCATCGACATTGATGATACGTGGGCTGCTGGCGGGACTGAAGCCTTGTACTGTCGCTCCTTTTCTTTTTTTTTCCTCCCCGAACTGGATCTGTCTAGCACGACACTGCTGAGATGAACCCGGTGAATGCGACCACTCTCTACGTGTCAGCTTGTCGGTCGGTGCTGCAGTGCGATCCCCGGGACCCCCAGGCTTTGGCGGAAATCTATAAGCTCTTGCCTTTTTTCAGACAGTCTCTCGCCTGCCTTGTGTGTGGTGAGAGCCCGTTTATTCTGCTTCATCACTGCATGCATGATCACTTCTGCTTTATCGCTGCATGCTTTATAGCTGCTCTCGAAGCCCCACCGACCATGACACACCCCCACTGAGACCACAAATTCCTGACCTACAATGACAACTGGAACCTGGGCATTTAGACACACAGCAGTGCATGCAGGCTGTGTGTTTATATAGATACATGGTGGTTGAATATTAATGCCTTGCCTGCTCAGTCAGATAACAATTCAGATTTTCCAACATTTTAGATTCCTCCTTCACAGGGTTTAAATATTATAAATGTGCACATATACATATATATAGTAGTGTGTGTTATTTTTGTGATATTTCCTGGTGTGCATATTATTTATAATTTATTATCTACAAATGCACTTTGTAATTGCAAATAATAAATTGATTGTAGTCCAAAATTCATTGGTCAAAAGGTGTGGGAACCCTGTTTGAAGTAATGCTTTATTTGAAATGAGTAGGCAATTCAATGTTGTTGTTTTTTTATATATATATATATACAGCTGTTGATAGTCCAGGCATATTTTTTTAATTGAAACAAAGTAATTGATTCATATTTGTATTAAGCAATTCATGTTTACATGATATGCTTGTGTTTATAAAAACAATGCATTTATTGTATTATTTGCCTTTGAGATCCTTGTTAACCACATGCTGAGCATGTAATAAGAATCACATCATGCAACATCACATTACCCTTTCACATCAGGACATATGTGGGGCTTCTCTTGAATGTTACAAAACCATATCTAATGAGATACAATATAGTGCTTGTATTATGTTGCTCATGATCTACAAAACTAATTACTGATCATTTTAAAGGTACAACATCCGAGCAGCCTGTTTAGGCTGTGATTTGAGTAGTTAGCATATTGATGTGTTATCAAAGTACCTGCTATGTTGTTTCATGGTCTAAACATATTTTCTTTATTTATTTAGGCAATTTGCTACAAAATCCAATCGCTCCTACCAATTCGTCGTGCCAGCACTATGTCTGTAAATCATGTAAAGGCAAAAAGATGATGATGAAACCGTCGTGCAGCTGGTGTAAAGACTATGAGCAGTTTGAAGAGAATAAGCAGCTGTGCATCTTGGTGGACTGCTACAGAAAGCTCTGCGAGTACATTGCAGATTCTCCTCTCGCCCAGCACATTACTGTGGAAGGTTCCCCAGACATCCTGGCTCTGTTGAATGAGGGCCTCTCATTGGACAACAGGCAGGAGGAGGAGGAGTCACTCTCCCTGAGCTTCACAAACCAGTCCCCAACACCCTCAACCTCAGAAATGCTCCCTGACGAGGTCCAGTCCCCTTCGACAGAGATCAAGGAGCAAGGCCTTAGTCCTCTAGGGGTAAATGGTCTCCAGGACTGCAATGGCTTGACCAACGTGGAGGAATTGACCGCCAGTTTACCTTCACTGGAGGCCAGTGTTCCAGACTCAGTGGAGAGTGGGATTGACGTAGTGAAACAAGAGAGTTTCACAAATGAGATCCCAGTGTGCGAGGCAGTGGCAGCTGCTGGCGAGGAGCTTTGTACCAGCACCATGGACATTTGTGGCTTTGGCGAGGATATCAAGCATGATGGCGGGACTCTCCTCTTGAGTGTGGAGGAAGTGCTCAGGACTCTAGAACCAGACCACATCACCCAGGATGAGTGTCCTGCTATCTTGCAGTCGGCTCTTGATCCTTCGGGGAACTTAAGTGGACCTTTTGCCTCGGTTGACTCTGCCCGACAACTTTCCTCGCTCCCACAGGAAGTTCTCTTGCCCCACCACCTGGCGTCCCAGAAGAACCTGCAACATTTGGGAATATCCTGTTCCGCCGTAACACCTAGAATGCCGCGGTCCAACCGGAAACGCTCGCGGTCGGAAAGCGACAGTGAGAAGATTCAACCCCTACCCATTTCCACCTTCATCCGCGGCCCCACGTTGGGCGCTTCCGCCCCTGTTCCGGTCAAGTGCGAACCTAAATCTCCTGCTCTGACTATCCCTCACATGGCGGCGGTGCCCAACGGTGGCGGCCTTTCTAAGGTGGGCAAGACATTACTGGTGCCTGCTAAAACTGTTAAAAAGACCCTTGACCACCATGGACCCAAAAAGGCGTACACTAAGTCCAAACAGGGCACTCCAAAGTCGAAAGAGAAGACGAAAGAACGGATTCTGACTAACGCACTCATTCCCGGGAGCCCCACGAAAGTGGTGTACAAAAAAGCGCAAGAGAAAAAGGGCTGCAAGTGCGGCAGAGCAACTCAAAACCCAAGTGTTCTTACATGCCGTGGACAGCGATGCCCCTGTTACTCCAACCGCAAAGCCTGTCTGGACTGCATATGCAGGGGCTGCCAGAACTCCTACATGGCCAATGGCGAAAAGAAGCTGGAGGCCTTTGCGGTGCCAGAGAAGGCGCTCGAGCAGACAAGACTTACTCTGGGTATCAATGTCACCAGCATTGCAGTGCGAAACGCCACAGGGAGCAGCACTGGCGGGATGCTTAACGTCTCCACGGCAGCTGGCTCACCTGTGCCCTCCTTCTTGGCTACGGGGCCACACGAAGACAAAGGATTCGATGAACCATTAGACATGAGGTTTGACTGAGATCCAGACGATTCTCCTTTAACATCGCCCTGTGTTCCAAACCGACTTGCTTTCAGTGTGACGGCACTGTGCCGAGGGGCTGATGTCGAGTCAGCGATAAGGCAGCTACTGTGATTCTGTTCCAGTTCACATTATCAATTAAACTAGCTATTGCTGAAGCTTGTGCCTTTAAATCATTTGTACTATTCTTTTTGATTTTCTTGCACACCTTTAGAGGAGGAGCGGTGAGACTGGATAATAGAAGTCGAAAGTTTCTTTTGGTAAAGGTTTTTCTTTCCATGTCAGTACAAGTGATTTATAAGGCATGATCTTTGGCAAGATATACCTGACCTCATTGTTGAGGGTCACGTTATGTGCATATGTGGAAGATTTTCAGTTTGTAGGTTAGGGGATGAGACCTGTTAAATGAATGGTACCCTACAGCATCAGTAGAGACTGGTTGTATTTATAAACCGTTTTTGTACACAGACTTAAGGAATACAATTTAAAAAGTACATTTTATGATATATTTTGTAAGTTACATTAACAACATTTGCAGTATTTATTGGGTATCACTTAACATAGATTACGGTCCACCCAGGGCATCAGCTGGATACCATTTCTACAGATGCAAGTCACACAGATGCAGTATGTACGGTTTTTCTGTCTAAATTATGTTGTTGTCCTGATTGTGCTAGTTTTTTGCTGTCTCAAACTGTTCTTTTTTCCCTTGGGGCATTTAAATACCTGTAATATAAATGTAACATATTTCCACAAAAAAGAAAAAAACCTAACACGACTCTTGTTTTTCATTTCAAAAATCACTTTATCAAGTAGTTGCATAGTTTTTTCCCCCTGAAGGTGATTTTATAAATCATTTTGACAAGTTTAGAAAGGCGCTTTGAATGATAAATGTATTCATTAGTGTGTAATATATATATATATATATATAAACATGAATGCGAATATAATAATCTCAACACTGCACAGATGTTAACAAAGGGTGGATGCTGCAAACGATTACAAGATTGTATTACAATCACAAGACTTGCAATGAAACATATGTTGTCCATATGTGAGTAACTTATACAGCTGGTTGTGAATGAATTGTACATGTTGTTTTTCCTGACCGCCTCAACCAGAAGTCATATGAAGGTGGGTATAGTTTGGAGGAGGCATTGTTTTCTTAGCTTGCAGCTGGAAGATCCACAGTATCTCTTCTTTACTAGTGCAAAAATCATTTTAGAGGGGCTAAGCATACATTTTTAATGTGGCGTGTCATTCATATTCCAGCTCAAGAAAAATATTGCTTGGGTTCATTCAGCCACGGTAAAATCCATATATAGGCCATTGTTTGTTTTCAACTGGTGTGGCATCTTGACTATGGTACCTTTGTGCAATCTATATTGCACCACTTAATCATTCATGTACCAAAGAGCTCTAGATGGGTAACTGGAATGTCCTCAATGGTGTAATCAAGCAAACTGGGGTGCAGTAGTGCACTGGATCTCTGCCCAGTAATTGTAATTACAAACATTTACCACAAGTGGGCAGAGTACAAAAAAAATTGCTATCGTGATAAAATGTATCTTGTGTATCTCAATAATTTGTACATTCATGACCCCTTTCTTCATGGGAAATGGGTGTAGTAAATCTGATCAAATTTTCTATGAAACATTTTATTCATTCTGCGATAACAACAAACTGATTTTGGAGGGAAAGAAATGGTGCAAAAAAACAGTGGATAGTGGCAAATATTTAGTTGGAAATATTTGAGATATAACAATAATCAACTTATATGACAATATGTACTGTGTGTATATATACACACACACACACACATAAATTATCTAATATACAATATTTTTATATTACCCCAAACTTACAAAATTGAAGTAATACAGTTGCATGGTCTTGAAATTAATTAATAATAAAATGAATCATCCAATGATTGTTTTTATGTATGCTGTGCATATTTAATATGAAGATTATGGCCTGGATAAGAAAAAATATCCAGAAGGGGAGAACACAGTGTACTGTAACGTACATAGTTACTGTTTAACTGACAGTCTGTTTCAGATTACAAGTTACAAAAATAATAAAACCGAAACGCTAAAAAGAACATACTAAAATGCAGAAGGGTGAAAAGCCTTGAGCGTCTTCTCAGGTGTCTGTACATTCCACAGTGTATGTTCAGTGCTGGTAAATGTATATACAAAAGACAATATGTACAAGACAATTTACCATCACAGTGATTTTCACATTTAGCAAATGTAAGATTAATGCTTTAGGAAAGAATTATGTAATAAAAACAACTCCTTCACTCGCAAACTCATTAATAGTGCTGAAACTGACCATCACAACATGTCAATAATACAATCCAGGCATGATTTGTAAAACGCAAAGATTGTGTAAGTCTCTCCGACCGCATTTCTACATCCCAATATGCAGTTTGTCTTTTAAACATTTGAAAAAGTCAATGCAGTCACAGGTCCAAGGAGGACAGAAGCACACAGTAAAAGCTTCCGCAGGAGCAAAAGTCTCGCTTAAAGTCGCACTTTCCTGCCCGGACAGACGCGCCGTCCAAACGACTCGCTTCCAAAACGACCTGGCAAGCCCCTCGCTTTCCGTCGCCCCTCCAGGCAGACGTGCTGGGATTGAGCTCCAACACATTTCACCAATGAACTGATTTACGATCAGATCCGCTTGCTGAATGTTAAAAAAGCGCCAAATATTTGCACCTTTCCATGCTCTCATCAATCATTGTTAACTGTTTTGGCAAGAGACGGAGAATCTCGGCAAGAGCATCCAAATCCTTAAGGCACTTGGCGTCTGTTCAAAAAGACCTCAGGTAGAAATACCGGGCAAGCCGAGTCCTGTCGCTCATCTGGGAGTTCAAAACAAACCGTGAGGTGCGATTTTTCAGGCTGCGTATCACTAGCTGACCAAAAACGCTCCGAAGAAGCTGGACTTCTCGTCCATGTCGATGGTGCTCACATTGCTGACCGTCACAAACACCCTGTCTCCTCCTCCGAGCTGAAAAAGCCCCGCTTGGTAGATGGAATACAGGCCGTATTCTGTGTCACGTGACCAGCACGTCGTCCGGGCGTTTTTCATTAGCAGTATGGGCACCGGGTATGAGCTTACTTTTTTATAAACGTACTGCAACATCGGTTTCCCCCGTACCGACTCGCCCGATGTGCCGTCCTCTTCCTCGCGGTCACTTTGGTCCTCCTCGATGAGCGAGTGTCTGAAGTAAGTTTGGGAGTAGATGTAATAGAGGCCGGCCTGAGGCACCACCAATTCTCCGTCACTCAACTCCACGTTCTGTAGGAAAGCCAGACCTTTTTCGGACTCCCACGACTGGATCTTCTGGCCGTAAACCTTCCTGTTCGGTAGACCTGCATTGTCAAGCCAGAGAGAAGGATTATGGGTCGGGGTTTGACAAGAAAAGCTGCATTGTTTCAGCGTTTGGCAGGAGAATGGAACGGGGTGCTTGTTTCAAATACTCGGCTCAAGTTATAAACTAGCTTTTTGTTTCAGGCAAATGGCCACCGAGATATGATGAAACTGTTTGTTTGTTTTTTTAAAGTGAGCTCTGACCTACATTAAAGGTTTTATGAGCTTCCTTTCTGGGAAGCTAACATACAAAGAATGTTTATTTTGCAGGGATGCAACATTGTTCGTGCAATTTTTGCATAGCGTAGTTGTTTTCTATCTGATCTGGATGTCATCCAGTCAGTCTGCATATCTCAATGTACTTTAAAGGTGAATGTGGACTATGACCCAGAGATAAACAAGCTTTAATCAGTCGCAGTTGTTGTTGTAATTATTCAGCACATACAGAAACTGAAAAGAGTTGGTCAAATCAAACTTGTTCAAATCTCAGCAGCTAAACCTAAATCAAGTGTTTGCTAGAACAAGACATACCTCCTCCATCTTTTTCTGCTTCTGGTGTATAGCTTCCAGTCACATGCGCAGCGATCTTAGGCCGAGGAGGATCATCTTGATCTTGGATCACCAAAGAGGGAAGGACACGCGAGACTTCGTCTGTAAAAATCACAACGGTTAATTCACTCGTGGCTTATGCCTTCATATAAACTTAATCTGAAATGTGCTCTGAAATACCTTTGACGGCGGATGAGATTTCTTTCTGATAACGGCTGGACATTGACTGTTAAAAAAAAATAAAGAGAGAAAAAAAACAATTACATTGGGGAAAACAAAGATTACATTTCTCGTTTCACAACGAGAGTTGTGAATGGACCAATTATTGAAAATTGGGTTTCATCTTACACAAATTAAGGAAATTCCTGTATTAATTAAAAAAGGGAAAACGATCCAAGTCATAAATGGACTCATTGTCTACGCTCTAAAGCTTTATGACTGCATGGGCCTCCTCTGAAGCGGATACCTTTTCAATCAGAAAGTGTAGCTGTTGCGTGACCTGCCAGCAGGGGTCGTCTTTTCCCTCCGCCGCGTTCAGTTCCTGACCCTTTATCGTCCTGAGGTTTGCGCGCATCAAACACGACACGCTGCTCTTGGAGAAGGTTTCTTTCATCTGTGAATAAAAATGTTTTAATACCTATGATTTTAACAACTACATATTCAGCGTGCTGACCAATTACAAAAGCTGCTTATGTCCCAGTTAAGCATTTTGCATATGCATGAAATTTGAAAGCTTGTTTTGCATAAATAAAATACAAACACAATGATATTATATGTAGTTATTTTTATTTGAATCAGGCAAAATATAAATTTTATAAAATGTACTTTAATGCGATTTTAATGATCTTATTATACAATGCCAAATTATATTTGCTTATCTTTATTTACATAATTATTGATAATTTTGCATCCTTAAATAGCTAATGTTTTCAAGCATAAATAACTAATAATAGTAAGGCCTATATATTATATATATATATAATAAATTAATATATATATAATTTGTGTGAAATAGTATCATCATATACAAATTATAAAAAATAAGATCTAATATAAAAGACCAAATATTTTGCATGCATAAAATGCTAAATTAAGCTATTTCCTATGCTATTTGTTTTATCTATCCATTCTATAAAATAACAATTTCATGAAATTCTATTATCTTTTCTAGTGCACACGCTGTAAAAAAAACTGTTGGTTTAACTTTAAAAAAGTAAGTAGGCTAACCTAGTTACCGTAAACCTTGGAGTTAATACAATGAAGGAGATTGGTTTAATCAACAGAAACTCAAAATATTATGTCATCTGAACCACATGAATTATCTAAGTTGATTTGACAAAAATGTTGTGATGAATCATGAAAACATCTTAGTGTAAAATTAAAGATCTGTGCTTATTTATTATTTATTATACAATAATAATTATTAAAGTTATATTTTGCAAACCTTTCCCCTCAAGAGACTTTTTTAAATTATAAACTGTGCATTGCCATTGAGTGTCGTCTGCTGTTGCTTAACTTGTACTTCAGGCTCCACTGAGCGACCTGTTGGCAGCTGTCCACTAAACAAAATGCAGGCAGAAACCTCAGCAAACCAACCGAGAACGGCTGCAAACAGCCTTCATTCGCTCTTAAGTCTTATTTACTGCATTTCAATGTCGCAACATGCACAACAAGGCGGCCAGACAAACTGTGCCCAAGTTTTGAGGTAACGTGCAAGAAAACGCAGAAGGTACACGGCCCTTACCGTCGATAACACGTTGCTGAAGTATATGAACGTTACAGCCACTGCTATTGTTTGCAGGAGAATTGCAGCCAGCAGCAGAAGTCCGATATACTGCATGGTGTGTGAGCTTGTCATGCTGACCATTGCGTGTGTTCCTGCAGCTCGAGACAAAAGCTGAGGAAGAATTCCTTCTCTTCATATGAAAAGGCATGGAGGCGGGGCAGCGCTTGACTATCAAGGAAACGAAGTGCAAGATTTACTTTCCTGTAAAGATAATGCATGTAAGAACCTCTTTCGTTTTTGCTTTTCTGATCAGTGCAATCACTTTATGATATAATTACATATCAAGCATAAAATTGGTCTAAATTCCTAAAGATATTAAAACCGCGCTTCAATGCCCTGCTGGAAAATTCAGTTTAAACGAACACTTCACTCAAAAATAAAATGTTGTCATCATTTACTCCCTCAGGTTTTTCCAAACCCTAGGGCTTCTTCCATGAAACACAAATGAAGATCTTAATCACCGTTCACTTGTATTGCGCATCAAAATATCTGTGATTGGGAATAAAGGGAAGAAATTTGAAACATAAGGGTGAGTAAATGGTGACAGAACTTCCACTGTAAAAAATATATGATCAATAAGTTATGACAACATATGTTTTTACATTGTTGTAACTCATCAAAATAAGTTAAGCAATGTGCAACTTTTTTAGAAGTTATACGAGGTGTAACTCGTTTTTTTAAAGTCAGTTTAATGTAATTTAAGTTTAAATGACTTATTGACTTTTTATACAATGAATTTATAAGGCCTCTAAATAATCAACAAGCTCAAAATGTTGATATGCACAGTTCCTGTATGCCTTCGTGCTCTTTGATTGACACTTCATACTTTTTTAGCCCTAGGATGAGAATGCGTTGGTATACCATTTACATGAAAAGTCTGTGTCGTGTCAAAGTCCTTTTGCTGTGAAATCTTTAATGTTTTATAAAGTAAGAGTAAGAATAATGGTAGTGATATTTCAAGATGAACATTTACTGGCCTGAGGCAACCTGTGTTTAGAAATATTGTGGTAAAACAGACTTTTGAGAAATGTTTTTTTGTACATCTCTCAATCGAAATTGTATTGCATTGCAATTATAGCCTATATTTTTGTCTTTGAGCTTTGATTGTAAATATCATCTTACTAAGACATTATTTGGAGATACCGAGTTTCAACTGATAATTATATGCATTTTTATGTAAGTAGTCAGCTGTTGTTACCGACATCTCATTGATTTACAATACAAGCTTATTACATTACCAGACGAAAGATGACCAGTCGTTGCGATTTTTGTGATCTTGCTCTATGCAGATGATGTTTTATTCTTCAATACTAACTTGTGTCGTAGCCTACGATTCAATAAGTGTCATCATACAGTCTAAATACAAGTTGTATTATTAGATCCATGTCATACAGTGATTTGTAAGGATCTTATAGGATGGCTGAAATCGCACAGTCTGTAGCATGATTTGATCATCATTGGCGGCTCCAAGTCTGCTATTAGTTTGTCTAAATTGGAAGAACATCTTGAACTAGAACTTGATCTAATGTCCAACTTTTACAGCTAATGACCAGCTTGAAACAGGCTACCAAGTTCCAAAACACAGATACCAGTTTAAGCTGGATTTTCCAACAGGATTTAAATGAATTTGTGGTTTTATTTTAATGAACTGATGTATTTTCATTTTGAAAACATGTTTATTTTCGTTCAGATTCATGTATTGTTCTATTGTAACTTTGCCCTGTTCTTGTTCGAGAAAACATGACCAATTCTGACTGTATTTGATTTCTAACATATGGTTACAATCTGGTCCTATTTAGAAAGTCTAGGGGGTATTCCATGTATTGTGCTTCTCAAAGACCGGCCATTTCTTGCCATCTGATTTAAAGAGCTATTCTGTTACTCCCATCAGCTTCAGGTGACAGGTTTTGGTGGGCCCCTTTAAACCAAAGTCAATTCTAAACTGAATTAGAAACTATGTTTTCTTCCTGTTGTCCAACTATGTCTAACTCTCATCTAGTTTTCTCATGACAAAGTTATTTGCTCATGACATTCCAGGTGCTCCGTAACACAGTGTTTATGCTCCAATCCCAAGCCAACGAAACAATTTTCCAAAGTACATGAACAAACTCAAAACAGTGCTGCTTTTGTGACGTCCACAAGTATAATCATTAAGTTTAAAGACATAATAAATAACGCATAACACTTTTAAAAAGCGCTAAGTGTATTTACTTGTTAACCTGGAGGTGCTTGCATGTTCTCTCACATTACCATTTATAGAGGCTTTTAAAGCGACTCCCGATGCGAGTTCATAGCTGAGCAGGATAGGCGCCTTTTGAAGCTCCATCCCGCTCCGCAAGCGTCAGCAAAGTTACCCAATATTGCTTTTTTCATGGACTTGTTTGTGCCAGATGTGTTACGCTGAGATCAGATCAGTTTCTATAATCAACAACAGATGAACGGAGGTGACCAAACAGGCTTCAGTGACCTTCTGGGACAATGACTGTGACTTCCTCCTATAAAGTAAAGCTCAGCAGAAAATGGAGGGTGTGCTTCTTTATAAAGGATCACAGGTTCTCTTTTATTTGCTTATTGTGAAGACACAGTCTGAATGACAATACAGTCAAACAATACTTGTTGTGGTGATTGCTCAGGCTGATTCACAGCTCCGGAGTCAAAGCTGGAGATTAAACAGCTTAGTAAAAAGTCCTTGCATGTAGAACAATTGGCACGAACCTTGTTCTTAATTCAAATATTTCTTTTTGTTTCCACACCCATTCTCTTTCGCTGATTCTTTCGCTCTATCTCTGTCAGCCAGCTGTGTTGGACTGGTCTCTGAAGGCCACGGTGTTGACATGTCCTGCTCTGAATCGCAGGCAACCTAAACAATGCAACAAGCTGCACTGTGGATCTGAGCATATCTGGCACAGACGTGGTGGAAGGGAGGAGGAGGAATACAAAGAAAAGGAGAAAAAAGAAACAGAGCGGCAGGCGACCAGTGGACGGGCCGGAAACTTGGGATTTTCCAGCAGAAGCGAATGCAAAGTGTAGATTTGGCTGGGTTTGTTTTAGCTGACGCCAGGAAAAGCTGCAGCCAAAGAGTGACAAACTCATCCCTTATGGTGACCCTGCCACATTTATACATAAGCAGAATGATCTGAGGATTTCTTTTATGAGTGTGTGTGGTGGGTGTGGTGTTTTGGTGTGGGAGGTAATGGAGGGAGATTCTTCTGCCCATGACTGTAGTCTGGCGCCATGATTGACCGATGTCCTGCACCGGAGAGAAAATCCTCCCCCACTGACTCCCTTTTTCTTGGAGCTGAATGTTAAAGCAACCCCTGAACACACAGGAACGCTTTTTCTCTCACTGTAAACTATCACACTTGCAGTTTTCAGCAGGAGAAAAAAATCCAAGAGTATTTCTAGGGAGCAAATATTAATAGACTTGGGGTGGGATTTTTAACTTGGGCCAGTAAGCAACAAACTAGCAATGGTCTAGCAACAACCTAGAACACATAGCAACACCCTGGTAACAATTCACACAACAGCCTATAGTGGTAGTGAATTTGCATGGGAAAGCACTGTTTAAAGGGTACCTATTATGGAATTTTGAAAATTACCTTTCATGCAGTGTGTAACATAGATCTAAGTGAACGAAAACATCCTGCAAAGTTTTAAATATGAAAGTTCACCGTATACAAAGTTATTGTCTCTCAAAAGTAAGAGTCGACTCTGAGTCGCTGATATGAATCGATAGACGAACGATGCATTTTCTCTAACTTTCGTACGTCACTTGTACAAGTTATTTGAATAAGACACGCCCACTCATTGCGCGCGCCAGAAAACAGTGAAAACATCATGTCGACGAGCTGTTCTGAAGTGCGAATCAAAAGCGAACTCTTTTTTCACTGCCCAGGGACGAGCATGTGAAGAATCTGGCTAGAGTTTATATTTACAACTATACCACACAAGTATAGCCACCTTGAGCTGTGTTCGCGTTATTTTAATGAGGATTCCTTTATAAACATAAATGCTTTCATGGATTCGCGAGTCGGTTGATATTGAAGGAACGTTTAGTACCAAGTTTATTTGGATCAGCTTCCTCCTCCGAATCACAACCTGTAAGTACTGTTAATAATTGTTGCTTTTATGGGTTTTGTAGCATGCTCAATAAGTGTGTGTGTGTGTGTGTGTGTGTGTGTGTGTGTGTGTGTGTCAGTTACGCTCAACGCAGCTTAGGTCTCCAAGCTGTGTGTGTGTGTGTGTGTGTGTGTGGTGTGTCAGTTACGCTCAGCGCTTAGGTCTCCAAGCTGTGTTTTTTTAAATATGTAAAATTTTTGTCGTTGTTATTGGAGTTGTCATAAAGAATAGAGCGTATTGTACTTCAGTGCTTTATCAATATGTTTAAGCTTTGGGTTAACGCGAAAAATAACTGACTGGGTCATCTGACCAATCACCGCAGATTAGCGTCACGCAAAGGAGGGGTTTGAAAAATGAGTCGTCAAACGAATCATTTGGGAATTGCTGAGCAAATCAGGTAAAAATAAATGCATATTATAAGACAACAAAAGTGTTTTTTGTCATTGCATGCATGTAAAACTGTTGTTGGGGACTCCCAGAACAACATTAGGAACATTTTAAATGCCATAATAGGTACCCTTTAAACTTTTGAATGTAATTCTCCATGAAAAAAAAAAATGAAAAAAACCTCAGGACTGTTTCATATCAGCCTTAGGTTCATTGCAGTTATATAGACCTGAACTGGGATATCATTGCGTTACTATGTGCTTTTCCAAACTGATAGCAAGCTAAAGTGAGACCTAACTATAGGACCTTAGGGTTAGTTTTCCATCCTCAGGGGTTTTTAAACGAAGCTGCAGGGGCTGTAAAGACTTGACAGGTCGCTGATGAATGTGTGATCATATCCGTTGCGAAGAACATGGGGGGGTTCACGGAGAGTTACGGGGCCTTGATTCAATGCTTCATTGCACTTGGGGAATCAGGAATTTGGCTAGAGAAAAGGCCCCCAATTTTGGGGGGCCCCACTTTATCATCTGAAAAAAAATTGCTGTTAGTGTCAAATGCTCAAAAATGGAAAACAGAGCAGGAGGAAATGAAGAAGGGGTGAAAGAGTAAAATAGTTTGTGGGGGCTATAAAGTCATGGGGGGGCTAAAATTACATTCTGACATGCCTAAGCCATGCAATCAAAGCGCCAAGAGACTTATAGGCCGGGATACAAGGCCGTATTGTGCTTCTCTGTGACATCACTCCTGAGTAAGAGGGAAGGGAGACAGGGAGATTCCCAGTTTTCCCTCCAGGGTGTAAAAGGCAGAACTATAGTTAATTGCCACTTTGCCATGTGGGAGGATTGTCCTCTCTCCATCCATAGCCATCTCAACTTAATCGAATGCATGCTATTCTAAGGGTACGTTTACACAACAATGATGTACTAAAAACAGAAAAGTTTTTCCTTCACATTTTTAGCATATTCACGTTATGGCTAAAAACGCTGCATTATTCATGCCAGGCCAGTAGTTGGCGATATCACTTTGAAAAGAAACACTACGCACCTATAAACTGATGCGCCGTTTTCACGTTCACATTTTTTTAGTTTACATGAAGACCATAACATTATCGTTTTCAAAAACTTGAATTTTAAAAACTTGAGTTTTCAGACCCCCAAAATGATGTTGTGTTAATGAACGGCCAAAAAGCATAAAAAGTTTTTAGTTTTTAGCTGAAAACGGTGTTGTGTAAACGGCCCTTTATTGAAGTTTTCAAATTGAAATGCACTTCAGGTCAGAGATCGCTGAGAAACTCTGCCATGAACCGCCAAGGAGGAGAAGATTTTCTCAGCTGATTTATGTAGATGAAAATATGAGACATAGAGGGGTGTTTTGTGCTTTTAGACTTGGCAGTGTTTCTCTATTAAGAAGCTTTGAAAGCCAAATGGTCATTCTTGGGTGGGGTGTGATGGATGATCTAAACTCTGACTCTGCGTGCAAACACGTAATCCGACATGTCATCAGAAAATTACATGAAACAGACTCAAATTGTTGCTGTTTTCATCAAAATGTCTCGCCTATCCAACCTTGATCACTCAAGTGATGTACTGTGAGCGCCAATGCTGGACGAACTCATTGAGTTCTTGAGTTAAACTACAGTTAATCTAATGAAATAGAATGTGTGTGTGTGTGTGTGTGTGTGTGTGTGTGTGTGTGTGTGTGTGTGTGTGTGTGTGTGTGTGTGTGTGTGTGTGTGTGTGTGTGTGTGTGTGTGTGTGTGCATATAGCGATTAATCGATTTCACAGCACTACACATAAAGTCGATTATATGACATACTTAGTCATATTTGTGATAAAACATAAAACAAGCCCATTTCTGTCAGATCACAAAAAAAAATCACAATTATGATATTCAAGTCATATTTATAAGATGAAAAGTCGAAACTGAGTAATAGCCTATTTATGAAATATTTCATTTTGATGTCATAATTATTACTTTTTATGTCATCATTTCAACTTTTAATCTCATAAATATGACTTGAATGTCATAATTATGATTTACCAAAGCATGATTTATTTTTCTTATGTGGCAGAAATGGGCTTCTTTCAGATATTTTAGCTCATACATTTTCACAAACAATCATATTAAAATTAGTAATTTAAATTTCTGCACCATCAATGTGGTTGCAGTTGTTCATTGTGTATGCGGCATATTTTACCAATTAATTCTGTTCCTACTAAATCCAGCAGAACTGCGGCAACGTCTTCAAGACACTTGAAGAAAACATCCTGCAAAACTACCTGAAAAACGATGAAATGTAGGAAAAAAGCTGTTTTAAACGCATAGGGTGGTCACTCCTAATATTGCTTTGTTTTAGTTAATAGAAGTTAATTGATAAATAAAATCTGTTTATGACATTAATTTTGAAAGCACCCTCTCCCTCTACATCATTTTTACACAAGTGCCTACAACATTTCACAGTACTGTATAGCTGTAGCTTTGCAGGAAGGTTTCTTCAAGCATCTTGGAGAGGTTGACTCAGTTTTTTTCTGTTTCTTCACAAACTCGATGATGGTGAGATTAGATCTTTGTGTGGATCACACCGGCTGTTTTCAGATAAATATAACTGAATTACATTAAAGCTACACTGTGTGATTTTTACCCTCATTTAGCGGTGAAAAGGTATATGACCATCCAGTGAATATTAGTTTCTGTTCCTCTCAATTCCGATTTCGTTTTAACTACGGTGGCCAATGTAGTCCAAGATTAACATGGCTTCCAGTTCGACCTCGTCCAAATTCGACACGGTGCCATCGAGTGTTAAAACGCGAAAGGCGAAGTTTGAATTAACGGGGTATGTCCCTCTTTGGCTAATGTACTTTCAAGATGGAGGGGCAACATGGCGACGACATTAGAACCCCTTACCCGTATGTATTTTCAATGGCATATTATACACTCACGAGAATACTTTATTACTTGAACGAAGTAAATATACATTAATGAGCACATATATTTTTGAAAGAACTAAGTGTTTTTAGCTAAGAATAAACTAAAAAAGTTACACAGTGTAGCTTTAATGTTTGTAAATGTAAACTGATATTTTCCTACTGCAAAATATATAAATAACTGGCATATAACTGGGGGGTTGGGGGTGCTAATGTGCCTAAGACTTTTGCACAGTAATGTACATAGCAGCATAACCTCTTTTCTCACGTGTCCGAAACGGTTTGATAAAGGATCCGGTCTCTCTAAACCCCTCATTTCCGAGAGCCTACAGTTCTTGGAGCCCATCTACCACTTGGACCCCATGTCGGAAACGAAGCACCCATCACCATATCTGAATTTCAGCTCCAGAGGTTTACTCAACACTTGGTAGACAGTGATGTGAACAGTAACGATGGCGTTGGTTTCCTCTTCCTTTGGAAGTGCATGTGTAGCGATTTGCTTTCACGGCACTGAAAATAACGTCTTCTCGACATGTTGACAACACAAACCAAAATCTTCCAGGCCTCAGCTACAACTACAGTGTTTGAGGGCGGGTCAAAGTACACCTTGTTCACTGGCATTATGCAAATTTCTTACAAACCTTCATAGGTTTATGCAGGAAATAAGATACTGACAACTCGTTCCAGGCAGTTAACTCTATTTATTGTGCACTTTGTTCTTTAAAACATTGCAGACCTTTTACATTATATAACACTGAAAGGTAATATGAAAATGAAAAAAAGCAGTGGAGTAAAACTGTAAACTTGAACTTTCTTATTTTATTATTATGGAGCTAGAAGTGAAATCAGGCCAAATAGTTGAAGTGCTATACAATGAAATGGGAGGAATGGCTTTGTGCAAGCAACTACATTAAATTCAGGAAGCAATGAACAATGTGAAAGATAACATTCCTCCAAGCGCTAGGTATGTAAACTCCTTGGGTTTTGTTTTCCTTTGAAATAATCACGCAGCTTTCCCTGATTAATCATTGGCTACTCCTATTACAGTGTGACATCGTAATCTAGATGGGATTTGAGACGCTGGCATGAAAAACTCTTCCTGAAGGCAATTTGTGCAAAGTTTGAAAACGTGTATCGGGTTATGTATAACTGCTGAGAACAGGAACTGCCTCACATTTTGCCATCGAGCTTCTTGAGATCAAGTTTGGCCAAATGACATGACATGTCACACTCTTGAGTAGGTTCACATAAAAACATCTCAGCTTTTTTCAGTTTCTCTGTCACAGCACGAACGATAACAGGTTATTCCAGTCAGCAGGATCATCTCGGTTCGGCCTGCAGGCTAATGCCTGTGTTCACTTCAAGAGTTAGTCCATTCACTCGTCTGTCTCAGTCACTTATGAAAATCTTTGAAAAGCAAAAACAGCACACACTTATTGAAGTCTCTTCAAAGCAAGCTACAAACATGGAATACATCTTTTTTATATATAAAAAGTGTCTTCTGGTTTCACTTTTTCTATTTTGCATTTTGTGATTTCAGCAGACACCTGCAGGAAAGTTTATTGCTCAGACGTTGCTCTTTCATATCTCAGTAATATTCTCAGTTATGTCTCATTTCAGTACATTGACGGATTTGCCAGATGTTCAATATCCTAATTTCCAGTTCAGTCAAGGTATAATATTTGATCAGTTTTTCAATGGAATCAAACTCATTACCGTAGCATTATATGCACATTTTTGACCACCTTAGCAAAATATCTAAATTTATAAAACATAATTCAATACATAAACAACATAAAATTAAAGTATATAAAAAAGCAAGTAAATTATATGAATTAAAACAAAATAGGATAGTGTAGCTCAGATCAATTTAGGACACATTTTGTGAGAAATATATTGTATATTATAAAATGTATTGTACCTAATATATATTATATATAAAATATAAATATTCCATGACCTTAGTATTGCTTTTGCTAATTTTAATGTTAATTTTCTACCTACTTGATCTAAATATGTGTTAAAAATGTACAATACATAAATTAATCAAATGAAAATTAGTGCTGTCAAGACGATTACTCATGATTAATCAAATCTAACAAAAGTTTGTAAATACATGTGTGTGTGTGTGTGTGTGTTGTATATACATACACACACATACATATAAGCAAACTTTTATGTTAGATTAATCGATTTGACTGCACTAATTTTAATTGTATTAATTTATGTATTGTACATATTTAACATGTATATCTGTCAAGATGATTAATCACGATTATAATCAAAAGTTTGTAATTATATGGTGTGTGTGTTAAACACACTTTTGTTAGATGCGATTAATAGCATTAATTTGACAGCACTACTTAATATAAAATTGAAATGAAGTAATAAAAAAATGTGGATAGCTCAGATAATTAGATGAGAAAGGTTTTAGTTCATTGAAATCTTTTTTTGGTACAATCTGCATTGTTTACGACAAGATCTCAGAGGAGACAAATGTGAAATTGCATAGGTCTTCACTTCATTTGTCTCCTTTTAATTGCTGATATTACAGATTGTGTTGCCGTTTTGGGATTTTCTTTCTAATGGCCAGTGCTGGAGAACAGTGGCATCTTTTGTGTACAAGTCAAAAAGCAAGTCATCATCAGTGGTTTATTGTGTAGCCAAATCAATTGTTATATTTTTACACAGCTTCAAAAGAAACATGATTACAACGTGCAGTGACTCACATACTCATCATACTTGAGAGAAGATAGTAGTATCAGTTTCTAAACTGGTTGCAAAACAATAATGGCAAAAAAGGAGGAGATAAATATGGGTGTATTACAAAGATCAACTGCTTAAAAAGTGGTTTTCAGATCCTTCTTTTATGCGTTTTTCCCTGAGAATAATGGTAAAACATCCACAGAAATCGATTATTGTCCCCACACTCTCAATTAGAGGAAAGAGCCAAAGGTGCAATAATAGTTAAAGGTCTCACAGGTGAGAAAAACAGTGAGAGCCGCATTCCACCGCGCTTATCTGAACCTCCCGGCGTTTCCCATGAGCTAACACTGACGGATATCTTCCCTCGAATACTCCCTTCCAGCTCGTGTTTCATTAAACCACCACACCGCCGGTTTTTAGGAAATTCCCTTTTGTCAAAACTGCTGACTGCCAGCAGCAAAGAAACTGCCAGAGAAGTTGCAATTCCCAGAAAGAGTAAGAAACATTTTCCCAGTGGTGTTGTATTTTAACAGACATACGTTATATGTAAACATGTTGACATGCTTTGAGAAAAGATTTTATGGCATACACATTTTTTTATGAACATCTAAAATGAGGTATCTAAAATAATGTCTGTCCCTGCAAGCTCTGTCAAGCCAAAAATTGCATATTATTATTAATTTGTTTTTGAAAAGTAAAAATACTACTTTTTCCCTTAACAAAATTAAAAAAAATGTATTGCCACAATCCCATTTAATTTAAGTGTTTATATATATATATCCAAAACTAGTTTCAGTCCAGTGTTTAATTGTCAAAATGTCAAACCAAAATTATATTATTTATTTGGTATCTACTGTATATAGTACATTTAAGGTATTTATCTTTATGCAAATTAATTATAATCTGAATAAACTTCAGTGTTCAATTTATGATTTATACCCGTTTATACAGTAGCATTGCATTAGTGTTTGGTCCGAGTCCACCTTGTCGAGTCCGAGTCAAGTACAAGTCCTTAACCACCTGAGTTTAAGTGGGAGATATTTATTAATGTCTTGTCATCTTAATTTTATGCTGTTTTTTAAAGTTTGAGTCAGTATCAAGTCCACCTAAGTGCGTCCGCGTCCGAGTTCATTCCTGATGCAGTCCGAGTCCAAATCCAAGACTGAGTCCAAGTACCCAAACTCTACATTACATAAATCATTTGGACATTAAATTAAATTTTACCATAAATTCCCTGTATTTAAATGCGTATGTACAACTTTTCATATACCAATACAGCCGCTCCTGAACCAATTGATTGTGCCGGTTCAGATCTTTGTAGCATTTTCTAAAATTTAAAATCTAATTTAAAATCAAAATATATTTAACATAATTTTCCGCAATGTTGGCTCTGTAGTACGTTTCTTTAAAGGTTCTCCTTGAGCCAATGGATGTAGTTCCTAAAACTACGTGTTCCAACAGAGAATCGAAAGGGCCCGAAAGCGAAACTAAAGCATCCATGGAACCCATCTTCATAGTGATCAACGGTGACGTGGACTCCGGCTTCTTCCAGTCGTGTGGCGTACATGAGTCCGTCGTCTCTCAGCACGTCGTGCTCACAGGTCATGATGTAGGCGGGCGGCAGGGCCTTCAACACTTCAGTTTCAGCAAGCAAAGGTGCCGCTCTCACATCCAGCAGACCTGGCAGCTTCTCCACCAGCTCTGGGTCTCCGTGAAGCGGAAACACGGGTTTATAGTTCTTCTGAAAGGACACCGGAAGAAGCTTGGTCCAGTTGATCTTGGCTCTGGCCGCTGCCATCTCCTGGCCCTGATCCAGAGCCGTGTGGTTGTTTGCCAGCAAAGCAGAAACAAGTTTCTGATCCCCGTTTAGGTACTCCAGCCAAAAGCGGGCCATGATCGGACGGTGCAGGATGGGAATGTGGGCGTTCTGCTGGTATGAAGGTGTGTTGAAATCCAGGGCTTGAAGTACGGGGTAGACCAGGGCCTGAACTTTAAATTTAATAGGAACGCTACTGTCCAAAGCCATCTGTGAACAAAGTCAAAGAGGTAAATAAATGTGATTATTAGCCATCTTTTGTGATGAATAACTTTAATAACACACTATGGCACTCTAGTAAACAAAACATATGCAGTTTAGATAGATGGACAGATAGACAGAGAGATAAACTTCATGGCATAGATTCAACAAGGTGCTGGAAACATTCCTCAGAGGTTTTGGTCCATATTGTCATGATAGGATCACGCATTTGCTGCAGATTTTTCGGCTGCACATGATGCGAATCTCCCATTCCACCACATCCCAAAGTGTGCCAAGAAAATACCCTCCACACCATGCTCTTCTGCAGATCTCGGCCGGGTAACGATTGGTATTTGAGTTACTGTTGCCTTTCTATCAGTTCAAACATGTCTGGCCATTGTCCTCTCAGGCATTTCACAGAACTGCCAGTCTCCTCATTTTACTCTCATACTCTCAGTGATTTGTCGTACCTGTTGCGCCACAGCAGCGGCAAGGTTCCCTCCCGCGCTGTCACCTGACACAGCCACTCTTTTCAGGTCTATAGAGTACCGGCCCAACACCTCAGCTGTCAGGATGTGTTTTGAGGCCTGAAAAACATCATTATACTGATCTGGGAAACGTCCATCTGGAGCCAGCCTGTACCTGAACATACAAAATAAAACAAAATATACAAGTTAAAACTGGTAATTAAAGCCTTTAATAACGCAAAGACCATATGCAAGATCTACAGAAAATGTGCAACATTGCTTACTCAACAGATATTACGACTGCATCCAGCTCTTCAGCCATCGCCATGCACTGAAGGTAATATGGTTTCGTCTCTTTAAAGACAGAGAGAGCAATTAAAGATGTTATGCTGCTACTGAACACAACAAGCTTCTAATCACAACTTTAGAAGTAGGAAGTAGATAGCATTTCCGATAGCACAAGGCAGCTTTAAACCATAGATAATATCACCAAAAAAGTTCATGAAAACATTACAAGTGTCATGAAATGATTAAAGTTGGCATGAACAGGAAGTTGCGATAACCATTTCTTCCCTATTCATAGTTTTCAGTCATGTGACTGGCGTGGAGACCTGGAGGTCAAAACATCCATAGAACGGCAGCTGTTTGCAGAGTTTAGCTCCAACCCTGAAAAAAAAAACCTTACCTGACTGTAGCCTTAGGGCAAACTCCAATCGGAAATGAGCAACCCTATGCCCTAATAACTCCGTAGGGCAGAACCCTTGAAATTGGGACTTTGGAGGGAGCACTTTGCGAATGGAACATACTTTGTGAAGGAAAGACTTTGTAATTTCCTCAATAGCTTCACGTGGAATGTTACAACAACAAACCTAGTTAGCGACAACAGGAATATTTTATTGCTGTTAATATAAAATATAATAAATGTACATTTATAACGAAGTTTTCAAAATATGCTTTGTGTGGTGTGTGTGTGTGTGTGTGTGTGGTGTGTGTGTGTGTGTGTGTGTGTGTGTGTGTGTGTGTGTGTGTGTGTGTGTGTGTGTGTGTGTGTGTGTGTGTGTGTGTGTGTGTGTGTGAGTGTGTTCCTGCTGATCTACAGAAATAGAGAGAGCTTTGGTGATAACTGGGAGAATATTTAATTACTACAATAGTGATTTCTAGCTAGAAATTACATCAAAAGTGGAAAACAATTATCAAAAACGTACATTTACACACAAATTGACTTTCAGATGCCATGTTTATTTTATGGCTCAACTGTCATAGAATGGAAAGCAGAGGATTGTGGGATATCAAAGGCAATGAAGGATACATCTATGCTACCTTCAAAAATCCATCAGATTAAGGTATTTTAGGAGACTATCATTGGATTCGGACGTGCCTTGATGCCTTCCTACCTTGGAATTCATCCTCCGAAGGCAGCATTTATCAGTTTTCGGATGCAGCAGAGCTGCAGAGGGGAAGTTATTTTGATTAAAGATTACGAGGGCACATTAAATTTTTAAAAAAAAATGATGTCATGCAGACATGATTATGACATTCCTGATTTGAATATTTTCTTCAGGAAAAAAAAAAATTGTAACAGTGATATGTTTTGGTTTTTACCCCTTACCCCAACTTTGGATATATCATTTTTAATAAATAAAGCAATATTCCATAAAAAAGAACTGTCATGGTGATTTCATAAAGTTACTCACCATGAATTGATTTCATGGTGTCTTTAAACTGAGAAGTGTTCCTTTCTCAACCACATGAGGGTGCTTCGAGACTGCTGAGCAAATCTCTTTTTCTCGCTCCCTCTGTCAACAACTTCTAATGTATTCAACAAAATGCTTGACTTACATGAAATCATATGCAACTTAACATTAACAATCTATCACCTACTTGTGCTACAGAGTGCCCATCCACCTCCATGGAAATAGACCACGCCTCTTTTGAAGCGCTGCTCCTGCCCTTCAGCAGTGGACTCGAATACTAGCGCTTCCACTCCTCCAAAGGAAGCCTCTGTGATCCGCACGGTTGGGCTGGACTGATTACTTTTTACATCCTCCCAAGACGAATAGTACTTTACAAAACCGAACGGGGAACTTAGTCCAAGGTCATGAGCTACAAAACTCTACGAGAGAAATCCAAAAAGATGAGTTTTTGTCAGCAGATCTCTTTAGTAAACTACCTCATTGCACCTGTGTGTGTGTGTGTGTGTGTGTGTGTGTGTGTGTGTGTGTGTGTGTGTGTGTGTGTGTGTGTGTGTGTGTGTTAATACAATAACATTTCTATGAATATGTATTTCAATGCAAAATCTTACCAAATGCATCGTGCCACGTATCATAGCATCCATAAACATGAGTTTCCATGGCTCTGATATAGTGCTGGGCAGAGGCAGATAAATATAATAAGCAGCTGCTATTGACAGTAAAATTGTACTGATCAAAATGGACCGCATTATTATTTATGTTAAGCATTAAAATGACCGCTGCACAAATGTCATGCAGTCCTATATGACACTTCACCTGACCTCACACTGTATAGATTATGAAACTACAGCAACCTTTTTATATTAAAAGTCCTCTTGTCGAAATTAAGTTATTGTTTTTATTTCACTGCAGTGGTTTTTGAGTTTTCATTCTTGTTTTATTTTTTTTATTTTTTAATGGTTTTATTGTTGTTTCTTTTCCTCTGGATTCGTTATATAGACAGACTTTTATTTTAAAATGTCTGTTCCGTACCGTCCCCTATAAGTCTGCTATTTTTGGTTTCGGTCTGGGTCCTATTCTTATGCTCTTAAAACTTTGTATGCAGGGGGAAATAGCTCAGTGAAATTAGGACATTGTAAAACACAGAGACTATATATCTATTTCTTATCGGAGCACTGGCCTTCTCTTTTTTTTTTTTTTTTTTTTACTAATGTGTGATTATAAAATTGACAAATTCCCAGTGAAACTTTCTGCCTGTCATGCTCAAGCTTCATTGGCTTGGAAACTGTATACATTTTTTTTTTTTTTTTAATTCGACGGCAACTCGATGGCAGCCAAATTGCGCCAGAACGCCCCACCACACCAGCTTACTGATGGAGAGGAGACAGTGATGAAGCCAATCAGTATGGGGATTATTAGAAGGCCATGATGGACAGAGGCCAAGGGGCAAATTTGGCCAGGATGCCGGGGTAGGGGTTACACCCCTGCTCTTTTTCGAAGGACATCCTGGGATGTTTAATGACCACTGAGAGTCAGGACCTCGGTTTAACGTCTTAACATATTTATTACAGCGGTTATTATATTCATATATACTATATTAATAAATATGACATATCATTTTACATGGCATGATGATGACAGTAGAATGTGATGGAAGTGTAAAATTATGAAATGCACTGACATAAACAGTCCAAAACAAAGTCCCAGGTAAAGTATGCCATGCCTGAGAATGTGAAACCTCCAATCATTTTGTGGACAAAGCACATGGTTTTAAATGATTTCTTTTTTCATGTTGGTATCTTGAATAAAATGTATGATTTATTTTGAATTCATTCATATGAATCGATATTTAACCATTTCACAGATAATTTTTTTTTCTGTTTCACAGATTCCACTGAAAATCAGCGATACCAATGGTTTATTTCCCAAGGAAATAAATGCATGCATTCGGAATGTATTAATCACTAAGATATGTGATGCACTCATTGAGGCATGGTGATGTGCATCTGTGCAGACTCCACGCCCAGATGCAGCTGCACAAAACTAGGGCAGAGAGCACAATTGCATGCTTGTGTGTGCGCATACACAAAAATGCACACCACTGCAAATCTTGAGTGTGAGAGACATGAACTAACTTGTCTTCCCATCTGCTCATAGAGCATTTGGAAAAACAAGAAATGAAACCTTATTGCAATAAGTGTCCTGTTTTAATTTTGAATGGACCTGCTTTGACACACTTGTAAAAAGGCATTATAACTGGTAATTATTATATTATATATATATATATATATATTATATATATATATATATATATATATATATATATATATATATATATATACACATACAAATTGTCTACTTTTTTGGTCACACTCTGCAGAATTATTTCACAATGAATTATTTATAATATTTGTATAATCAGGATAATTTTGCATTATGTGGCATTATCCATATAATACAAAGTACTGTAGCTTAAGCCCACTGCTACTGCAACAATAGAATATTGTTATTAAAACATTATTTCAGTAGCTTTGGGCCTGATCACTGCGCTTTCATTTTCATTCAATTCTTCACAAATAATCAGTTGCATTGATGTTGCATAGTCTCTCCCCTGTGAAGGGCTGCTTTCCTTCTTTACCTCTGTCCAGATAAAACGTTGTCGGGATAATTACGGTTCACGTGGCTACACGGAAGCGATGAAAAATTCTGTATTATAAATTTTTCAAGGCATTTTAAATTTAAAAACTAAAAATTTGAGAACGTTTAAAATTCTAAATATATTTAACATAACAGAATACTTCAGCTCTGCTAGAGGTTCTCCTTCAACCAACGGATGTAGTTCCTAAAACTCCGAAACCCCACAGAGAATCGAAAGGGCCCGAAAGCGAAACTAAGGCATCCATGGAACCATCTTCATAGTGATCAACGGTGACGTGGACTCCGGCTTCTTCCAGTCGTGTGGCGTACATGAGTCCGTCGTCTCTCAGCACGTCGTGCTCACAGGTCATGATGTAGGCGGGCGGCAGGGCCTTCAACACTTCAGTTTCAGCAAGTAAAGGTGCCGCTCTCACATCCAGCAGACCTGGCAGCTTCTCCACCAGCTCTGGGTCTCCGTGAAGCGGAAACACGGGTTTATAGTTCTTCTGAAAGGACACCGGAAGAAGCTTGGTCCAGTTGATCTTGGCTCTGGCCGCTGCCATCTCCTGGCCCTGATCCAGAGCCGTGTGGTTGTTTGCCAGCAAAGCAGAAACAAGTTTCTGATCCCCGTTTAGGTACTCCAGCCAAAAGCGGGCCATGATCGGACGGTGCAGGATGGGAATGTGGGCGTTCTGCTGGTATGAAGGTGTGTTGAAGTCCAGGGCTTGAAGTACGGGGTAGAGAAGAGCCTGAACTTTGAATTTAATAGGAACGCTACTGTCCAAAGCCATCTGTGAACAAAGAGATAAATAAATGTAATAGTGGATCAGGGGTGGATCATCTTAAACTAAATATGAGAAATATATATGTATATATATATATGTATATATATGTATTATAATTTCTATTTTTGGCATTTATAAAGGCTTTTTCACACCAAAAGCTAAATAAATTAGCTCCTGGCTTGATGAAATGTAAATTTAAGCCTGTACACTAGAGGGCGCAGCTCAACAACCTTTCAGCTGTGCTGCATTCTGGATTGTAGAAGAATAGGACCAGGGGAGAAGAAAGTTCAACACTTTAGGCCTGTCCCAAATGGTGACTTCATGTAGACTTGCGGTCTCGTGGACTTAAATGCGCTGCTCGCCGAGTTACGAGTCGTAGGCCGTCCATTCGTCATGTAACACACTGAAGTGTGCTCAGCAGGCCTCCTTTGTACCTTGAAGCGTCTTCCGCGAAGCCTGCATAGAAGCAGCTCGACGCACTTTAACTACCAGGAATCTTGCGAAGGCCAATCAGACAACAGATGGGAGGAGATTCACTCACGGACATGTTACATGGTGAGAAGAATATTAAGTGTAATTATCATTACGGTTTTTGACAAGTTTAAAAAAAAATGTGATCATGACCAGGGTGATGTCTCAAATATAGGCTATAAGCGTGAATATACGATCACTTTGATTCATAAAAAATAGATGTCAGGGCTTTTACTGAGTCATATGTAAACACAACAATAATAGGCAGATATTTCCGAACTGTAGCTCCTGTCATATTATAACAACTTTCTTTTACTGTTATGATAACAACACCAGACCGTTTCCTGTTTCGGCGTGACAATCGAGTCTGTCCCAAATACCTTCAATGCGCCTGCGGACTGCGTCAAGGGCCTATAGGTCTGCACTACATGACGTCACAAGTGTGGACTCTGAGGAAGTCCACAGTCGGAGTGTGCATTTGGGACAGGGCCTAACTTCAGCAATAAAAAAATAAACACAAATGTGATGCTTATCTAAAGTCATTTTTGCTTATTGTAAGTGATTTGTATGAATTGTAATTGAGTCGACGTCAGATCAAGAATTGCTAAAGGAATATTCACACAAAATGAAATTCTGTCATCATTTACTCACCCTCAAGTTGTTCCAACTTGGTTAACTTGGGTGAACTATCCCTTTAATAAAGTGAGATTCATATATGTTTGCATAATATTATGAATTTGCATTTTTTTCAAATTCATTTTGAGGAATACTGAATCTATTTTTGCGCAAGTGAGATGGGTAAATGCCTGCTCACATTTAGTCTAGAACTATAATACGCATCATATTCACATTTAATGTTCTGATTTCTCTCAACATGAAGACAGGAGAGCTGTAAGTCAATAAATGGGAAGACAAAGTAACTTACATTACTTATTTGAAAAAATAACTCAGATATTTTGTTGTAAATGAAAAGTAGTATGTTACTTTACTAGTAAATTAATCTGATTACGTAACTCGCTTTACACAATATTATTAAAAATAAAATAACACTGTTAATTTGTAGGGATTTGTCGTACCTGTTGCACCACAGCAGTGGCTAGGTTGGCCCCGGCGCTGTCACCTGACACAGCCACTCTTTTCGGGTCTATGTGGTACCGACCCAACACCTCAGCTGTTAGGATGTGTTTTGAGGCCTGAATGGCTTCATTATACTGATCTGGGAAACGTGCATCTGGAGCCAGGCTGTACCTGAACGTACAAATTATACAAATGACAGCCAGTAATTAACAAAATTGAGTTTGTTAAGGATGTAGCAATAAAATCACACAGTAGACAACAAGTGCATTGCTTACTCAATTGATATTACAACCGCATCCAACTCTTCAGCCATGGTCCTGCACTGAAGGAAATATGTTTGCATCTCTTTTAAAGAAAAAAAGAAGTAAAAAAAAAACACTCACTACTTCTGCCAACAACTTTCATTTTTACACAGATTTCTTTATATGAAATCACATGCATTTAACCTACTTCCACTGCCAAGCGTCCATCCACCTCCATGGAAATAGACCACACCTCTTTTCAAATGCAGCTCCTGGTCTGATGCAGTGGACTCAAACACTTGTGCTTCCACTCCTCCAAAATGAGTATCAGTGACCCAGATGGCTGGGCTGGACTGTGGGCCCTTTATTTCATCCCATGACGCTGCGTACTTAGCAACATCGAAAGGTCGACTCAGTCCAAGATCGTGAGCTAAAAAGCTCTATGAAAAAATACTAAAAGTTAGAAGGATTAGAGAGAGCAGGATTGTTATACACCCTATAAGGGTCTGAAAATCTCTTTAAGAAAATTCCATTTATTTAGAATGGACATAAGGAAGACTATGGCAGTTTACTTCTGCATTTCTAAAACCATTACAGGCTGAAATCCCACATTTTTAATTTGTATTATTGACAGATATTAGATTTAATATAATCGAACTAAAATTAACCAAGCATTAAAAGTCAGTAGATTTAAACACATTAAAATTTTTGGTGATTTTTGAAATTCCCATAATCAGAAGTCAATAATTAAAAAAATACAACAATTATACAAAAGTCAATTTTTTATAAACTCTGTTGAAGTGATATTAAATTAATTGAAGTAAAATGGTGAAACGATAAATAATCGATTTAAATCCCATGACGCAGTGTACTTTACAACTTCGAAAGGTCGGCTCAGTCCAAGATCGTGAGCTAACTAAGCTCTATGTAAAAAAAAAAGCCTAAAAAGTTAGAAGGTTCATTGGTACACACCCTAAAAGGGTCGGAAAATCTCTTTAAGAAAGTTCCATTTGGAACATAAGGATAAGGTCCTAAAGATTATGATAGTTTGATTTCTCAAATCCCACTTTTTTTTTTTTTTGTATTATTGAAAGATATTAGACACAGTAATCTAACTCAAATTAACCAAGCACGAAAAGTTGGTAGATTTAAAACCATTAAATGTTTGGTGATTTTGGCATTTCCCACATCAGAGGTCAACATTTAAAAAATAATGTAACTATCATACAAGTCAAAATGTTAATCAACACTTGAAGTAAAAATATAATGTTTTTTTTTTTACACACATTGTAACATTTTATATTTGTTATCAAAGTTATTCTTAAAAATGGTTATAGTATATAGTTATAGTGTTTAAACTTTATTCAAGCATTTCACTTTTTAAAAATGTAATATTAAACAATTTCTGACTGTGCCATAGCTCTCCCTCTTTTATGTATGCTTAAATACTGTGTCCACATTGAAATTACATATAATGCATATTCTATATAATGGAAACAAATGCAAAAACTTACCACATGGATTTTTCCACGCAATATTGCATCCATAAACATGAGTTTCCATGGCTCTGATATAGTGCTGGGCAGAGGCAAATAAATATAATAAGCAGCTGCTATTGACAGTAAAATCGCTACGATCAAAATAGACCGCATCATTATGATGGATTAAGTTAAAGAACATAAGAAACGTATAAAACTATACCGGTCTCAGCGTTGACATAGTGACTGACTGAATGAATGTATGATGTTGTAATACCTCATCTGACCCAGAGAGCAGTGGTTTTGAAATCACAGTAAATTTTACTTTAAAAGTCCTCAGGTATGAGACCTCTAAATCCATCTTTTTTTAATTTTGTACATTTTAAATTATTCGTTGATTTTGGTATTCATTTTACTACTAATGACTTTTCGAATTAAGTGACATTTAGGCGAACGTTTAAGTAAACGACATCTCTTGTTGATTTTTTTTTCTGCACTGCTAGAAGACGGCGACTTTTATTTTGAAGTTTTCTTCACACTCAGTCATGTAACAGCACTTTTTGAGCAACAGTTGTTTACATACGTCACATTGGAATGTACTGTAAATCGGACATATGTTAGCCCAACTATACAAGCTCTACACGTGTTTTACAGTTTTTACTACTTTTACTAAAAATGCAATTACTACTACCTCTACTACGATTCAGTGTATGGAGATAGGCCTATATTTATGTATAATATTAGTAATCTTGATAATGCTGCTTTTTAAAAGTGATTATTAATGCACTTTAATGCACAATTGATTGATCCTAGACTGTGAACAAATCGGGTTTAAAGGTTTAAATAGGAGATCTGATCTGATCTGGTTACTGTAATGTTAATGGCCACTAAGTGACGCTGTAGTTCATCTTTATAATATGGTCACCCCATAATACCCACACTATAATACCAATATAGGAAATCTTCTTTTTTTACACTTAATTAGGCTAAATAGCATTTCAACAAAAGCCAAAGAATACATTACTGTAGCTGTTCACTCATATCACGCAAACGCCAATCACATTATGGCAAGCAAAAGCAAAATTCCAAAATAAAAAGTGTTTCAAAAACTTTGATTAGTGAGTTGGAATGTAATAATAATACAATAAATATTAGATGAACATTTAAGATAACCAATACACGGTTATTATAAAGTATGTGTAGCCATGGAATATGATGATGGGAGTGTGACATTATAGACAGATTCCACCACTGTGGCTTTTATGAGATATCAGTCCTAATAAACAAAATCCTGTGTATCATATTTGAGGATGTGGAACGTACAAAAAGGAACTTAATACTTTTTGTGGATAAAGCACATGACTTTTAAACCAGTAATGGGTTACATGAGTTGAATGCTTTGTATTGTGAAATAAAAAAAATATTATTATTATTATTATTATTATGTTGCATATAAGTAATATAAATAAATATTCATGTATATATCGTATAATATAAAATTATTCATTAAAAAATGTCTTCACTATATTTCTGTTTCAAGCTACAGTCACATTTCCAGAAGAGAGCTAGTTTAAGAACATTTATAAAAAAAATATATATATAATATTTTGCTTTCAGCCTGGCCGAGCCTAATTTATCCTAACAGGACAATCTCTCCTAACATCCCCCTTTATCTGCATCATCATCAGACATTTCTGCGGATGCGGTCACTGCTGGAATGGACCGGGAGAGTATTTGGTGTAATACGGTAAATACGGATCTACACCCCCATGTGCGCTTCCACATAATTGACATGGCGGAATTCCACACTGGTCTGGTCTGGTCCACCGTGGACTTCGCAGCAACGGAATGACATGCTTTCCATTTCGGGCATTTAGGGACTAAAGTGTTAATAAGTAAGATTTACTGAATCCAAGGTAAGTAGACGCGTTTTTCTTCAAAGTAATGTATTTTACGGAGCGCGCGGAGACATTGTTTCGAAAAGTTTCAAGTTGCAGAAAAGCGCGAGCCGGTTGCCTCATTGATGGGAAAGGGAAGTCTTGAATTTAATGGGAAACGAAACGAAACCTAAACGAAACTTGGTGCTTTAACACATAAAACATTTGCGTGAGCTGATTTACTTCGTTTTTACATGAATCTATTTTGACCGCTGTAGCTATTTTAACAATAGCCTACTGCAATTTTAGGCTATGTACATCTTGTGTTTTTTTATGTTAGAAAAAAGTAATAATTCGTTATCCTCATTAACACTGTTTTATCAAAATTTACTTCCACAACACTCGTAATGTCCAAGTGAGAATTAATAGAGGAGACTTAGATTCTGTCCACTGCATCTTTCTCGGAAAATTCTGGAATTCGATACCGATTCGTTACGAAACGTTTTTCCCCCCATCAACACGGGGCCTGTTTGTATCATCTCGCATTTCATTAGGTGTTATACATGAAACATTTTTATATAAGAATAAGTCGGGTAAAGATGCCAAAGACATTTGGAAAGTGACACGTCAATTCCCAGCATCAAGTTGTTTGCTTAAGCGTCACGCGAATATATAATTTTTAACTCCTTGTAACGTCATTGTAATGAGTGTGACGTATGCTGTATATTGTACATAAAACCCAGTTCCGTATACATTGTCATTGCGATTAACAAAGTTGTCTACATCGTTCTAATGGGAAGTTGTGGGAACTTACACTGTAGAATTGGTGTTCTTTTGAGTCGATTCTTTTCAACGAATCAGAACCGTTCACAAAAACAGTCAGGGCTGCGTTTCTCGCGTATTATCATTGGCAACACTGACTTGATCAGTCCCTAAAGTTCTCGATTAAAAAAATACACTCATTGAACTGAAGAACCGTCTGTTTCAGACGATAAAGCTGACTGTACAGTATTTGTAGCGTTTTGAGGATTTGATTTATGGGATGTACAGAGGCACTTAGATGTGTGTATTGTTTACAGTTTTAATGAGGGAACTACAGTGAAGCATTGACATTTGACAATCCAATTAAAAATGAAAAATCAAACTAAAGAAACAGATAAAATTTATATATCAAAACATTGGATTTTGGAAATGTTTATGAGTTGATTGTGTCCGTTTAATCAATGCACATACAAAACACAGTTGTTTTTATGAAATCACATGATGACACAATTATGTCACGCTCTAAAAGAATCTCTGAATCACTTCGTTGAACCGAATCGAAATGAGTTAGACTCCCTAAGTAGACAGCTTCATTGATTAGAAGGGGAGTGTTCAAATGTTGCAGCGTTGACACTTTGTTATACCCCATGTCCTTTGGGAATTATAGTGTTCAAATGTAAACGGTTGCGAAAGAAAAAAGACTTGTCACAAAATCTGTTATTGTAGTGTTTTAGAAAAACACAAATATGGGTTGTGGATCATATTGTAGACCGGATTTTTTAGTCAGAGGAAACCCGATCCTAAATACATGACGTCATCTGACATTCCAGAGCGAATCTTGAGGTGCAGAAAGCTGCCTTGTAGCAGTGGCGATTCTAGGGGGTGGCCTGGGGTGGCCAGGGCCACCCCTGAAAGCTCATTGGCCACCCCTGTGGCCACCCCAGATCTGATAGGTAGTTTGAAAAGTTCGTCAACACAAGAAACAAGAGAAATGCTGTCAATCAATGATGACAGCTGATCAACTGATTTAGGGCCAGTTTTACATTTTTAACGAACACCGTAATGGTCGTACTGAGGCTGTGAGAGCTGATTTCTGCTCAGCGGACGTGTGGCCATGCAGGTCAGGTGACCCACGAGATGAACGCGCCGGCTGCAGCTGCTCCGTGAAACAGGAGGACGGTCACAGTTACAACAGCAACAATACAACAACGATAAAAACACTGGAATCTGTAGATTGAGAGGTATGGTAATTTAATGTTTAGTTATATCGTAGTACCCTCTGAATGTGTAGGAAAACTGAAAAAGTCGAACTACAAGGTACTAGCTAGCTTAGCAGCCAGCAAACCAAGTTAAGAGTGCAGACAGTTGAAGAGGGCGCGCGCAGCTCTTAAAGGGGCCACACCTTATTTCCACTCGTTACACCGCCATGAAATACGAAACACTATTTTCTGGACTGAAGACTGAGGGTGTTTTTTTTGCAGATGTGTGTGTGTTCAATAGAGCTAATGTTATATTTTTGGCCAACCAGTGAGTGAAATATAGTGTGAAAGTCTAGATTTAAGTTATAACACAAGAACAAGCTGTGACTTATTTATTTGCTCTGTGATTTAAGGGCTGTTTAAAAAGGATTTTTGTTTGTATCAATTAGCTCATCTTCACACACAGTCCACATATTTTTTAGACGTATAAATAGGCAGAGCAAATTGCATTCAAAAAATGGCAAGTTAATTTATGAAGAAGCATCTTGACCATTTATGATTCTAAGTCTTAACTGTTTGATTTAAATAATGTATGCTGAATCAAAGCCAACGTTTCAATTTATACCTTCATCAGGGCCTTGGACATGAATACTGTCTGGGTTAAAAAACACTTTTTGCACATTTTCATACATCACAAGGCATCCTAATGACATTATTCAGTCATCAGGCCATCATCTGGGTTACCTGTATTGTTACCCATGTTTGCTTTACTAATTTAAGTCCCCTTTTGTGGTTAAATAAAAAACACACCTGGCAAAGAACAAACTAAGAAATTCAAATTAAAAATCTCTAACAAATTATATCTAAGCTAAATAATAACAAACTAAGCATGTAAAGAACAACAAATATTTATGTTTTTTCCTTACAAGCTTAGTTTTTCTTTTGCTTTTACAGATACACTTTTTAATAAGGTCCTATCATTAAGCATTTTGGTTTATCCTGATGGATTTCTGTGTTTTTATGTAACCACAAGATGGTGCCTTAATTAGTAAAGCAAACACAGGTAACAATACAGGTGACAGATGATGAGCTGATGACTGATACATGTTATTCTATAGGATGAGTTAAGAGCAGTTTAATTTTGCTACTCTAGTCTAACTTTAATCAAACGAGACAAGGATTTTAATTCACTACAAGAAAATAGCTCTTAGAAAATGTTTACCCTATCCTGACCATAATTACTGATTAAAAATAGACATGTAAAAATAACCAGAGATACTTGAGAACTGTGATAGGTGGTTAGGATTGTTTTTAACAGGATATACACTTTTATTTGACAGTTATGAGACAGGAAATCATGGGAGAGAGAGAGGATGTGACATGCAGCAAAGGACCGGGATTCGAACCATGGTCGGCTGCTTATGTATACGCATTAAACTTCGCTATACCATGGCCACCCCAAACTAGCTTTGTGTCCCATCTTGGCCACCCCCCAAAAAATGTCCTGGATACGCCACTGCCTTGTAGACTTTAGAGACTCCAGCCTTGGCGTCAAGTTTGATTTCTCTCCTTTAAGTCATTGCTGTAGTAGTTCTAGAGTTAAAAAAGTTCTGCAATGTGAAGGTTTTAAACTTTACTGCAGTCAGTGTAAACTTCACTGAGACTCAGCCCCGTTTCAGATGGTTTATGTCAAAACACAGGGGTTTGCAGACTAATACGCACTAAAGTTTTATTGTAAGTGATGCTTTAAATTATGTCCTGTGAAGGAAATGCACATTTCTGTGGTGGTATCCTGACCACAGTGTGAGCACTGGTTTGTCAGCATCTTGCACCCCCATTAAAACACACAGGCATACCCTGACCCCTCCCAACCCTACAGCTCTTTGGCCCCAAACTCAAACATTAAAAGAATGCAGTGCTTGTGGGTACACTGTAAAAACAAACCTGTAGGATCTTCTCAACAAAATTGTGGTAACAATTTGCAGTTTTCACTTAATTTGTTGGTGTAGATTTCCTCACGTTTTGAGTAAAGATACCCACATTTAAAGAAATTTGGTAGCCTATCTAACATTTATCAATTCAATACATTACACAAATAATTAATGCTTGATTGTTATTGTATGTTGGGGAAATCGCTTTTGTAGCTAGCATAGCACACAAACTGGTGTGATGTCATTTAGAACAAAATCAAGCCAAAATAAAGTAAATTCAGAAGTTCAAAATAGCTTGCCAAAGTGAACTTTCTGGAAAAATTTGCTTCAGACGGTAAACACCTTTAAATTACCATTGGTCCATTGCGATTACATGGGTGTGCTCTGAGGCTCTGCCGCCTTTGTCATGGAAAGATTCTCTGGTTAATTTCTTCCGTTTAATCCATCGAGGTCAGACACGAGTAAAAACACGAACACACTGGAGAGCTGCTTTATATTTTACATTGAAGTAGTGGTTCTCATTGAAAGCGACACTGACACTGTTTGTCATGTTCAATACTGTAAAGCTGCTTGCTATAAAGTAGGCTGTTGTATAAAGTGCTATATAAATAAATGTATGGTGGCGAGTGTTGAATTGCAGAGCTGGTGCAAACATGCCCATGTCGCTATGATCAGATGCTTTCTTTACTGCCGTTTTCTCACCACTGTCATTTTTTTAAATTTATTTTTTTATCAGTGTGGTCGGATGTTTCGAACTTCTCTTTATCCCTAAGTAGTGAATGAAAAAGAACTTCGCTGTGAATCAGGGCCTTAAGTTACTTGTCACTGCACTGACGTTAGTACAGCTATTACTCATTGCTCATTCTAATCCTGTTTTATCATGTCTAGTACACCAGCTTTGTTCTTTAGGTTCTCCCCTGTCCACGAACTCTCTACTTTGAAGAGAGCTGATGTTATCTAGGTAACAGAAATGCGTAGGCATTTGTGCTAATGGCATTGGATAATCAGATGTTTTGCTCTATTTGTCTCCATCATTTCCTCAGAGCAATTGTAATGATCTGTCGAGCTGTCAGTAGTCCTTTGTTGTCGTTATCGAATCGGTTGTGCCGAATTATTGCTAATGCCCATGCTACCCAGAGGGTAACTGAAATATTTTAATGAGAAACTCATGGTACATTTGTGAAGAATTTGGGCAAGGATCTAGCATCGGGAAGGGTGGTGGTGGTAGTGGTTCAAAATCTGGTTTAGGAATGGGTGATTCATGAAGTGGAGAATTTCTGGGAAACCTGATCACCATTATATCCTTGAGCAATAAACCCACAGGTCTCTCCTTCAGTGAAATTCAATTGGATTTTTTCCACTTTGTTCGGTTATGGTTAAAGATTCAAACAAACCTATAAGTATGAAGTAGTATTTCCTATTTCCAGTTGATACAATCCAACAGCACAATGGCTTTTCTCTGTTTGCTGATTCCAGTCTGTATTAGAGGTGGAGATTTTTAAGAATCATCTTGTAGGTTATATCATCAGTATGCTAGGTGTAGGTGATGGCATGATGTCAAGTCAGTAGGGCTGTCACTTTTGAGAAAAATCAAATTCGAACGGTTATCAAATATCAAGCAATGTATTCGAATATATTTAATTTCTACGAGCCCCCCCCACCAAAAAAAAAAAAAAACCCACCGTAACAAGATTCAATCACAAATTTATTAACAGTCTGACAGTCATAAACAGGACTCAGGCCTGTCTGAAAAAAAATCTTTGACTTAATGTTTTAAACAGCAGGTTATCAACTTAATCTAAGAAGTGCCACTATGCATAGCCAATCACAAAATTAGGCTACATGGAAAAAAACTGAATCGGAACAGCACGGCACAAACAATAACGTGACAGCTTAAACAGCAGCAGGAGTAATAGCCTAGCCTAATTCATCATAATATTGTTTGCTAGAAACACCAATTTATCTACTTGCACTCACAGGTAGACTATTTGCGCGTCAATGCTGAGAGAAGTGGTATCACTTTAAAAACCGG
Organism: Chrosomus eos; assembly: GCA_036326025.1. Taxonomy (NCBI): domain Eukaryota; kingdom Metazoa; phylum Chordata; class Actinopteri; order Cypriniformes; family Leuciscidae; genus Chrosomus; species Chrosomus eos. The sequence continues at coordinate 11,647,643 of CM070840.1, forward strand.
ATAGTTTATTTATAGTTCGAATACGGATATTTCACGTCATGTTCGAATGCATATTTGAATATCAAATAAAACGTGACAGCCCTACAAGTGAGTGAATAATGAATTCAATCGATTTGTTCAAAAATCAGATTTAGCAAGAGTAGTATAACAAATAGATAAAAAATTAAAAAATCAGTTGGATGATTGATTCAATGACTTTTTCATAAAGACAGTCAAACTGTCATTCATTAAAAAACAGATTAATTCAGGAATAAAACAAATGAAATGGCGGAATTCAGAATTGCACAAAAGCACACTTCTCTGTATTTCTTTCACTTCTGATCCTGTTTTCTTGCGTTGGAATGCACAAAATGGAATTTTAGGTGATGAGACCAAACTTTTCCTGCTCTTTTATCTCTTCAGTCATCAGTTGCTGGAGGCTGGATTGAACAGTTAATATTGGTCGTTGTCTCTTCTGGTGAGCATCACATCTTTGATCCTCTTATGCAGGTAGATCCAGCGGTGCTTTGCATTAGATGTTTCATGAATTGGGTGATCTACCTACAACCTTAACTGTCTACAGCTATTAGTGTTACATGGTTGGTACAGATTTCCTGTTACACAAATACACATAGCATAGCTTGCCTCTTTATAGCTGAGGCCCAAATCAGGATAAGGAATGTGACCTATTGACCTTTAGAAGAAGAGGGAGGGAAAGGGACTATGGTGAAGAGTGCTGCCTGTTCATTCTGTACTTGCATGCATGTTTATTCCCACTTTGGCATGGCTGGAGGTTTGTAGACTGAAGTTTTTTTTAATATTAGTGACAAGAGGGTTTTATGAAGAAAATTAAGCTCATTGCGACTTGATAAATTATTATAAAAAGAGTTAGGTAAAATGATTAAATATATAGGTAAAATAATTCTTGCAAAACAATTGAATATTTTTCAGGATGTGGTAACATGTTTATTTAAAAAAAATACTCTCTAAAACTCATAATGTGTATCTTTATAGAATATGTATACATTGTTCCTGCATGCTGTATGTTTTGATTCCCTGAAAAGAACCAGCTCGTAAGGGTTGTCTGTTTGGGAATCAGACTGTGGTGTTCACATTATTAATAGGTGTGTTCGACTTGAAGCAGCGCTGCGCTGACCGATCTGTGTATGACAAACGTACAATTTGAAAGCATACGGAGCATCTGCTGTTTAATCGCACTTGCTGTACCTTGATGTAGTACAATGATCGGTTTTGATGCGCTGCTTCAAGTCGAACACTTCTGTTAATTTTTTGTTTTTATTCACCAAAAAGAACCCGTTCATAAGAGTCATTCTTTTGTGATTCAGTTTACACCATTCAGCCTGTGTTTTGACTTACAAAAAATGAACCAGCACATATGAGTTATGTTTGTTTGGGAACTGGACTACGCTATTTTTGATCTAAGTTTTTGATTTACTAAAAAGAACCAGATCAGAAGAGTCATTTGTCCTGGTATTGGACTGTTGTTAATCACATTTTACATATATATTTTAAATTCACTAAAAAGAACCAGCTCATAATATTTGTTTATTCGGATATCTGACTACGCTGTTTGTGCTATATGTTTTTGATTCACTAAAAAGTACCGGGTCTATACACTGGTTGAGCTGTATGTTTGTGTGGGAGTCTGTGTTGTGTTGTGCTGTGGACTCCATCTTTAAGCTAACGGTAGAGAGGCTCTCGCGTAGAAATAAGTCTACATACTTTCATAGACAACCTAGGAAGTCAGGGAAGGTCTTGTTTTTTTAAAAGTCTCATTACAAGCTGTTCAAACATTTGCAATAAAATGCGATTTATACATAAATTCTTACATATAGCCCATTTTGAAGAATCTATATATTTATTTTTTTATCTAACCCTCTCTCCCTTTCTCAATCTATACCTCCTCTTTTTCCTGTCCCTGGACACAATTAAGATGTTATGGGTGTGAGACTATACATTTCTCTGCGGTGACCCTGCACAACTCCTCCGTGTGACTGGAGAACTCAGTTTGACCCAGTTAAGATGCTCCTCTGCTCCTTCTCAGTGCTCCGAGGCCAGATCACATTTCATATTGGGGTTATGCAACACTGAATTTGGATCCTGGGAATCTGTGTCGTCTTTCTCTGCACTGTCCCTCATTTTTTGTCCCTTCTCTTCTTGTGTCTTTTACTGTAAGTTCTGTAAGGGGAGAGTGGATAGAGTTTCAGTGCGTGGAGAAACAGGGTCAGCTTTTTGAGCTCAGCTGGGTGTGTAACTGCATTATTGTGCCTTCAGGGAGAAACCAGGCCGTGCTTCAGAGTCTGTGGTGTCAGTGTTGGGTAACACTTTTTTCTCTTAAACAGGACAGAGGTGCTGAGACCAGTCCTGATGCTGTTGTATAGAGTAAAGGCAAAAAAATAACAATTTAATATATCACAAATTCTCTTAGACCGCAATGAGTTTAATTGGAGAACATGTTTTGAACTGGAGAAACTGACTTCTTCAGTAATCTCTCTAGAGTATCAACAATTTCACAAACTGTTCTCAGATTTACCAAGATACCAAAGTCTGAAATCAAATTTAAGAGATTTTAGTACTAAAATGATCTGGTCTATGCTATCCACATTTTTTTGACTCGTATACGCATACTAATTTTTTGTTTATTTCTATTGAGGACCTGTCCTGAGATAAACTTGATATTAATCTAAAACATATTTGAGAACTTAATTGAATGGATAGTTCACAGAAAAAAGTAATTGTTTGCTAAACCTCATGTTGTGTTATAAGGGGATGCACAGAAATTTCGACTACCAAAAATCAGCATGTTCAGCGTTTTGTCTGATTGACTTTGTCTGCTGTATTAGGCCTACAAGTCTTATAAATGCATAATAATATTATGGGTGTGCGACATCAACGATAATATTGTAATTGGTTTTTTAACGATGTGCAAGCTGGTATGTCAATTCGAGTGTCACAATTTTTCTCATAGTGTTAGCAGTATCAATGCATGCCATCTCTGAACAGCACAGATACAGTCTGTAAATCCATCTAAATTATAACTTTATGGACCAGACTGAGACTTAAATGTATGTGTTTATTCATTAATAATCTGAATGAACATTCACAAATGTGTAATGACTTAAATTTCAGTCTTGTATGGTTATTGGCTATATACACCAATGGACAATAATATTCTGTTTATTATAAGCGCGTGCTGCATTTTTTTCGTCTGCCATTTTTAAATGCTTGTCTTCTAAAGTCGTTTGGATTCTGATTGACGGTTAATGTTTATATTGTTCATCTGCCGGAATAAATTGATTCTGAAAGTGATTTCAACTAGGCTTTATCGTTCCTTTGTGCTGTTATCATTAGTTGTGGTGTGGAAATTTAAAATTAGAATGATTTTCAAAACTTTTTCCTTGTTGTGATGTTTGTGAACAGACCTTTAAACTTGATAGTCAAGCTGAGTGATTCTAGGTATCAGACAGGCCAGCAACCCGACTAGAGCAATCTACTAGACCAGACGCAAATAAAGGCCAGTCAGTTGGTTCATTATTCTGCCACACTCCTGTAATGTGTCCTTGATTTCCTGTCTGTGCCTTGTCTGAGCCTTTATCGCTTCAGTTCCATTGTGGCTGAGATATTTTTAAAGAGGTGATGTCATCTGGCTGTAAATGCTGATCAGTCACAGACGTGAGTCAACATCAGGGAGATGGAAATGCTGAGCGCTCCGAGGTGAGTTACTTTGCTGGGGAAAAATGTGACATTTTAGATTTTTTTTGTTTTGTTTCAGCTGATCAGAGAAGGGATGGAATGAGAGAATAAAAGAACAAGGGGAGATGGAGAGGAAAAAGTGATGGTTTTCTTGGTTTCCCAGCTTCCTCCGTGTTATTATGTGCCATTAGCTGGATTATAGGCCCATGCCAGACTAGGTCCACATCTGGGACTGTAAACCTTCCAGATGCAAGAACAGATTTCTAAAAAGAATTAAATCTGTCTTATTGTGGTTGTGCGTGCGTGCGCACGTGTGTGTGTGTGTGTGTGTGTGGCAACGTGCTGTTATTACTGCTTGGTTGCTGTTGTGAAAGATTTTCCAAACTACTTTCTAATGTATAGTTAAAAAGACTACTATAAGAGTAGGTTGATTTCCCTGAAAAGTGTAAACATTGTGACTGTCATTTATCATCTCAGCCAATAGTGTATTATTGGCTGATAAGTTTTTGTTTGGAAATAATCATTATCTTATTTTACTTTTAAAAGTTTAAAAAGTTTGGTTTGGAAAGATTTTTTAAAAATATTTTTGAAATGTCTCGTATGCTCGCCAAGGCTGCATTTATTTAATCAACAATTCTGTAAAAACAGTAATATTGAAAAATATTATTGCATTTTAAAATAACTGTTTTCTATTTCAATATAATGTAATTTATTTCAGTGATGGCAAAGCTGAATTTTCAGCATCATTACTCCTCAGTGTCACATGATCCCTCAGAAATCATCCCTCAGCTGATCAGATTTGCTGCTCAAGAAACATTTCTTAATATTATCAGTGTTGAAAACAGTTGTGCTGCTTAATATTGTTGTGTAACCCGTAATTTATTGCTCAAAGGTTATCTCATGAGACTAATTGACCCTTCGCAAAGACCCGCCCTCCTTAGTTACTGTCGCTATGTTCCGACAAGCTATGCTGCTCTCATGCTCTCACCATGTTCTCACGCAGTGAAAAATACATCGCGGAGCAGAGAGGAGACTGACAACACGCGGACAGACAGGACAGACCAGGTTACTTTTCGGTTACTTTTGATATTAAACATATTAAACAAAGTCTCAGCTTTCAAATGTGGTCATTTTTTGAAAGAAATTTAAACAATAAATACCGTTTTTTGGGGCTCTTTAATGTGCCGTGACAGATCGCTGTAGAGCATCCGTTAAAGCTGCTCGTGATCCGATCATCTCTTCCTTCTAGTTCATTTATAGCATCAAATAAACATGAACGAACATAAGAAGTAATGTTGTTTTAACCGCGGAAAGGCGTCAGTATATTCATTTTACCAAGTTAAAATCCTCCTAACTCTACTGGCTGCTTTTTCGGACAAAATGGCGGATGGCGAAGTATGATTGGTTAGAACACCTGTCAATCAAGCTCCACGCGAAGGGTCAATTGAATGTCTGGTTTTTCTTTCTCTGAAGCATCAGCCTTGCCTCATATGTTTTGTGACATTTTTGCGATGTCTTCTCAAACTCAAGAGGAGACTCATAGCACTATATAATATTAGAGATGTTATAGAGATTGCCTTTTAAATTCTTCATAATTGAACTATATTTACCTTCCAATAACTGCATTTAGTTGCATCTTTATCCAAACAATAGGTGTATGAAGCTGCACTCTGATCCATGTACCTAAAATCTGAAGCGTTTTATATCCAGGTCTTGAGAAGAAATAGAAGATCTGAGATGTTGTCATCAAGGCAATGATGGTTTCACTAGTGTTGTTTTGGTTGTATGAAAGTCGTGCTGTTTAACTGTGAGGCTGACAGGGAGCTGGTCTAGGGAATACCCCACATCACTGGAACCTCAGCCGTGCCATGAAAGCCTTCTCTGTGTCTTTCTTGATTGACACTCACTGTGACGTGGTCACAACAACATGACCCGTGAAGGTAGGGGTCCCGCCTCTTTGTGCGACCCCCCCCCCCCCATACCCCATCTCCCCTCGCTCCTCGGCTCTGACATTGCATGAATCTCTCACTCTCTCAGGGGATTTAGCCCTTAAACGCCCCCTCTCAACCCTACAGAATTCAGACTCCTGCCATCCACAGGAATGAGGAGAGTAAACTGAAAAGAAAGAATGGACTGAGGGCCTGAGGGGTAAAGAGAGAGTAGGTGGCTGGGGGTGGGGGGTATGATTTTTGGACCCCAGAGGCCTTGGTGTGTTAAGCCGTTGTGTTAATGATTTTAGTTGGGCGGTAATTACAGGCCGAGGCAAAGAGCACTGAGGAAAGGTAAACAAGCATGCTCAGAATGAGAAAGACTGCAGGATGCTTTAGTAGTGCTTGAAGTGAGGTCAAAGGTGGTTAAAGACACGATGGTCAACTGACTATTCTTCCAGAACCTGACTTTTTAATTTTTTCGAAAAATATTTTTTTTGTGTTTCTTGGAATAATGATCCATTGTTGGTCCATAGTAATATAATAATATCAAATATTTAAAAGATATGTTTTATGTATATTATATGAATACAGATAAATATGTATATTAGGTTACATATGTCACGTTATGGAGATTGTTGATTATGAACCATTTCATGTTAACTTAAGGATGTTTTCTATAGTCAAATCTAAGACAGATTGGCTGTTGGTGGGTGGTGTGTGTTTAGCTCTGGAAGTGAAGGCATTTATGGCCCAATAAAAAGCCACTATCTCTATTCTATCATCTTCCTCTTTTCTAAAGATCAGAGGACGTCTCATGTCTACAACTCCTCACGTCTTAAAAATTCAGAGTATGGTATGCAGAGATTTTTGTGGTTTCAACAGGCAGCTGAAATTATTCTACAAAAATGCCACAAAACACCATGATTTTATCAACATTCTGCTATCAAAAAATCAATATAACCTCATAGTACCACCTCAGTACTTTTTCATAGCTTAAGGCTTCTTTCTATGTGATCACTGTAGTAGTTGTTGTTTTTCCTGGGCTACTGCAGAACATCAGATGAATGATTTTTGTTGCTCTGGGTTTTGACCCCTGGCGGTGACGTGCATGTTTGGAGTTAAATGGGACGGGTTATTGCTTTCGTAGAGGGAAATTGCACCAGTCAGCTGAGGAGAGGCACTATCATTGCTGATCTTTCCCCACTACCTGAACTTTGGTTGTTTTTTACGTTTTAAGAGTGTCATGCGAATCAATTCTGAGAGGTGTTCATCCAGTGAGACTAGCAAGATTGCACTTGTTTTGAAAACATGAACATAATGCCTTTCAGTATCAGGGTAAACTATACAGTCTTGTCTGCTGTGCAGGTTTATACTTCAAAGGCTGCGGCCTGCACCATCACAATTACTGCACTATCATATACTATATCTTATGATTTTTTGATGGTTCTTTGATTACAAGGTGGAAGCTGCTACTTTAATTTTTAAATGTGTGAACCAAAATATTAAGAATATTAATATCAAGATAATGTATTAAGCTAGATGCTAACACTTGCATACAAATGCAATGGACATGCTAAGTGTACATTTAAATTAAAAGCTAAACTTAATAATAATAATAATAATAATAATAATAATGCTATAATTGGTTTCATGTTATGGCCAATAACAAATTCGAATACATATAATTTAATATTGATGTTTTATCTAACAAAAAAGCAAAAATTCTTTAGTGAATTTAAGCATCAAATTATATTATTAATATAGTATATGAAGCATGGATAACTATTCATGATTAAGTCTACTAAAGAAAAGTTAGTTTGAATGAGAAAAACAGAAGAGTATATTGAAGGAAATGGCTTATCCGGAGCTTTTAAAGATTATAAAACTTATATTTTAGTTATAGTTCTCTCTGCATAATAATAATAATAATAAAAAAATGAAGGCACACAGATTTAATGTTTCATATATTTTTCCTGCTTGCTGCTGCAAGAAAAATAATCCTGGTTTGTTCTTTTTTTCTTTTCTTTTCTTTAATTTTCTCTCTCAGTCCTGTCCCCCGGGTGGAGAGACTGTCGCCCCATAACTGCATTTTATATACAGATTACATCATCCTTACACCGATTACATCATCATATAAACATAGGTGACATCATAATGATTTCATCCCTTTCCATTACTGACCAGTAGCCCTTCACTGAGTCATGTTTTTAAGTGTGTATTTGATATGCGTGTGTCTGGATGGGTTTTCAGATGAGGATCTGCTAGTCTTCATCATTAGCCATCCATGGCTGATTTCTATTGAGGCTAATTGCTCATTTAAAGAGCGGTCTGGCTTATAGAGACCATTTATTCATACTGTTAAGTGGTTTATTTTAACAAAGCGTGTATCTCTCTCAGGCTGTTGCACGGAGGGCTCCATGAATGTTCGTCACCATGATGATGACGGACCATTTGCTGGACCTCCCGCTTACATTGAGCAACGAGGTTCCCATGATGCACCACATGATCAATGGCGATGCACCTCAACAGGTGAGTTTAGGGAGTCTATCTATTGCCCCTTGATAGTTTCTTTAATTGATTGGTTTTATTTAATAAATTGTTATTTGAGAAAGATAAGATCTCACAAACTGTTTAAAAACAAGAAATATTTCTCCAAGTTACAATAGCTTTTTAGCTGAGGACCTTTAGCTAAAGTCTTTGAATTGCCCCTTGTGAATATATGTGACATCTAGTCTTTTTTTTTATTTTTTTTTATTTTTTATACAGGTGATCCTGGTCCAAGTGAATCCAGGTGAGACGTTCACCATTCGCACAGAAGATGGGGCTTTGCAGTGCATCCAAGGTTTGTTTAATGAAGATTTATTTTCCACTATCCTCAAGTAGCTTTCTGTTGCTAAATGTTGCTGTTCAAATCTGTGAATGAATCACACCTGTTTTGAGTCATGGTGTTTTCACTCAAGCTTTTGGCCAAATTGTGCAGCCATACAAACAGGTACAGCAAACCTGGAGATTGTTTTTTGTTTTGACTTGTGATATTTATTTATTTATTTATTTTATTTTTTTGGATAAAAATTGTGATTTTAAAATGCAAGTAGATGTCTCAAATCTCCACCCCCCCCTAAATTTTCCAGCCCTTAAATGTTCCCTGTAATGCTACAAAACCGTTTCTAACTGTATGTTTGGCCAGTGGAGAGGCATTCGGTCACTGAATCCTTTAAACTAAATTACATCTGACCTCATTATGTCTTTTTAACTTAATAAAGATAATGGCCACTGAATTCCCTCAGTAAGAGTAAAACAAATCACCGTTTACACAGCTAAGAGGAGCTACAATGACGGTTTAATTCAATTTGTCCAATGAGAATAGCCGAATCAGCAGCGGAGGGGTGTTTGGTTTATGGTAGAGATGGAGCTGGCAGCTGGCCGACTGAGGAGCGAGCGAGAATGTAGATGGAGAAAGAAAGTCTGTACCTCACAGGTGTGGAGACGATGCAGTTGAAGGCCACGGTAATGTTCTGGCATGTTCGGGATAAGAACTTTGTTTAATTTTCTAATGTTTGTTCAATCTTTGCCAGGTGGCCGTGCCATGCTGGATAAGGCGAGTCCCCTGTTATTCTTTGATGTTGACTTTGCATTTTTGCAAACAATTTGCTGATAAATGTTTTCCCAGGGCTGGGCAGTGTACAGTTGACTTATCTTTATTAAAACAGTTCTGCAAAAAGGTATCACATACTATATGTGTAATTCAGAGCGCCTACACATCGGTATCGTTCCGATGTCAAAATAGACCCAATGTGAACAGGCCGATAATCGTTCCTGTGTATTTGACGCGTGTGTAGATATGAGTGTGGGGCGGGGATGTTTGTTTTTGCACGAGCGCATACATTACACATCACATAATGTGCTGAAGCAGGTGCTGGAGGTGACAAAAAAGTCTAAGTCAGTTTAACTTTGCCTTTGGTGAGGGAGCAACGATGTCGTCTGTCTGGTCGTTCTTCAAAGTGTCTGAAGAGGATCCTCGCTATGCGTTTTTTATACAGAGATATCGACATCGGCCATAACTAATATACACGCATATTTATTCAAAATTAAGTAGAATATTTCACTGAACATGTGCAGTGTAGACGGCTTTGTTAATTTTAATGTGAGTGATCTAGTTTTATGTGATCTAGCTTTTATGTTGTTTTAGTTAAGTTGTTTATGTGGTAAGAACCCTGAGTTTTTCGGTGGAAACGTCCAGGCCAAGAGGAAAAGGGGCATGTGGGTTTGCTTTTCAGACATGCAGAGGTTGAATCACCCTTTCTGCCGGTTGTAGGGCAACGTTTTTAGGATTTACACCAATTTGTCGTCCTGAGCAACCATCAGAGAAATTGTGAGGTGTTATAAAATCATGTATTATAGCTCAAGTACATCGCTTTGCATTAGTCCGGGTATCCTTACAGAGAAATTGTCCCTCTCATCAGGAGGCCTGTAAAACATGCATGCACACACACAAGCCTGCATTTCAGAATAATTACCCATTTTTGCTCTCATCAACTTTATTTATTTGCATGTTCTTGTAATCAAGTTAGTTCATCTGATTTTCTTTGTTAAATGCTCTCTGCATCCTTGTATTCTATCCCTCTTTCCTTCACTCCTTTTCTCTGGACTGTGTAAATATGTTTCCTGTTGATGTGGCTTGGAGGCCTCCCCCCCTCTCTGTGGCCCCCCAATCCCTCACCCCTTTCCTCCAGCACCGAGAAACAGACCTCCAAAAGGCAGATGTCTAATATTAACAGCCACGGTCCCGAAAAACTCTGCAAAAAATGTGTCTCCCTTCTGACAGTCAAGAGAGCAAGAGGCCTTGGGCAGACGTTTAGAAGCAAAGGAAAATTTCTAAAAGAATGTGTACATGTGGAGATCAGGCACTGCTAACACATCACACCTGGCCCAGTGCTATTTACAGGATAACCCTGTGCAGACGGCAGTCGCCTACAGCCTCAGGGGAGCCAAAATATGGAGGGTTTTGTCATCACGCAACTTGAGTTTTTGGGTGTACGAGTCCTGCTAAGCGTTTGATCTCACTTTAAGAGATGCTGGTCTTGATGAACATCACATTGCTTGCTTATGTCAAAGCATCATAAAATGATAGCGTTCATGATAAAACTCACTCACAAGCGTTAATTAGTAGTATAACACAGATACCTGGTTTCACAGACAGGGCTCAGATTAAGCCGGGATTAGGCCTGAGTTCAATTAGGACATTTAAGTAGCTTTTATTAACGTGCCTTAGAAAAAAAAAACATTACTGGTGTGCATCCTGAGATAAAACTATGGTACTGACATATTTTAAGATATGTCAGTTGAAGTTGCTTTCAGTTAAAACAGCTCAAACATATATTTTAGTCTGGGACTAGCTTAAGCCTTGTCTGTGAAGCTGCAAAACGTTGTTATATATACAAAAACGTTGTTATATTAACATTAATAACTGTGGAAACTTGTCATCACAGTCTTTGAAAAGGGTTCGTTATGTAGTATGAAAACAACATAATAATAATAGTAGTAGTGTCCAGTATCAGAGCAGCAGATATATTTCTGCACTTACTCCCAAAACGACATTCACACAGACAGTGGATTATATATGTGCAGACATGCACATGCAAAGAGACGTTGATGTCTTCCACAGTAGCCTGAACAACAGAGAGCAGGAGTTCCAGGAACAGATGGTGGTTAGATTTTATAAAAGTGGATTTTATTTCAAACTTTAGTCAAGTTCAGGTTATTTTGCCCTCTCTCCATCTCGCTCTTTGTTGTTCCTGTTTTTCTTTGCACTGTTTTGCTTTTTATGGCATTTGCTGTGTTTTTTTCCCTCGTTTAGTATGTGACTGTTCTCATCTGGTCTGCGCTCTTTCCTGGTGGAGGAAACCCCCTCTGCCGCACAGATGATCATAGCAGAGCTTCAATTCCATTCCTCTGACTCACTCCGCTGAGGAACAGTGGATTTTTTGTGCATCATGGAACGGCAAAGAGAGTGAGAGAAATAGAGGTCTGAGGAAAAGGGCAGCTTCTCAGTCACGTCCTTTTCATGGCGTTCTCTCAGTGTGTGTTTGTGAATATGCCAGTCTTTTCGAAATCCGTTGGCACACTGGGTAGTTTTTTTGAACGAAAGCCCTCAAAGGAAAACTTAATTGCTTAGAGCTTGCTATATTTCATACCTTAGGAGACAAAGTTTGACCCTGTTTGTTCTCCTTAGATTTTCCTAGGCTTATTGTGCATAAATCATTGGTGCACATCATTCCTAAGGAAAAAAGTCTTTTTGAATTTCTTTTCAAAACATTCTACACCTTTTAAATTACTTTTCTTTTTGACTGACATCATCTAGCCCTTTTCTACCCTGATCATGAGCAATCAGTTCCTGATGGATAAATCAAGTCCCGCCCTACTTATTTTTTCCTCATCGAATGTCCTGTTTTACTTGCAAACCATTTTACTTTCATAATGTGACGTTTCTGAGTTCTTTGTTTGGTCTCCTTGAATTTTCAGGTTGAGATGTTTCTCCTAAAATTACTTGGGGAATTGAAAATAAAAGATAATAGAAATTAAAAGTATAGACTGGCTGCACAATGAATCAAAATAAAATGATTACAATATGGCTTTATGTGATTTATCAAATGTTAAAGCTGAGATTTAATTGAATAACTATATGTTGCTGCGATTTTTGTCGCAGAGTTTTGTGTTCATATAAAATCGTGCATGATACAGTTTCAACATTGATTCGTTTATTGAACTCATTTACTGAAACCCATGCATATATTTATTTGCTAGCAACACATCAGAATATAATATTAATGGTTTTACAGTTTGAAAAATTCCAGTATATTTCTGATTTTTATTTAATGACAGTCACAATAAAAACAACAATATTTTTTTATTTCATAGTCATATTGAATAGCTAAAAAAAAGTAGGAATATGGTCTATGAAAACAATTTACATTGCATAAAAACCAAGTATCTCAATTTCTACTATTGTGCAGCCCTATAGTATAGGAGATCTGAAAACTCTGAGATAGAAAAAACCTCTAGTGTCTTATGTCTCAATTTACTCTCCTTTTAGTTTTGCTTGTGTCTAGGAGAAACAGTCGAGCTATTAACAAGATTTCAGTTGTAATTTTTCTTTCTTAGTTACAGCTTCTGTCGCTTGTTTAGTTTAAACGTTTTCGTATCCTAATTCCTTGGTTTGCAACCTTCTGCCGCCACATTCTCCAGAACATTACACAGTGGAACATTCCACCAGTTTGTTTTTTCTCCTCCTCCTCTTTTTCTTTCTCATTTCTCTTGCTCTTTCCCCGTTCTTTTTTGCTGACCTACTATTTTCAGCTACCACTGTGTCCTGCAGCAGGCTTTTGCGTTGCCTTCATGGGGCAGTGGTTTGGTAATCGTAGTCTCAAGTTCCAGGATAACAAGAGCTCGCATAAAAACAAACCCAGCAGATTGACACCCCTGGTTGTTGCCAGCAGACTGGCACAGTTTGCACTGCCTGGCCTGCAGAACAGAATGAGTGTGCACTTCACAGGAGTGAACTCAATAACCCTCCTCTGGTTTACTAACCTTGCAAACCCACATCACTGATTTAATTGGTCAAAAAAACATTCTTAAAGGGGCAGATCACCCAAAAAAAGAAAACTGTCATCATTTATTCGCTCTCATGACTTCTACGGAACAAAAAAGGTACAAGTTTGAAGAACATGCTCACAAAAATGTATCATATGACTTAGTCTTGGAAAAGAGTGCATAAGGGCCATTTTTGAAGCTTGAGAGCACCAGTTCTTATTTACTTTATATTCAATTAAAACAGTAGCTTGGATATTGTTCAGCAATTTACTTTTTGTGCTGTACAGAAGAAAGAACGTCATGCAGTTTTGGAACAGGCTCGAGGGTGAGAAAATAATGAAAGAATGTTTGTTTTGGGGTGGATTATCCCTTTAAAATCAGGTCTTTGTATCTGTTTTTTTTATCTGCTAAATTCAATCCTGGGATATATTCAAAGTAAGACGCCACACTGAGTCTGATCTGTATCTGGAGTAACGTGAGCACATTTTGGGCTTTTTAAGGAATTTTTTTGACAGACAATGGCACCATTTATGTATGTGACAGGCTTCATCCAGACGGGGCAGATCCAAAAATCTCTCTCTCTCTCTCTTCCTATGTTTGTGTTCCTCTCTCTATCGGTGTTGAGTCTGAACTGTAGATCAAGTCAGAGCAAAGGAAACTCCTTCTTGAGTACAGAGCATGTCAGAGCAGGTCTGCATTGGAACTCTCCTCTTTCTGCCCGTTTATATTGACTTGACTTCTACGGAACAAAATGCATAACTTTAAGGGCCAGATGCATAACTTTAAGGGCCATGCATAACTTTAAGGGCCAGATTTACTAACAGCTTGCGCCAGCGCAAACCCTTTTTTGGAGTTGTTAAACTGCTGTCAGAAGTTACTAAGGAGACAGCGAAAAATTAGCGCTGAAAAGCCTTGAACACGCAATATTTATGGGAGGGGAGAGTATTAAAATTAATCATGCAAGGCGAATTATTAATTAAGGTTTGCACTCGTCAATTTATTGGTATTTGGGCCATTATTTAACGCCTAAAAAAAGCATGTCTTAAAACAGATGCTAATTTGCGCTGCTCTCGGTAGATTGCTTTGGTCATTATGGAAATGATCCTGCTGCGTCTGTGTTCTTTAATTTGCACGTCGTCAATAAATCAGGCGAAGAACTTTCCACTCCCGTCGGCACTTCTATGGAATTGTGCTCTCACGCTAATAGGCTATATGCACGCATAAGTTCCGCATTTGACGCAAGGATGCTCTTGGGTTGGGGAGATTAAAGCGGAGGAAAACCGAGGAAAACGGGATTACATTTTACATTTACATTTATTCATTTAGCTGACGCTTTTATCCAAAGCGACTTACAATTGCTACATTTCAGAGGTCGCACGCCTCTGGAGCAATTAGGGGTTAAGTGTCTTGCTCAGGGACATATTGGTGTCTCACAGTGGCAGATTATGGCAGAGTCTTCAAAATGTACTGTCCTCTCGTCTTTGAAACGAAACTTTCATATGTTTAGATGTAATTTTATATATAGTTATGTTTATTTAATATAACTTTAAAAAGAAGCATAAACACAACGAGGGATGTCTGTTTTGTCTGTTTTTGTGACTAACGTTCCTTTAGTATAACCATGGAGTATAAAATTCAATATAAATTCTTGGTATTGCATTGGACTCTACGATCGGCGGAAGTTATCGAGCATCCTTAACCCTTCACCGGAAATACCGCCGTGCATAGAGCCCATTTGCCTTATTTAGTAAATCTGTCTTCAGAATAATTTCGAAGACTTCAAAATTCACCTGATTTGATTTCTTAAAGAGGTCATGAATTGAGAATTCAAATTTTCCTTGATCTTTCAAGATTTAAGATATAAAAGGCTAGCCTGGATGCCAGCCCGAACCCACAACATTTTTTGGTCGGGAAGTTCGGTCTGGACTCGATCCATTGAGGAGTAATTATGATCGGTTCAGAAATCATCGGGCTTTAACACGATGATGGACAGATGATCTGCAGTTACGTAATCATCACGTCATCAAACGTATTTCTTTCAAAAATGCTTTTCGTGTTTGCAAGTACTCCGCAAATCCTTAAATTCTTTTTACAACACCGGCAAAGATCGTTAACACTCATTATTTTTTGTAATACTTTTTCCAGAGTGCGTGCAGTTGAGTTCTGTTGACAACTATGCGTTGCTCAACATACGTTACTTACTGTGTTGCTCTGTTGTAGGTCTATCCAATTGAGTGCAGAGTTTTTTTTTTCCTGGTTCGGTTAAGACACGCCTCATAATTAAAGCCCTATGGAACAGCATCAGACTCACATTCTGACTAGAATATGAGTATGACGAAGTCAGGTTAATAAAAGGCTATTGTACTATAAAAATATCCTGTAAGTTAAATACTCAACTTCCTCGTTAGTCCAAAAACTCGTCACACACTGAAACCATGAGATATGTCTCATGAGCTATGTCAACTGACTTAATGAAACTAAGCTCAGGAAACTACTCGTTTTGGATTTGGTCACATTATTACATCACAGTGTGACAAAAGACTGCCTCTGCAAAAGAGGGTCAACACCTTCTACATTCACACATCATGTAGTAATAAATAAATAAGAGACTTAAGCAAACACAGGATAACTCTAGCAACAAAATCATAGAGATGTGTCTGAGGATTACAAGAAGTTTTGCACTCCCAAGTTGTGGAAAAACAGCCTTCCTTGTGACCCTAACATTAAGAAAGCATAGATGAACATTATTTTTTACGAAGTTCCAGTCTGATCGCGTCAGTAAGACAATGATCATTTGTTCGCTTCATTTCACTGTGGATTTGTTTTTAAACAAGACACAGACTTCGACGCAGACTTTTCTGTTCACTGTTCAGAAGGGGCAATGCTGGCCACTCCAGCAGTGGAGGCACAAGCTGATCTGGCGTGCAGGGTTGGAGAGGAGCTAGGGGAAGGTCCGGTCTGCCTCCTACGTCATTTTCCCTTCCCCTCCGCTGGGGAATCTCCCCACACAAGAGCCCCTTCAGCCCCACCGAGGTCAACCAGCTCTCGGAAAATAGCCAGCTTATAATGCGTGCTCTTTATCGTCGATGATTCACTCGAGCTTCCGTTGCTTTTGGGTTTTCTTTTTTTTTTTTTTTTTTTAGGGATGTTGGGTGGGGAGAGGGTAAAGTTCTCAGCCTGTTAACTCAGGATGGGAAGCATGGAAATGAAAACAATGCCTTGAAACACCAGAGATGGCTTGGCATGATAGCGACACCCTGGTCTAATTCTCTGAATGGGCTTTTATCAATGACACTGGGAGTAATTCAGGTCACTCCTCGGACTCGTCCACAGCGGGACTAATCAGCTGCTGAGAGCGGAAGGGTGACGGAGAGGGGGAGCGGCTGGAGCGTAGCCGTGAAGTCGTCTCGTTTTCCTGGAGGGCTGTTTGCATAACTCTCTCCACGCTGGAGCTGAATGAGTACGCGGACTGGTTTTTATTGCACATCCTGAAAGCCAACACCCTCTTACCCCAAGCATGCTGGGAATTCACAGCGCAAGCGCTACATATCCACAGGGCTCACCGTTCCCAAGGCAGGGTGGATCTTCAGACAGACTGTTTGGAGTATTGCAGTTTTTGGGCCAATTTTCTTTAGCTTTGAAAGGTGGGCTTTGTCTTAGATTCAGTTGAATCAGCGACTCCGTGTCCCAAGCAAAGTGTTCACAGCCATATCCCCATCCACGGTGGCCAATATCTCAGTTTAATATATTAGGCCATTATTCAGTAAACATCTGAAAAATTAAAAATATTTATTTTACCAGCACTTTTTATTCAATGATTGATTGCACTTAAATGTCAGTACAACTTTAGAAATTATAAAATTGCATTACCCAGTGCCAAGATTTTGGGTAATTTCTTTGAAGAACTATTACAAAAAAATTGGCATAATTGGCATATGTGCACGTCTGATGCTAGATTGGTGAGTATCAGCAAATTAATGAGTCTGACTCTGGCTAATATATCAGTCTGTCAATAAATAACAATAAAAAGTTAATTTCTTAAACATTTAGTCAACCATAATATAGTTCAGACTTTTACAGGTGAAATCAATTTTACATCAGGAGGTCTGGAGCACCATATGTTGAAAATGGAGACCAGGACAGTGGAATGTGTGTCTTTGAAAGAAATGTGTAAAGCACACATGTCTCTTTTTATAAAAACATTTTTATTAAAATGTACAGATCTGTGCCAGCAGTCTTGACTGAGATCTCTAACTGTGGGACCTTTAACAGAGTGTGTATTTGTCTGCACGTCCGGAGGACGTCTCGAGGCAGTCAGCCAAGAATACTGCACTAACTTTCATTAACGCAAATACAAACATTTCATGGTAAATATTTAGGACTGGTATACACTTCACCCTGTGATACGAGCCTGTGTAAATGCAGTTAGGAAAGCATAGCTCTACTGTCTTTTATTTAACGGTGTTTGGAGTTCACCCGAGGCGAGTTACAACAAAATTATCTTTGCATCATATTTTGTTATGATTGTCTCAAGATGCCATTTTTTTCTGTCAAAGTTTAGTTGTGGGACTATATAATGGTGCTTGAATTAGGATATATTGTGTGAAGGGGAAAAATTAATGCCTCCAGGGTTTGTGAAACACAAATACGTCCTTTGATCAGTGAGTCTGTTGGATAAACACTTCGGCTCCTCGAGCTGTGAATTTTCCTCGTTGGATGGAGAGAGACAGATAGTGTTTACAGCAGAAACAATGGGCCATGCAATTACAG
This sequence comes from Chrosomus eos, assembly GCA_036326025.1. NCBI lineage: Eukaryota > Metazoa > Chordata > Actinopteri > Cypriniformes > Leuciscidae > Chrosomus > Chrosomus eos. The sequence goes on from CM070840.1 coordinate 11,665,627, forward strand.
ACACATGAAAACACACACTGCATGTGCAGAGACACACAAACCCTCTCCAGAGAAAATTACAATCTCTTATATACATAATCAGATGGACTGCAGGTCTGGAATTCTGGTGTTTTATCTGGCTGAAAGGAAAAACAGAAGAAATTCTGATAGATGGGTCACATTAGTGCGTCTTTCAACATTTGTCCAACCACTAGATGTTTTTCTCATTTATGAAGATGAATCAATATGATGCAGCTGAATGTTGTGTTCTTCATATGGGTTGTTTGTTATGTGCTCTTTCATAACTTAGGAGATTTAATGGAGTTCTGGTTTAGTGGAGTCTCTCTATTATTTTTGATCACAATTAGGGTTTGGGATTTGTTCTAAACCATCTTTCTAAGCATTTAGATTAAGAAATAAAATCTGCTAGACTTATTTTGAGGGAAGGCCCAGAATATCATCAAGACTTAAAGAAATAGTATCCAAAAATGAGAATTCTGTCATTTACTCACCATCAAGTTGTTCCAAACTTGTATGAATTATTTTCTTCTATTGTACACAGAAGATCTTGAAGTATGTGGGTAACCAAACAGTTGGAAGTTGCCATTGACTTTTTTTCCTCCATACTATGGAAGTCAATGGGTACAGTCAGCTGTTTTGTTACCCACATCCTTCAAAATATCTCCATATCTTCTGTGTTTAGCCGATTAAATTAATTCATACAGGTTTGGAACAACTTGATATTGAGTAAATTATGACAGAATTTATTTTTATTTTTGGGTAAACTACCCCTTTAAGGGTGGGCTCTTTTGACATGGACCTGTAGACAACGACCTAGCAACCCCCTAGAAACCACCTACAGCACCCAAGCATTGTGGTGGCAAGTTTTGGATTGGCCTCATTCACATCTTCTGCAGAAAATATAAACATTTAACCATATAATGAAATATAAACATTTTCTCAATTTTCTATGGAGTTATAAAAATAAATGTGAAGAACATGGCTTCATGATCATACTTGTCATTTAGAAATAAGATTGCGAAGGTGTTTAAATCGAGATTGTTTTCTTTTTAACAATTAATCGTGCAGCTCTAGTTTTGAATAAATGTTAGGGTGTAACAGTTTAGGACCCCATGACCAGATGTTTGAAAGAAGACCTGGAGTCAGAATTATGATAAATTGAAGAAAAGTTGCAGTTTCTGATTGGCTAAGAAATAGATAAACATAGTAATTTTCCACACATATACAGATAGACTGAAGCAGATATCGATTATGCAGCTGACATTCGGACCCTGAAGTTAGGCACGTCGTGACCTTCCAGGTAGCAGGTTTGGGTTGCTAGGTGCCAGCATGTCCAGAACAACAACTCAGTCAATCTCCAATAATGCCAGTGGTTTCCTAACCTGTAACCAAGAAGACTAACACACACACCGACACACAGCTTTTCCAAGGTTGGATTTGGCCAGGCTCTAACTATAAACAGGAGAGTCCTCTGAAAACATCAAGATGATGCGTTCTTTCTCTCAAGGAGAGCTACACTTCAGTCAAACAGGAAAGTAAGGCTTTAACAAAGAAATGGCCCCTTAAACTATTGGCTTCAATGACCCCTATATGTTTTGACACGTTAAAGACCTTTCTCAAACACAAAACAAGTCCATATTTCATTTCTGGAAGCCGTGCTAAATAACCAAGCACTGTTACTGCATTCAGATATCAAATACAGACATTAAAGAATACATGAAAAGAACATTTCAGTAATCACACTGGTAACATCTGTAACAAAGTAAGATCTCCAGAGAAATCATTCAACTCATTTGATATTTAGAAGGAAACATATTAATACCTTGATTATAATCACTCATTACATATACATTGAAGCAGCAGTGCATTTCAGAATCCACCCCCTTCAAAGGTACCATGGGAAATCTGAGCAGTTTAAGAGTTTTGGGGTATCTTTTAAGGAACATTTGGGTTGTTTTCTCAGTTTGAGAATTTCAAGACAAGTATAAAATCTCTTTAAAAGCCTCCATCTGCTATCCATATATTCTTCTTGTCGTCTAGGAGAAACAACTGAGATGTTAGTGAAGTCAAGTTTGATTTTCCTCTCCTATGGCGTACTACACGCACACACCATCCCAAATTTGCTTGCTCAAACACAGATCAGATTTGCAATCCCTTGCAAAAAAAAGCGCTTTGTTTCTTTGCCCAGTGGCCCTCAGATTGATGCAACACATTCCTTCCAGAAACATCCCTTTCTTTTGCTCTTTTCTGCCCGTCGTCTCCCTGTCTGGCCAAGCTAGCCCTCCAATGTGAATTAGTGGATCTTACTTCGGAACTGATAGTTTGTGGAACACTGAACTTCCGTTTTGCTCTGCAATCTATGTATACGTGCATGTACTTTGTCAATCACTGTTTCTGTAAAAAGAACAAAACCAAAAACACCACTTGGCAGCTTTTTCTCTAGAGTTTATCTGGAGTAAAAGCAAGAACACACTCATGAAGACGTGCACGCACACGTACTTTGGTGGTGTGTCAGCGGCCCCCAGGACTGACTGAGTGGACTTTATGAAGTACCCAGCAGGCCCTGCAGTGGGGAGAGAGCAGATCTCTGGAGCACAAAGAGGGGTTTGTTCTGCTGAAGAGGCTCTCTTCCTCGACAGCCTCCTGAGAAGCCTGGCAATCCAGAAGCTTCCCCCCCCCCCCCCAACTTACCTCTGACTGTCTCTCTTGCTGCTCTTCAAACTTTTACGATTGCTCATACTTCCGGTTATGGATGCGAACAAACCGCTTTCCCTTAGTATTAACCTGCACATAACTTGTTGTGTTATGGACATGAATGATAGCACACATTAAGCCACGATTTGAGGTATTACTTTTCTAAGTGGTCAGAATATTTTTGTATTATAAATGGGCTAAAACAATCTTATAGACCAGATTCATAGAAACTTGATGGTCAGCTCTTTCTACTTGAGCCAGTTAGCATCCATCTAGAAACCACCTAGAACACCTTAGCAACACCCTAGCAACCTCCCATGACACACTAGCACATGGATGGGCGACTTCGGTCCTGAAGGGCCACTGTCAATGCAGAGTTTAGCTCCAACCCTGACAAAAACTCTTTTCTAGTAATCCTGAAAACATTGGCGACGGGTTTGCACGGTTTAATTTAATAAAATTATAAAAATATCTGGTATCACTTTAGTTTAGGGTCCATTTCTCAACATTTAATAGTTGGCTAGACTTATGTGCAAACAACTAACAATATATTGACTTCTGAAGCCACCTTTGTGACTTTATATACTATTATAGTATTTATTCATATTTTGAATTGGCTTTAATGTTATATTATCAATTTTCATTTTCATTTTAGTTTGTGTAAATTTGTCATTTTTATTAGTTCAAAAAAGGGATTTGTAATAACATTGATCATGTGATTAATTTAATTGCATTTTTTTTTAAGCTTTAGTATTTTAGTTCTGTTCGGTCTTTCTATCATTAGCCTTCACGCCATCCATCCCTTCCACCCCTTCAATTGAAGTAGAGGAATGCTTGTGTTGAGTCCTCTCTCTCTCTCTCTCTCTCTCTCTCTCTCTCTCTCTCTCTCTCTCTCTCTCTCTCTCTCTCTCTCTCTCTCTCTCTCTCTCTCTCTCTCTCTCTCTCTCTCTCTCTCTCTCTCTCTCTCCTCTCTCTCTCTCTCTCTCTCTCTCTCTCTCTCCTTTTCTCTCATGCTCTCTCTCTTTTTGTGGGTCAAGGATGAAAGGGCCCTTCATATTAAGAGCCTGTGATACAATCCTGTCACTCAGTCATCTAACCCCCTCCCCTCCACCAAAACCACAAACCCAGCTCCTCAACTTTCACAGGAGGGAGAGAGGAGGAGGTCTTGCAGCTGCATACCTGCGCGAGACCCTTTCCAAACACGCAGAACAATCTGAATGGATTTTGTTGTGCTCTGTACACGTCGCCCCGTGAAAAGGTTATTTTAAGCTGCCGTGCGTATACACTCATGTCCTGGTGCAATGACCCACCCACATCGCTGTGTACACAAACCCTTCCCCCGTCCCCTCCGCTGAAGAAACTCCTGTGGAGCCCCTTCAATACAAGCACAAACAGGGTCTTATTCAAACCCGGCAACCGCTAGCTGGAGAGATACTGACCCCAGTATTGACTGATGGGGGAGAAACTGAGGAGAAACTGTAAAATTCATCAGGGTGATTTAGTGATTTAGTGCGCCGGAGGCTGTCATGCAACGGTTCCTGCAGGGTCTGGAGGAGAGGGCGATGTCTAAAACAGCTGGTGGCCCTGGATGAGGGTATGCGCTATAAGTTGCTTCTCTAGGCTTTATATTCTGACAATAAACGGTCAGTTTGGTGGATGGAGGGGTTTCATTCTCCCGCGTCCCATGAGAGCCATAACAGAGAGGGTTTGTGTGCCGGCAGTGGCCGTTTCTTCCTGCGGTGCACCAGTTGGACCTGATGGCTCTATTTCTACCGTGTTGACTGCAGTGAAGCCATAATCAATGCCTTAAACTGTTTGTTTAACCCAATACCACAGTACCAAATATAAGCCTGTGGAGTCCAGTGGGATAGGGGGTCAAAAATGGTGTCAAGTCAATTTTATTGGTAAACCACCACTTACAATACACATTGTTTCAAAGCAGCTTAATGTCTTTATGCCTTGTCACCTTTAGCATGTTAAAGTTGGGCAAAAATGTATACATTTTGCAACAATATAAACCTATCAAGCAGTTGAAATGTTATATATAGTATATATCACTTTATGCAAGCATGCTGTATGTACTGTGAATGGATAAAGTTGGATGTACTATTTAAATATGTCGCTGGACGGTAATATAGTTCTCATTTTGCAACAATAAAAACAAGCAAGAAGTTGAAATTAGCTATTCGGTATATATCGCTTTAGGTCATTGCTCTGTATGTATGTATGCTGATAAAATTAGATATACTATGCGATAATATATCGTATCTCTCACGGAGGAGCGGAAGCATAAAAGGAGCGACGACAGTGGAGATGGAGAGAGGACCAGGCCTGGACTGGTGGTGTTTGTTTTGTTATATGTGACGGCAGTCGTCCGTGAGGGGCTACTGTCTTTTACTTTCATTTTCTATTTGTTTTATTTTTTATATTAAAGTTTGTTGAATGTTCGTCTGTTCCCGCCGCCTCCTTCCCGTAACATCTAACCTCGTTACATATAGTTTACAATTTGCATCAATATAAACAATAATGGAGCCCGGATTTGCTATGTAGTATTTGTTGCTTTATGGGAGTTCACTGTATGTATGCAGATAAAGTTGGATGAACAATATATTCAACTTTAAATATACCACTAGACAATAATATATTTAAAATATTTTGGTGATATAAACAATCATGCAGTTTAGATTTGCTATATAGTATATTTTGCTTGAATAGCAAACAATGAAGCATAGCTCACTTATATCACGATTAACTTCCATAATTCCGTCTCCTAAGCATATGCGTATCTTATTACCAAAGCATTCCTGTTTTTCTTCTGTTTTCTCGTTGCCCCTGGAATTTTCTTTGCTTAGCCTTGCGTTACGTGGTGGAATGAGGGGGAGGAGTCAGCTTTGTGTTACTGTTTGATAGACATCTTTCTTCTCTTTTTCTTTCTGCCTTAGGGCCTGCTGAAGTTCCCATGATGTCACCGAACGGTTCCATTCCACCAATCCACGTTCCTCCTGGCTACGTCTCCCAGGTAACCGGCAGGAATGGGTTAGGGCCATGCGTCGGGGTGGCGAAACCTCTCTCGCACAATGAGAATGTGAATTCACCCCTCACAGGCGAATATCTCTTTCTTGGAAACATGCTCATAAATTGTGTGTTCAGTATATGACAACCAACCAAACAACAGACGGACATGCACAAAATTCCAAGTTATTCATCGTTACTGAACGGTGTCAGTTGAGAGTTTGCTAAAGGTCAGCGGCGGTGACATTTCAGTAGAAAGGTCAAAAAAGTCTTGCGGAGAGGGCAGGAAAAAGTGTTTGAATTGTGGGTGTAATAAATCAGTGGGGGGGCTTTAATGGCACAAAGGTCACTCGTGTAAATATGATTCATTAGCGCGTTCCACCCGAATGTGAAGGGCAGGACCAGCCCATGTTTGGTGGGTTGCCCGTTTCTTTTTCTCTTTCAACTTTCCAACAAGATGGAAGCTTTTTAGCATGAGCGCATAGAAATGAAGTGATAACAATGCTCATTATCTGTGTAATTGATGCTCTTTTGCCACAAAAAGTAATGAGATGTAGATTTGTTGCAAAAGCATGTGGCCTCATAAAAAAAAAAAATCACTTTTCTTTACTACTACACAAAATCCATATGAACCTATATAAAGTCAACATACATTATCGTTAAAAAATTTGGGGTCAGTACAATTTAAAAAAAAAAAATCAAAAGATGTCACTAATGCTGAATTGATTTGATAAAAAATATTATTACCATTTAAAATAACTGTTTTATATCCTAATATATTTTAAAATGTAATTTATTCCTGTGATGCAAAGCTGATTTTTCAGCATCATTACTCTGCTGATTTGCTGCTCAAGAAACATTTCTTATTATTGTCAAATGTTGAAAACAGTTATGCTGCTTAAACTTTTCTTGGAAACCTTGATACATTTTTCAGGATTCTTTGATAAATAGAAAGTTCAAAATAACAGCATTTATTTTAAATAGAAATAAATCACTTTTGTTCAATTTAATGCATCTTTGCTGAATAAAAGGATTAATTTCTTTCAAAAAAATCTTACTGACCCCTTTGTGGAATTTTTATTGGTATTGTACATAAATTATAGTACACACATTAATCATATTGTTATTATTGGTACTATTGGTATTGTTTATGTGTTGATTACCTGGTTTAAAGTGGGAAAGCTAATTGGATTTGGCCATAATTAATTATGAATGTTGACTCTACAGTTTGTATGCATTTTTTTTCTGTTAATGCAGAATAGCTAGGGCTTACCAGAAAACACTCATTTCATCTTCAGTCATTTAATCACTTGTTCAATTTACAAACTAGAAACTTCAGAAGGGGGTAGTTTTTATATATATATATATATATATATATATATATATATATATATATATATATATATATATATATATATATATATATATATATATATATATAATATATATATATATATATATATATATATATATATAGAGAGAGATATATATAGAATATATATATATAGAGATATATATATAGAGATATATATTGATATATATTTTCTCTTTAGAATAGTACTCTTTGTACTCTAGTACTCTTTGAATCTAGAACACATTGATTTCCCAGAAGGCCCTGCAGATCTTAACAGTCCTTTCCTCCAGTATAAGCATAACTGAGCACTTTGGTTTGGTTTTTCACTGACCTCACTTTCTAATCCTGGGTGACCAATCTGACTTCAGGATCACCCAGGGTTAGAAGTGGCTGTCAGTAGGATGATTTCTCCCATGTGAACTGTACCAGCAGATCTGAGATTCCTGTAAGCGTCTTACATGCATGCATTCCTCCACTGGAATGTGTTTGATAGCCTTTCCATTAGAAGGCCTTGTTTACGTTTGCATTCCTGCCCTTTATTTAAAGTGGCACTGACTGTACGTCTGTGGTTGCAACTGTTGGCACATTATATCCAGAGACAGGCTGTATTATGTGTTGGGTTGGGCTACTAATGGCTGACATCAGAGAGCCTGTGATTGTTTGGCTTGACGTCTGTGCATGTTTGTATTTTCAGGTTATAGAGGACAATACGGGCGTGCGGAGGGTTGTGGTGACACCTCATTCTGAATGTTTCCCACCCAGTTACTCTCCGGCTCTGTCCCCGAGCCACCACATTCACCCTCCATACCTGACGCACCCACACTTTATTCCAGCCTCACATACGTCATACTACCCTCCTGTCAGCCCCGGTGATGTGTCCCCACACCAGTTCTATCAGCATCGACTGCCCCCCATCTACCCGGAAGGTAAAGCTTCATTGTCTATAGCGGACTTAAAGTTTCCTGGTCTGTTCAGTTATTTAACACATACTTCCGTGAGGATGGGCAACCATGTCTTTATACTGAATCATAACACTGTCCTAGCCTGGCTTAACATGAAAGCAAAGTGCCACACTAAGCTATAACACACAGCCAATCCAAAGATACATTATGAATGAAAAGTTTAAACATGCTTGATGTTTCGCTCTTGTTGTAAATTAATATACAACAAGAGTGTGTATGCAACGATGCACAAAATTAAGTTTTGTAGACTAGAAAATAAATTGTATATTGAATATAAAATATATGAATATTATATATGCACACATACACACTGTATATATGATTTATTTAACTTTTTTTGCCATATGTATGTATAATGTTGCACAAATTAGTTTTGTGGACTAATATACATTTGCACTGAATATGAAATATTCTGAAATATGAATGTTAATTATATACAATTTTATATATATACAATTTTTTATATATATATATATATATATATATATATATATATATATATATATATATATATGAATGTACTACACTAAAATAATTGTGCTAATGTATACAACACTTAAATTAGTTTTGTAGACTAGAATATAAATTGTACTGTATATTCAATATAAAATATTAAATGTATATATTTTATATACATGTTGATTTGTTTAACATTTTCACTTTTACTTTGTAATTGGCTTTGTACTTTCTGTAGTGTAATTATGATCTTTTACTTATCTCAGAGATCATCCCGCTATATAACGTCTCCACTTTCATGGGTCATGAGGAGTACTGTAAACCTCCACCCAAGAAGCTCAAACAACCAGTGGAGCGTACAGGTCTAAGTCAGGTGACCAGCTCGCTTTCCAGCAGCTACAAGAACAGCACTGCCTGCACCACCACAGCGAACGGCCATGGAAAGAGCCACAGCAGCTCTGGAGGAGGAGGAGGAAGCCCTGGCAACAAGAGGCCAGATCGAAGAGCCAGAGGAAGCCCCAAACACACAGACACCGAGCCACAAGGTGGGCTAAGTAGACGTCTAAATCTAGAGACATCTTGCTGATTTTGTTCTCATGTCTCTGTAGTATTTTCATGTGTGGAAACGGCTAAGAGCAAAAACAGGATATTTCCAGTGTCAGCCGGACTCAAATAACAGCAGTCAGCGCTGCTGACTCTTCAAGATGAGTCAACAATCTTGTCCACATCTGTTACAGCCTCATTTCTATGAAACATTATGGCTTTACCTCCAAACCTTACTTTATCAGTGTCAGCACTTACTCTGTGGTGTGACACACATACACATTGGGTAAACAATAGATAGTACAGAAAGCAAGTAGGAACATGGAAGAGTGCCCACTACTGGTGAAATGCAGTCAGTCACTTCAATGGCATAGGCTGTGTTTGGAATAATTTATGCTATCATTCAAAAGTTTGGGGTCAGTAGGATTTTTTTTTTTTCTAATATAAATTAATACTTTGATCAAAAAAGTTGCATTAAATTGACCAAAATTGACAATAATGGCATTTATAATACCACAAAAGATATTTCAAATAAATATCTTTCGTATATAAAATATCTATATTTTATATTTAAAATACATGCTGTTCTTTTGATATTTCGGTGCAAAGAATCCTGGAAAAAATGTATCACGGTTTTCACAACAATAATTAAGCAGCACAACTGGTTTCAACATTGATAATAGTAAGACATTTTACTTGAACACCAAATCAGCATTTCGACATATGCATATTTTCTATATATACTGATCATAACCTTCTACATTTTCTAAAATATGCAAAATAGAACCAGAGCATACTGCAAATTATTATTATTTTTTTAATATTTAGTTTTTGGCTAATTTGATTGAACTGTAAGGTAAGAAGTTAAAAAATAATAATATTTATAAAAAAACATTTTTATATACAGTATTTATTTTATACATGCGTTTATTTGATATTTGCATATCGAAATATTTCAATGTATCTTAATTAAAGTGTTAATTACAAACAGTTAATAGTAAAAGATATATGCTATAACTATTAGGGTCTAATTAACTATTTGTGAGTCTTCTTAATAATTCATTAAAAATAAACACTTTACAATAAGGTTTCATTTGTTAACATTAGTTAATGTATTAACTAACATGAACTAAAATGGGCAATACATTACTGTATTTGTTAATCTTTAAGGCTAGTTAATAAAAATACAGCTGTTCATGTTACTTCACAGTCCTTTAACTAATGTTAACAATTACGACTTTTTAAATAATATATTATTAAATGCTGTAGATGCTGTGGCAAATCAAAAATGCTGTTCTGAGGAAGAACCGTGATCCCCAACCTTAGTATACAGTATTTTGAAGTATGTAGTATACAGTAAGCATGTATTTCATTGAGTAGCCTATTCCACATAGTTGAGGATTCCAATCAGAGCTGTTCTGGGATCAGATGGTAGATGAATGTGCAACACATGTTGCATCAGATGCAGTAGATTCCTTATTCTCCATATCATCATTTCCTTTTCTTTCATCATTCCTTTTGAAAACGGCTCACTCTGTCTCACTGTTTTCTCTGTTCTTTAATATCTTATCTTACCCTGGTCTTTGTTCTTGCGAACCTTTGGTTCCCATGCCTCTGTGTCTGTGTGTGTTAAAGAGAGAGAGGTGTGTGTGTGTGTGTCTGTAGTCTGCAAAACCACAGCGCATAATGAGATGCAGATCTTTTCCTGTCTGAAGTGATAGCACAAGGCTGGGCCGTGTTAAAATGCACAGGGCACTGCAAATTAAAACGAGAGGGGAAGATGAGCGGTTCCTGTGAAGAGTGTCTGAGAAGAGGCTTAAATGCGTAACGTCAGAAGATTTAGACTTGTCTTCATTCCCAGCGGTGTTCGGGACTTTGAAGTTGTAGCTTTTTAACAAACTACTCATAGTTTTAAACTAATACACACAAACTAGGTACAGTCAAGCTATCATTGTTATTATTTTACTTTCAACTTTTAAAGTATCTTACTGAAATTAATCAGTGCAGGAAAAGGAATCATTGAATTGTCTTATTTAAAAAGTCCATTAAAATGAAAAATGAATCACTTTTGTACAACACCATTGGTAGACTTGTGCAGTACTATATTACAAACATTTGTGACGTTTATGATCTTTCTTCTGGAAAATGTAGTTTGTAGCATCACCGTATTTACTCTCAAAATTGTTTTCCAACACTGTCGTGACTTTATTTGAATCATTGACCTATTTTGATTCATTTTTAATCCATACATGGAGTGGAATCTCTCATTTTCTCAGCTTGTTGGGGGGGGAAACCATAGAGGTCAGTGCTGGGTCATGTCGCCATGACTTCATCGCAGTGATGACTCATTGCAGGAGCCCCTTAGGCCCCTTAAGAGCCAGACCTATAATCCTCTCTCGCCCAACAGCCACTTTCCACCCCGGGCAGGCCCGCTCCGACAGCTCTATCCATCAGGACGTCTCTAATGCCCCAGATCTGTGTCTCTGTCTGCTGATACTGAATTTATGTTCTTTGTGTTTCTTTCTCTTTCCAAACAAGCATGAAGATGTTACAGGCACACACAAACTCTGATTTATGACTGATAGGAGACGGCTGGCTATATTTAATCTCTTTTCTGTGCAGATCATGATGTGGACACGAGACGAGTTCAGGCTGTGCCATCAGGAATGGACAAGCCCCAGGTGGGTGATTCAAAACATGTTGTCTCACAAATCTCCTCTCGTGCAGCAAATCGAAAAGCTTTAATGTCATGATTTCACGCTTTTACCCGTGATTGTTTTATTTGTCCTGCAGGATTATCGCTCCACTCTAAATATGTTATTGCTTGCCAAGTGCTTCGTATTAGAAATATGAACAAAATCCTAAGTATTATGATTTACATTTAAGCTGTTAGCAGACGCTTTTATCCAAAGGGAGTTACAAAAGAGGAACAAAACTATTTGTCTAAGACAAAGCAAAATTCATAATATACAATACCAGGTTTATTAGACAACTAGACTAGGATGCAAGCTTAGAAATGCAGAGAAAAAATTAAAGTTTTGTTTAATTTAAATATTTTTTGAGTATTGTTTCTGTTCAAGGTCAATTTGACCCCTGCTAATATACTGTAGAAAAATACATATTTTTTGATTTATATATTATTATTTTTATCTTTTTTTTTTATTTATTAAAAAAAAAGATGTTTATAAACTTTGTGTAGCACATCCCAAATTGTTTATCCCACAGAGATGAATGACTCCTCAAATCATGCGCCTTGAGAGTTGTTTTATTTCCTTTCTTAGCAGTTAATAATATGTTTTTTGTGTGGTGGACGATACAATAGGTTTATAAAAACTTGACTTGAGTAATAACCTGGGATCAGATTGTCAAAAGTTGGGCTCTTTTGACTTGGCAACCATCTGGAACACCCTTGCTACCTGCACAACAACATCACTCTTGAAATGTAAGGATTGTAGTTGTCTAGAGGTGATAAGAATGAAGCACTTCCGTTTGCGTTCACAAGGGGGCAGCAGGAGTTAATGAATTACTTAATGGTTCACCTCTCTGTTACCTCATTTCATAATCTTCATCACTTTCTGTCTGTAGAAACACATTAAAGGCACAATATGGAACTTTTCGGCTTTCAAAATAGCAAAAATAACTGTATCTATGTTATATATTTCTTTTAGTTGTGTACTAACATTATCCCAAAAGTTCCCACCAACTTTCAAATCCGGAGAAATTTATATTTTAATTTGAAGACACGGGCCGTGTCTTTATTTCCGTTTCGTCGCCCGTCTATGACGTCATATAACCTTTGACTCTAGTTTCTCTAACTTCGTGCGGATCCCGGCGAAAAACCGCCAAACGCAAATCTAAACACCGGTGACGCACGTCACTAAAATAAAAGAAGACGATAAAGAATCAATAGTTGGATATCAATAATGGACCATGATTATGCTTTGCCTGCACGTTCTGCTGCTGGAGGCAGATCTGTGAAGCGGAAACGCACGGGTGACAGAAATGACTCGAGAAGGGTTTGGGACAGGAGAAGAGACATGACTCGCGTTAACATTGGAGTTGCATTTCCACGAGCTTCGTGACTAACAGGAACTACAGAGAGATGCCGATCTCGCTTGCATTCTAATAAACAAGTAAGCACCCATTCAGCTAACTATATCTATCCGTAACTTATATGTTGTGAAACGATGATGGCATGTGTAAAACGCAGACGGACTAGCTCTCATGTACAGTATAATGTAAATTCACATTTGTTGTAGATATAGCTGCAGAAAGTAGCTTCATATGCAGTTCACCATCTTTTTCAATATCATAGTATAAACGTAATTATAATTATTAACGAAAGGTGACCGTGTTTTTTAAGATCTATTAATACTAGCTAGGTGGAATATTGATTCAATAGCCCTGATAATTCATATATCTCTCCGTTCGAAGAGACGTGATTTTAAAAACACTAAGTTAGAATGAGTGAGGAATGTGGGGAGCGACAGAGCGCGCGTGTTCATTACAATGGCATTACATAAAGTTAATAGCCGTAACTAAACGTAACAAGAATAGAGATATAATATAAATAACAACACATTACCTCGTCAGTGAACATGTTATCTGCCGGAGATGCTAGATGGCTGGGGAATGACAGATCGCGCGTGTCCCAATGAACATCGTATAGCTGGTTCGCGCGCGCACTCCCTCTCTCTCTCTCTCGACAACGACAACAACTCCCATGAGCACACGCTCTTTCACGACGTCATCAGAATACGTCTTTTGCTATTATTTTGATTGAGTGACCCCTGGTGGCCAAAAGTTACATACTGTACGTTTAAATGTGCATTCACGGTTCAAAATTTGACGGTAACATACAGGGCACCAAAGTATTTAAAATGTATGAATGTCACAAGTTATAGCACAAGCACAATAAGGTTTTGTAAGGTTTTAAATTATGAAACACTAAATATAATGTTCAAAATAAAGATTAAAAAGCATTTGGACTTGTTTTCAAATGTTAGTGAAACCTATTGATAGAGGTAATGAACTAACGTTACACCTGTTTGATCTTAAGGCAAACTGACTTCCTAAATCCACCTTAAGAGCAGGTATTTAAAAAAGCAGTTGCAAAAATGGCTCAGAATCAACCCTGATTCTGTGAAAAAGGTCAATTTGACCTGCAAAACACACTGTAGAAAAAACAAAAAAGCAACCTGAAGTAAACAACTGACAGCAATGTGCCTCTACAGTGAGTACGCCAGAGAATGTTAGCATGTGAAGAAAATAATTCAAAGTATCAACATGATTCTATTATTTTAGATTATTCTACATTATTACTATATATTATATATATAATAATTTATATATAATTATATATATATATTAAATATAATATATATATATAAATATTTTTTTAATTATATATATATATATATATATATATATATATATATTATTTTTTATTATTTATTTTTTTTATATCTTTAAGATTGTTTATTTAGTGTAGATTGAGTCTCCAAATAATTTTTGGAGCCACTAAATATGTACCGTTTGTCCATTTAAGTGTCTCTTTTTGTGTGTTTTTAAGATTATAACTAGTTGACCCGCCGTTGTTGTGGTGCTTTAATACTAAATCACTTCATTTGAATGCAAAAGGGAAAGTTGTCTGGTTTGCCATGGCTGAAGCCTCTTCAGACGCAGATGTTTTTGTTTTGTGAATAAAGAGTCTCTCCGCTCTGAGCAACTGTGAAGGACGTCAGCTGACTGATGCTCTGAAGATGAGCCTGCAGTAGCCTTGGCACCCAAATTAACTACTATTTACTGCTGCCTCCATTTATTGATGTACCTGTCATCATAAATAATTTGAAATTAGAATTCAAAGGGCCAGCCAGAATTTTATTTTGGACCTCAAGTCTGAAATATCTTTTTTTTTGTTTGTTTTGAAAAGAGCCTCTTGTTAAGTAAACATAAAAAAATGATTTGCATATTTTGCAATTATTTTTTATCCTGAATATAATGTTACAATGCAACAAAACTAAATTTCAAGTGGTTGTTTTATTATGAAACTTGAATGTGTCTTTATTTTGGCTCCTCAGGTGTCTAATGTACAGTCCCACTCCGCACTTGTGTCATGGACTTCTGTTTTCTTATCGGGATCATCTGGACGGGTCCCTTCCTGTAGTTACGAGCTCCAGCTCAAGGACAAGGGCCGTGACGGGAAATACAAGGTTGTGTACAGGTAAGGCCTTTTTTAACATCATGTGTACTGCACTTCACTCTTGATTTATTAGGTCTGCACGATTAATCTTTAAAAGATTGCGGTTTTAGTTTCAACCCCTCATGATCTTATTCCTAAATTACAACAAATTGGATAGGTCGATCACACCTTTGAAAAGTTACAACATTCAAATGTTCGTTTGCGCTGCCACTGACCAGAGAAAGCCGCTGTCATAGGTATTAAACAGCTTCACAACCACACACTATTATTTCATTCAAAGAAGCTGATTCATGCAGTATTGAAACAAGTCTTATTATGTGTGAGTCATTGAATCATTCATTTAAACCTATTTTAAAAACAACACCAGTTAATTTAAATAGACTGCAGCAATTAACATTGTCAGAACCTCTAGTAAATGACATGCTATTTCGTTTATAGTTTTATCATTTTTGTTATTCTCAATATGATTTATGTTTTTTTCTTTATGGTTATTTGTATAGTTGAATAACAAACTTGTTATCTTCCCCATGTGGTTAGGAAATTAACCTTATGTACATCTACAGCTTTCTTTCTTTTTTGGTCCCCAAAGCAAATCATAAAGGCTATTATGAATTGATTTGAAAGCTGAAGGAGGTTTGACAGATGCTTCTACTCTCACACACAGATTGTCACTCTTAGTCTTATCTTTTTTTTCAGTGGCGAGGAACTCCAGTACACCCTCACTGACCTCAGACCAGCCACAGACTATCACATCCGGTAAGAATAGTGTTTCATATTTGCATTTATTCATCTAGCACACACTTTTAACCGAGCGACTTACAAATGAGATGAAATGCTCCATTAACAGAGCACTTTGAATTTCATTTGAGTGCTGAAGAGAGATGAATGACCTGATATCTGATTAACAAGACTAAATTAAATATAATGAATGTGAAAAAATGGATTTGTATTTAAATGTGAATTTCCTGGATCTAAAGAGCGGAGTGGCACAAAGCGTTCTTCTTGTGGATGCCGCATTTAAATGCATTTATTGTTATCACTAAATGATTCTTAAAATTGGCAATAGCCGTTTTCTGTGTATTAGTTGAACGTGATGAATTACTCTTGTCCTCATTTGGAAATTCTCCCCATGTGTTTTACAGAGTAAGCACGGTGTGTAACTCTATCAAGGGTCCCAATTCGGATGCGAGGGCCTTCACTACCCAGGGTGCCCCTCCTGAAACCCCTCTACCCCCCAGACTGTCCCATCGCACCAAGAGCTCCCTCACATTACAGTGGAAGGTACGTTCTGGATTATTGTGCTGAGTTGCTTCAAACCACTAACTTTAATGGCTGGGCTTCTGAACTTAGTCTGATTATTGATCCTGATTATTAATTATTGATCCCTATTATTGATCATTCTGTGTTGCTTCATACCAAGTAATGCCTCACAGTTATGTATGACCGCTCATTAATACCGACTTATTTTGTTTATTATATTGTTTAATTGATAATATACAATTATATATAATATTTTGATCAAATAAATGCATCCTTGGTCTGCATAATGTAAAAATCTAAAACTCTTACCAACCTCAAACTTTTGAATGATAGTGTATACTGTGTATAACTTTTTTGTAATTTCTCACATTTATTGCAGCCCCCTGTGGACAACGGCTCAAAAATCACCAATTATGTTCTAGAATGGGATGAGGTATGTACCGCATCATCTGTTTAAATTAATTGGTAATATCCAAGTGTGTCATCTACCCCTCAACTATTAACTAAGACTATGGCTTTAACCGACTGATCTTCTTTACACCACACTGTCTACTTTATTTTCATTTACTCTTTCTGGCTCAATAAGAGTCTCTAAAACTCCTCAGCTGTGGCTGGGAGCGCTTCCTCCCCGCATAATCCATTCTGAACACCTCTGCCTTTTAACTTTAATTATTTTCTGGCTCCTGTTGTTGTGGCAATTAGCACAGCTTCCAGCAGCAATTTTGTTTTTGTTCTTTTCATGTTAGGAGTGTTGTGTTTCTGACACAGCGTATGGCTGCTGCTGGTCTTTTCTGTGTTTTAAGAGGTTTATTTTATACTTGTCATCCTATTTGTCATTCCTAACTGCATCGTTTTATCCTTGTTGCTTTTTCAGGGGAAAAAGAACAGCATTTTCCGAGAATATTACGTCGGACACCAGCGACACTGCAAAGTAATGAGGTTGTGCCCTGCTGTCGGGTACACGTTTCGAGTGGCAGCGCTAAATGATATTGGCACCAGGTTTGTTTATTTGTCTGTATGTCATTTACAATTTTTCATACATGTTTCATTTCTTTTTATTATTATTATTATTAATTTATTTTTTATACCCAGTAATACATAACATGTGTTTTTGATATTTATTAGGATAATTCCATACTGTAAAATTATAAATATAACCCAGCAGCATTATGTCCTTTTGGTTGAATGCAGTTTAATAGAATTTTGGCCCTGTGGTGTCCTTGTGTTTAATGGCGCGGTAAATGAGAAAATTCTCCTCACTACTCACTGTGAGTGGTGGCAGTGTTGTTTTCCCAGGGGAAAAAGTCCAAGCAATTTATAACTTTGTGCCTCTCACACACTTTGATTTCACAAATATGCCGTATAATCTTTATAGGATGGGAAAGGATGGGATTTATTACTGTTTACGGTTTTCTTTTCCTCCAGTGGGTTCAGCACAGAAGTCGTCTTCTACACCACAGGAAGTCTCCCACAGATTTCCTTGCCTCCACGGCTGATAAAGGCAGGTCCGTGCTGGGTTACGCTGGAGTGGACTCGACCAAACAGCTGCAGCGCTGAGGAGGTGGTCACGTACACCCTGGAGATGCAGGATGAGACCAAGGTGTTGAACTCAGCCCTACCATACGCATACCATAATCCCCCTTGTGCAGTAGTTATTATGGCTTTCTGTTGCCATCATTTTCACCACAAATAGGTTTGCTCAGTGTTGTGGGATTATGACCGCTAATAGACAGATAAGTCTATTAGCTGTTTTTTCTACCTCACTGGTTGCTGGTTAATCACCTTTGCCCACAGTTGTCAGAGTAAATGGACTCTTCTGGATCCATGACTAATGCCTGTGTTTAACACCCGCGGACTGATGCGCCATTTGAGCGAGATTTCATGCACATTATTTTTTGTAGGATCTTTCCATTTTGAATACATTTAAACCACAAATTTGAAAATAGGAAATAGGCTTATTCTATGATTTTTCTATTACATTTTAATAAATAGTTTTAATTGTATAATTATATAACATTAATTATATAATTCACAGATTTTTTATATAGTATTCATTTTAAAATATTTTATCCCAGTTTAATGTCATGAAACATGCAACAACATCTGCTACCTATTTTACCTTCGTATTTGGACATATTTCAGAGTGAAATATTATTAATCAAGAAAAAATGTAGGACGCCGCTTTATTTTGTCCATCAGCATTTGATTGGATCGTAAACAGAAGTGTTACTTTACCAGATTACCAATCAGGTATTAAAAAAATAAGAGGCATTGGTTTGATAAAAACAAATTGTGGTGTGTGTTAGGGTGGGACTAGCTGGAAATAATTGTACTTCACATACTTCACTTCTCAACACCTAAAGAACGATGTGTTTTTGGCAGGGACTGGACTTCCAGGAAGTTTACAGCGGTCTGGAGCTGAACTGTAAGTTGGAGTCCCTAAGAAGGAACACGCAGTACAAATTCAGGGTGAGTGACGAGTTTTCCAGCACAGAAAACATGTCATTTATTTATTAAGAGTATTCTTTTGTTCACATACACAACCATATGCATGTAAACAAACCGTACATAGATGTGTTTGGGGTTCTAGAAAATCACATGATCCTCAAGCACTTTTGCTTCCTCATTTCCTCCTTCACTAATCAGGCAATTAGCGATAATCTAATGAACTTTAGTTTGTCCGCTAACCTGGAGCTGTTTCTCAGATCTAGCAGCTGTTGTTAGGGGAAGGTGAATTGATTTCCTGTGGTGTTGTGTGTAAAAGGCTTTTACTCTAATCTCTGAGAAGCCAGAGAACACTGCGTTATTATCAGGGGAGAAAGGTACTTCAGACAAGATTTTAAATGCTGCTCCCTGCGATGCTGTAGGAGATTGGGACACAAAAATGGTGTTGTCAAGTACACAAAACAAGCGTGTCCAGAAATCACCTTGCTTATCTGCTTTTTGCATCCTTAAAAGTATTAATTAATTAACATCTTTCTGATCCCGAACTTTTGAACGGTAGTGTGTATATATGTACATATACTGCAGAAACCGCTGTATGGTTTTGTGTGATCTTCTTTACGGTGTCCTCTACAGCTCATCACTTGCAGCGGTGAGTGGCGCAGTGCACCGAGCTCTCTGCTCGTGTGTAAGACCACCCCAGACAGACCCGGACCTCCTGTGAATCCTGCCGTAAACACGGTCACATATCACAGCTTCTGTGTGACGTGGGGTAGGGAACTCTTATCATGTTATGTTTCACACAGGCTTTTTTTTATTGTCCGTTTATCATTACATTCTAACCGTCACCATTTTATATAATTAAATCAGAGCCTCCACATGATGACGGTGGATCTGGAGACCTGACTTACGTCCTGGAGATATCAGAAGGGAGTTCTGAAGGTATTTCTGATTGCAAACGGGTGAATCTGTGACATGTCCACGTCACATTATCCCACAAATGAAAGAATATTATATTTGTAAACGCTTTATTTTAAATTTAAATGTATTCATATTTACAACATTTTATTTCAATTTTCAAAATGTTTTTATTTTATTTTTTTATTATGGATTTTACAATTTAAAGAATAGGTTATTCTTTCACATTATTTTTTTAGATTTATTTTCTTTATTGTAATGCGAATTGAAGTGGTAAATGTGTTGATTGATTGATTGATATATATATATATATATATATATATATATATATATATATATATATATATATATATATATATATGAACACTACAGATGGAAAGAGCAAGATTTTTTTTTGAAAAGTGCCTCTTATGAAGGCTGCTTTTATTTGATCAAAAATACAGTGATTTTTGTGAAATATTATTGCAATTTAAAAGAACTCTTATTTTATTATGCTTTTAAAATTAATTTATTCATGTGATGCAAAGTTGAATTTTCAGCATCATTACTCCAGTCTACAGTGTCACATGATCCTTCAGAAATCTTTCTAAAATGCTGATTTGATGCTCAAGAAACATTTCTTATTATCAATGTTGAAAAGAGTTGTGCTCCTTAGTATTTCTGTAGAAACTGTGATTTTTATTTATTTTTTTAGGATTTTTTAGGTTAATATAAAACAAACACCATATAAAGCGTTTATTTGAATTCGATTTTTTTTTTTTTGCAACAATGTTAATGCCTTATTGTAAATTTTTATCAATTTAATTCATGCTTCTTAAAAACATTCTTACTGACTCCAGACTTTTGAACAAAGTCCTTTTATTTCAATAATATAATTTTGATTTTGATGTGAAATATGCCTGGTATATGTTTTCGACAGGTTCACTGAGATAAATATGTGTGAATCTGTGTTTGTTCAGCAGAGAGGCAGTGGGTGACTCGCTATAGAGGACCAGAGAGGAAACATTTGTGTGAGGATGTAAAACCAGCAACAAGCTACTCCCTGAGACTCAGCTGTGTCGATGTGGGCGGACAAAGCCAAGTATGAGAACCAAAGTGCATCTACTGATTGCATTTCCAGGCTGATTCATAAGATCTCGTTGTACTCCTTGTTGTATATTGAGTCGTTGTATTGTTTGTGCAGTGCTCAGATGACTTGACGGTGCACACTCATATTCCGCCCCCTGGCCGCTGCCGACCCCCAAGGATCATGGGTGATGTCAAACACAAGGAGCTGACTTTGCAGTGGGGTGAGGCTCTTATTTTGTCTTTTGATATCCATTATTCTTTTCTTCTCCTTTTCCTCTTCCAGTCTCAATGAAATCAATAGATTATCAACCCTCCCCCCAACACACACACACACACTAACACACACACACACACACAATATGACCCTCTCTATCCATTTGGAAAGATAAATTGAAGATAAAAACAAGTTTTTACCCAGAATGCACATGGATCAACAGAGCTTTGCTTCTACTTTTTGTGGTGTTTACACATTGCATAACCCTATTTATTGTGGGTCTGTGTTTTCATTCATGTGTGTGTGTGTGTTGAGCGAGCTAGAGGTATAATGCAGTTGTTTGTTAGCGATAATACCCCTGACTCACTGTTTTTGAGTGAAGGTAGGCTCATTTAAGAGGCTGAACACCATCTATAAATAAGTGAAATGGCAGTGCTGATTTCAGGCATCCATGCTGACTCTTAGAGCTCGGACGTCAGGCGTGAGCTTTCCTGCATGTTCTCCATCACTGCGATTGATCGGTTCCTTCCTGTAGCCATAGTTGTAGAGGGAACTGAGATCTTGTTTTGGTTTTGAGAGGCTGGTAGATGGATGACTTCTGAGATCATCAAGTCATGTGTCTGGGGGACGTGAGCGTAACGACAGTAGGATTGCATTAGAATTGTGGCTCTATACAGAAAATAAATGAAGGGTTTTAACATTGAATGTTTCTCATAAAAATGGCCATAAAAATGTAATTGGGTGTGTGAATTATTACAAATTTGATTAGTCATTTACATGAGGAAAAGGAAGGTAAATAATGTACATTACATAAATTGGCTTTAGTCTGCCTGTGTAACTTGTATCAAGCAGGATAGATGTATTTTTAACAATAGTTTAAATAAAATATTGCAAAACATTAAAAATAATAGTAGTAATAATAATCATTATTAAAAAACAGTAAATTATCATTTCGATTATTCATTTCAAATTATATATATATTTTTTATGTTCTGCAATTATAGGCTTTTATTAATTATTCATGATGATAATTCATAAAATACCTGTTTTTTTTTGGGGGGGGGGGGATTATTGTGAGGCATTTATGAATTATTATTGTTGTTATTATAATTTTTTGCAATATACACTTAAATTAGTGCTGGGCAACGATTAATCGCGATTAATCGCATCCAAAATAAAAGTTTGTGTTTACATAATATATGTGTGTGTACTGTGTATACTTATTTTTTATATATATAAATACACACATATGCATGTATATATTTAAAAAAAATGTTATTTATATATAAAATATTATATTTATATATAATATTAATTATGTATAAATATATATATACAGTATATACATGCAAATGTTTCTTAAATATATACATGCATATGTGTGTATTTATATATATATATATATATATAATAAAAAAAATAATTATACACAGTACACACACATATATTATGTAAACACAAACTTTTATTTTGGATGCGATTACTCGCGATTAATCACTCCCAAGTCACAATTTTTTAAATATATTTTTAATTAATTATTATTATGTGGCTTCTATATAAGCTCAGCACGTTTTGTATACCTGTAATATGGCCACCAAAACTAATATGTGCCACTTAGAATGTGTGAAACAGTCCTAACGTTTTGGTCATGTGTATTGGACTGGAGTTGATGCTTTGACTTTTGCACTTTTAAATGATTGCTTATTGTTCTGTCTCTCTCTATATTTCTCCCACACACTTTTAATTCTTCGTTTCTCCAGATGGTCCTGTGTGTGGTGAAGAGAGTGAAGGTGTGGAGTTTAGCTTGGAGATGTGTGCAATAGAGGAAGCTTCAGAGCCGGAGGAGGTGTACCGTGGGTCTAAAACAGAGTGCACTGTGGGTAATTTGCTCCCTGGCACTACCTACAGGTTCCAAGTTCGTGCAGCCAACAGTGTTGGGGTAAGTCACCCTGCACACAAAAACACATGACACAATTAGTTTATAAAAAATACTAAAATAACACTAAGACAGATACACTTATTTTCTTTTTTTTTAGTGCAAAAGTCCATGGCCCTTATGAAATATTTTTTGCTGGATTATATCTATCTCTCTATCTCTAAAATTTATATTTTTCTTCCCAAGTGCCACAATATAAATAGTATACTGTATATTTTTAGTGAAGGGAACTTGGCAAGTATTTTAGCTTTTATTGTCTTTCATAAGCAATGAGTCAGGACAAATTATATCTCAAACAGCTATAATTTTGTCCAATTCAGATCTCCAGTTGTTTTTCCTCTCTTATTTGAAATCCTCATTTTATAACAAACCCTCCACATCACTTCAGGGCAATAAAGACATCTGCTGTCTGTCTCGGCAAAGATATTAAGAAGCTAATTCAGCCATCACTGAAGATAGATGCCTAACAGAGTATAACGCTTTGGGTTTACCTGCCACAGAAATAACAGATTTCCCTCCTTATTGTAGAACCCAGGCCATTCATTACCTTTGAGATGGCTAAAACGCTCTAAATCTCAGCCACTTTCTCTCTCTCTCTCCTTTTTTCCAGTATGGACCTTACTCAGAATCTGTGGAAATAAGCACTGCCGCTGGCCCCCCAGGACAATGTAGTCCCCCTGCCATCAATGTGACATCACACACTTGTGCTGATGTGACCTGGGAGGTGAGTCTGCAAGAGCCATTCACACTGTATACAATACAGTAAATGATGAATCGTACTGTCATATGAAAAAATTGTCTGTGTGATTTTCTGCTGCATTGAGAAAGAAATCAATTTCTAGAAGCAATCGTTGGCTTTTGGGACTCGTAGAAAGAAAAATTGTTTTGAATTACAAGAAGATGTGCTCAATACTGGTACAGAAACTCCATCCAAACCCGAAAGTTTATCATAATACCATCATCGATCACCCAGAGAGTGTTGAAAATGGATTCTTGTCCACGCAAAAATGTTTTCTTCACTTCTACCACTTCTCAAAAGACGCTTGCTTTTCATGACAAAGGGCCTTTAATGTTTTGTTCACAATGAAAATGAATGTGATTTTAATCCTTGATGTCTCCTGAATGACAAAGATTTCAGTTATTTGCATTCTGTTTGCTGTCTTGAGAGGTTGTTTCATTTATTATTGGTGTGTATTACCTCAATTTATTATTGGTGTGTATGATGCATTAGCTCTCGAGTTTGTCCTGATGAAACCGTGTCAAGCAGGTAATTGTTGCTCTTGTTTCCTGGAGTGTAACGCTTGCTCTGATCTCAATCCCCAGAACAACGAGAGCTCTGGGATAGACATTTCTGAATACCGGCTGGACTGGGGACGTGATTTGGACTCTCTTGAAATGGTTTACAGTGGATCGGAAACCTACTTCAAAATCTCCAACCTGGAGGCATCAACAGACTACTGCTGCAGGCTACAGGTAGTTCATGATCTGTTAGGACCTAGATACATGCGCTCAAATTATTTAAATTCAATTTTTATGATGTCATTTTATTATATATTATTATATTATTTTATTTTTTATTTTATTTATTTTTTTAATGCTTTTTTATATATAATTATCTGCTTATTTTAAGATGTTTAATGCTGTGAAACGGGTATTAAATAAGCTTTTGCTTTTCGCTATCATTTGTATTGGGTGACTGCAATATTTTATGCAATACATCTACAAACTGTTGAATTTAAAGGGCCTATATGCATTTTTCTGAAATTTAAACTCGCGACTGACACCTGTGGCCAAAAAACAGAACTGCTCTTCCTTTCTGTTCGCTCTCGCAGCCAGGGTTGCCAGGTCTGCACAACAAAACCAGCCCAATTGCTCATCAAAACTAACCCAATCACGGCCAGAAATAGTCAAATAGCGTTCCCGGATGTTTCCCCGATAACAATCATGTTCCAGTGAGTAAAACAATCGCGTCAACCCGTGCACTACACAAACAACCCACGGAAACAGTGCAGGCATACGGACCTGGCAACACTGCTCGCAACGCTCGTACGTGCGTGCACACTTCACAAGTCATCTGCTGCCTGCAAGGAGGTCAACATTATGTTTACAGAGGTAAGAACAGTCAAAAACATATATTGTTTGAGATAGTTTGCGAGTGTAGGCTACTTGCTGACTAGCGGTGGTGGCAGAGTGATCTGAAACGTTTAACATGAACGCGCTTGACGTCACATCGGCAGACAGCGCGGGAAAAATCCGACCCCACAGAAAATAGGAAAAAATAGGATACAGGCTTATAGGTGCACCCACTGTGAGCGGACAAGGTGTCAGTATGCCCAACAGGAGATGTTTGAGTCATAAATGGTAAAATAAAAAGGCTATTGTTACGTTTATTTGGGGGGAAAAGTTCCATGTAGTCCCTTTAAAGAAACCTTTATTTGATTTTTTTATATATTTTATCTTTTTTTTTTTATTCACATTTTCTTTTTTCAAAGAAAATACTTGAAAATAGAAAATGTACAGTAAACAATAATATGAATTGTTACAGTGCTGTAAATTTAAGTCTAGAATTTGCTTGCTAAAATTAACATTTTAGTTTGTGATGAATCAATAGTTCACAGTAGAGGTCTGCACAGGCTTTAAACTGAAGCCCGAACCCGGCCCGTACCTGAAATCATTTAACCCGACCCGACCATACTTTTATATTTTAAGCCCGAACCCGAGGTCCGTTTCTCACAGAAATAACTTTTTTTGTTGCAATAAGCTGTATTTTATGATTGCTTGCAATGACAATTAAACGCATATAAAAACACCGTTTCACCAAGGCACAGCGGCCCCCTCAGCAGTCAGCACACAAGAGAAAAAGAGAAAAAGCACGACTTACTAATTACGAAACTTTGATGTGGTTGAACAGGTGAAACAGTCACAAATTACTCTGGAGCTCAAACATTAAACTTCAAAACAAAGTTTGCGCAGTTGCACAATTATTTACATAAATATATCCTTCTTAGTACGAGTTATGAAGACATTGACGGTTAATTTTTAATTGAGTAGCCTCAGGTTCGGTCAATTCTAGGTTTGTAACTAAAAAAGCAGACACCTAGTTCACAGTAACATGAGTTGTGAATAAATCATCTTCCCATCTTCCTATGTGAGCATAATCACATTAAAAATGCATGCATTACTCGCTGCTTGCATTATAATTAAACAAACAAGAAGAGTGTAAAACCTTAATCACGCAGTATAAAGAGTATATAACACTCTCTGTTTACAATGAATGTGTGTGTGTGTGTGTGTGTGTATATATATATATATATATATATATATATATATATATATATATATATATATATATATATATATATATATATATATATTAGTTTTGTTACTTATTGTATTAAACTCAGCCTACATGCATTGGTTTTACATTATCATTGTCTCTGTGCAAACAGGTTTGAATGCAGTCAAACCTGCAAATTGTGTTGATTTAAACAATATATGCGCAGTAATAGTTCAAATGTTAGATCGGAGCTGTTATATCTGGAAATGTTCTGACCTTTTAGTGCTCCTCTTCACATTTAATTGGCTCTGAATCACTGTGTTTATGTAGTGGATGCAAAACAATCTATCAGCACGAGAATGAAGAGAATTCATTGCTCGTTGTACTCTACAAAATACTCAGTGTCCTTCCAAATATTTTGACAACCAAATGCATGATTGCAAATATGGCTCAAAAGATAATCAGCAAAACTGATTATACATTTTTGAGTTTAAAGTCAGCATGAAACCGATGTGATAGTCTTTTCCTCCCTAATTTGTGATGTAGAATAAATGTAGAGCAGAACTTGATTTTGTCCATCTGGAATTGATTGGATGGTTATGGTTTGCTATTTATTCTAATCTCATGTGAGTGACATGTTGTCCTACCCTTGCGCCAGTAAATACTTTATAAAAAATACTGCAATATATATATATATATATATAAAAACAGAATTGTAGTTTTTTATTTCATGGTGCCATTTTTTCATTTTTTTTTTTCTTGTATTCGGTTCGTAGGCAGTGAACCAGGCAGGGGCGGGCCCCTACAGTGATCTGGTGACGTGTCGGACCCCTGCAGCAGTCCCTGATGTAGTATCCGGAGTTCACCTGCTTGACCTCCCTCCAACCCCATCAGAAAGTGAGCCCTTCTCCCCCTCCACCTGTCTGGCCCTCACCTGGGACGAGCCACACTGTAACGGAGCAGAAATCACCTCCTACAGCATCTCGATGGGAGACGACATCATCATCACCACCGAAAACGCAACCTTCCACATTATCAGGGACATGCTGCCGGACAGCGAGTACAGGTGAGTAAGAGATGTTGTTTAACACTTTGTATCTCTTTTTCTACCATACTCCTCCATCAGCTCTATATATATATATATATATATATATATATATATATATATATATATATATATATATATATATATATATATATATATATATTTGTGCATTAGCGATGACTGGGACCTTATTTTCACGTGGTTCGGTAATATACAGAAGAGTGCTGGTGAGTCAAGAGCAGGTCCCTGAATTAGTGTTATTAGCTGTACAAATGGACTCCACCTGTGTCTGGCTCTAGATGTGCTCAGCAAAATGGTGCATTTTGGGTAGATGCAAGTTGTTAGAAGGGTATACCAAAATGGTTCTTCTGTGGCTTCACTGCATAACTCCCTTTTGGGATCGTTTATTTTTAAGAGTGTAGTACTATGGTACTTCAAACAAAAAAAATAGGAATATACTTTAAAAGGATGATCTTAACACATTTGCATATAAAAATTCTCTCATATGGTCTTCAGGCTAATAGGCTTCTGGAAAGCGAGACTGTTAAATGTTACCTGAGGTAAAGGCTTTAATTTGGGATGGATGACAACATTAAATGGACACAGAAGTGACTTCTCCATTGAGTTAATGGACAGTGAAATACGTTCCCAATTAATATGCCAAAAGCAAATATATTTATCACGTAATTATCATGAATGCATAATATCTCTAATGGGACTAGAGATTTTGATATCCTTCGTGAATGGTCCAAAAAATAACGTTCCAGCTCACCCTGATGACCCAATGTTACCAAAATATATGTAAATTTCAAAGCATTAGATGATTAAATGTCAAGCCATGTGGTATGAAAACAAATTATGCTCAAATTTAGCTATTTTGCAATTACCAACTGGAGAGTCAATGCAATTTTTAAATGGGTGTAAGAATTCAGTTGTCCTTATGTTTACACAGGTGCCCTAACAACACCACATTAGTTGTAAACATCGCTTTTGACAAGCACAAAGTGTTTGATTTACCTTAATGACACAGACAGGATTATTAGGCTGCTGTCACTTTAAGACCTGCATGGATCCACTATAGGCTACTGACACTATCTGTACACATGCATTTTCTTTCTCAACTATTTATGCTCACTTAAGACATAACCAACTATGTTTACTAGGACACTTTCTGTGAATCTGTCATTTCAAGCGCAAGAAGACATAAAAGAGAGCTCCATTCAGTATTCAGCGCTTCGAATGTTTGGGCACAGAAAACGTCCCACAACTTGCTTCTTGCACTTGAATATTTAAATGTGCGAGGCTTAAACTTTCGTGACAATGCGGCACTGTTCCGAGCATCATTCATGTTGGTTCACGTTTATGTTCTCGCAACATTGCATTGTTAGAATTTATAAAAGTGTTACCAGCCAAGTATTGTAATAACCTTCCCTCTTTTTAGATTTCTTCTGCTAAAATTTAGAAATGTTTTTCTGTCCCATGTGCACTTACAATAATTGTATTCTTGGATATCAGATGGGTAACTTAGAAATCCTCATTCGAATGCAAGACCACCCCTTCAACCAGAGTAGATCATTCTAAAGGTCACACAGCTTCATTTTTGGATGATTAATTCCCTTTAAATGTACCAAAACTGAATCATTGACTCAGAGTTTCCTTAGAATAGTCTCTAGGGTCGTTCAAGTGAAGAGAGATCATTTGAAGAAAATCAAGAATTGATTTTAGGAGTTACTTATCCTTTAAACACAATGGGGGCTAACAACTGTACAAGATTAAAAAGCTTTAACACTTTATTTCCTTTCTCAGCCTGCAGATTCGAGCAGAAAATGAAATGGGCCCCGGGCCCTTCAGTCAGACCCTAACGGTGAGGACAAGGCCCCTGCCGCCCTTTCCACCACAGCTGGAGTGTGCAGCGGTCGGACCCCAGAGTCTCAAACTACGCTGGGGTTTCAGCAGCCGAAGTCAACTCAACAACGACACTGCCTACATTCTGCAGATGGAGGACAGGAATCAGAGGTTAGCACTGGAGGATGTGCAAAACATCATATTTTCATAATCAACTAGACTGAGAGATGACTAATTGGTCTTAATGAAGTCTTGTATAATTAGGCTATTTTTAGACGACTTATGAAGCCTTTAATGCAGAGAGGATCCAACTGATTGCGGGCTTTAAATATTTAATTGACCTATATGTAAAGGTACCTTTAGGTAAAAATGTTTGTCAGTCTTCCACAGTATGGGAGTGTGTGTTCTAGACTTTTAGAAATGATTGGTTTGACTTGTAAAATTATATAACAAGATTTAAGAAAGCCATTTGTCTATTCGTTCAGTGTTATTTTAGTATCATGTGTTGGGGAAAGTTACTTTTAAAGGTTATTCTTTTGAATATTGCATTACTCCCTAAAAGAGTTAGTTTTTTGCTTATTGGTATGGTTGAATTGGATAATCGAAGGTCAGCAGCAAAGAGATTAAATAAAAAAGTGAGACTTAATACCTAAAGTATATTTGTGCAATTTAACATTAAATTATTGCAGGTTTTCGTAATATTCTGAGTTTGAATTTCAGCTTTTATTAATGTTGAGGAATACTGAATCTGTTTTTGTGCAAGTGAGATGTGTAAATACATGCTCACATTTAGTCTAGAACACACACTACTCCCGATTTCTCTCAACTTGGAGACAGGAGAGGTGTCAGTCAATAAATGAGATATTTAAAAATGTATTTAAAAAATATGTAACTCAGATACTTCTAGTTATAGTAAAGTACTATAGTATACTATAATATAAAATATACCATAGTTTTTGGTAATGTTTTTGAGTTATATATTTTTTTATATTTTATTTAAATTTTAATTAAATGTTTAGTAATTTTGTTGCGTGTCATTTTAATAGTTTCTTTTTTTAAATGTCTATATAGTGTTTTAGTTTTTAGTTGTAGTTTTTTTAGTTTGCTATTTAAGTACTTCTACATAAACTAAATGAAAATGAGAAATGTTGCCTTGGCAAATTCCAAGAAAGTGTTTTTATGGTTTTCATTTTAGTTACCAATTATCCTGGTTCATAAATAAGAACAATAGTCTTGTACTCAACATCAAAAGCTTGGTAATTTTGCTCAAATATGTAAATGTTCTTTACTATGAAAAAAATTATATTCAAAGCATATCTGTGTGTGTGCATGCACTTCTTCACTTTAATTTGTCCCTGATGCACCCGTAGGCCAGGTTCTTCTCTCTGATGTAAGCAGATAATCTGAAAAGTACATTTTGTGTTTATGGGTCCATTAAGGTGGAGTTGGTTAATGAGAAGACTTGATCTCAAAGCGCTGTTGGGAATTAGAATAGGAGACTCAGGGTTATCAAGACCACCTGCCTTAATGCTTTCTCAGAGTTGCTCGTCACTGACCCACGATATCTAATTTAGAAGAAAATAAAGGCCTGTGTTCTCCCCGGTTTTAAGCTTTCAGCCTCAGTTCCTCTTCTGAAAAATTTTAACCATATAAGCAGTAAAGTCTGGACTCTTAAATGGAGGTAATGAAGGCCTGCCTGTACCGCGCAATCTTTTCTACCTTCATGCTATTTGTTAAAGTGAACGGAACAGCGTTATATGATTTCAAGCCATCAGTCAAATATTTTTTCGTTTGCACTCAAGATTTTAAAAGAAATACTAGGCTGCCAGTTAATTAAAAATGATAATTAATGTTGTTTGTGCATGTTTGTAATAAGCCTTCACTATCTTGTTAGGTTTGTGGTGGTTTACCGAGGTCCGAGCCACACTTTTAAGCTGCAGAGACTGAGCGAATCGAGCCGGTACCGTTTCCGGATCCAGGCAGTGAGCGAGGCGGGCGAGGGGCCGTTTTCTGAGACGTACACCTTCAGCACCACCAAATCTCTGCCACAAACACTGAAAGGTACCATATGTATTATACTTATCATAGCAATCCCAAACTTTTGTAGCTCATGCATATATATATATATATATGTATGTGTATGTGTGTATATGCATCTATATTTGTTTAAAGGAATTGATACTTTTATTGTCCTTAATTAAATTAAATTTATCGAAAGTTACAGTAAAGACATTTATAATGTTACAAATATTTCTGTTTCAAATAAATGGTGTTCTTTTGAACTTTTTATTCAGCAAAGAATGTTGAAAAAATATTTAGCAGCACAACTGTTTTCAGCATTGATATAATAATACAGGTTTTTTTTGGGCCGCAAATCAGCATATTAGAATGATTTGTAAGGATAATGTGACACTGAAGACTGGAGTACATTAATATATTCAAATAGAAAACGGTTATTTTGATGATAAATATATATTTATATAAAAATTATCTTACTGAATCCCAAACATGATCGGTAGTGTATAGAAGAAGAAAAGTATTCATTTAAAAAAAAAAAAAAGTATATATTTTTTTATTTAATTTGTCCCCTCAGCCCCAAAAATTGTTCAACTAGAGGGAAATACGTGTGAGGTCACATGGGAGAGTATTCCACCAATGAGAGGAGACCGGATCAGCTATGTGCTACAGGTGCTGGGAGGCAGAGAATCTGATTTTAAACAGGTATGATCCAAACTCCTTCATCTTTTACTTCCTAAAGCAGCTGTTGCCCCCACATTGTTTTTCAAGAACTTTGACTTGTTGGAAATGTTTGAAATAAGAATACCATATGGTAGTTTTACTTTGTTTCACAGAAGAAACACTGTTTTCTATGCTAGATTTAAATATGGCCACATTCACAGGAGACAAGCTGTCGATGAAGAGAATTCATTTAGAACAGGAAATGGAAACGGGCTCGAGCTATTTGCATCATTTGCTCTCTGTTCCATTTTATCTGCTTTAACTCATCACAATCAACATTTGAATGAAATTGAGTGCTCCCGTACACACAGTCCCAAGGATTCATTCAGTTGTGCCGTGGGGTCGGAAAGGCACGCTGAGAGAGGGAAACATGTTATCATCACGATTGGGTCCATCCAGGTGTACAATCGCTTTTGTTATGAATTGATTTTTGTTACTCCACTTCCATGGTGCGATAAATCGAATGGAAAATCACAACATTTGAAATTGTCTGGATTTATTCATTAAAATTAGATGATTTTATTCCTCCTCCTTCACATTTTCTGTCCTCTCTTCTACAAGGCAATGCGTCTTTTTCATGAATATATGTGATTGAATCTCACAAAGGTGAGACATTGTTTTAAGATCATTTTCCTACCAAATTCTCATTACTGTAACCTCAAGTCACCTTTATTTATAATGTACTTTATATAATACAGATTGTTTTAAAGCAGATTCAGAGTGATAAACAGGAAAATAATGATGCAAACAGCATAAAAAGACTATTGAAATCATTCAGTGTGGATTCAGTTCGGTTTAATCACTGTGTAAAGATCATTAAATATAAAATAAGCTCAATTCAGCTATAAAGCAGTTCTGCAGAAAACAGTGATGTCATCGTCCAGCTCAGTTCAGTTCTCATCCAATAGTGTCAGTGCAGTTAAATCAACAATATTGTTGAATATTAAAGGGATAGTTCACCCAAAAATAATTTTTTTGTTTTACTTACTTGTCGTTACTTACTCACCCTCAAGTTGTTCCAACCCTGTATGAGTTTCTTTCTTCTGTTGAACACAAAGGAAGAATGTTGGTAACCAGAGTTGATGAGCCCCATTTTTCCTATGGAAGTCGATGGCTACCGTCAACTGTCTGGTTACCAACATTCTTTAAAATATCTTCCTTTGTGTTCAACAGAAGAAAGAAACTCATACAGGGTTGGAACACCTTGAGGGTCCCTTTAAGTGTCCCTGACTAAGCAAGCCAAAAAGCAACAGTGACAAGGAACCCAAACTCCATCAGTGACAGAAATGGAAAAGTCCTCTGGCCAATGAACGAACAGCATCTTTCAGCAGCCTGTATATTTTCATGTAATGTGAAAAATGACTATTTTTACTCTATTATACACTATCTATTATAAACTGAGAAAAAAAAGTCAGAATTGCGAGATGTGAACTCTAAATTGTGAGGGGAAAAAAATCTTAATTGTGAGATAAAGTCGCAATTTAATTGTTTTATTCCGTGGCAGAAACAAGCTTCCATACTTTAGTGCCTCCGTAGGGGTCTCACTTTTAAAAGAAATTGAAAACAGAAGGGGATTTTTGTTTGTTTGTTTGTTGTTTTTTTCCCAATCCAATTTTGCTTTAAAAAATCAGCCCAAATGTAATATGGATTACCTGATCCTGGAAAGCAAATCATTTCCAAAACATCCTTAAACTGTTTGAGCAGCTGGGCCCTTAACATTTCTTGTGATTCCCGTTAGTCATTAATCTGTTCTACTAATTCATCCTCACTAATTCCTTGCTAACAAAATAATCTAATAAAGGACTGGACTTCCCCAGGCAATATAATTAGCTAAATTAACAATTTAACTGAGCTGCCATTATCTATTTATGCAAATACCACTAAGGTGTTTAAGAAGTGATTTTAATTTTTTTTTTTAGTGCTAGACAATTAGGATTATGTAAATATTTTAATTACCTTTAATGAACTGGGATTTTTAACCCCTTAACTGTCACTTGCCCGTATACGGGCAATCTAAATTTACTTCACTATATTACTATTAAATCCTAATCTAGTCATGACAAACTATATATCGTTGGAAAGGTCTAAGTCTCCTAAATAGATATTTTAGTGTTGTTTTTTTCTTACAAATTACGAATGAACAGTAATATATGAATTTATGACAAGAGTGCGCCTCAAAAAATCGACGTCATTACAGGAGTTTCTGACCTTTGTCACAAAAAGTCGACGCACACACTTTTAATAATTGAAACTTTGGTTTTTAGTGCTAAAAGTTAATAATAAAACATAATCTAGTATTTGTCAATAAAAAAAGATAAAATTATATTTTAAAAAGTAAAGTAAGAAGTCCTCTAAAAAATATAATAAAAATATTATATATATATATATATAATTTTTTATTATTATTATATCACATATTTTAGTAGTTATCATAAATTAGGTATCATTTGAAAGCTTACGAACTCAGATTTCATCCTGTGAAAACCGTTTTGAAATTGGACGTTGCGTTACCATAGAAACGGTATTTTTTTATTAGGCCCCTCCCCTTTTGGGCATCATCTTTCATAATTTATTATCAAAACCTTTTCTAATCTTGGCAAAACACATATTGTCAGAAAGGTCTTAGTCTCAAGGTTCCATATTTAGTGATATTTGGATATAAATTTATTAATTTGTTATGGCAGAATGCTTACAATTAAATTCAATGGAATTCAATGGCACCCGGTGGCTATTTTTGGTATAACGCCTAAACAAAATCTCATGGGAACTTCAATTTTTGTGATATCAACTTTAAATTTGGAACACAACTTGGTTAGATATATAGCTTTCATTTTATAGCAATTTTATTGTAAAACATATTTTGTAAAATATTTATTTTATATTAAAAATAAATATATTAATAAAGTATATTTGATTTACTGTAAATTATAACTTCCATAACTTTTATATACTTTAATTTTTTAAAGTGCATTCACTTCAGTAATAATCTGCTGATTGTTTTCTTTAAAACAAGACCAAATTTAGGTCTATATTCCAAAGCATTCTTGAATTACAACCATTTAAGTTTGTATAGTGCATTTTAATGTAAATTATCAAAAGGGGGGGTGACAGCTAAAGGGTTAATACACAAAAGACTAATTATTCATACTTATACTACAGGGCTGTTGAATGCTTGATTCTGATTGGTTGAGAACGTTCTAAGGTGTGCAATTATTTTCAGGGAAACGCACGGCTAAAGTAGTTCCAGGCGGGTTTGACCGCATTACAGTTCCATATCACTGCGCGTAGTTAACTGTAATAACGGAAAATAGGATACAATTCATAACAAGAAAAAACATGCGGCCCCATGCGCTTCATCTGCAGTTTTCAATGTCTAACTTCACAATCAATGGACACATACAGTTTAGTTTTAATAAATAAAGTATGTAGTCCTATCTATAACAGGCTAAATAGAAAATTAAACTGAATATAGGCTATATAAATAAATTGATAGTCCTGCTGCACGGGTTTTCGTAATTATTCCAGATAATATAACAAATAAATAATTATTAATATGTTAAAAGAGCTTTGTGTGTTTCATTTATTAAGTTATCTACTGTCAATTATAGAAAACAAGAATGAACGAATTAATTAAAACGATTTTAATAAATAAATAAATAATAATATTGACGCACATGCTTTTCTGTCTCATTATTGCAACATCTCTCTCTCTCTCTCTCTCTCTCTCTCTCTCTCTCTCTCTCTCTCTCTCTCTCTCTCTCTCTCTCTCTCTCTCTCTAATAACTGCATTAATAACTGTATAAAGCCGGGACACACTAAGTCAAGGCCAGTTATGAATGTAATTTGAAACTTATGACTGATCATGCCTAAACGCATGTTCAGCGCGTTCAGTCTGTGTTCACAGTCGGTGTTTAAGACCTGCTACAGTCGATGGAAACAGTCAGTCTTCGAATGTTTCAGCGAGTCGTAAGTGTGTCCATCATTATTCTGCTATCAGTGGCTCAAACCTCCGTTACTAACTCTAATGACGTTTTGGAATTAGCAACGGAGGCATGGGATTAGATGCGTAAGAAATTAGTCCTACATACAAGAGCGTTTTAATGACAAAAACTTGACAAACGTCTTGAAATGCATCATCTGAACAATGTTTTGAGGTGTGGTAACTGTAGTATAAGCGGAATAATTGACTTCAGGCCTTTGAATTATCCGAAAAATAATGCACACCCGAGGTGTAACGGCCACTCCGCTTCGCGTCGTGACCGCATTACCACCTCGGGTGTGCATTATTTTTCTAATAATTCAATGGCCTGTCGTCAATTATTCCTTACATAATTGTGTCTTTCATGGCAATAATATCAAGACTTCACCTAAACTGAGCTACCGTTTATAGAGAGGCTTTTGTTTCCATGGAGACATGTGTTGTGGTCCTTCTGAGTGCTGCATGTGACAGCTGGAATGAAGTCTGAATACGTGACTTCAACAATATTTACTAGGCCTTTTTTTATTTTCCATTTGCTCAGTGTTGTTTTTTGATGCTTGTTTCCAAAAATGGATTATGCTTTTTGGTCAACAACCACATTCATGGAGCTATTGTTATATATATACTTAGTTTTGCCAATAAAAGATGTAGAATAATTAGTTTAGCTTGGTTTTTGAAACACTTCTCACTGTGAAGCACACTGACTAACTGCTGTGAATTGAATTGAATTGAATCATCCACTGAGTAGTGCACTTGTGTTACGTACAGACTATAGGGGTCATTAGTGCAGAATGTCCCGTTACACACAAACATCCTGGCAGAAGGTGCATTAATTTTTTCTTTTTATCTTTCACTTTTTGGTTCCTTTCTCTTGTGCTTAAATTACAGTTTTTTTTAAATACACCACAGAGGGAAAAGGTTTGTATTTCAAGCAAGAACTTGTAAGAACATTTATGTAACTGTAATCATCAGTGTTTTATGAACAGAAATACAGCTCATTATTATATGATATTGATCATGACAGTGTGTCCCGCTCTCCAGATGAAAGGATTACTGCGGCTTGTTGAGATTCCCTTTGAGCAGACTAAAATCATTTATTGGCGAGCTCTGAAGATTTATCTTTTGTACTGTATGTGGGTCAGAGACCGAGTGAAAAGATTGTCTGGCATTCTTTCTTCCATCTTGGATTCTTTTCTGATGACCAGTGAACCTAATCTTGTTGATTCATTCCTCATTAGTTCTTTTACTGCATTTGCTGTAGCTGCCTAAAACGATGATTATTGTTAAATTACTTTTGGTAACACTTTATTTTACAGTGTCCTTGTTACTGTTACATGAAGTTACTATAGTAATAACAGTAAATTTTGCATAATTGCAAAATTTTGCATAATTGCAATGTAACTAACCCTCAACCAAATCCTAACCCTATAGTAAGTACATGTAGTTATTTAATATTATTCAGTACTTTAATGTATAGTAATTACACTGTAGCGATGACACCTTAAAGGGTTAGTTCACCCAAAAATGAAAATTCTATCATCGTTTACTTACCCTCAAGTTGTTCCAAACCTCTATGTGTTTATTTGTTCTGCTGAACACAAAGGAAGATATTTGGAAGAAAACAGATCTCATTCCCCATTGACTACCATAGTAGGTATTTTTTCCTACTATGGTAGTCAATGGGGAATGAGATCTGTTTTCTTCCAAATATCTTCCTTTGTGTTCAGCAGAACAAATAAACACATAGAGGTTTGGAACAACTTGAGGGTAAGTAAACGATGATAGAATTTTCATTTTTGGGTGAACTAACCCTTTAAAGGGATACTCCACTTTTTTTGGAAATAGGCTCATTTTACAACTCCCCCAGAGTTAAACAGTTGAGTTTTACCGTTTTCGAATCCATTCAGCCGATTTTCTGATATTTAGAAGAATATCAGTGAGCAGACAGTTTCTGGTCTCATTGACTTCCATTGTAGGAAAAAATATATACTATGGGAGTCAATGAGACCAGAAACTGTCTGCTTACTGATATTCTTCTAAATATCAGAAAATCGGCTGAATGGATTCAAAAACGGTAAAACTCAACTGTTTAACTCTGGGGGAGTTGTAAAATGAGCCTATTTCCAAAAAAAGTGGAGTATCCCTTTAAAATAAAGTGTAACCTTATTTTTATAGTAAGGGATAGCATTTAAATATATATTATTTACATGTATGTATCTATGTATGTATGTGTGTGTGTGTGTGTATATATATATATATATATATATATATATATATATATATATATATATATATATATATATATATATATATAAAACATTTAAATGTTAATATTTTATATATAATATTTAAATATTATATATAAAATTTAAAATGTTAATATTTTATATATAATATTTAAATATTATACATATATTTATATATTTTTTTGTGTATAAATAATATTATTTATTTTCCATCCCATTCACCCTTTATAAGATCTAAGAAGTATTTTATAATATTATTCATAATAATAATTTTTAAGTATCCAAAAGTATGCACCGTGATAAGGATGAACTTGATCTGAGCTAATGCATCGCTTTCCTGTCTCTTAGGTGTATAAGGGAGAGGAGACATCCTTCCAGCTCTCCGGCCTACAGTGGAACACAGACTACCGTGTGCGAGTGTTTCCATGCAGGCGCTGCGCAGACACCCATCAGGAGCTGTTCGGGTCCTTCAGCCCGTCCGCTCACTTCAACCTGCGGCGGTCTGACGCCACACTGGCTGTGGAAGCGGACGTCACCAGGGTGCCCATGGGAAAAAGCCTCACAGATGAACAGTTCGCCGGCCTCATAGTATTTGGGGTTGCCTCTCTCTCGGTCTTAATGGCCTTCCTGCTCCAGCTTCTGATTTAGACTTGAGTTTTTTAACTAAAGCTTGCAAAACCTGTAGTGCAAGTATTATTTTTTTGGTCATTGACCAAAATACACTTTTTACAGTTTTAAGAACAACCACCTGAGCAGATTTCATAATATTTTTTATTACAGGTATTTTTTTTTACAGTTTTTCTATAAGGTGAGTTACAGCTTTAGGAAATCAGTAATGATGAAACGTACTGTTCGGCGTCTGTGCCTGTTTTTTTGTTTTAGTTTAAGATGCTGTAGCATATTTTATACATTTTATATTTAGTATTTAGGAGATTTTTAACACTAAAATAATAAGTGGCCTTTCGGATCTCAAGTTATGCAAGAATGGAGTCTGAGGATGTTTTTTTTTTTAATGGTCAGTTTTGATTATCTTTAATTCAGTGTCTAGACAGATAAACAGCACCAATATTCTCTTTCTCTTATCTGTGCCCCTGGAAAGTCTGTCTAAAAGCTTCTTAAAAGCTTTATACTTTTGTTAGTCTTAAAGAGAGAGAGTGTCCTTGGGCCCTCTGTACAAAAAAGGAAAAAAAATCAAAAAACACCAGCAACTGTCAGTCCAAAGAGAGTCAAATGACAGTCTTTGCAATCAATCAATGTACAGTGTTGTGAAGTCTGGAGTGTTTGTACCTCAGGGACTTAATGTGATGTGAACCTGTGCCTTTAAATCCACAATTCCTATCTTTCATGACAAATCATTTCAGATCTGCTGCTTACAGTATTCCATTAACCTTTTACCCTGGTCACATACAGCACATGATCATGTTTACTAGCTCAGTCAGCCCTTAACCAAAGTTAGTGAGCAAAAAAGGTATACAGAAACAGTTTGGTTGGATTTATTTATGCTATATACTTTTACTTTATAATGCAAATCACAGTGCAATCTTCATTTATTTATTACAAGAATCAGAACTGTCATTTAACTGTCAATATTTTCCTCATGTAGCATGTCTTTTTTATGACAAATCTATTATTTTTTTTCCAAATATACCGCAGCATTTTAACATCATTAAGCTTTCTTATTTCAGATATATTTGTATTGTTTGTTATTCTGTTTTTGGTTCTGAAAAGGTTGATATCTGATCGACCTTGTGATTTCATCTGCACAACAGCAAGTTTAAGCCAAATCTTGGCATTTTAATTTTTTACTTCTTTTAACTACTCATCATATATATGTATTGCTGAACTTTTTAGACTAACATTCCATTGTTTTATGATTAAAAGAAGTTGAAATGACTTGACACTAGAAAACTTGAAGTGGAAACACTTGAAGAACACTTTTTTTTTTTTTAAAGGACTATAGACCCAGAATCTTTTTAAGTGGAAAACATAAATACTTTTTTCTTTTTAGTTTTTTTTTAGCTGAACTTAGCTGGATATCAGGTAATAAGTGGCCTAGATATACGTAGTTGTCCATGCTTGCATATTGTTTCATGAAAACCATTCCATATTACCATTTTTTTTAAAGCATAACTCACATTTATTGATGTAAATTATAATCATAGACCTATTTAAAAAAAAAAAAAACTACCATATCAATTTAAATGTATAGATATTGAAAATTACTACCCTTTGTATTTAAGATGATTATGTATCTGTAGCATATATGTAATATATTTATACACAATAAATTTTTTTAAATTTCTGAAACAATTTGAGGTGTTTGTATTTCATTTATGACCACGTTATATTAGGTTTTATATTTTAATTATTTTTTATTTTATTACATTTTATCTTTACAGAAGGACACAAAACAAACATTTTCATTGGATTTTCTGTGTTGGGGAGACGAGACTTGTTATACTTTTTAAAATGCATTTCCAAGAACAAACACAGGACAAGCTGTGTAGTCAATAACACAAAATCCATTTTAATTTTTATTTTAAAATCAAGTAATACTGCATGACATCAAAACCTTTATGTATATTACACAATAACGCCTTCCAGAAAAGGCATCACAGTGTGAATTTAGGCATATAGACAATATATCAAATATCTTTCATAAATATTTTCATTAACAAAAACATGTCTCCACTTGAAGATTGTGGTGTTTTACAGGCATCTCAAGAAAAAGCTTTACATTAATTAGAATGTCATTGCCAACAAGTAACGTATACTGAAATCAAACACAAAGCTTACAAAACACAGCATTGTTCACAAACCTGCAATAAGTGCACTTTTTATGGCTGCTATGCATTTATGTACTATGATCTGATGGCTAAGCTTGGTGATGGGCTTTAAATGGCATGGGATGTTATCATTCAGCACCATTGTATCTCTCCCACATAGGGTACAATGTTAGAGTGCTTACATCTACAGTGCTCTGTCATCCAGTACTTCACACAGTTTAAGGCATTTTGGGTAGTGTGCATATGTACAGTTTGCATGAATACCAGGGTAAAGTGAATCGTCACACTGCTGGCGTCTGTTGATGATGGAAATACCTGTGCATAAACATTAACATAAAATGCACTAATATTTGGTGTATGCACTAGGTATGTTGCTCGTAAAGTTAAAAATTCAACCATCAATAAAAAATAAACTAAATATATGCGTTTAATTTTTTCAAATAAAAAAAGTTTCAGTCAGCATTTGAATATTTTAAAAATTAAAATTCTGTCATTAATTACTCATCCTCATGTGGTTCCAAACACTCAAGACTTTCATTCATCTTCGGAACACAAATTAAGATTTTATTTTAATGAAATCTGAGCGATATCTGTTCCTCTGTTGACAGCTACACAACTGACACTTTAATGCTTCAAAACATTCATAAAGAGATCGTAAAAATAATCCATATTAATTGAGCGGTTTAATAAAAAATTTCTGAAGAGACACGATCTCTATGATGGAACTGAAGCTTTTATTCTAAACATTCATCAACTCACCAGTTGTGGTAAACGGAAGCTAAAGCATGTTTGTTTGACGTGCCAAAACCAAGTTGCAGTCTCTCGTTACGCAGCACGTTTGAGCTTCAGCAAGAACCAATGAGGTTCATTCTCGTGTTACGCAGCACGTTTGAGCTTCAGCAAGAACCAATGAGGTTCATTCTCATGTTACGCAGCACGTTTGAGCTTCAGCAAGAACCAATGAGGTCCATTCTCGTGTTACGCAGCACGTTTGAGCTTCAGCAAGAACCAATGAGGTCATTCTCATGTTACGCAGCACGTTTGAGCTTCTGCAAGAACCAATGAGGTTCATTCTCGTGTTACGCAGCACGTTTGAGCTTCAGCAAGAACCAATGAGGTTCATTCTCATGTTACGCAGCACGTTTGAGCTTCAGCAAGAACCAATGAGGTCCATTCTCTGTTACGCAGCACGTTTGAGCTTCTGCAAGAACCAATGAGGTTCATTCTCATGTTACGCAGCACGTTTGAGCTTCAGCAAGAACCAATGAGGTTCATTCTCGTGTTACGCAGCACGTTTGAGCTTCAGCAAGAACCAATGAGGTCATTCTCTGTTACGCAGCACGTTTGAGCTTCTGAAGAACCAATGAGGTTCATTCTCATGTTACGCAGCACGTTTGAGCTTCAGCAAGAACCAATGAGGTTCATTCTCATGTTACGCAGCACGTTGAGCTTCAGCAAGAACCAATGAGGTTCATTCTCGTGTTACGCAGCACGTTTTGAGCTTCAGCAAGAACCAATGAGGTTCATTCTCAGTGTTACGCAGCACGTTTGAGCTTCAGCAAGAACCAATGAGGTCATTCTCGTGTTACGCAGCACGTTTGAGCTTCAGCAAGAACCAATGAGGTCCATTCTCGTGTTACGCAGCACGTTTGAGCTTCTAGCAAGAACCAATGAGGTTCATTCTCGTGTTACGCAGCACGTTTGAGCTTCTGTAAGAACCAATGAGGTTCATTCTCGTGTTACGCAGACACGTTTGAGCTTCAGCAAGAACCAATGAGGTTCATTCTCATGTTACGCAGCACGTTTGAGCTTCAGCAAGAACCAATGAGGTTCCATTCTCGTGTTACGCAGCACGTTTGAGCTTCAGCAAGAACCAATGAGGTCCATTTCGTGTTAACGCAGCACGTTTGAGCTTCTGTAAGAACCAATGAGGTTCATTCTCGTGTTACGCAGCACGTTTGAGCTTCAGCAAGAACCAATGAGGTTCATTCTCATGTTACGCAGCACGTTTGAGCTTCAGCAAGAACCAATGAGTTCATTCTCGTGTTACGCACACGTTTGAGCTTCAGTAAGAACCAATTGAGGTCCCATTCTCGTGTTACGCAGCACGTTTGAGCTTCAGCAAGAACCAATGAGTTCCATTCTCGTGTTACGCAGCACGTTTGAGCTTCTGCAAGAACCAATGAGGTCATTCTCGTGTTACGCAGCACGTTTGAGCTTCTGCAAGAACCAATGAGGTTCATTCTCGTGTTAACGCAGCACAGTTTGAGCTTCTGTAAGAACCAATGAGGTTCATTCTCGTGTTACGCAGCACGTTTGAGCTTCAGCAAGAACCAATGAGGTTCATTCTCATGTTACGCAGCACGTTTGAGCTTCAGCAAGAACCAATGAGGTTCATTCTCGTGTTACGCAGCACGTTTGAGCTTCAGCAAGAACCAATGGGGTTTCATTCTCGTGTTACGCAGCACGTTTGAGCTTCTGTAAGAACCAATGAGGTTCATTCTCGTGTTACGCAGCACGTTTGAGCTTCAGCAAGAACCAATGAGGTTCATTCTCATGTTACGCAGCACGTTTGAGCTTCAGCAAGAACCAATGAGGTTCATTCTCGTGTTACGCAGCACGTTTGAGCTTCAGCAAGAACCAATGAGGTTCATTCTCTGTTACGCAGCACGTTTGAGCTTCAGCAAGAACCAATGAGGTTCATTCTCATGTTACGCAGCACGTTTGAGCTTCAGCAAGAACCAATGAGGTCTCATTCTCGTGTTACGCAGCACGTTTGAGCTTCAGCAAGAACCAATGAGGTTCATTCTCATGTTACGCAGCACGTTTGAGCTTCAGCAAGAACCAATGAGGTTC
The DNA here is from genome assembly GCA_036326025.1 of Chrosomus eos. NCBI lineage: Eukaryota > Metazoa > Chordata > Actinopteri > Cypriniformes > Leuciscidae > Chrosomus > Chrosomus eos. Next base: position 11,709,461 of record CM070840.1, read on the forward strand.
ATTCTCAGTGTTACGCAGCACGTTTGAGCTTCAGCAAGAACCAATGAGGTTCATTCTCGTGTTACGCAGCACGTTTGAGCTTCAGCAAGAACCAATGAGGTCTCATTCTCAGTGTTACGCAGCACGTTTGAGCTTCATGCAAGAACCAATGAGGTTCATTCTCTGTTACGCAGCACGTTTGAGCTTCTGCAAGAACCAATGAGGTTCATTCTCGTGTTACGCAGCACGTTTGAGCTTCAGCAAGAACCAATGAGGTTCATTCTCATGTTACGCAGCACGTTTGAGCTTCAGCAAGAACCAATGAGGTTCATTCTCGTGTTACGCACACGTTTGAGCTTCAGCAAGAACCAATGAGGTTCATTCTCATGTTACGCAGCACGTTTGAGCTTCAGCAAGAACCAATGAGGTCATTCTCGTGTTACGCAGCACGTTTGAGCTTCAAGCAAGAACCAATGAGGTTCATTCTCGATGTTACGCAGCACGTTTGAGCTTCAGCAAGAACCAATGAGGTTCATTCTCTGTTACGCAGCACGTTTGAGCTTCAGAAGAACCAATGAGGTTCATTCTCTGTTACGCAGCACGTTTGAGCTTCAGCAAGAACCAATGAGGTTCATTCTCGTGTTACGCAGCACGTTTGAGCTTCAGCAAGAACCAATGAGGTTCATTCTCTGTTACGCAGCACGTTTGAGCTTCAGCAAGAACCAATGAGGTCCATTCTCGTGTTACGCAGCACGTTTGAGCTTCAGCAAGAACCAATGAGGTCATTCTCGTGTTACGCAGCACGTTTGAGCTTCTGCAAGAACCAATGAGGTTCATTCTCGTGTTACGCAGCACGTTTGAGCTTCTGTAAGAACCAATGAGGTTCATTCTCGTGTTACGCAGCACGTTTGAGCTTCAGCAAGAACCAATGAGGTTCATTCTCATGTTACGCAGCACGTTTGAGCTTCAGCAAGAACCAATGAGGTTCATTCTCTGTTTACGCAGCACGTTTGAGCTTCAGCAAGAACCAATGAGGTCCATTGTCGTGTTACGCAGCACGTTTGAGCTTCTGTAAGAACCAATGAGGTTCATTCTCGTGTTACGCAGCACGTTTGAGCTTCAGCAAGAACCAATGAGGTTCATTCTCGTGTTACGCAGCACGTTTGAGCTTCAGCAAGAACCAATGAGGTTCATTCTCGTGTTACGCAGCACGTTTGAGCTTCAGCAAGAACCAATGAGGTTCCATTCTCGTGTTACGCAGCACGTTTGAGCTTCAGCAAGAACCAATGAGGTCCATTCTCGTGTTACGCAGCACGTTTGAGCTTCAGCAAGAACCAATGAGGTCCATTCTCGTGTTACGCAGCACGTTTGAGCTTCTGCAAGAACCAATGAGGTTCATTCTCGTGTTACGCAGCACGTTTGAGCTTCTGTAAGAACCAATGAGGTTCATTCTCGTGTTACGCAGCACGTTTGAGCTTCAGCAAGAACCAATGAGGTTCATTCTCATGTTACGCAGCACGTTTGAGCTTCAGCAAGAACCAATGAGGTTCATTCTCGTGTTACGCAGCACGTTTGAGCTTCAGCAAGAACCAATGAGGTCCATTGTCGTGTTACGCAGCACGTTTGAGCTTCTGTAAGAACCAATGAGGTTCATTCTCGTGTTACGCAGCACGTTTGAGCTTCAGCAAGAACCAATGAGGTTCATTCTCATGTTACGCAGCACGTTTGAGCTTCAGCAAGAACCAATGAGGTTCATTCTCGTGTTACGCAGCACGTTTGAGCTTCAGCAAGAACCAATGAGGTCCATTCTCGTGTTACGCAGCACGTTTGAGCTTCAGCAAGAACCAATGAGGTTCATTCTCGTGTTACGCAGCACGTTTGAGCTTCTGTAAGAACCAATGAGGTTCATTCTCATGTTACGCAGCACGTTTGAGCTTCAGCAAGAACCAATGAGGTCCATTCTCGTGTTACGCAGCACGTTTGAGCTTCAGCAAGAACCAATGAGGTTCATTCTCGTGTTACGCAGCACGTTTGAGCTTCTGTAAGAACCAATGAGGTTCATTCTCGTGTTACACAGCACGTTTGAGCTTCAGCAAGAACCAATGAGGTCCATTCTCATGTTACGCAGCACGTTTGAGCTTCTGTAAGAACCAATGAGGTTCATTCTCGTGTTACGCAGCACGTTTGAGCTTCTGCAAGAACCAATGAGGTTCATTCTCATGTTACGCAGAACGTTTGAGCTTCTGCAAGAACCAATGAGGTTCATTCTCGTATTACACAGCATGTTTAAGCTTCTGCGTTTTTTCGTATTCGTGTTTCGGTGGCTTTGAATTGTCAAAACACCATTCAAAATGCTTGCTACGGATGCGATAACCGCAGAAAAACCGAACCCGATAAAAAATTTTTTTATGACGGACGAAAGTTTCGGAGGCAGTGTGTAAGTGTGATTGACAAAACATGAGGTCGTATTTATTTTTTAACATGCGAAAATTTCAGACGCGAATTTCGGACTCGTGTACAAGGCTTTACGCAGCACGTTTTAGTTTCCGCAAGAACCAATGAGGTTCATTCTCGTGTTACGCAGCACGTCTGAGCTTCCACAAGAGGTTTGTTCTCGTGCTTCAAGCAGGTTCAGTTGAGTTTGTTTACTTTCGCTGATCAATGTTTATATGTGAATAAAAGCCTTAATTAAATGTTCATTATATAAAGCGATTGAGTCCCTTCAGAAAAGTATGGACTAAACTGCTCAATTCATATGGATAAGTTTTACAATCTCTTTACGAGCTTTTTGAAGTGTCAAATGTGGAAGTCAAGTAGGCTGTCAATGGAGGGACAGAAATATCTCAGATTAAAATAAATAAAAAAATCTTAATTTGTGTTCCGAAGATGAACGAAAGTCTTAAGGTGGAACGACATGAGGGTGAGTAATTAAGGACAGAATTTCAATTTTTGGGTGAAAAATCCCTTTAATATACTTCGTGTGATCAGGGCTCAGCAGTTTGATTATTTTTTTACTGCTATATACAGGCTAAATTGAAAATATGCAATGGCTTTTATGATATCAGATGACTCAGTGGATGGTTGCAATTAAATGCATAATCTCAATCTCACCAAAATGGAGGTTAATGTTGACTGTCCTTTTCATTCTCATTCAGTGTTTTTATAGTCTTTTTAGTCTGTGTTGAAAAGTGCACGTTTCAAAAGGACTTTTCCTATGTCACGTGCTCCAGCTGTATTCATTACACACCGAAAAACTCTCCGCGTTCACGATGCTCTGCACTGATCGTCCGGGAGCGCGCCTCACTCCGAACAGTTTGCACGCCGCGCTCCTGTACTTCTTCGACATGATGTTGTAGAGGATTGGGTTGATCGCTGCGCTGAGGTAAAACAGCACAAATGAGACCAGGTTGCAGTATTCGCTGATTTGGGAGATGATGGGAGAATTTGCCTCGGATGACTTGGAGAAGAGATAACGACCCACGTGAAACGGCAGCCAGCAGAGAACAAACGCAAGAACCACCACAGCTGATAAAGGGAGAGAGAGAGAGAAAGTTATTGTTTTTAATGGTTTTTACATGACATTATAAAATAAGAAAGAAATAGGCTAGGCTACATTTAATACGATATTCAAAAAAGTGTTTAAACATAGTAGCAATTATTTCGAGTCGGAAATTATTAAGTTAGGCTACTCACGGCTGAGTCAAATCACTAACCGATCCGACTGAACGGTTCGCTAAAAGAACCGATTCATTCAATAACTCGAGTCATTCGTTCGGGTTTCGGACTAGGCTAGACTGGTCGCTGAATGTTTTTGATTCACTCAAAGAAAATCGAATCTGAGTGACTCGCGAGGTAGATATGTTTTTGATTTAGAACCGGACAAAGAGTAATTTGTTCAGGAATCATGCTACTTCTAGTTACTGAATGTGTTCATCGTTAAAATAATTTGATTCCTGATTATAAATAATAATAATAAACAAGTTCAACGTTGTAAATGGAGGCTGGAGAAGTAATAGTTAATGGCCCATAATGTTGCAAATAACCAATAATCCAATCCAAGTTTAATCAAAAGCATTAATGTAGGGCAGAAAAAGAACGGATTGTAGACCATCAAAATGGGGACTTTCAGGACAGATAGTCCCCATGTCTGTTTAGGAGACGCATTTGGCGTTTTTTTTTTTTTTTTGCTGCGTACCTTTGCAGTCGTGGACAAAATGAGCAAAAAATTATTCTGATTCATAATTAATATAAACTGTAATGTAAAAAATACAGATCAATGTACATGTATAACAATACTTTTTATTAGATTTTTTTTATATATATAGATCACTCTATTTGATTTTAGAAAAGCACTGTAAAATCACCTCTCGTGGCTTATTGCTTTATGAACACGGCATTTAATTAGCGTCTGTTCTGTTAGATGTAAATAGCCTACATATTTAAATTACATTTTTTTAAATATATTTTTTTTTGTAAAATAAAATTTTCTGAATGAAACCCACGCAACATATAGCATAATAGACTATAATGGGCTATATAGGATATAGCCTATGATTTTCAAACATAATATAATACACAAAGTAAGACTTTTCATGGCATCGTTGAGCTCACCTAGCATTTTGACCGTTTGTTTATTGTTCTTATCTCGACTAGAAATGGGTCCGACTGGATTCTCCTTTCTTCTCCACAGCCTTCTGCCTATGAGGCTGTATAACACTGTCAAACAGAGGACCGGGAGGAAGAAAAACACACTGGAGACCCAAACCATCATAGTAAGCAGTCCGGACCGGATGGCATATTCGGTCGCTTTACACTCGTTGGTTTCCCAGGAGTTGGTGCCGTTCTCGTGCTCGACCCCAACCAGAATGAATATAGGTCCCGCGCTGCACAGAGCCACAGTCCAGAGCAGTAAAATCACCACTTTTACCCTACCCCGCGTGACGATGACTTTTGCCCTGAAGGGAAAGCAGATAGCGAAGTATCTTTCCACGCTCAGCGCGGTGATGTTGAGGATGGTGGAGTACGTGCAGCTTTCACTCACAAACTGAAAGAGTTTGCACAGCTCGTCGCCAAAGTTCCACGGTCGGTACCGCCAGACCCGGTACAGGTCGAGGGGCATGCAGAGGAAAATCAGCAGGTCTGAAAGTGCCATACTGCAGAGGTAAAGGTTAGTGGTGGTTCGCATGTCTTTGTATTTAGTGACCACCGAAATGGTCAACAGGTTCCCAGCAATTCCGACGAGGAACAGGAAAGAGCAGGTCACTGTGATCCCAGTCAGTATTGGGACTGGGAAGAGGTGGACCGGGTACTCAAAGTCCTCATCGGTTGCATTACTGTCCATGATGTCCTCAGCGCATAAAGTGATGCTGAACGGGCAACTGGACACGTTTGTCCAATTAGTCATTATGATGAAATTTCAGAGGATTTGCATGGGCTTAATGGCACCTCATGATTTCCACCCAGCTGTTGTTTCCATGCACATCTTACAGGTGTTCAGTGCACAGCATGAGAAGTGCACGCGGGTAACCTGTCAATGATGCGCCCCGAGCTGCGTGCTGGGGGTACACGATCCACTCCACGCACGCGCACAGGATGCCTTGACTAATTGGACTGTGAAAGGCAGATTTGTGCATTTGTTCATTTGCTATGTATTTTGTACGTTTGCAACTTTCTTTAGCGTTTTTAGCAATTCTAACAAATAAGATACGAATTACATTAATAGAGCGACTGAAAGCTGGATTGCACGGCGATGGTTATAGACTATTACTAGGCTACTTATAGTTGTATATTTTATGCCACCTGGTGGTGTGAATAGAATATCTTATATAAAGGAATATGTAACATAAATTAAATCGTCGTGACACGTGCTTTGGTTAAATAAATAGTAAGCGAAGCTGCGACTGCTGCTGTCCAGGGTCCTGAAAGCTGTTTGGTTTCTTTCGTAATGAAACAGTGCTGGATCTCAACTAATTCTGCAATGAGAAACTTTCTTGTAATAATGACGAATGTTGTTTCCGAAATCGCCCCATATACCCATAAATAAGGCACTATTTGAGTGGACAGACATTTGTAGTGGTGTCCGAAACCATAGTGGACGTTATCGAGTGCACTCATTCAATCCCATTAATGCACCGTCCGCAATAACGAGTGAACAATAGTGGAGTAACGTATGGAATAGTGAATAGGGGGAGATTTCGGCCACAGACTTAGGTTCTCATAATGATTTAGGGTGCGTCTCAACCCGCTCTTTAGTTCAGTTGTCAGGGGACTGAATCAGGGAGTCTTAATCGCAAAATCCTTCCAGTGCACTGGAACGTTTGCAACCTAAAAATCCCACAATGCACCGCTAAAACCAGGGAACATCGATTGCTCACTATGGCTTCGCACCCTATACCTTTCACTATTTGAAGGGACAGCCATTTGTAGCGGTGTCCAAAACCACAGGCTACGCTATCGAGTGCACTCATTCAATCCCACAATGCACTAGAGAATAGTGAATGAGGGGCGATTTCGGACACAGCCTTAGTTTCTCTTTAATATGAGAAAAGTAAGTAATTACTACAAAAAAGTTTCTCATTATTATACAAAGTCATAATATTTTACTCAAGTGTGAAAGAAACGCTTTCACAAAGGCTTTATTTTGCTTTTATTTTTTTCAAGTGGTCTGCTTTTCAAAAATATCTGTTTAAGATATACGCATTTTTTAAAATATAAATCTGAAACCACTTGCATGTTCAAACGTGTATTTAAGAAAAGTTTATGGCATGTCTTCTATAATAATATTGAGGGGGTGGGGTTAGGAACACTAATCTTCCTATTTTCACCACACGATGGCAGCATTGTCACTTAAAAGACACCAGTTTCTCATATTTCTAGCTCAAAATATTTCAAGAAAAGTTGAAAAAGAAAAGAAACCCGAGACTTCATAAAATAAATGATTCATTAAAAAAAATATTGAGAATAAAGTTGTGTTTATGTGATTAAATATTCCATGTTTTAAACCCCTTCCTGCTTTTCCAGTATATTGGGTTTCTGCAGATTGCAGCAACAGCTCTGACAAACCGGTAAGTTGCATCTGGTTTGGTTTATTGACAGGATTCCTTTGCAAAAAATATTTTAAAACATTTGAGACATGATCTGGCCATTATATCCTTGGAGCCACACATTGACATGATCGACCATACTCCCAAAAAGTCAATAATACATTGTATTTCTGTAAAACCTTAAAAAAAAGGTTAAAAAAAAGGGTTGTTTTATATTTTATATGTACTGTAATTCATATGAGATTATTTCGCTCTTATTTTTACTCTATTGCTTGAGATAGATAGTCTTTATCAGATTCTGTAATGTAACATTCATAAGCATTTTAAAATATTGCTGCTATGTGTAGTCTTTTCTGACCTTTAGAAACTTTCCGATAGCAAGAAAGGAAAAAATGCTTCCCTTGTGTCAATAAAATCGTAGTAACACTATAAGCACTTTTGGCATGCATGAAGGGGCCCTAATGACTATCCTGCCTCAATTAGAAGCCAGTGTGATGCAATAAGTTTTATGTGTTTAGTAAATGAGATTACCCTAATTTGTGTGAGGTAAACAGAACGAGTTGAATTTTTGTTTGTCTACCTACACAGCCATTTTTGAGTGGTATCAGGGCGTTTACGATGCTGCTTAACCGTAGGCAGCTCACAGGGCTTTGAGACACAGCCACAGTGTGTCTTGCAGTCGGTCTGTCGCAAACTCATTTTGTAGCCTTAAAAGCATTGTTTTCAGCTGTCTAACCCTAACTATATTACCTTTTTATTTAATAAGATGTTTTGCCCGTGGAGACTGTAACAGTAGGTGGCTCCACCAATGTTCATGATTTCCAGGTTTCATATAAAACACATAGGCTGCAGCCTGCAGGTAATCACAGCCATGCTGATTTATACAGTAGTTCTGTAAATATGTAAACAAATATTAATTATTCAACAAAACTATTCAGAAACTATTCAACAGAATTGGCCAGTTTGTTTAGTTCTCCAACTTGAGTATATCTCCACAGAAGAGCACACACTGACACCCGGACAGGATCTCTGTAAATGAGTGGACCGGAGCGACAGAGTTTCCCTCTCCTTCCAAGTAGCCTAATCGAATCGTTCCGGCGCATTACTCGATTGTATATCCATTACGCGTTTTCTCATTCCCCGCTGAGAGAATCCCGTGCCAAACTATTTTGTGGACAAGGGAACGCTACCAAAAAGGCACAAAAAGGCACAAAAACCTGCTGCTGCAACCTTTGCCAAAAAAAGCATAACTGTGCTAACCCGTACGCAGGGAAAGAAATGGTTAGCTCCTAAACTTTTATATTTTATCAAATTTTACACCGAAAAAAGCATTGTGTATGGAAAAGAACATACTTTTTTAGCAGTCGTGAATAATTACTTATTCAAAATAAGTAGGCCGACCTACTTATTTTGGACGCAGCCTATATGGTATCCGCTAAAAGACTGAACTCTTATTTAAAGTTGCTCAAGCGATGTTGGGTGACGTCACTTCTTGTTTAAAGCATTGTCAAACAAAACGGAGGCTAGCTAGACCCCCCTCCTCCTCATCTGCGCACTAAAGCTGCGTCCCAATGTGCATACTATGCCCTAAATATATTGAAAATTACTAATGTCACATACTATTTAGGATGGATAGTATGCACATTGGGACGCAGCTTAAAACTCCCCAAACCCCACCCCCAAATCCTTCTTGTCGGTTATTAGTTGTTTTGTTTGTTGTGTTTAGTGGTGCGGGTTAGCCCAGGCAGTTTTTTTTGTTGCCGTTTTTGGAGCCTGAGGTGTTCAGGGGACAGGCAGCTAGCGCATAGTGAGATGTTTGCTGTATTTTGTTGTATGTGATTTGCTGTCATGTCTAAAAAACGTGTGACATCGCTTAGAGCACCTTAATTTAACGGCTCTGCTGAACGAAATCCAGTGATGTAGGGGGAGAGTGGGGTGATTTGTGCCAGGGGGGAAGTTGATCCACCCCTTGTTTTTGGAAAACTATAGAAGAAATTAGTCATGTGGCCACATCATTTTGAAAAGCCATCCATTTTACTTATCCTCCAAAGAAGAGAGACACATGGCATGAGATGTAAGCACATTTTAGCTCAAAAAACTGTTTTTCTTCTTTCAAAGTAAAGTTTCTATGATTAAGGTTTTTTGATTGTAGTGTCTGAAGAATTATTGACAAGTTTGAAAAGATTTCACACATGTTTTAGGGCTTTAGCAGGCTACACAATGTGTCTATAGAGTTAGCATGATGTTAGCTCTTAACTTCTGGATCATGCTAGTTTTTCAAACATGTAGGTCTGGGGTGATTTGTGCCAAAGGGCCTGGGTTAAGTTGTGCCAGTGGCACCTCCACTTATAATTATTTTCATCATATTAATTTGTAATTGTACATTGCACTCTTACATTTAAGCACTTAAACTATGTGACATTCTTAATTTTAGACCTAAACTTGGTGGTACAGCCAGAAGGGAGTAGAAGTTTATATTCCCCTGCAGCATTGACAAGTGGGATGTTAAGTAGTAGGCCCGATCCAGACCACCTAGACCAACACACTCACAGGGGATAATCTGGAGACGTGAGGAAATGGCCATGCCTCATCAGTGTTTGACTTAGGCCTACCTGCCATTTGTTTAATTTAGCTAACACTGATTTCAGTTTTGAATTTGCACTATGTAAATTAAAGAGACGTATTTTTAAGTGGCCTAAGTCACAATAGGATGTTTAGAAATTAGCCTAGTCCCTTTATTTTTATATGTTACATAATTGACAGACAGCGTTCTATGTATGTCAACAGGCATCTATTGCCAAAGCCTTTATTCACAAATATCATATATTGTGTATTTAAGTGGACTTATTCCAACAGTTTAATAGGGTGACAATATCCAAATAAACCTTAAATTAGTAATTTTGTATTGAATTTGTCTTGCTTTCATATAGCATTACAGTTCATAACATTAAAATGTTCTGTTTTACTTCAGAAATCACTGGCACAATTTACCCCAACGTATTACCCCCAAAGGCACAACTTATCCCGCACCAGGGGCAAGTTGTGCCACGAGACCACTTTTTTCCCAAAAGCTATATTTATGAAACTATTTATTTCAGACCCAAAGTTATTGTTCTCATGGATGCACCACATCCTGAAATATATGTACATTCTTAAGTTGAAGGCATTGCTGTCATGGCCTCACTTTAAAGTCACTTTGAGTAAAAACTGGCACAACTCACCCCACTTTCCCCTAATGTGGTTATCAAGGCACATGTGATCCAAGTTAACCATTTACGCTTTTTCCAACGATAGAGCCACAGACCCTCATATCAACCAATAAAAAGACCATCTCTGACGCTGCATTTTGACTTTTGATTTTTAAAACAACATTCCTTTGCATTTGGCAAAAGGAAACACATGAGCTTTGAAAACATCTGCAAAATTAGGCTACTCACCCCAGACAACTGCACATACATCGCCACGAACGAAGACGTCAAGTGAGTGATACAATCAACATTCTTGGAAAGCTTGTTGGCTAATCAAATTTTCTACAACTAGGTGACGACTATAGGCTACAACATAAACTAAACCCTCCTTTAACCCCTTTCTTAAACTACTGAATAAATATAGTGTATATTTTACTTCCTTAATAGGCTACTTTTCGAAACCAGATGATGAACAAACATATATCAGCTTACGAACACGGTAATGTTATTTTTAACACTCAAATCATCTCAGCGAGTGTAGACGTATGCGTAATGTACATGGGCGGGTCCTACTGTACAGAAGAGGAAGCGCGAGCCAGATGATCCGCATTCACGTCCTCTCGTGCTGGTGCTGCTGACTTTAGATTTGAGAAGCGGATTCAGAGCAGTGCGGACTTGCCTCTGGGTTTTTTTTATCAGGTATGTTTACATGGCTTTTATGACTAACTACGCTCTGTTCTCTGAATAGAAATTAACCGAGTAAGTTTCATCACGCGGGAAAAGTAATGACATGTTAACAGTACTGTACAAATTACTGTCCTAGTACATTAACGAGTGAGTGACGTTTGAAATGCATAAGTCAGCCATATATTGCATCTGGACTGAATCACATCAGACTAGACAGAGTCTATAAAAGAGACATCTGGGGTTTTCTTTGATTTGTTTAGATTAACTGCAGTTAATTATGACACCTTTCCAATAATGCAGTGCAATGACAATATCATTGTCCACACCGATTAATTTTGCAAGGCAAACAACCTGCTGTACCTGCAGGGCAACTTCGACGACTTGAACTGATTCTGCTACAGCTGACTGACGGGTTTAAGAAAAATATTATCAGACAGAGGAGCTTTGTGTGCTTCATTTTTATGTTAATATTAGCTTGAAACGTAATTTCTAGGACCCAAGTCTGACCGTTTACTCCATGTAGCATCCTTTGGACCCTTGCTCTCAAAAAAGTGGTCTACAGGCCATGTTTAGCATATGTCATTTTTTATAGATATTTTATAATTTTTGTATCACAAGTCATTGCATATGTAATTTTGTATAAAATATAAAAATATATATTTTTTCTCAGGTTTTGTGAGATTAATCCAAAAGCATATGATGAATACAGTTCATTTTCTAGATTAAAATGTAGAATTGGCTGAGGAATCTTTACATGAACATGAATTAAATTATAATCGTTATAGTCTGACCACACTGTTTTGCATAGTTCTATAAAGTTTGTGTGGTCTTTTTTTTTTTTTTTTGTCATCAGTACGATCCCCTCAAGGATCTTGGGACGGAATGGGAGTGTCTGGTTGACTTAGTGGGAAGGTGTGTGATATATGTGTTTGACAATTTTACCCTTTGTTCCCTAATGATGCTAACTTTCCCATCTGACGACTCGCATTTAGATAATGTTGTCTTGGATAGAGAGACGGTGACTATTATTGCTCTTTTGCAAGACCCATGGGTGTGGCTTCTGAGAACCAGATCCTTGAGATATGACCGGTCTATTGATTACAACCGAGCTGTCAGATGATAATGTTGATGTTATACATGGGGAGATAAATTATCTACATGTTATCTACATAAACGTGTTGCAAAAGTTGCAAAACCACTTTTCCCCCTGTAGCCATCTCACCCTTCCTCCTCTTGTATTAAACACAAGGGGGATGTGTTACTACTTTTGCATGTTGAGTAAGTTCAAAAGAAACATTGGTGGTGTTGTGCTCTCATTGTGGTTAATGTGCACTATCACACTTTGGATCATCTTTGCAATGCACATGCAACCATATATACAGTAGAATGACAACCTTTTTATTGTCAATACTTAGAGATGTGGTTCTGTTTTAACATTTTACAAAGCAAATAATATAGTGGCATGACCAAACATGTGTGTTGGCCTTGAGGAAAGAGGAAACAGAGCTTGTGGTCTATGTGTAATTGTAATTTTTTTTTTTTTTAATCGAGGGACAGGAAGTTGAGTCCACCAAGTGAGGATTAGCAATAGCGATCCTTAGATAGGCTGTGTTCATGTTTCTGGGATTCTTCTAGAACCTCCACGCATATGATTCTCTTTACGAAATGACGTACAAAATTAGCATTGATGTGGATGTAGTGTTGCAATGCAATGTCCAGAGCAATTAGAGGGGAATGACTGCTGGTTAATGAAAGTCCTGTGACCATACACACACGTTCTGTCTTCAGTTTAGCACAATAAACAGACGCTGTCGCAGGTCACATGTCAACCAAGCTAATCATTTGGTATTTGTGTTAAATCTGACATTCTTTGGAATCAGTCTTGAGACACTGTTTACTGAGCATAGTGTTTATTAGGGATGACAGAATTGCAATTACCAGACCTGGGGCCTATACCATGAAGCCGGTTTAGGTGGCTAGCCAGCTATGTTTCAGCTTAGTTTCCGCCAACCCTGGGTTTTAGGTACTATGAAAGTAGCTCGGCTTTAATCGGCGTTCGTTGCCATGGTATCTTACGCTGCACGGCTAACCTGCTCCGGGTCGGGTTAAGTTCTGGATTCGAGATCTCAGACTGAAGTTTGACCGACCAATCAGCTGTGAGCAAAGAAACATATAGGTGACGTAACTAATTCCCAGTGTTTGTTGCAATAATGGCTTTACATTTTCTTTCAAATCCTGTGGACATCTCAGCGCAAATTGTTAGACGAGCACATCGTAGAGAGAATTTTTGGCCGGACAAAATCCCCTTGCCTTTCCTGATAGTTACTTGTATGAAAGATACAGATTTTTCTGCAGAAGGAATATCTTATCTTTGCGAACTTCTTGAGCCGCACATAAATAATTTAACACGTCGAATTCATGCACTTACTGTACCATAAATGGTATTGCTTTGCGTTTTTTTTTGCAAGTGGTAGCCTACATACTTGCACGATCGGTGATGCACAGAATCTAGGGGAAAACACGGTTTGTCGAACCATTCGCAAGGTGGTCCTCGCTCTGCAGGAGTACATTAATAGTGTTCCCCAGACATTTATTGACCATGTCCATAAGAGAGGGTTTTTATAAAAATGCCGGTAATATTGATAGGGTGACATCACTCTTTTTTTTTTTTCCAAAAAGCAAATTTCACAAATGTACTATACAATACAGTACATGTTAAGCATTATTTTAAATCTTTTTTTTTTTATTCGGTTAATCTTATGATAGGATTCCCTATAGAGTCATTGGAGCAATAGCCTGCACACATGTTGCAATCTCCACTTCTCTAGGAGAACATGAGGCAGATTATGTTAATAGAAAGTCCTTTCACAGCCTTAATGTCTTAAAGCCTTAAAGAAAGCAATAAGTTGCATTAATAAATATTCATGCTAAAGTGTTACTTGGTTAAATAAGTTCACATATTGAGATCAGTTTAATCTAGCTGTTGCATTTATTTTTTTAAATGTGGAGCCTCCTCAGCTCACAGTCAGGCTCCTTTAGTGTGCAGTCTAGCTCTATAGGCTCATTTAGTGTGCAGTCTAGCTCTATAGGCTCATTTAGTGTGCAGTCTAGCTCTATAGGCTCCTTTATTGTGCAGTCTAGCTCTATAGGCTCCTTTATTGTGCAGTCTAGCTCTATAGGCTCCTTTAGTGTGCAGTCTAGCTCTATAGGCTCATTTAGTGTGCAGTCTAGCTCTATAGGCTCATTTAGTGTGCAGTCTAGCTCTATAGGCTCATTTAGTGTGCAGTCTAGCTCTATAGGCTCATTTAGTGTGCAGTCTAGCTCTATAGGCTCATTTAGTGTGCAGTCTAGCTCTATAGGCTCATTTAGTGTGCAGTCTAGCTCTATAGGCTCATTTAGTGTGCAGTCTAGCTCTATAGGCTCCTTTATTGTGCAGTCTAGCTCTATAGGCTCCTTTATTGTGCAGTCTAGCTCTATAGGCTCATTTAGTGTGCAGTCTAGCTCTATAGGCTCCTTTAGTGTGCAGTCTAGCTCTATAGGCTCCTTTAGTGTGCAGTCTAGCTCTATAGGCTCCTTTAGTGTGCAGTCTAGCTCTATAGGCTCCTTTAGTGTGCAGTCTAGCTCTATAGGCTCCTTTTGTGTGCAGTCTAGCTCTATAGGCTCCTTTATTGTGCAGTCTAGCTCTATAGGCTCCTTTATTGTGCAGTCTAGCTCTATAGGCTCCTTTATTGTGCAGTCTAGCTCTATAGGCTCCTTTATTGTGCAGTCTAGCTCTATAGGCTCCTTTATTGTGCAGTCTAGCTCTATAGGCTCCTTTATTGTGCAGTCTAGCTCTATAGGCTCCTTTAGTGTGCAGTCTAGCTCTATAGGCTCATTTAGTGTGCAGTCTAGCTCTATAGGCTCATTTAGTGTGCAGTCTAGCTCTATAGGCTCCTTTATTGTGCAGTCTAGCTCTATAGGCTCCTTTATTGTGCAGTCTAGCTCTATAGGCTCCTTTAGTGTGCAGTCTAGCTCTATAGGCTCATTTAGTGTGCAGTCTAGCTCTATAGGCTCATTTAGTGTGCAGTCTAGCTCTATAGGCTCATTTAGTGTGCAGTCTAGCTCTATAGGCTCCTTTAGTGTGCAGTCTAGCTCTATAGGCTCCTTTATTGTGCAGTCTAGCTCTATAGGCTCCTTTTGTGTGCAGTCTAGCTCTATAGGCTCCTTTATTGTGCAGTCTAGCTCTATAGGCTCCTTTATTGTGCAGTCTAGCTCTATAGGCTCCTTTATTGTGCAGTCTAGCTCTATAGGCTCCTTTATTGTGCAGTCTAGCTCTATAGGCTCCTTTATTGTGCAGTCTAGCTCTATAGGCTCCTTTATTGTGCAGTCTAGCTCTATAGGCTCCTTTAGTGTGCAGTCTAGCTCTATAGGCTCATTTAGTGTGCAGTCTAGCTCTATAGGCTCATTTAGTGTGCAGTCTAGCTCTATAGGCTCCTTTATTGTGCAGTCTAGCTCTATAGGCTCCTTTATTGTGCAGTCTAGCTCTATAGGCTCCTTTAGTGTGCAGTCTAGCTCTATAGGCTCATTTAGTGTGCAGTCTAGCTCTATAGGCTCATTTAGTGTGCAGTCTAGCTCTATAGGCTCATTTAGTGTGCAGTCTAGCTCTATAGGCTCATTTAGTGTGCAGTCTAGCTCTATAGGCTCCTTTAGTGTGCAGTCTAGCTCTATAGGCTCCTTTTGTAAAGGGCCCTGACTGAGTCTGTTTCCACCTGAAACATAATTCCACCACAAACATGATCATTACAAGTTTTTGGGAGGCTAATCAGCTCACAAAAAGTTCCTTGACAAACACCTGTAATATATGTCAAGTGTTTTAAATCCTTACCTTGTTCACATTTTTTTTGAAGCCTGTTCAGTTTCTGGGACAGGTTGTGAAAAATCCTACAATAAAAGAGATGTGTAACTTGGGCCAGTCCCTGTTTTATGCCACACATTCAAATGTTTGCCTTAATAAAAAGCCCAGTGCATTCACCTCAGCAACTGTCCCAGAACACAGACAGAGTGTCTTCATCATTTCCTCCTCCCAATATGTTTCTGGTGTTCTGTCTGCTGCATACTGACCTCTGTGTGGGAGACTGTGTGTGTGTGCTGGCTTCAACAGGGAACATTTCCCTCTACTGCAGAACATACAGTCAGCCATATTTAAAACTTAAAATAGTAATGTATCGCACACGTACCCAGTGTTACTTGCTTAGAGGAGCCAGCACCAGGGTCAGATTGTACAGCTGTAATCCCATCCATAATCGGCCGTCCCTTATTCCTATCAGAGCCAACTCAGTGTATTCTGGAGAAGTGCCCCTCCACTGGTTTTCTGAATTGCACTCTTTTTTCAGTTTGCCTCAAACAAGTGTTAATAAAAATAAAATAAAACGTTGTGTGTAAATACTTACAAGGCTACTTTGAATTATATGTTTATATTTTGTCTTTATCAGCTGCCAAGAATTAGAGTTGCATCTAAAAAATGTATTAGTATATACATGCACAATTTTTATATATATTATAAAAATATAGGCTATATTTCACACACACATACATTCATAGCCTATATACATCATTTTACATGAATAAAGAACGTATTTATTTATCTTACACATTAACACAATCAGCAATCTTTCTCCAACAGTCTTCTCTTGCTTTGGCAGCAGAGACCTATTGTTTCGAGCTTGTAATACACATTTAAATTCATCGTAATTCTGAATGATTATCTCTTGCTCCTCCGCGGAAAGAAAATATCGCTCTCGCTCTATCCATATCGAATTGCGATTGGTTGTTCGGTGCCAACGTCACTTTGGTATGTGCACGCGCTCGTGGAGTAATCATAGCTTAAAGGAGTAGTTCACTTTTAAAAAAACTTTTGCTGATAATTTACTTACCCCCATGTCATCCAAGATGTCCATGTCTTTCTTTCTTCAGTCAAAAAGAAATTAAGGTTTTTGATGAAAACATTGCAGGATTTTCTCCATATAATGTACTTCATTGGGAGCCAAACGGTTCAAGGTCCAAATGAGAGTTTCAGTCCAGCTTCAAAGGGCTTTAAACGATATCAGACGATGAATAAGGGTCTTATCTAGGACCCTTCGAGTCATGACTCGAAAAAAGATTTGTTCATTTTGATGAACGAGTTCGAACAGGAGAGTCACGAACGCTCATCACAGAACAGAGCATGGCGAGCATTTGTGCTTAAAAAACGTAAACTTTGTTATTTATTTTTTAAATGACCGAGCGTTTCGCTAGATAAGACCCTTATTCATCGTCTGATATCATTTAAAGCCATTTGAAGCTGCACTGAAACTGTCTTTTGGACCTTGAACCGTTTGGCTCCCAATGAAGTCCATTATATGGAGAAAATCCTGGAATGTTTTCATCAAAAACCTTAATTTCTTTTCGACTGAAGAAAGAAAGACGTGGACATCTTGAATGACATGGGGGTGAGTAAATTATCAGCAAAAGTTTTTTTAAAAGTGAA
Source organism: Chrosomus eos (assembly GCA_036326025.1). Classification (NCBI taxonomy): domain Eukaryota; kingdom Metazoa; phylum Chordata; class Actinopteri; order Cypriniformes; family Leuciscidae; genus Chrosomus; species Chrosomus eos. The sequence continues at coordinate 11,726,863 of CM070840.1, forward strand.
CTACTCCTTTAAGATCAAAGCTTGAGTTGACAGAGAAAGTTGATGAGCTGCGTCATGGTACCAATAAAGCCTGATTGCATCGGTTTGGTTTTGTCAACTCAGGCCCCTGGTGTTAAATTAAATCACAAGCTGTGTTTAATCAAATCCCAGTCTGTTTTAACAACATTAAGTCACTTGCAGGATCAGAGGGAAAAAAAATTATAATATGTGTTAGTAACAACTAGAGGGCGCTTACTCCAAAGATTTACCCTTGATCATGTCTGCAGTTTCATATCAAATCCACATGGATTTTCATAGCCAATATCCAATTTTTTTTCTTAAGAACATGAAGTTTGTTCCACCTTCTGAGATCAGCAATCTCATTAAGGGACCAAAGGAATGTAATGCAATTTCTGCAGATGGTCCAAACAATATGGAGATGCTTGTGTGGATAATTTAGCTGCAATAATACATAGAGTAGTAATGGTGCAATGTGGATTTAGATGTGCTCAGCAGTGCCATATTTATCAGCTTCTGAGCATTAGCTGGATAGCATGCCTTTATTGTGCATTGATGTTCAATAAAAAATAAAAATAAGGAAAGAAATTCATGTTAGTGGCGTTTTAGCCCTCCTCTGTAATTCTTTAATAAGCCCATTAGAAAAGCAGTAGGCAGGATCCATTCCATTGGACATGCAGTTAATATATCACCAGCACACACACAGTGCCTGGATAAAGCTGATCAACACTGTCTCCAACTAATGTTGTTCAAGGGTGGGAATGAGTACATAACAAAGCTTAGGCCTGTTTTAGATTCTAAATTGAAGATTCATGTCGGATCTGTGTTTGATGCAGGCTATACGTTATTTACAATGCATTACATTGCAGTAACAGTAATATTGTAAAATATATTTTTTTCTATTTTACTATATTTTAAAAAGGTAATTTATTCCTGTGATGGCGAAATTAAAGCGATTTCTTTCGGAAATCAATCAGATATGCTGATTTGGTGTTCAACAAACATTTAATATTATTACTGTTCAAAAAGTTGTGCTGCCTTAGCTTTTTTAATTTTTGCAAACTGAGATAATTTCCCCCCAGGATTCTTTAATGAATAAAAAAAGTAACTTTAAAAAAAATACTTTATGGTATTTATTTTATATATATATATATATATGGTACTAGCTGCATATTATCATAGGTCAGGCCCAAAATGAAACAATGTTACTCAATATTTTTATATAATATACCATGGTGTTCCTAATTCCTCTGAAGAAGCGTCATTGGCGTGAAAGAAATATTAAATATTATCTTATTAAGGGGTCCTTGATGACTAAATATAATATCATTTTATAGGGATGTTAGCTACTGGTTCTCTTTGTGTAAAGAAACATCACAGTTATGTCCTTTATCACATCTGTGGTGGCAGTTTTTTGTTACTTTCTGCAGTATCTCTGGTTTCCGTCACCACTGAAAGAGCCACACGTGTTACATTTCAAACACTCTTTATGTGTGACTGTACGCCTTGTGGGTGTGTATGGACTGTCATGTCATCCGCCATGTCGTCCTAGCAGGAGATGAACGTTTAATAACAGCTTTCAACAAGGACTGTGGGCTCAAACACGGCTTTGTTTTAAACGCTAGGAGTCCAGAATCTGATGTGCGTCCGCTAGATTGACGGGTTAAAATGCGATTAATAGTAAATGAAGGCTGTGATGAATTCTATGTTTGTGTGTAGAGTAGACTCGGTCCACTCAGCGTTGAGAGAAGGGGATAAGTCAAGTGTTTTATAAAATGTTGGCACCCAATCATCTGCCAAATAGCACTTTTCTGATCATTAAATGTCAGTCTTCAAGAGGATAGAAAAAAAAAGGGATCCCACACAAAACATATGGCACAAGAAGCATGTTGGTGCATCTCTGGGAGAGCTAGTGAGGCTCCTCCCCCTCTTGACATGTGACTACTCTGTCTCAGCCCCCATTACCTACCTCCTTGGACATATACTCAAGCACACACTGCTGCTGTGAGTGCTATATCAGTGTGTGTGTGTGTGTGTTGATTGTGTTGAACGCTTCTGGTTAGTTTGACTTTTCTGTGGTGAAGAAGAAAGAGGATAACAGAAATGATGGGGGTGTCTCTGCCTGCGTGCGGGCAGGTTAGTAAAAGTTCTTTAAGCTTAATCAAGTTTTTTTGTCATACCAAATCTGGATATTTTTTAATGGATATTTAAACGATCTTTTTTGCCTTTTGCATTTGAAACAGGCAGAAATGAGGAAGAAACTCATTCTGTCATGGGTCACTTTTTGTTTTTACAATGTTAGACTGCTAGTAGAAAATGCATGTGATGGATAAATATTAAGCTCTTAGAAAGATCTGCATTTGCACAGAGGGTGTGATTTCTCAGATGTTTGTGCAAATGTATGTGGGAGAGCATGAGTCACTGCAGCATGTCAATGAATGTAATATAAGCAGACCTTACATTTTGTAAAAAAATTATTCAGATATGAATATGTGCAGAATTGGATTTTGAGTGCTGACTGATTTAAATTCATCTAAATTGGATTTTGTTTTTATGAGTAAAAGAGCCTGCGTATGTTTGCATACCCTAAATGCTTCAGCACCTGGTTTGCAGTAGACTGTCTGGAAATGTAGCGGTGTATTTCTCGTCCACCTACCTTGGTAGCAGCATTACAGTACATACCACAAACCTTTGCTATGTACACAGAAAACTTTGCCTTGTATTTGCATTTGGTTCTTCTCACTATTCAGGATGTGGTTTGTTAGAGCATTTTTTAAATTTGGGAAAATGGGAAAACTTGACTCAATTTGTTTCTCATGATCATAAATGATGCCTTAAATTTGTTTGCACCGCAAATTGCACCTTTTTTATTTTATTTTACTGACTATATGCTAGTATATATATATGGGAACTTATAAGTAGCAAAAAATATAGATGTAAGAATATTTTATGTGTACATTTTTTTGTCACTAAATAGTCGTTGTTGTTTTTTTTTTCAAAATACCGATGGCATATTTTATAAAGGGAAAAAATATCTATATTTTTAAAGTATTGTAATATTTTATCTTACTCTTATTCTCACCTCAAAAATCAATATGTTTATACTTCCATTATTCAAATTTTTGGGGAAAATCCTTCCTAATGAGCAACATAATGCACTATTAAACCTCAATAATCACAATCCGGACCCAAATATTAATATTATATTGTTGTATTGTCAGGTCTCTTTCGTTCATTCATTTTTAATATCTCTCTTTCATGTTATTTGAACCTTTAAGGAAGTGGGTTTTGCATCAGGGTAAGGTATTTTTGTAGTGTCTGTTTGGATGCTCATGCAGGGAGGTGACGTTGTTGTGGCAATACCGGTTTGACCGACTATACTGTTCAGCAAATTGACTATTATAGAGGGACTTTCTTCATTGCTCCACACACAAGGTTACAGTGGCCATTTTTCCTGCTTCTGTGTTTGAAAAGACTTGGTCACTTGCCAGTTTAACAGATGCCTTTCAACGAGCACAATTGGCTGTGCATTAGTTACAGATATAGTCCCATTGGAGTAGCCTGCGGAACAATGGATGGCTCAGTAACTCGCCAGTTCCTGGATCTTTTTTTTTTTTTTTACCAAAAAGCCCAGATTGTTAATGATTAAAGTGCAACCTGCCATTTCGTTTTCATTTCCTTAAAACAAAAACAACATAATAAAATGCTTTGCCAAACTATATTTTTACAATTTCAAGAGAATTTGAGAGGTTCTGCTGAATTTGCTGGCACAGTGCTAGGGTGTTGTGAGTGGTTGCCAAGACCTTTTTTATGTAGTGGCTTTAAGGTGTTCTTGATTACGATACAATTGTAAGAGGGTTCTTTTGAAGGGTCATTAGGGCATCTGTAAGTGGTTGACATTTACAGCTTGGGATGCAATTGCTTGGGTGTTATGAATGGTTGTTGGGGCATCTCTAACGCCCAAGTATATTCCGGCTGTGGAGTGTTCGCGTGACATATTAATTATTGTCATCAGGAGGGTCCGCGGACATCCGCTCACATTGTCCATGTGCAGCCCAATCTTTGTGTCCATGAGCGATTTAAGCGCTTGAAAACAAAGTCCACTAGATAGTGTGCACACGCCTAACGCATCTTTCTGCATTTACGGACAAAAGAGTGTAGGAACGAAACTCGGAAAATGAAATACACCCTTGCCTTAAGTGGTTGGTTGCTTGTTGGCTTATGATGGTCGCTAGATATGTCTTGGTTAATTTATTTACTTGAATTTGATGTCCAATTTATTGTCTGACAGGTATAAATCATAACCCTGATCACTTAATAGCACACCCTTCTCAAATAAGCAACTTGAGGTCATGTTTGTTATCCGTCATGATGACTCATGTTTGTAGCACATGATTTTCAACAAACTAAAAAGTGTGAAATTATTTTCTGTCAATACATTTTCATCACCTACGACATAGATGGGCCACTAAATATATGATGTACCTTCTGGACTAGAGCAACTAGATAAACATACTTGTGTGAGCTTCAGTTTGACACTTGAAGCAGCATGAGGTTGGGCGTTGAGAGCTTGAGGGTGTTTATAGTGGGGGTGGGAATGTTACTGCTGCTTTTCAATCGAGCTCTTTTATTTGAGAAGTCATTCAGCCAGTCTATCACTGTCCGCCCTCACATGTGCAGGTGCATCAGGGAAAACGCATGGGAGATTTCTGTTGGACTGCGTGCTTGCACTGTTAACACATCCTGATGGAGGTGAAACTTTCTCAGCGAAAGTCAGTAGCTGTACGAGAAGTGGTGGATGTGTGAATTAGTGTTTTGCAGACTATGCAACACTGAAATGTATATCGTAAAAAGCTGCTTTTGGTACCTTGCAATGTAAGAGAGAATGGTTTATGTGTGTGACGGGTGTCCATACTGGAACTCTAGGTTATTTGACTTGAGTTGTCTGATTTACATAAAACGAGGAATATTTGAATAAAGTCTTCGACTTGCATGTCTGCTTTTACGAGGATTTTTAGGAAAAGCATAATCTAGTGTTTGTCCTCGTTCTGCTCTAGAACTTTATTCATGAATGATGTTAAACCTATGTGATTTGTTACCTTGGCAGCCGTGTTGTTTAAACTCTGCAGCTCTGTCACCGAAAGCAACCGAACCTATTAATGGCTGTTTATGTTTCCATTCATCACTGTAATATGAGCCCACATTTACCAAATTGAGCTTTTTCTTTTTGCATACCTGGATGTTATTTGGAGAAACTGTAATTGGTGGTCAACAGGAACTCTCAAGCAGCTTAAAGCCACTGATCTCCACTTCACAGCTTCCTTGAAGCACTTTTAGTACACAAATTCTGAAAGACCATTGACATTGAAGAGTATCCACATCTAAAATTTTTCCAGTTCACCATTTAGTATGGTTGTGCAATATATATCAGCCAGTATTATAGTTTAGATTGGTTGATGCTGGATATATACAGTGCTATTGGATTTTATCATATCCCCTATTTTTACATGTAGATTATTTTTGCCGTCATCTAAAGGCCTCATTATGCTTCTGCGTCAACTCACACAGGCGTAGCTACACCATCACTAGAAAGGGCGTCGTGGCTGTTTTATGCTTCTGCGTCAGGTTGCGTTGCATCGCGGTGCATCTGACCAATCACAGCTCTTGCGTAGTTACAATTTTTTGGAGGTGCACGTCGAGCTACGGCGGAGGGGTCTGCGGGGGTACGCCGTCGATTCGACGCAGAAGCATAAAACAGGCTTAACGCTTAAGTTATACATTTTTTTAAATACTAATAATTTACTAACACTGTTAAATGTAATCTTTATCACATCTCTAAATGACTATCCATTTGTACATTATAATATTGTGATGCCTGAATTCACTTCTTAAAATCAATATTTTTTTAAATATTAAGTATTATATAGGTATTTTACTTTTCACTTCTTTAGACAGATTAGTTTAGAATTTTAATATAAACCATTTATCGGTAATCTACTACAACATGAAAATAATGATCAGCTTATCGCCATAATTTGACTTTCGTCTCTTGTTGCTAAGGTGTTGTAGATAGAAGGCATAGTGGACGCATATCAGTTTTCCCAAAATCATCGTATTATCTTTATCAGAGAGAAATATCATAGTGTGACTAGATACTGTTTGTGTCTCGATACTTGAACCCAGGTTGACTTGTGACTGCAGTTTCACAATATTGTGTTCTTTAAAACTTCTCTTCAAGAGCCTTTGCATCAGAGCATGATCTTAAAGGAAGTAAAAGCAGATCTATTTTAGTCCTGCTGTTGTGGTTAAGAAAATCCACTTTTTCGTAATGATACTTTAGGTCAGCTAACAGCTCATTCAACAGAGAAGTGTCTGAACTATTACTGAAGATGTGATGATTGTAATGGGCTTTGATGGCTTTAGGTTACATCCATGGAAACAAGAGTTATGCTTTAAGAGAACTTCACTCCGAGAGTGTCTATTCTAACATTTCATTATAGACAAGAAACATTCACTTGGACGCCACAGGCCCACTCACATACACAGTATGCCATGTCTAGAGTGGATTAAAGTGTTATAATGTCATGAATTATGAGGTCTAGATTAGACTAAAGGTTTAAAAGTGATAATTAATCATCCTCATCATTTTGTTCTGTGTGGTCACTGATATGAAGAGTGAATGATTTAAATTTAGTACCGATGTTTTCATTATGACATGCCGCCATTTCCTAGAAAGACAAATGGGAAAATTGTAACCACACTATTATGATGAATTTCTTCATTTCTTAAACATGAAATCACGATATGAGAAATGAAGATAGGTTTGATATGATTATAAAAGAGAATTAAAAAAGGACTAGGTCTAAAAAATACACAACTGTTCAGAAGTTTGGGTACAGTAAGATTTGTTATTTAAAAAGTCTTTTATGCTTACCATGGCTGCATTTATTTGATCATAAATACAGTAAAAAACGTAATATTGTCAAATATAGTTTAAAATAACTATATATAATATATATATATATATATATATAGGCAGGGTCCTGACAGCAGCGCCACCTTTTACCCCAAATACCATACTTTTACATATTCTTCCGTTATTGAAAAACTGTTGTTTTAATTACCTTGAACAAAACTGATAAACAAGACCTTTGTTAGATTAAATTAGCACAGAATCAACTTTGCGTTGCTGTCCAAGATTGCGTCATGGATCAGCCAAATTTCCAAGCACATCATCAAAACCGGTTGTTAAGAAAAGTACTAGTGTTTAGAGTATTGTAATTTTCAGCATCTTTACTCTAGTCTTCAGTGTCACATGATCCTATTTCTTATTATTATAAATGTTGAAATCAGTTGTGCTGCTTAATATTTTTTAGGGGGAAAAATCAGGATTCTTTGATGAATAGAAAGAACAGCATTTCTTTGAAATATAAATCTTTTGTAACAATGTAAGTTTTTCACTGCACTGCAAAAAATGTTTTTCTTACTCAGTATTTTTGTCTTGTTTCCAGTCCAAATATCAAACATTTCTTAAATCAAGATGCATTTACTAAAGTAGTAAAATGACATAAGACATTAAGTCTTGTTTTCTGGGGAAATAAGTAAAAATTAAGAGAGTTTTTGCCTAAAACAAGCAAAATCTGCCAATTTTGTAAGAAAAATAATTGGCAGATAATTTAGCTTTTTTTAAGTATCAACTCACTTAATTTTGATTAATTCCCCCGGAAAAAAAGGACATAATATCTCATGTAATTTTACTCATCTAGTAAATGCATCTTGATGTTAGAATTTTTTGATATTTGGACTGGAAACAAGACATTTTTTTTTTTGCAGTGTGTCACTTTTGATAAATTTAATGCAACCTTGATGAATAAATAGTGTACTAAAATACATTTTCATTGGTTTTAAACAGACTATGAGTTATATTCAAACTCAGAAACTCTGATTTGTGTGTTTCACTGGACAGTGCAAAGGTGAGGTTTGTTGTGACATTAATGAATTGCATTGCTGGGGTACGTGCAGTGTGTCTGGACAAAAGAGGGATTTTTGGTTTTGTATGTGATGTCTTTATGCTTCCCGAACCTATTCGTGAGCAATTAGGAGGAAAGAGGAACAGGATGAAGGTTGCAGACTGCTGTCTGTTTAGTCCGATTTAGTTCTCAACTTTATACATTCAGCAGAGACTTGTCTCCTGTTTCAGTGCTGAATGAGTTTCTCTAATCTCATTCCTCCTCCTCCTCCTCCTCCCCCAAACACAAGTCAAACCATGTTTGACATTCCCTATTGTGGATACAGTGTTTGATCAAGATTAATATAATTTCTCATTCCATTCAATAAATGTTTTATGGCTTTTTCTGTCAAGAGCAAACCGTTTTAATACTTCCTCATTTCCCATGCTAAAAAGTGTTGTGTGTCTCAAAGGAGCGCCCTGGCCAGCAGGCTGACTGTTAGCCATGCTGCGACAGCAAGAACCCACGGTTAGCACCCTGCATCTGGTGGCCAATGATATGACCGATATCATGGAGAACTTGGACACACGAGAACTTGACATTGGCGATGGGGAAGAGGAGTTTGATGGCCGGGATCCCAATAGTACAGGTAAAAGAAACAAAGAACCACATACAATCACAAACATAATCCCAACAGAGGAGAAAAACAAGTTATATTAAGATAATATTCATATACACTACCATTTGGGGGCCAGTAAGATTTTTTATTTAAGAACTTAATATATTTATTCAGCAACTTTTGGTCAAATAAATGCAGCCCTGGTGAGAAGAAGATACTTTCAAAAACACTTTCTTACTGACCCAACTTTAGAACAGTAGTGTGTCTGTCATACATTAATTTGAAGTATTTTGTCCACAGAAAACCGCATCCCCTTCTCAGCTGTGTATAAAACAACAGGATTTAAAGAGACCGGGGCACGCGTGTTCCTTACTGCGCTTCCCATCACCGCCAAAATCCTGGAGGTGGAACGCTTCACTTCTGCCCAGGATCGCTTCAACCTCACGACCCAGAGAAGCGTCTCTAAGGTGAGATCTCCCACTCCTGTTCCCTTTCATGAAGTGTTAGTATGTGGGCTGACGAGGTATATTTGTTTCCCGGGAGATTCTAGAGGTTTTCAGAGCAATTTACATGTTGCCCTGGAGATTTGGACACCATGTCTGAAAATACTTAGCACATGCAAAATTGTTTTTCAGAAAAATAATGACAAACACTCATCACTCATCACACAAATCTTAAAGGAATACTGTACAGTAGTTAATTATGTGCTCTCCATCATGTCGTTTCAAACCCAAATGTTCTAATTTTCATGTTTGGCACAAAAATGTAGCATTTTGAAGAAAGCTCCTTCCATACAATGACCATGAAGACCGTATCTTTCAAGGTCCAAAAAGACACCATTAAAGCGTCTTCAAAGTGGTCCATACGACTTATGCACTATGTTCCAAAAAGCATTTAGGTTTGGAATGACGTAAATGATGACAGATGTTTGAATTTTTGTTCCCTGATGGCTGGTCTTGTATCTTGTAGGCGCTTCCGGCGTTGTTTAAGATTGAGATGAGGCACGGAAACTTCACCTGGTTGGTAAAGAGGAAGGAGAAACATTTTATGGAGCTTCACAGGGAACTCCGCGCCTACAAGACCTTCCTCAGAATCCATTGCCCACCCGCAGGTGACCTCATCATAAATTGTATTATAATTATATAATGATTTATAATGTTTATATGAATATATTAATAATTACCTTTAATTAATTTGATTATATTATGTTATATTTAAAAATAATATTTTTTATATACTGTATAATATCATTTTGTTTTATATATACATTACTGTTCAATGCTTGGGGTCAAACGTACAGTAAAAATAGTAATATTGTAAAATATTATTACAACTTGTAAAATGTAATTTATTCCTGTGATGGGAAAGCTGATTTTTCAGCATCATTACTCCAGTCTTCAGTGTCACATGATCCTTCAGAAATCTTTCTAATATGCTGATTTGGTGCTCAAGAAACATTCTTTGAGAAGTTGTAACATTACTAGTAAATTACCGGTATGATGCTGTGTGTGTGAACAAAGAATAAAGAGTACTGTTATGAGCATGCATGGGCTGATGTAAAAAAATCTGCTTTGAGCCAATCATAAAGTTCTTATGGAGATGACACGATTACTCGCACTGTTTACTGCAAGCTTCACTGCTTTTTAAAAAAAACATTCTATGTAAACATGTTCATCTTTGACCGCTGTGACTCATCTTGCAGCTTTTTCTATTCATAAGTGCGGCGTAAAAAAAAAGAAGAAAAAAGATTTGTCAAATTGAACAGAGTGAAACTAAAACGATTCTCCTCATGCGGGTGAATAAAGACAGTGGCGCAGTGTTTAAAGATCATTTCTGATGACTATCATCACAGAATTGACTGGTATTTTGGTGCTGATGGGTCTCTTACCGGTAAAAAGCCAAATCACCATTGCTTGAGTGAACAGCATATTTGTGTTTTTACCGATAAAGTCATTCTGGTAATTTACTGGGATTACTGTGCAAAAGGGACTAATGTCTCATCACGCCTGTAAGGCAGCAATTGAGTCATGAACACTACTGGTCTACATGTTGACTTTATGCAGTGTGTTTGCCATCTTCTGGTAATCTTAAGAGCTCTTCCTCTGTCTTTGAAATAGTCACACGGAGCGAAGGCACACTATAAACCGGAACCTTGAACGGCACATGCCAAGTCTACCCCGGGGAGGAGGCGAAGAACTGGCCAGGGAAGAGCAAGTCTCTAGTCGAAAAGTCAGTTTCCTGTTTCAGTGGTAGACTGCTAACATATTCAGATGATTCGTGTCTGAATATTGTGTTTTTCTTCACAGAGACAACTTGAAGACTACTTGAATAAGCTGCTTAAAATGCCAATGTATAGAAACTACCATGCAACAGTATGTATTATATTTGGATTATGTACAATATTTCAGTAGGTATGTTGTTTTTGACATGCATTAAAAAATCTTTTTTTCCTCCATAGATGGAATTTATTGATGTGAGTCAGCTGTCCTTCATTCATGATTTGGGACCAAAAGGCTTGTAAGAGCTCTTTGTTTAGTAGCTAAACATGTTTTAATTATTATTTTTATTCTTGCACTTTTTTGTAATTTATCCTTGACATTTTGCGCTGTTTCCTTCCCAGGGAGGGTATGGTTCTCAAAAGGTCAGGGGGTCACCGTATTCCTGGACTTAACTGCTGTGGCCACAGCAAAATGTGCTACCGCTGGTCCAAACGGTCAGTGTAGTGTCTTTCATTCTCAGCTTGCATAGGATCACAAAACTATCACCTTGGTTAAAAATGAAGAAAAATGATTTAAGGAAATCCCATCTTATAATGTCTTACTGTTGGTCTTTCCAGGTGGATGGTGATGAAGGACTCTTCCCTACTCCTCATGAAGCCAGACACTGGTGCCATCTCATTCGTCCTGCTGATGGATAAGGCGTTCGGCATTAAAATGGACACTAAAGACACTGAGACACGGCATGGTGTCCGCATAGACAGTCTGTCCAGGTGTGTGAACTGAGGCTCACGTGGTCATTAAGGTAAAATGCAGTTGACATGCACCATCAATATTTGATGAAATGAAAGTGCTTTCTGCTTCTTAAAGGACTCTGGTGCTGAAGTTCACAAGTTACCGTCACGCCCGCTGGTGGGGACAGGCAATTGATGAATTTGTGCGCAAATATGGCAGCAACTTTCTTAAGGATCACCGATATGGTTCCTTTGCCAATGAACAGAAGAACATCCCATCTAAATGGTAATTATGGCTTTTTACATGCATCCGATGTCTGATAAGATCATATTATAGATGCTTAGCGGTGGGCACTTTTGACTTGGGCCAATAATCAACCACCTAGCAACACCCTGGCAACCTCCCCTCAAAGTCTTTGCCCTGTGGCAACAACTTTTACACAGAAAAACTAGGCAAAGAAGTAACTTTTAAACTTTCAGCTTTAGTTTTATTATATATTATATTCAATTATTGATAATATAATTTATTGAATAAATAATAATTTGGGTTTCCTAAGCAAACTAAAGCTAACTTTAGCTTAAATTATGTTAGCTATTGTACTGTTGTCATGGTGTGGTGCAGGCAGAAGACAAAGAGGCAAAAAAGCTTTAATACAAATTTTACTGATAATATACTTCAACAGGTACAGACAGGCAGGATGTACACACACTAACTATAACATAGGCTGCATTTACACTGCAGGTCTTGATGCCCAAATCCGATTTTCTGACTATATCCGATTTTTTTGACGACACGCTTACATCATCTTTTAAAAGTGACGCGTATCCGATTTTTGCATTTACACTATACACTGCTGAAACTACCAAATGTAGACGTTCTGACCCGGAAAAGGAAGTAAAACAGCACGAAATACAATGGATGCAGATGCGAATAAAATTATCCAGTGTTTTGCTTTCGTTTTGTATATTTGTTTTTTAAGCTTTTTATCTTACGTTGCTCTGTAGCCACGAGCGCTTAAAACCGTGCCTCCCCATATCTCGTGAAATGTCTTCAAACACGGATTTATTTCTGTAACAACCCTGCATTTTTGCGTGCACTGTCTCTTCGCCCCAAACACTCAAAAGCCTCCGCATCGCTCCACTGTGTGTATCCTTCTCCCTCGCGCCTATAATAAGAATGTGATCGCGCAGTCGGTGGTGTCCCCCTGAGTCGACGTCACTTTTGTAATGACGTACGACTCGCATTTACTGGGGAATATCCGATTTGTCGGCTTACATGGCACACGCAAATGCACATATCCGATTCATATCCGATTTATTAACACATATGAGCGAGGCCTGAATCCGATCTGAGAAAATCGGAATCCATGCGTTTTTTTCCTGCTTACACGTTCATGGGTCATATCCGATCTGTGCCACATGAGAGGAAAAAATCGGATTTGGGTCACTTAGGCCTCGTTTACACTGCAGGTCTTGATGCCCAATTCTGATTTGTTGCCTATATCCGATTTTTTTGACCGTCCGTTTACACGTTCTTTAAATTGTGACCCATATCCGATTCATGTGTTTACACTTGACATAGATCTGAAACATCGCGCATGTTTAAAGGGGTCTTCTTGCACAGATGGACGAACGCGCAGTGAGATCTCATGTATATTTACATATACTTAAAATATATTCTACAATATATTAAACATACATGTGACACTATATCTTTATATATATTATCAATACATTTTTCCCATATAAATCGCAATACATTGTGGTGGTGATTTATAAATAATAAAATTGCATATATTTTATGATATATAAACACATTATATATTCATGTTCAATATATTGCAATATGCACATTATGCAGGACTATTGGGAGTCCGGTGGGAACATAGCCTAAAACACGATCTCATGAAAGTGAGTGTCTAGCGCGAATTTTATTTCTTGTGCCATTTATACGCCAAAAATAGTTTTTGCTTGCATATGATACGCACTGTAAACATGCGTTTTAAATCATACACGCAAAAACTATTTTTGACGTAAATGGCACGTGAAAGAAAATTGTGCAATAGAAACGCACTTTCATGTGATCGTGGCAGGCTTTAACGAGGAGAAGAGGGTCCGAAATTTTAGGATGAGCAAGCCAACCTTTCATATGTTGTGTCAACATGTGTCAACATTCCTCTCCTATACGACGACACAATGTTTTGTCGGGCCATCCGTCCCCTCGCAGACGCGCGTCTGTGTTTCTCTCATCATTAAACCGCGGAGACGTAGCCTAATGCCTCAGAAAATCCGATCTGCCTGTTTACATGACAGTCGCATTGGCACATATCGGATTTATATCTGATTTATTTCCACATATGAACGAGGCCTGAAACCGATCTCGAAATATCCGAATGCATGCGTTTTTTTCCTGTTTACACTGCCATAGAACACATCCGATCTGTGTCGCATATGAGCAAAAAATCAGAATTGGGTCACATTTCACTGACAGTGTAAACGGGGCCTTCATGCAGTGTAAATGGGGCCTAAGAACGGACCAAGACTGGCTGAACTGAAAGGAACTAAATACAAACACTTATGAACAGAAACCAGGTGATACAGATTATGAAGATCTAACACAAGTGACACAGATGATGATTAACTAGACAGGTGGAGCAGATGATTAACTAAATGACAGAAACCATAGAAACAGATAAGTAGCGGAAAAACAGGACAAAGGAAGACATGTGACTAGTGGGTGACTGTGACAACTGTATTATATATTAGTGATTATATTATTATTTATTTCTTGAATAAATAAAAAAGATAATTTGGGTTTACTAAGCTAACTTTTAGCTTTAGTTTTATATTAAATGATATTGGCATATTATTTTGGCTATTATATTATATTGTACATTTATTAATTTAGATATTACATTATTTATTAAAAATAATAGTATATTTTATTTTATTATATTACAATATAATTTATTATTATATATTAGTATTAAAACGAAAGCTTTATTATATTAGTGATCATGTTATTATTTATTTCTCAACTTTTCTCGCAATTTTCCGTTGATGCATTTCAAAACTATCCAGAAAATATCAATAATCAAACTAGCCGAAGCCAGTCTCATCTCTCAGGTTTTCTAGAACAGATTAACATGTGAAAGCTTTAGCCGTCTGCTGTTGTGTCTTCAGGTGAAGCCTGTTTAACAGGAGTAACTTGAGAGAATGAGAGGGAAAGTGTAACCATAGACTCCATCCTCTTTTGACCCTGTGGAGAAGCGAGATATCTAGGGCAGGAGCTTCACTGCTGGTCTGGGCAGATTTGTTCTTCATTGTTGCAGCATTAAGCCCTATTAGCATGCTTGTTCCCTGAATAATGTAAATTATGTAATTAAGTTTGTGAATCAGCGAGAGTGTGATCTTAGGATTATCAGGCTTACCCACTGATTTGACTGATTGGGTGTGTATGTTTCAGGTATGTGAATGGGAAGCAGTACATGGAGGATGTGGCAAACGCGCTGGAAGAGGCAGAGGAGGAGATCTTTATCACTGACTGGTGGTATGTTGAGATATAGCCCTTCCCATACGTTCCTCTTTCCTTTGGGTACTATTGATTCATATTTAGAAATAATACACACACACAGAATAAGTGAACTGCATTGGTTAATGTTTCCTCAACAATTCAGAGAAAATCAATAACCTTGCCCAGTTCTACGAAGGCAGCAGGAAATGAAGTGCATTTCTAAGAGGGTTTTTTGTTTTTTTAGAGGGATATACTGACTTTACTTTAGGATATCAATGTCCTAACCCTGCGTCACACAACAAGTGCTTTATCTGTCCAAATAGAAAGGGAATGTACATGAAAAACTACAACATTACACATATTTGAAGTTTTTAATATGCATGTGGAGCACAATTTTAAACCAGTGAAATTTAATTAATAATGAGAATCATCATTTCAACATGCAATGGTTATTGTAATTTCCAGGCATGGAAAAGTCATAAAAAAGTAATAACATATTTTATCATGACTTTTTAAGGTATTATTTAATTTATGCTCAACTGTGTTTTTTTTATTGTTTTTTTCTTAATTGTATTTTATAAGTTTTTTTTGTATTGATTAATTTGATCCTATCCTTAATACTTTTTTTGTATTTAATTTAATTTGACATTTTTTTATACACATTTTTACAAATCCTTATCCAGTAACCATGGTTTTATGGTTGCAAAAGTTATGTAATTTTATTGCTCCAGAAGTGTGAGAACCTTGAAAATTTAAACAAGTAACTATTACAATTTATTGTTGCTTGTCACGTTCTCAACAACTCAGATGGATGGGATGTATTGCATATTGCTCTGACCTGTCATAACAATAAGGTCATGAACTGCGAGAAAAGCCCAAAGGAAGGTAGGAGAAAAAAGAGAGGGAAAGAAAGATAGTTGTATACTTTGTGTGCACTCTCTCAGAGGGCACCTCCAGCTGGGAGCAATGGCCAAACAGATCTGTTACCTTCATCAGACAGATGCCCGGTGCTGTGTTACAGCATCACTCAGTCATCCTGCAAGTGTGAGATTCCAGTGTGTGTGTGTGTGTGTGTGTGTGTGTGTGTGTGTGTGTCTACTTTTTTCACTGGCTTAATACATTTGAAATTATGTAAGTGACAGTGAGATGGGAGACTAGATGTTTATGCATATTTTATGTGACAAATGCTTCCCCTGCTCATGAGGTTGTGTGTGTGTGTGTGTGTGTGTGTCAATGCAGGCTGAGCCCAGAGATCTTCCTCAAGAGGCCTGTCGTCGAGGGCAACCGCTGGCGACTCGATTCCATTTTGAAACGGCAAGCGGTGAGTTAATCCAACCCAACCCATAACTGCAGTGAAGCGGCATACATCTGTCTGTGGCTTTACTGTGCCAGCAATAAAACCTTCCCAGTCACTGTTCTCATGTAATCATTTACATTCCAGGGGATTTTTCTGTTTTCTTGGTTATATATTAATTTTGAAGATTTGCTGTACTGACCATTAAGAACTTTTCTTGCAGCAAAAAGGTGTGCGGATATTTGTGATGTTGTACAAGGAGGTGGAACTGGCTCTCGGCATAAACAGCGAATACAGCAAACGAACACTACTACAACTTCACCCCAATATCAAGGTCAGATTAAAAAAAAGTCAGTTCATGAATCGACTAGTGCTGTCAAATAGATTAAAGGGCACCTATTATGGCATTTAAAATGTTCCTAATATTGTTCTGGGAGTCCCCAACAACAGTTTTACAAGCATGCAATGACAAAAAACACTTTTGTTGTCTTATAATATGCATTTATTTTTACCTGATTTGCTCAGCGACTCCCTAATGATTCGTTCAACGACTCATTTTTCCAAACCCCTCCTTTGCGTGACGCTAATCTGCGGTGATTGGTCAGATGTCCCAGTCAGTTATTGTTTTCATTAGCCCAACGCATAAACGTATTGATAAAGCACTGAAGTACAAGACGCTCTATTCTTTATGACAACTCCAATAACAACGACAAACATTTCACATATTTTAAAAAATTTACTATTGAATTAATAATACCTACAGGTTGTGATTCGGAGGAGGAAGCTGATCCAAATAAACTTGGTACTGAACCTTCCTTCAATATTAGCCGGCTCGCGAATCCATATTTGATAGCATTTATGTTTGTGAAGCAATTATGATTCATCTTCAAAATGATGCGAACACAGAACAAGGTTAGGCTATACTTCTGTGGTATAGTTGTATATATGAACTGTAGCCACTTAGTCTTCAAATGCTCCTCCATGGGCAGATAAAAAAAGTTCGCTTTTGCGTCGCACTTCAGAACGTCTCGTCGCCATGATGTTTTAAAGTTTTCCCTGGCGTCTACGAGCGCAATAAGTGGGCGAATAACTTGTCAAGTTGACGTCATCTAGACAGAGAAAAAGCATCGTTTGTCTATCGATTCATATCAGCGACTCAGAGTCGACTCTTACTTTTGAGAGACAATAACTTTGTATACGGTGACCTTTAATATTTAAAACTTTGCAGGATGTTTTCATTCACTTAGATCTATGTTACACACTACATGAAAGGTAATTTTCAAAATTCCATAATAGGTACCCTTTAAAGGGATACTCCACTTTTTTTGGAAATAGGCTCATTTTACAACTCCCCCAGAGTTAAACAGTTGAGTTTTACCGTTTTCGAATCCATTCAGCCGATTTTCTGATATTTAGAAGAATATCAGTAAGCAGACAGTTTCTGGTCTCATTGACTCCCATAGTATATATTTTTTCCTACTATGGAAGTCATTGAGACCAGAAACTGTCTGCTTACTGATATTCTTCTAAATATCAGAAAATCGGCTGAATGGATTCGAAAACTGTAAAACTCAACTGTTTAACTCTGGGGGAGATGTAAAATGAGCCTATTTCCAAAAAAGTGGAGTATCCCTTTAATCACGATTAATCGCATCTGATACAAAGGTTTGTGTGTGTGTGTGTGTGTATATATATATATATATATATATATAAGCAACAGAGACTATGTTGGACATACTGATTTTAGGATACCAATGTCCTTACCAGATGTCACACTACAAGTGATTTTTCTGTCCTAAAGAAAAAGGAACGTGAATACAAAAAAACAATATTACGGAGAATCCAAATATATTTGAGGTTTAATATGTATGTGGAGCGCAATTTTGAACCAGTGAAATGTCATTGTAAATGAGGATAATCGTTGCAACGTGGGGGAAAAATCTGTAATTTTAAAGTTGTGATTTCCAGGCATGGAAAAGTCATTGAAATTAATAATATCTTAAAAAGTCATGGAAATTTTCTAGTAAAAAATAGTTGTATTTCATATCAATTAGTTCTAATTCGATTCTGTAGCTTTATGTCAGGGTTGCTGCAGGTAGCTGAAGACGAGGACAAGGGCTTCAATATAATATATTTATTAAACAAACTAAAAACATCCAAAAACAAATGAGAACAAAAGAACAGAACTCCAGGACTTCAGGGTTAACACACAACCATACATTGACGACGATCGACAAACACTCAGGGAAAACACAGGGCTTAAATACACTGAACCAAACAAGATAATTAACTGAAAACAGGTGCAGAAAATTGGACACAAACGAGGAGCGGGAAAACTAACAGGACTAAACCAAAAATCACACAAGACAGGGGAAAACAAGATCACAAAAGATAACTAAATACATCAAAACGTGACAGTACCTCCCCCCTCCCCGAAGGCGCGTCCTCGCGCCGTATAACATCCAAAGGGGTGGGAGGGTGGGCGCCCTGGAGGCTGACGATGGCATGGTGCAGGTCCGGGAAGCCTCCAGGGCGGAGCAGGCTGTGGGCGTGGCCACGGCGGAGCAGGCTGTGGGCGTGGCCAGGGCGGAGCAGGCTGTGGGCGTGGCCACGGCGGAGCAGGCTGTGGGCGTGGCCACGGCGGAGCAGGCTGTGGGCGTGGCCACGGCGGAGCAGGCTGTGGGCGTGGGCACGACGGAGCAGGCTGTGGGCGTGGCCACGACGGTGCAGGCTGTGGGCGTGGCCACGGCGGTGAAGACCCTTCAGGTGGCCACGGCGGTGAGGACCCTTCGGGTGGCCACGGCGGTGAAGACCCTTCGGGTGGCCGTGGTGGTGAAGACCCTTCGGGTGGCCGTGGTGGTGCAGGCTCTTCAGGTGGCCACGGCGGTGAAGACCCTTCGGGTGGCCACGGCGGTGAAGACCCTTCGGGCGGCCATGGCGGTGTTATTTTTTCAGGCCTCCAAGGATCTTTGGCCGGCCACGGCGAAGGCGTATAGCGCCCCCCCAAAATTTTCTTGGGGAGGACAGGCTCAGGATCGGGAACTGACTTGACATCAACGGGCGCAGGGTCAACGGGGTCTGGGTCAACGGGCTCTGGGTCTGGGTCAACGGGCTCTGGGTCTGGGTCAACGGGCTCTGGGTCTGGGTCAACGGGCTCTGGGTCTGGGTCAACGGGCTCTGGGTCTGGGTCAACGGGCTCTGGGTCTGGGTCAACGGGCTCTGGCGCTGGGTCAACGGGCTCTGGCGCTGGGGCATCATGGGACTCGGAACTGGACGGGGCCAGCACATCATGGGACTCGGAACTGGACGGGGCCAGCACATCATGGGACTCGGAACTGGACGGGGCCAGCACATCAGGGGACTCGGAACTGGACGGGACCAGCACATCAGGGGACTCGGAACTGGACGGGGCCAGCACATCAGGGGACTCGGAACTGGACGGGGCCAGCACATCAGGGGACTCGGAACTGGACGGGGCCAGCACATCATGGGACTCGGAACTGGATTCATGCTCTGGCGGACAGGCGACGGTCTCTGGCTGGACGGTCACTGGCTGGACGGTCTCTGGCTGGACGGTCTCTGGCTGGACGGTCTCTGGGGAAGAAGCTCAGGAAGGTCGTCAAAAGGGTCAGGCTCTGACGGGCATGCAATGGGCTCAGGCCATACAGGACTCGGGACCACCAGAACTCGGTCACATCCCCTACTACGACCTCCACGGGTCCCGCGAAATATGGCCATCCGGGTTCCCACGAAGGCCTGCTTCCAGCTCTCCATCTTTTTTTTTTTTAAGGTCGATCGTTCTGTCAGGGTTGCTGCAGGTAGCTGAAGACGAGGACAAGGGCTTCAATATAATATATTTATTAAACAAACTAAAAACATCCAAAAACAAATGAGAACAAAAGAACAGAACTCCAGGACTTCAGGGTTAACACACAACCATACATTGACGACGATCGACAAACACTCAGGGAAAACACAGGGCTTAAATACACTGAACCAAACAAGATAATTAACTGAAAACAGGTGCAGAAAATTGGACACAAACGAGGAGCGGGAAAACTAACAGGACTAAACCAAAAATCACACAAGACAGGGGAAAACAAGATCACAAAAGATAACTAAATACATCAAAACGTGACACTTTAGTGATCTTTGAATGTATTTGTTCCATTTAAATATGAATAAAAAGTAAATAAATAGTTTTGAAATAATATTTCTGCCTGTTAGAAAGAAAAGTAACATATAAAAAGTAAAAAAGTAAAACACTGATTATGGTTCTGACAGGTCACTCAAACAAAGTTGATTTTACTATTAATTTAATTGTAAATATTTGAATGGTTTTTAGAATACCATTTCTGTTGTGAATATGTAACTGTCATATTTACAAACCTAAACTAACATTATATTATTATAATAGTAAAGTCAGTAACAGCTCTGAATGATTCACAGATTGACTCGTTAAAAAGAACTGCATCAACTGAGTCATTTGTTCATGAATCAGAAATCACATGTTCATTATTGCACTCAAACTGATATCTAACAGCTGCATATGGACACAGAAAGTTTTCCTGACTGTCACCAATGGCAACAAGATAAGTCACAAAAATGTCATTTGTCGTATTCGTATCTATTTTGCGATCTTTAACCACTGTGTCACACCAAAGAAACAAAGAAAGTGAAAGACTCGCCAATAAAAAAACGTATTTTCTTCACAGGTAATGAGGCACCCTGACCACGTATCCTCTTCCGTTTACCTATGGGCGCATCATGAGAAGATTATAGTCATTGACCAATCGGTGGCTTTCGTGGGAGGCATTGACTTGGCGTACGGACGCTGGGATGATCGGGAGCATCGGCTGACCGACATAGGAAGTGTCACCAGGACTCTTCCTGTGTCTGCAGAGGTTTGAAACTCATATTCTAATATTTTATGACATACAGTGTTGCTTTTTAGTATTATTTATTTACTATTATAGTATTTATTCATATTTTTAATTTCCATTCTAGTTTGTATTAAGTAATTTTGTTGTGTTTTTGTAAATTGTATTAGTTTTTGCTTATTAAAATATAAAGCTTTCATTTAATTTATTTTTTATTATCTTCAACTTACAGTGTGCATGAAACGGAAGCTTCTATAGTCTTATCTTCCATATTGCGACGCACGTCTTAGAGTGGAGCTCCTAGAGCGGGACTTGATTTTGCCTGCTGGGAATTGATAAGATCATAGGAAGTTGGGCGTTGTTAACTAAATAGAGGCAGATATGATATGGGGGATATACTTAATTTGAACTTGATGTCTTATTATTTGTCACAGAATGCCTCTGAAGCCTCTCCTGCTATGGCTGCTCCATCAAACGGGCCCAGCGCGGTGCACATTAACGGCAAAAGTTTACCTGTCGACACAGTGGACCAGCCAAAACTAAAAGGACAGGGGAAGACCAAGAAGACCCGTTTCAGCATCCGTAGGCACCTGCAGAAACACGGGCTGGCACCTACAGACAGCGTGAGCAGCGCAGAGAGCTCAGAAGAAAGTGAGTACGCCCCCGTCTCTGAAACGCTCGCGAATGCAGACTAGTGACACGTTACTGACCCAAACTCCCACATTCAGCTGTTATCACACTTCACAGCTGATTTTGTAATGCCTTTTGGCAGCGCTTTCATGTGACTGACCATCTTATGCAATGATTTACAGTATTTACCATAAGTGCAGATAAACATGAATCATTACTGTTTTAGTCGAGGCTTAAGACATTAAGATATTGGCCTGATTTCACCAACTGGGTTTAGATTAAGCCAGGATTAGGCCTTAGTTCATTTAGGACATTTAAGTAGCTTTTATAAACGTGCCTTATATATACAGTATATTATAAACATTACTGGTGTGCGTCTTGAGGCAAATCAATGTCACTGACATATTTTAATATATATCAGTGCAAGTTGCTGTCAGTTAAAACAGATCAAACATGCATTTTAGTCTGGGACTAGCTTAAGCCTTGTGTGTGAAACCTGGATTGAGGATTAGATGTGATGTTAAAACGCGTTGTTGCAACAGCTTCCAACTAGATATACTTGTGCTCATGAATATTTTTGTCTAGAATCTATATTCGTGTTCATCTTCCACACCACACGTTTTAAAAGGGTTGTCCAGGTTGTAAAGATGCCTCCTTTTCTTTAGGTTATTCTAATAGTATTTGCAGCCACCAAAATTTGATCCCTCTTAAATGGATTGAGCTGAGGGTGTCCATGCCCTCCTGCTTGTGCCCAAGTGGTGAGTAAAAATCAGGCTTGGGTGAGACGTCTCGGGTGTGCACTCTGAGAGGTTGTCCCTAATTCTGATCCCAAACATTTAGTTGTAAAGAACTTTTTTATTAGAAGTTAAACTATTTTATTAGAAGTTAAACATCATCCATGTCAAACGGGCAACCTCTCAAAACACTCTGGGCACTCTGAGCGCTGTGTGGTTTGCTATGTTTCAACAGTCAGATTGTATTCTTGCAGACTCTTCCTGATGAGTAAGATGCAGAATATCCAATGCTGGCAGATTCCAAGCATGTGTATTATTTTGGACTGATGCGGTGAACTCAGCAGTGTGAAAGCATGGATTGGTTCGTTCATGTGTTCCATAAAAAGTTGTTTTGGGTGTGGTTTTTTAAGTTGACATGATTTTATGAAAAAACAAATGTTCTACTCTTGGTTGCGTTTTTCTTTGGTTTGGGCCTTTATTTGTTGTTGAATTTCTTTTTTCTGTCACTCTTATCAGAGGCTGAAGCTGCACAGGATCTGCCAGCGGACGTTATTGGCCTGATGGGGAACACCCGGTTCTGGCACGGCAAAGATTACTGCAACTTTGTGCATAAGGACTGGATCCAGTTGGATAAACCTTTTGATGGTGAATAATTTTTCTGAAAATTACAGCATTTAATGTTTTTATATTCATTTTTTATTCATATAAACATAATACGTATAAATACAATATAATACAAATATATTAATTAATATAAAATTAATTATAAGCATTCATATTATGAACATTTGTAAATATATTATATATATATATGGTTTTTATTTAAATAAACATATATTTCTGCAATATGGTCTTTTTGCAGATTTTATTGACAGGCACATAACACCCAGAATGCCTTGGCATGACATTGCCTCAGTGGTTCATGGGAAAGCAGCCAGGGATGTTGCACGCCATTTTATTCAACGCTGGAATTTCACAAAGGTGAGGAAATCAATATTGGCGTACGTCTTCATGCCTTCTCCCAAAATATTCTGTTTTTATGTGGAAAGGTGATACAGAATATGTCCACGGACTTTTTTTGGACCATGTTTTTTATTTGATTGTTTTTTTTTTTTCGTCAAGAAAAAATGTATATAAATGCCAAAGAAAAGTGTATATATATTTTTTTTAACTGGCCAGAATGTGTGTGTGTGTGTGTGTGCATGCGATTAAAAATATTTTTAAAAGTACAAAATATTCCACAGTTTTCTTTTTTTTTATTAGGTCAAAGCTGCATGCATAATATTTTAAAAGGAATTAGTTTTAATTGTTTTACATGCCACGCCACAAGATATTTCAACTTCCCAAAAGTATTTAATGTCTTCCCCTTGTTGGCTAATATCATAAACATGGCTTTGAATATGTTTGTATTTGCATTGCCAACTTGTTACAGATCATGAAGCCCAAATACAGATCCCTGTCGTACCCGTACCTCCTTCCTAAATCTCACACTACTGCAAATGAGATCAAGTATCAGGTCCCTGGCTGCACCCAGACTAATGTCCAGGTAAAATTTTATATAAAAGACAATATTCCCATCAGACCACATACAGCTTTCATAACACTAATTCTCTTTTTACTCAGGTGTTACGATCCGCCTCAGACTGGTCAGCAGGTATAAAATACCACGAGGAGTCGATTCATACAGCTTACGTCAATGCAATTGAAAACAGTAAACACTATATCTACATAGAGGTGTGTGACGCAATGGACTTATTTTCCGTTTGTTCATATTATCCCCTACTTACAGAATCAATGATGTATTGGTTGCTAACCACAGAGACTGTGGCTTTTCTATCTATACAGAATAATTCAGGATGTCCTAAAGCATCATTTCATTGATATAATGTTATGCATTTCCTCTTTCAGAACCAGTTCTTTATAAGCTGCGCCGACAACAAAGTCGTTCACAATAAAATTGGAGATGCCATCGCCAAGAGGATCATAAAAGCGTATCGGTGAGCTGCGGTCAATCACTTTTACCAGTCCTCCCCCTATTATCTTTTGTATGTCCACACCTATAACACACACAGATACATTATTTCTTTAATGAAACCCGTGTAAATCAATAGGACAGAGACAAGTGTTTGTCTGAAGACAAAAATGTATTCTTCATTTGTAAATGAATAGCCAGCTGCGATAAATAGAATGTATAAGGCCATACGTAGGCAAAGCATCTCTCATATTGATCTCTCTTACTTCAAAGCTGACAAGTAATCTTGTGTTCTTACTGTGTGGTTCACAGAGAGGGTAAAAAGTACCGTGTGTATGTGGTGACACCACTGCTTCCTGGATTTGAGGGGGATATCAACACCGGTGGGGGTAGTGCCATACAAGCAGTCATGCACTTCAATTACAGGTAACACTAAATATTATCATCCTTAATATGCATACATACATGCATACAAAAAATAAAATACTTCATTCAGTAAAGGATGCAGTTGATCAAAAGTGACAGTGAAAAAATTGAAATTAGAAAAAAACATATTCATCGAAGCATTCTAAAGAAAAGACAATAAGTAGAAGAGTTGATTTTTTTAGTACTCCATTAGCATATTAGAATGACTTCTGAAGGATCATGTGACTCTGAAGACTGGAGTAATGATGTTGAAAATTCAGCTTTGACATCACAGAAATAAATTGCATTTCAAAATATATTCAAATAGAAAGTTATTTTAAATTGTAATAATTTTTCACAATATTATTGATTTTATTCATTATTATAATTTTTTGGTAGTATTTTGATTATTTTTTTTAGCCTTGGTAAATATAAGAGAATTTCAAATATATTACAAAATCTTTCTAATTTTATTTTTGTTACAATATATATATATATATATATATATATATATATATATATATATATATATATATATATATATGAAAAAAAATGATGTCCCTCTGTTTAATATGACTATACTATATACTATACTTCTATACTCTGGTTTTCAAAATTTTCTGTGGTAATTGTCCAAAGAATGCCTCAAATGTTTTCAAAAAAAGCTAGCTTGTATTGAATCCAATAGATTACTAAATTTACCTATAAAAAATTTAGATATTATTCCTGAATTTCCTGCTGTAAGTTATCGTTAATTATATAAACAGGGAGTGTTCCATTGGAGGAATTTGTTTATTTGGTCATCTCTGAATTTTTTTTTATATTCTCATGTTTGTGCAGGACCATGATTAGAGGAGACTGCTCCATTATCTCACAGCTGAAGAAAGAAAGTGAGTGCAAAGATATATATATATACCCATATCAATGTTTAATCTGTACAGGATGTGTCTGTAATTCTTCAGAAGATCTGACTCGTCTCATACTCTAACCAGATGTTCTTCCTGGGGGTTCTGTGAAGTTCCTGTGGTAGACCAATGCAGTGCAGGCACTCACAGAACTGTGTGGTTTTCCGTCTACATCGTTTTGAAAAATTAATGGCTTTGTTGATTTGTTTGATGGGTTTCAGTCTCAAAGGAGTGGAGCAAGCAGACTCAAACAGACAAGAGCAACAAAACAAGTATTTCCTGCTATGCTAACCTTTTACCTTAAACTTCACTTTAGGCTTTCCATCCCAAAACTACATTGAAATAGACTATAATAAATCATTGCGTCTTGTATTCTCATACAAGTTGGCAACATCTCTCTTTCATATCTTTATGAAGTTTGGCAGTGGTGAAAACATGAAATATTTTGCAATTTGTTGTTTTACATTTATTCATTTAGCAGACGCTTTTATCCAAAGCGACTTACAAATGAGAACAATAGAAGCAGTTAAACTAACAGTCAGACAACAATATGCAAGTGCTATGACCCTTCTCAGTTTAATTTAACGCAGTATATGTAATTTTGTATTTATTTTAAATAAATAATATAAAATAATAAAAAATAGAAGAGAAAGTGTTAGTATTACTGGATCAAGTGCTGCCGAAAAAGATGCGTCTTCAGCCGTTTCTTGAAACTCAGGAGCTCTGGTTGAGTTAGGCAGATCATTCACCAAGGTCTGAGAAAGAGATTTTGTGCCTCTTTGGGATGGTACCACAAGACTATGTTCGCTCGCAAGCAAGAGCGCAAGTTTCTGGATGGCACATAAGTCTGAAGTAATGCGTTTAGGTAAAAGAGAGCAGAGCCAGTGGTTGTTCTGTAGGCGAACGTCAGTGACTTGAATTTAATGCGAGCGGCAACCAGTGCAATTTTGTGAGGAGAGGAGTGACGTGTGCTATCTTCGGCTCATTAAAGACTCTGGCTGCAGCATTCTGGGTCATTTGCAGAGGTTTGACAGTGCAAGCTGGAAGACCAGCCAGGAGAGCATTGCAATAGTCCAGTCTGGATAGAACAAGCGCTTGGACAAGGAGTTGTGTAGCATGCTATGATAGGAAGGGCCTGATCCACCTAATGTTGTGCAAGGCAAATCTACATGACTGGGCAGTTCTAGCAATGTGGTCTGTGAAGTTCAATTCAATTGATCGTCAATTACAACTCTAAGGTTTCTGGCTGACCTTGATGGAGTTATAGATGACGAGCCTAGCTGAATGGTGAAGTTGTGATGAAGTGTTGGGTTAGCCGGGACCACAAAAAATGTTTTCTGTCATAATGCCCTTCATTGGAATAAGATGCTTTTTTTAGTCAGATGGTGTAGTTACGTCATCTACCAGCAGGGGCTAATAGGACTGCTAACCAGCCAAAACTTGACCCCTAGGGGACGCCGGCCTTAAAGGGTTAGTTCACCCAAACTTATCCCATAATTTGCTCACCCACAAGCCATCCTAGGTGTATATGGTGTGCTTTTTTTTTAGCCAAACACAATTGGAGTTATATTAAATAATATCCTGGCTCTTTTAAGCTTTATAATTGGAATGGATTTTAAAGCCCAAAAAAGTGCGTCCATCCATCATAAAAGTAATCCATATGGCACCAAAAGAGAAGAAATTAGAGAAATAATGTCAAGAAATGCAACAGTTTTTTACCCAGCATTATTTGTTTGATCTCACCTAAGCTCACGCTATTCCTACATCCTACGTCACAGCCAGAACGCATGGACGGACATTTCCGGAAGCTAGTTATTACAGTTTGTAAAGTTATAATTATGGATATTTTTTCACTTCAGAAGGCCTTTATTAACCCCTGGAGCTGTATGGATTACTTTTACGATGGATTTTTGGCTTCATTAAGAAAAAGTTACCGATCACTCGCATTATAAAGCTTGGAAGAACCAGGATATTTTTTAATCAATGTAACTCTGATTGTGTTTGTTTTGAAAGGAGAAAGTCATATACACATAGGATGGCTTGAGGGTGAGTAAATTATGGAAAAATGTTCATTTTTGTGTGAACTAACCCTTAAACTTTAAAACAAAACAGCGCCCTCTTGTGGTTCTTAATTCATAGTAAAAGACAAACTCTCAAGGGGTTGTTTTGAAAGACCTTGTTGTGGAGAAGTAGCACTGTGTGTGTGTGTTTTTTTTATCATGCAACATCTACTTGCAGTCAGACACATTGCAGTGTCACAATCATTCGGCCTGCATCTATTAACCCGCCATGAGAGAGGAAGGAGTGAAGTTTCTCTTTGTGCCTGAATTATCCAGCAAGTTGGTGTTTTGTTGCGGCTTCACAGGATCAGAGCGTTCCCGCAGTGTCCCGAACACGGATACAGATACATATCGCTATTCTCTGAAAATGCAGGAGCTCGATTGTGGGTGCATAATTGGTCTGGCGCGGTTACAGACGCGTGCTGTGTAACTAATATCATTCTGCTCA
Organism: Chrosomus eos; assembly: GCA_036326025.1. Lineage (NCBI taxonomy): Eukaryota > Metazoa > Chordata > Actinopteri > Cypriniformes > Leuciscidae > Chrosomus > Chrosomus eos. The sequence continues at coordinate 11,755,220 of CM070840.1, forward strand.
AATAAAACTGCTTGAGAAAATACCAAAATATACAAAAAAAAATGTTTATATATAAAAGTTATTTTAAAAAGAAAGATGAAATTAAACCGTAGATGAAACAGAATGACTCTGAAACTATATCCGCTGGTGTTACTGTTGTACAGACAGAGGAAGGAAGTGTTTCTTTTGCCTCCATTGAGCTCCTAAAGTGGCTTGAATGTTAGGGGTGTCAAAATACATGCCAAAAAGTCCAAGTTGGCACAAAGCAAATGGGTTAAACTGCTGGAAATTGACTGAATGTCTGAGTTGTTTGTAATTATTCTGTCCAAGTCGAAATTAACTAACATGATATGACTTTAAACATGAAATTATTTTCAGATTCAGCTTGTTTAATTCAAACTAAACCTCTGTGCCTGTGATAATCATGACACCTATTTGATGACTTATAATGCACCTATAAATTATTTGTATTATTATTAGCCATTTGGCTGATGCCTTTATCCAAAGCTACTTATGTTGCATTTAAGGTACACATTTTAGCAGTTCTTGATTTCTCTGGGAATAAACCTATGACCTTGGCATTGCTAGTGCAATACTCTACTGTTACTACTACTGGAGGGAATTATTATCGTATGAAATTGCAAAATTCATTATTAGTAGTTATTGCTTTAAAAACAGTGTAAAATATTTTTAACAAAAGTAGTTTGAACATTTTATGTGACTTTTTACTGATATTAATCCAGATTTTTCAATATAAGCAATCACAAAAAAATGGATATTTGTTGAATAATTACGATGAATAGTTTGTGTGTCTATGTATGTATGTCTAAATACCTTTTTCATATTTCTTTCTTAGTTTCTTTGTACATTAAGTTTAACTAAATGACATTTTTTACGTTTTTTTTTTATTTCTGTTTTTATTATCTTAACTTTAACCTTATTCAAAACCTTCTGTGGAACAAAAGAAGATAGTTTGAAAACAAAATTTCCATTCAGTGTTGTTTTAGGACCCCATTGACTTGCATTGTATGGACAAAAACTGTATGTTCTGGATGTTCCACAGAAGTAAAAGTCATAGAGTTTTGAAAGGACATGAGGGTGGGTAAATGTCAATGATGACAGACTTTTCATTGTGTGCTGAACTATTCCTTTAAACTGTGTAAATATCAAACGAAACCAGAAAAAGAATAGCTTTCTCTGTCTCTGCAGTGGGGGATCAGTGGATGAATTACATCTCATTTGGGGGTCTGAGGACCCACGCTGAGCTGGAGGGAAAGCTGGTGACTGAACTGATATATGTGCACAGCAAGATGCTTATTGCCGACGACAACACCGTCATCATTGGTGAGTAAAAATAGAAATTTGCAGACAGGAAAAGCACATAATGACTCTATCATCTATGCACACGTGCTAATAGGAATGATACAGCAATCATGAAACTGATGCTGTCAAAATTTGTAAAAATAGCAATGGCTCCTCCTATTGTTAAGAATGTAGTATTGCATTCTAATTAAATGTCAATCATTTAAATGTGTAACGCAATCATAATCTATATTACATCCATCAGGTTCTGCCAATATCAATGACCGGAGCATGCTGGGTAAGAGAGACAGTGAGGTGGCCGTCATTTACGAGGATATCCAGACTGTGACGTCAGTCATGGATGGTCAGGAGTATCAGGCTGGACGCTTCGGATTGAGTATGCGGCTGGAGTGTTTCAGGTTCAGGACTCTTCAAGTCTGTTTACTGCATTTAGCATGTTTAGACGCATGCAAATATGGTTCAAACATGTCTCCTACTTCCTTTGAAATCAATAGGATGATTCTAGGTGCCAACACTGACCCCAGCATTGACGTGACGGACCCTATCAGTGACCAGTTTTATAAAGAGGTGTGGATGACCACAGCTTCCCGGAATGCAACCATCTACCAGAAGGTCAGCTTAACCTATTCACCAAAAATGTCGTCGTCTTCAGATGTTTAAAATTTGATTATGATTTCACTTTTCTAACTTTAGTTAGTGTGTAATGTTACCTCACAAAGGGAAAGACACAAAAACAGTGTGTTTTTGCTCACCCTCAAAAAGTGACAATTTTCTCGATCTATCTAAACTTTTTAATCTCCTCCAGGTTTTCCGCTGCTTGCCGTCCAGCGATGTTCGGGCGATTCTGGAGTTGGATGGCTACCTCGCAAAGCCTGGTTTGGAGAAGGAAGACCCCGCCCGTGCTCAAGAGGAGCTGAAGAAGATCCGGGGCTTCCTGGTCCAGTTCCCTCTCCAGTTCCTCAGCGAGCAGAACCTTCTGCCACCCATCGGATCAAAAGAAGCCATGGTGCCCATGGAAGTATGGACATGAGAGAACCTGTCAACATTACCAGGCTTAAAAAAAACTGTGAATCTTGCAGATATACCAGGAATGACTTCATCTTTCTTTATTATAAAACGGACACTTCTGAGACCGAAAAGGAGAGTCAGCCATTAGTTGTTTACCCGCCTGGAATTAAGGACATCAGACTGGTTTGTTTCGTCCCGGTTCGAAACTTGATTGTTTGTGTATTCTAACACTATGCAACTTATACTAATATTATTTTTTATGAACTATCCTTACAAGTCCTATAAAAGATGATGAAATTGACATTTTTGGTGTCCTTGGACCCTTGATTGGATGCTAATATATAGATTCTTGATCATCATCATTAGTGAATGGTTTTGTGCCCTGTAACGCACTGAATATGTATTATTCTCTGCATGTAAGTGCCAACTATGTCTGTGTTACTTTTCTCACTTCTCTATTTTACATTTACTGTATTTCAAAGTAATTTATGGGTCTGTGATAGTGGACATGATCCATTAAATGTCCATGTTTTGGTGGCCTTATTTGTTTACTGTGCACTCTATGCTAAGTATGAACTGAAATTGACCAAAGCGTTTGTCTATTATGACCAATTGAGTTGGTTTTATAAGAATACAGACTAGTATTCAGATTTATTCCAATTATTTGTCCATATACTACAGTATACTGTAAAAAGATGTAATGCCTGAAGCTCTAAAGAAGTTCACTAATTGTTCTTAATTAAACTGTCAATCATACATTCCGTTCAGAAGTTCTGAATCAACTACTAACATTTTAAGCTTTAAATAAACTGTTCTGGATTTACGTCACTGTAAGGATCGCAGCATGTGTGTTTGCAGTTTAAATATGCAGCAAGTAACCTCTAACAGTTGTTAGCCAAGCACTTGAATGTCTGCACTGTTGACTGTGTATCTGCACTTTTATAGTAGTTCAGGAACTGTTTTCTATTCTCTCTCTTTCTTATTTTCCTCATGTCTTTTTACCATTTTCCCCATGAATTGCAGTTTTGCACAAAATATTTATCAAAAACACAAATTATGTGTGTTGGAATGTTTATGGAATATGTGAATTGATGTTATACAGATGATTAAACAATGATTTTCACACTACTGTGGTGGATATGGTCTGTAGTTGGATTTGTCTGTCTTGTATATTTGCTTATCCATTATCTCATATGTCTCTGTGTTTATCGGTCTATAGTATATATCTGTAGATTAATCTGTCTGGTTGATTTAAACATGTCTGTTGTGTGTCTCTCTCTCTCTTTCTGGGGTGTCTGATAATGACTGAATGTGTGAACACTGTCTTACTGTCTCAGTGGTCTGTGTACATTTGTTTCTTTGGGATATGTGCAGCTGTTATGTTCCCTGCAGACTGGTCTATGAGCTACAGCTGAGGAACAGTCCCTGATACAATCTCCTGACCTTTGACCTACCTCTCCCACAGTGCACAGATCACTTTACGGGCGTCACATGGGCTAAACACATCAATGCAGTTATAAAGCTATAAAACCTGATGAGTGACTTTGGATGCCTCTTAATCCCGCAAACAAATAATACATTTCACTGTCAAATTGATATTAAGTTAGCTGCCATTTCAGCATGTAAATGTTCTATTATTGCAATGGTAACTGGCCTAAAGTTTGCCTTGAGCCTGTTATTTTAGAGAACAAGCCCAAACACAGTGTAATTTCAGTCTAATGGAAAATAAATGAGAAAGACAGATAAAGGCCAGGATTACTACAAAGGCATGTCGTCCTGTGTTCAAGCTCATGCATGTCTGAACATTGTTTTTAAAACCCTCAGAAATGTGTACAAGTGAGTAATCTTTCTTGTTACAATTTAAAAAAAAGTGAGATATCTTTTTATCATGTTAAAAATGTAACCATGTGTTTTTATATGCATTTGCGTCCTTCAGTAAATCTCAGGAAGATGGTGTGGTAAAAATATTCACACAAGCATGAGTCACTCACTGGGGTCATTTAAAGGTTCCTCAGAAAGGGTGTACTGTAGATGGAGAGATGATGGTTAAAAACCTAGAGCCATGCAAATACTCATGATCAACCACCACCATCTAAAAAACATTTAAAAAAAATTAAAGTATATCAAAATACATTACATTACATTTCATTTAAATTTAAAACTCCTAACATTTAAAATTATTTTTTAAAAATTATCTTTAATAATATCCTTAAAACGTTTTCTCTATTTTCTACATTCAACACGAGGCCCTTTTTTAAATAACCTATTTAAGTCTGATTAACCTACTTTATTCTTCACAGGAATTCACAGGGGAAATGTTACATAACCACGGGTCCTAATAAATATCCCTGAACATACGGGTGTCTAGCAAAGTCTTTAATGATATGTGTACTATTGTGACCGATTTTGTGTTGCTAACACTTTTAGTTAATTCATTGTCCATTAGACAGGGGAAGAAAGATAACCACCCTTTTCCTCAAATCTTTAGACAAATTCTAAACAACAGTGACAATGATGAATGGGAGCAAATCTGGTTTGAAGGCATGAAATGTGATCCGGCTAAGCCACAAATACAAAGGATCTTATCATAAAGGCAGGGTATTGCACAAACCACTGCAATGGGGCTCACACTGCATTGTCAGCACAAAACATTTTCTCGCAGGCAATGCTAATGCTAATAGTGTTGTTGCAACAGATGCGCAAGAACCCAAGCTGGTTTTCAAACACAAAAAATGGCCTGTTTTTACATGCAAAAGTCACTGAGGAACAAAGCTGTTCTGTGGCAAAAAGCGAAGAGGAATGGGAGAAATGTAGCACACACATAGCACAGTCTGTGCTGATAAGATGAAAGCTATTACGCAAGGGAGGTTTCACACTAGCTGAATGCTTGACAGGGATTCACATGGGGAAACATGGATTTTTACAAACAAGATGTTGAGGGAAAAGCTTCAAAAAGACACAGAGTATGATTTCAAGACTATGTTCCTGTAAAGCACATATTCCTGTATTTATAAGTTTCCCCGATCCAGCACAAAAATGCCTTTAGAATAATTAAAATCCCCATTCAGCCTGTTGTATGACTAAATTATTTCAAACTTCCACCGCTAGATGGAGCACTATTCACTGTAGTAACTATGTCATTCATTTGTAAATCGACACAGACAGACAGACAGACTGATAGACAGACTGATAGACAGACAGACAGACAGACAGACAGACAGATAGATAGATAGATAGATAGATAGATAGATAGATAGATAGATAGATAGATAGATAGATAGATAGATAGATAGATAGATAGATAGATAGATAGATAGATAGATGTAGCCGAGCTCATGGGACTGCCGTTATGACAGACTGAGTGTGTCAAGAGAGGATGTTTTCTGCCAAGACAAATGCGAAAGGAAGGTGGTGTGGGGGGAGGAGGTGTTTTATAAAACGCGCTGCTTACATAAACGGAAGGTAAGAGGAAGCGTGCTGTGTGTGGCTCACTGTCTCACTGTCTGAAATGTGGCTTTCTGTTTCTGACTGGCCTTACACAACATAAGTTGCTCAACACATCACACATGTAACGTTAATGACAACAACAATATATTTTCTGAAAAAAGTGTTGGTTCTATGGTTCCAATTACATTAAGATATGTTCACCTTTTGTTCTATAAAATAAACGACACCACTTTTTTTAATTGTCCAATTTGTCAAGCATCTTAACTCATACCTTTCTTTCTTTATCCGTGTAACTACTGTGAGTTTGGCCCCGCCCCTTGCCTTGACCACGCCCTAGAAACCCCAGTGATTGACACGCCTTCACCGCCTTGCCGAGCCCTGATTCACGTCCACTCGTGCGCGCTGGTGCTTTGGACTCGTGCAACAGCAGATCGTCGGTACCAGCACGAGATGTGTCCTTCACATGCGGCCATATAGCGGCTAAATCGGTTTTATATACCCGGAATCGCGAAGATCGGCGACTTCGCACCATCCGGGAGCTTCATCTGGTCCGATTGAAGTCAATCCAGCCTGTTTGGTGTATTACACGGATCAGCTCGGCGGCTGTATTCATGATATTTCGGGCATTATATTGTTGAATATAACAGATAATCATGGCGAGTGACTCTCCTGCGAGGAGTCTGGATGAGATCGACCTGTCTGCTCTGCGGGTGAGTGGAGAGATTCAGTGCAGTGAGATGTTTTGACTTACAATGGGTGAAATATGTTCAGCATCTCGCCATTAACGATGGAGGGGAAATATGGGAGCTGCATGTTATTCATGCACCTGACCGAGAAAAAAAACTGATCAGAGATGTACGATTTGTTTTATTATTATTAGAAAATTTGTATAATTGGATGTTTTTTCGAGATATGTAAAGATGGTTTGTTAGGAATAATACAAATATTATATAAATGATTTTTAAAGACAAAGCTGCAGCTCTATATGTTTGTCCTCGATCATCGGATTAAATAATAAAGCGAGAAAATTGCTTTTATTAAAACGCATTTCGTGTTGTGTTCCCGGTTATGCGGCATTAATGTGTGAATAATACTAAAACAGCATATTCACATAAGTCACCATCGTTCATTTTTATGTCTAATGTGACTGCACGACAGTAGTGTTTATGGGAATAATTTCGCACTGTATAGTATAGCCTACCTTGAGGAGTTTTTGCGTCATCCGTTTTTTTGTTTGTTTTTTTGCGTCTGAGTGAATTTATAGCTGGATATTTAAAACTGATAGACATTAAGTATCTAATATTCATCCGAATGAAATGCCCTATGCTGTATGAGGCCTATTAAAATGGCAATGTGTTCATTGCAGACAGCTTCACTTCTTGTCCCCGCCATTATATGATAATGATATACTATCAAGATGTTTCCGTGCCAAACATGTGCACGTATTGTGTTGAATTTGCAGCTTCTGTCTGTCTTTTGTTTGCTGTGTTTGAGATCATTTTTCTGTGACATACATCCTCTGACTGGGTGGACAGAGCTGGGCTGCTCTGGATCCAGGGCACTCTGGGCTACACTGTGGTCTGAATGCTGAGCTTGATGAGTGCTTCAGTTCTCCTTTCCCAAATCCCAACAACAGGAAAAATCACTGGCCCTTAAAACCTGCTGGACTCAAACCGGGAATTGTTAACGTACAACAAGGGCTGGGAGGTGGGATAAAGTACAATTGTCAAATTTCTAAATCTGGCAAAACTTGAGGAGTGGTCAGATTAGCTAAATTTCACATGCAAAAAAGGTCACTTGGCTTTTGATGATAAATGTGAAAAGTATGAGGGTCGAGATAAAGTACAATTTATATTAATCTGATTTTGGCAAGACTAATGATGTGGTCACACTAGACTTTGGCCATGCAAATTTTCTTCAGACACTGCAGTGGTTATAATATTCAAAATATAACAAATGATAATACATTCAAAGTGTAAAAACATACAATCTACTCCACTTTCCTGCAACACTGTTTGTGCTCTTTTAATTCAGCTAAGTGTTCACGCCATGTCTTATCAATCTTGTATGGGTCATGTCTTCACATGATATGAATTTGCAGAATCAAACTTTCAACACAGTGAAGTTCGAGAACTCTTCGCATGAGCTTGCGTTTCCGGTCTCCTATATGAATGTAAGTGAATGGAACTAAAAGTGTATTGTGACCCCCCCCCCCATGTATGCAAACAAATAAAGACCATTCTCATTATGATTAATGAATAATTACTAAGTTTGCACCCTAAATGCCTGACATGATGTGAAAATGACTAAAAACGCTGTTATTCATGCCAGGCCAGTAGTTGGCGATGTCACTTGTTAAAGAAACACTACGCACCCATAGACTGAACACGTAATATGTATGCGCATGACATCACCGTTTTCACATTCACGTTTTTGACGTTTACCTGGAGACAAGAACGGTATCGTTTTAAAAAACTTGCGCTTTAAAACCCGCTTTCAAAAGTTTGTTTTCAGGCCCCTAAAACACAGCTGTCGCGTAAATGAAAGGCCAAAACGCATAAAACTTTTTTCGTTTTTATTTGAAAATGTGTCATGTCAGTCTGTTTAAACCCCACCACTAAAAACTCGCATTCATCTGTCTCCATTTTTGAGTGCAACTCCCACATCCAGCCAACAACCGATTATTACAATCAAGTCACCTCCATAGACAGAGGAAAAGATCTGACGCTGCTTCTGTTTCTTTAAATCACTTTTGACATTAGAACATTGTTAATTCCTCAAGCCTCTTGTTTTGTGGTCTTTGTTTTGGACGCTCTCGATTCTGAGTCTCTGAATCCTGGGCATTCAGGCTGCAGTGGTGATTTTCCTCACAGACAGTGTGTTCCTACTGTGGGCTTGTGTCAGATCCGTTGAGTGAGATGACAGACCCTGACTGTAGGCATGTTAGTTATGCAACATGATCATACCTGCGCAGCTTGAGTCACGTCTGGACATGATTTGTGAGCTAATCAGTTGATTGTGGGAAGCTGAGAGGGGTTTTACTCTATATTGTAAAGTAGGGCAGTTTAGTTACCTGTGACAGTTTATCACCTGACTGATTTCGATGTCATTGCATCATATTGCTCAGGATTTACTGAAAGCAATTTCAGGCTTGTGTATCATAAATGGAAAGTTTCCTCTTTGAATTAGTCAGTGACTTATATGTCATATTCGGTTTGTTGCGCTGTGGAAACCGCTCACCATGCCTGACTGCCGTCTTAAGCGACCATGTCTGTGTTTACATCGATGTGTAGGCGTTTGGCATTTGAGACACTCTCTAGACTCAGAAACCGTACAGCGGGCCTCTCAAGCTTTCCCGTGTCTCTCCATGTGAGGTATATCTTTAATGCTTTTTCCCCCTCTCCGCTACCCATGGGCAAAGCTATTTTCCTCATGTCTGCTCACGAGCTCGCCACTCTCTCAGGATCTTTTGTGCTTAAAAATTAGGTCACCCAGTACAGTGCGCATGGTCTTGCCTCACAGGGGAAGTGTATGCTTTATGTTTCGCTGACACAGATCTGGACAATGTGCTTGGTGCTACTGATATAGTGCATGAGTCCCAGCGGATGGTTTTACTGAACTTACATTATGTTCAACGTTTATTTACATCTCATTCTGTAATCATTCAATCACCTTCATGTCGTTTCAAACCTGTATGACTTTCTTTTGTTCTGTGGAACATAAACTAAGATGCGTTGAAAATTTTTGTTTTGCACCCCACTGACTTTCATACACAAATAGTTGAAAATATCTTTCATAATTCACAACAGAGAGCCATACAGGTCATAATTTACATTTTGGGGTGAGCATCAAATCAGCTTTTTGGTTTATACAAACACATTATATTTTATATAAAATTTAAACTGTTTGCTTTGGCAACTAACTGAAATTAAAGTTCAAAGACTAATATAAATGACAAAAGCACATAACAAAATGATTAAAAATTAGCTGTAAAATCCAACAATTATGTATGTATGTGATTAATCGATTTTACAGCCCTATTAAAACTTAAACTACAGTTAAAATGAAAACTGAAAATAAAAAATACTAATTCAAAATATGAATAAATATATAGTTGTATCTAAATATATAAAAATAACACTCTTTATCCATTTGGATTAAATGTTTTGTTGAATATGTCATGTTGTGTCATGTGTCATGTTTCTCTAAACCACAAGAGCTTGTGGCTCTGTGCAGTGCATCATGGGAGCGTTCCATATTACCATTTGCATGTTATTGCCACAGAAGTGTGTGTGTGTGTGTGCTAAACCTGTTTTGCCAGCATGGAGGAGCTAACATATAGTTCCTGCCTCATGTATTTCCCAGTGAATAATTAATGGGTAAAGGACTGTTACATCTCAGAGTCATGTCAAGGGGGCGGGGGGAGTCCCAGCTGTAGATGTCAGCCAGTGTTTTTCGTCTTTTCCTTGTTTTATAATTCTGGTCAGCAACATCTGCCTCTTGCGCTCCAGGACAGTGTTACTCAATAAAAGCGCAGATGAAAAGCTAATACTCGCCCTCCCGCGCGTTGGAAGATTATCAGTATTGTTATCACCAAAGAGCAAACATTCATCATAACCTCCTCATCTCTGAGTAAATGTGGGAGAGTTGCGGTCATGAGGGGATTCCTGGATTTGGGATGATCACTGTCAAGAGTAATGAATCACTGTAATGAAGCGCTAATGAGGCTCTGCGATTCTTTGAGCATTGGAGGTCCTGCCAGATGTGTTTATTTGTGGGAGAAGTTTTCCTTAAATGGACATTTTTGCTGTTTTTCCCAGATTCAGCATGTTTTATGCACCAGTAGACTCAGTGGTTTTGTGTTATAGTGGTTTTTGTTTGGTACGTTAAGATAATGTATTTTTTTGGTCTCTACTTTCCTGTTGATGCTTGGAAATATGTGGTATCTTGTAGTAATATTTCACCAAAAATGAAAATTCTGTCATACTTTACTCGCACTCATATTGTTTCAAAGTCAAAACCATGATTTTACTTCCATAAAGGATGTTTTGCCAAATGTTGACATTGCTGTCTTCACATTATGATATTGGTGACCACAGGCTGTCAAGCTCCCAAAAAAAAAAATGATCATAAAAATTGACTATGACTTTATATCCAAATCATCTGAAGGCAAAATATAGTTTGGCTTCAGTAGTGTGTGACATGGCATTTGGCTTCATTGATGTCAGATTTGAAAGGGACATTTTATTGAATAATGACATGATATTTCACTTTGTTCTTTTCACAAGCTTTTGTTTGACTCCAGAAAACCGAGAAAATAGGGCATGGCTGCTTCTAGCGCATTGCCAATTATGGTCTTTTTTTGAGCCCTGATCTTTCATTAAATGGAACAAGCTTGTTTTATGTTTTGCTGAAAAAAGAATGTAATACGGGGTTGGAAAGACATGGTGGCGAGTAAATGACTGAATTTTCTGTTTTGGGTGAACTATCCCCTTATGCTAGCTTTTCTTATAGCTGGGGATTAATTGAGTGGAGATTAACAAGAAATGTAATTACTAGTGTTGCATTACTGTATTGCCCCGGTCAACTGGTTCAACTTCCCCTCTCAGGTACATTGTTTACCAGGTCTTCTGTTCTTTGCTGTGCAGAGCTGCAGTGCTGTCATTCAGCATGGCATGTCTAAACATGCTCTGGTCTCCAGTGGTCTTTCAGAAGATCCTTTGAAGACGGCTTTGAGTTGTAATACAAACAGCACGGTCACATGGCTCTACACTAGAGGGGTTTGTTTCAATGGAATATCTGTACTGGAGAGCTCAGATCAGTTTAGTTTAAACTTACAACGGCTCACGGTTTACTAGCAGTAATTTTTTTGTGTATGACTTTTTTTTTCTTTCATTACATTCATACAAAGCCCATATGCATTGCACAACGAATTCACTTGCTATAAATCTTGCAATGTCCTTTTTAGCGAAGCTTGCATTGCACAAAGTGTTTTTCACTAGAACATTTATTACCAGCTTAACATTCAGCAGAAGTAGATGGGAATCTCTGCAGATGGGCCCCTTCCTTAGTGGGGTTTTCAAGAGATCAAGTGAATGGGCCTCCACTGAAAAAGTGTACCACTTAATTTATGGCCCTTGTGGGATTGGCCCTGCCAGCATGCTAATGCCACAGGTGGAGTTTAAAGCTACAGTGTGTTTGAAGCATACATTGATACCATTGAGTGATTGCTATTATGGCTGTCACTTTTGAGAAAAATCACGTTCGAACGGTTATCAAATATCAAGCAATGTATTCGAATATATTCGAATTTCTACGAGCCCCGCCCCCACAAAAAAAAGAAAAGAAAAACACCGTAACGGAGATTCAATCACAAATGTATTAACATTCTGACAGTCATAAACAGGACTCTGGCCTGTCTGAAAAAAAATCTTTGACTTAAAATGTTTTAAACAGCAGTTTATCAACTTAATCTATATGAAGTGCCACTATGCATAGCCAATCACAAAATTAGGCTTCATGGAAAACAACTGAATCGGAACAGCACGGCACAAACAATAACATGACAGCTTAAACAGCAGCAGGAGTAATTGCCTAGCCTAATTAATTTCTTAATATTGTTAGCTAGACACACCATTTATCAACTTGATCTGGATCAAGTGCGGCTCTCTTTTTATTGGCGATGTTCCCCGCGGTGGAGAATGAGCTCGGAGCGCACACAGCCGCACACACAGGTATTTGCGCGTCAATGTTGAGAGAAGTGGTATCTACGGTGTAGATAGAACCCAAAATATTTTCAGACACTACTTTTTAGATGAGTTGGGGTCGTAATTGTCCGCTCAGGCTGGCCGTTCTGTGCGTTATCTTCCATGTTCAAAACAGGGAGGCTATTGGCAATTATTCGCTTGATTTGGTCATGGGCCGACGCTACAATACGTTTAGAGCGCCTGCTCCTAGATGAGATGGGAAACGATAAAATAAAAAAACAAACGGTCTAATCATAGACTGTAAAAAATGCGCTAAACATGGCATTTTAAAAAACATTTATAGTTCGAATACGGATATTTCACGTCATGTTCGAATGCATATTCGAATATTGAATAAAAAGTGACAGCCCTAATTGCTATACCATGGCATTTCCATAATATTACCTTGGAACCTTGACCACAAAACTCTACTACCACGAACATGGCTGAGCAACATTTAAATAAATTAAATAAAAATGTTTTTACACCTTTATAGATTTTACCTGACTAATCTAAATACTGGTTTAATGACAATGTAAGAAAACTCTATGGTTGCCTTGAGTAAATTACACTACCAAAAGACTGCACGCCCTCATTGCATGGGCCAAGCCCTCTTGTCTAAATCTGCGTTCTTGTGTGGAGTGCATTTCCGCCCTGTGAAGTGTTTCGGGAAGTTGGGAATTGTTAGGCACTGAAATCCATGCATTGTAGCTGAATTACAATAATTCAACAGTAGAGTTCCAGCCCTTATATTCATTTGCTCCATATAGAAATGTCATTTTTCAAGACCGACCTACCATGAGCTCCAAGGTAACTAAATGATGTAAGATTTTGAAACCATAAAACCGTATATCATCAATTGCATTTTTATAAAACTGTTGAATAGCTGAATTATCAGTAAAGAACTACACTACCCATAATCCCAAGCATTGAGATTGACACTACTACACTATCAAACAACTGTTTTGAGAAAAACATCAAATATATTGTATTTTGTTTTTTTTTCGAGCCAAGGGCACATCAAATTGATCAGCAGTGATAGTAAAGACATAATGGTCACTTCATGCGTTTTCTCAGATCGGATAGCTATGAAGACCAGGTGTAAATATACCCTCCGAAAACACATTCAAGAGGTGGTCTGAGACGCATTCCAGTCCAAACTGAACAAATCTAAATGCATCTGGTTGTTCAAACCACATATGTAAATTTTACTTCTCCCTACAATGCTAAAAAATAAACGTGTGAGCGTGTTATAGGCTATATGTATGCTCAACACACAATCATCTTCATTAAAAGTAAACAAAATGATCTTACTGTTGCCACGCTTGATTTTGAAATTAGCTGATGAGAACTTCATTAAATCTGCATATAGCGTGGAAATCCGTGTTGCGGAGACGCATTTGTGACCAAGTGTAAATGGAATCGTTTTGATAAATCAGATAGCTATCCAATCAGTAAAAACACATGAAGTGAAACAGTGTTAACAGGCCCAACATGTCTTTACCATCACTGTTGATCAATTTAATGTGTCCTTGCCTCCAATAAAAAAAATACTATAAAACAATATAAAATGACATTTGATGTTTTTTTTTATTATAAAAGATTTCTATTTCAAATAAATTGTTTATTGTTATTTAAGCTGCTTCGTGTTTGTTTCGTGACCAAATTGGCATATTAGAGTGATTTCTAGAAGTGACATTGCAGATTTTTGTGACACTGAAAACTTGTCAAGCTGCATTCAAAAACATAAAAATATTATTTTGTGTTTATAATAAACTAATACATTGTATATTTTAAAATAATTACATTTTTTAGTTTTTTTTTCAGTTATAATATTTGCAATTTTTCTTAGATTTTCAGATACTTTTTTGTTGGGAAACATCTTTGAGCTCTCTAGTTTTTTGAAATCCCTATAGAGAAAATGAATGGGGGGAAATATAAAACCGGGTGCTAAATTTGCACTGCTGTGTACCGCCAGTGTGCTCTGTCAATGTGAGCCTGATGCCTGAGGTGTCGTTTCCAAGAGAAATGTGAACTAGCTTCTTGAAAAACAGTCTGACTCATTGTGTTATTTCCCTGTAATAGTTGAATTGCAATTTGGCAGAAGTAATGGTGTATCATTTAAAACTGCTGAATGCCCGGAGAAACATGCGCACCATCTTTACATCCGTAAGCAGAATATGGTCGTCTCATTTTGATCAGCAGTTTCTTCCTCATGCCTGTCCATCTGTAGGAATTGTGTTTTGGAGGCAAAACATTCTGTTCAAGAGGGAAATAGACGCACAACATTCCCAAAATAGATGATGAGCAAAAACTCTCTCCCCAGTGTGTGAATTATACATCGCTTTGTATGTTTGTGGTATCATGCAAGTTCAGGCACATGCCCTCATTGCCCTGACAAAGATTCAGGTAAGATTGTAATGCGAGTGTTTATTATTGTTTTCAAAGGAAGAAGGTGTTCCTGTAGGTACAGTGACGATGCAGGTGTGTCTTTTTGGGAAGCTCATGTTCTGTCAAGTTTCACAGCAGTTGAGGTTTCCTCTCGCAACCAGCAGCTGTGACGTCGAGTGTATGGTCTCTGTCCGGACGTTGAGCGCTGTGCTGACCTCATTCTTCCCACGCTGACTCTGTGGCTGGGTGTTAGGAGTCACGCTTGGTTTTTAAAGAATCTGAGCTGACTATAACGATTTCTACTGAGTCAATCCACTTTTATCCTGCACCCGCATGCCTTTAATTCACTGTAAATTCATGTTTATTTCAGAGCATTCCAAGGCAGCGTACTTCCTTCTGGCTGCAATTCATAATGCACCTGTCGTATTGAATCTTTTGATTCTTTAGTCACTAAGAAGTGGTACAAAAGGTAGAAGTGGTGGTTAAATGCTGCAGTGATGGTAAAAATCATTTTCTTAATCAAGATTTTGACTTGTTTTCCAGTTAAAATATCCCAAAAAACTACTGTTCAACAGTTTGACGTCAGAAAGATTTATTTATTTAAAAACATTTTAAATTTTTTTTTTTTTTTTTTAATTAATTTATTAAACTTTTATTCATCAATTGCACATTAAGTTGATCAAACGTGACCGTAAAGACATTTATAATATCACAAAAAGATATGCTTTTCTTTTGAACTTTCATTACAGAATCATGGAAAAATTTGGGATCTGTTTTCACAAAATTATAAAGATAGAATAAAGGATCGTGTCGATTCATGTCATGTTACACTGAAGACTGAAGTAATGATGCTGAAAATTCAACACTGCAATCACAGGAATAAATAATATTTTGAAAATAATAAAATTAGAAATCAGTTATTTTATATTGCATTATTACAACGTTGATGTTTTACTTTTTCAAAAACTCTAAAATACCTTACCGACCCAAACTTTAAATTGGTAGTATATATGTTGACGTTTAGCATTTTTTTTCTCACTCATTTTAATAAATCCAACAACGTTTATTAAAGGGTACCTATTATGGCATTTAAAATGTTCCTAATATGTTCTGGCAGTCCCCAACAACAGTTTTACATGCATGCAATGACAAAAAACACTTTTGTTGTCTTATAATATGCATTTATTTTTACCTGATTTGCTCACGACTCCCTAATGATTCGTTTGACGACTCATTTGTCCAAACCCCTCCTTTGCATGACGCTAATCGGCGGTGATTGGTCAGATGACCCAGTCAGTTATATTTTGCGTTAGCCCAAAGTTTAAACATATTGATAAAGCACTGCAGTACTACAATACGCTTCACATAATTTCACATATTTCAAAAAACAAAAAAAAAATGACATGGAGACCTAGAAGCTGCTGAGCGTAACTCTCACTCTCTCACACACACACGCACCACGCACACAGACACACACACACAATACACACATAAAAGCAACAATTATTAATAGTACTTACAGGTTGTGATTCGGAGGAGGAAGCTGATCCAAATAAACTTGGTATTGAACGTTCCTTCAGTATCAGGCGACTCGCGAATCCACACTTGAAAGCATTTGTGTTTGTGAAGCGATCGTCATTAAAATAACGCGAACACAGCTCAAGGTTCGGCTATACCTGTGTGGTATAGTTGTAAATATAAACTCTAGCCACTGAGTCTTCACATGCTTGTCCCTGGGCAGTGAAAAAAAAAGTTTGCTTTTGATTCGCACTTCAGAACAGAGTCTCGTCGACATGTTGTTGTCAGGTTTCTCTGTCTGCTCGGGCGCGCGCACTGAGTGGGCGTGTCGAATTCAAATAACTTGGACAAGTGACGTACAAAAGTGCATCGTTCGTCTATCGATTCATATCAGCGACTCAGAGTCGACTCTTACTTTTGAGAGACAATAACTTTGTATACGGTGAACTTTCATATTTAATACTTTGCAGGATATTTTTGTTCACTTAGATCTATGTTACACACTACATGAAAGGTAATTTTCTAAATTCCATGATAGGTACCCTTTAAGGTGTATTTTACAGATTGAGTAGGAAATCTAAACTTAATTCATTATATATTATCTAAAAAGTTCTTAACTTTATCTTGTTGTATGATATGAATGATTAGATATTTATTTTTACTGGAATACCATTTGATCAGAAGGTGATCAAATTGCACATTTGATACTGTAACATGACTATCATATTCATTTACCTTGGCATTTAGAGTGAATACTTACAAGTTACAAGAGGAAGATCTGATGGAATGTTTGACAGTTAGTCGAAATACTTTCTCTGTCGCTGGTCCTAGATTGTCAAATGATCGTTGGATGTTAGATCTTCCTAGACTCTTGATGTTTTTAAGGACTGTTAAAAATCTTATCTGTACTCTGGTATTTTAGTACATGGATGTTTTCATATTTTGTCTTATTGTTCTGTTGCTTTTTATTGCAATCTACAGCACTTTGGAACTACAGTGGTAGCCTGGAATAAATAAACAAATTGGGTTTCCTAAAGTACATTGGACCCGCCTCACTAAGATTCTCATTGGTCAAGTGTGTCTTTATGGCACCCCAAGACAGGCTTGTCAATAAGGGGTGATAAAATAGACCTTTTGTCCATTACGACCCTACTTCAGGCCTACAGCAGTCATTGTAGTATCTAAAAAACATTTGTATTTGCTACATACAGCTTGTCCTTTCTGAATATCCCATAATATTTTCACTTTATCAAAATAAACCTGCACCCATCCACATCTATTTAAATGAACCTGAATGCATCCTTAATTTTCCATTAGCTTCATCACCTCACTTCATTTTAAGCGGTTATGTGTATTTTTTTTTGTGAATTCACTGAACCATATTTCATAAATTACTCCTCTGGTGACATGAATGGCAGCTATTGTCAGATTACCATGGCAACATGTCTTGCTTATTGTTCTAGGTGTATTGCATTATTTATTGGTTGTGCTTATTTTCATGAGAAGCATGCTTGTTGGAGCTGAATTGAACTCTGACAGCTTTGATAACTGCCTTAGTGTTATTAAATGAAAATGGCACGCAAGAGTGATTTGATTTCAGTCGTGTTGGCTTTTTATATTCCCACCACTGCATAAATACACTTTGAAATAGAAACGACACAGTCAGGTAGATATTATTGGTTCTTGTGCTTAAAATATCTTTAATAATTTCAAAGTCAGTCATGATTGCCGCCGACATTTCCAATAAGGCAGAATTTCCATGCGTTATAGCTAACTGAGAACATTATGTGCTTTGAGATGTGAAAACAGAAATTGACTTTGAGTTTTCACTAAATCGTTCGTCTCAGAGTTTTTCAATATTTATTTTCTGGCTTTAGCTCACTAGATACCTTAATAGGTTTTTATGTTCAGTGTGTAAACAGATGTTTAACTATAATTGGCACGCTTTGTTAGGTCTAATGACCGCAGTATCAGCATTTATGATGATCTCAGTGTATATGTGTGATTGTCCTTGATGTTCAATGACAGGATAATGCAAGCTAATCTCCTCTTCTGTTATTTCCCCCTCAGGACCCGGCGGGCATTTTTGAGCTGGTGGAGCTTGTGGGAAATGGGACCTACGGACAAGTATACAAGGTAAATAATGATTTAATGTTGTACTAAGTAAGATATGATAGCCTGTATAGTCTCAAAAAGATGTTTAGCTTTTCTCTCAGCTGTTTTCTCTCAAAGATCTGCACTTACCTGTTAGTGCCTCAGCAGCTCTTGCGTTATATGTGTGGTATGTCCAGACATGTCAAGACTCATGCGTTTTCTTATACTACTTGCCATTTCACTGAAAGATTCTTCGCCCACTTCCATTACCTGCTCTAAAACTAGCGTGCGTGAGTCAGATTTTTCAATTGAAAAGAGATTCAAGGCACCCACACACTACAAGATGATTTGGCCGATTTTTAGTCCGATTTCTCCCCTTCAGACAATCCTAACTAAAGTCCTGATTTTCTTAATGGCCCGTTGTCCGCCATGTTTGTTTACTCTAGAGTCACATTTGACAGCGAAAGATTTTGCGAGATTTCTTGTGTTCACAGTCTGTTTGTGTGTGTTGTGCTGTCTTGGTCAAATCTTTTTTTGTGGGCCAGCCTTTAGGTGAATTTTCGGACAGGGTGATTTGTAGGTATGCAAACAACATTAATGAAAATATCAGGTTTTTGTTGCAGATGGTCATTGTGTTGTTTTGTACAGTTTGATATGCTCTGGACAGGTTGGGATGCTAAAGATGACCATTCTTTAGTTTGGTGTTTCAGACTGCTAATTCGGGTATGATTGATGCATACCAAAAGGAAAATACTATTGATCTGTTTTTTAAAAAGAAGAGATCACCGATCAAAGATTTAAAAAAAACAAAAACAAATCTAAAGCCTGGAGCAGTGATGTACGAGCAGTTAAGCAGTCTGTCAATCCGCTGTCATAATGCAGTACTTTTAAAGGATTAGTTTACCCACAAAAAATTAAAATCATGTCATTATATTCTCATCCTCGTCATTTCAAACCCATATGACTTTCTTCTGTGAAAAGCAAAAGGAAATGGTATAATATTCATGCTGCTCCTTTTTGTATGATGAAAACATATGCGAACTGATGCTGTGAAAATGATAAATGAGATAAAACTAGTCCGTAAATACATGCGTACATACTCGTATGCTATATTTCAAATCGTCTGAAGCCATATGATAGCTACAAGGAGAAATTATTCAAATTATGCCATCCTCTCTCTACTGCAGCTATGAAATTTCTGTCGCATCTGTATTTATTTAAATGTTTATTTTTGATGGATAATGATTTTGTACCAAGATTTTTCATTAAATAATTTTAAAATTGCAACCTCTACCTTACAGAAGGGTATAATATTGCTTCAGACGATTTCAAATAAAGTGCACTAGTACTATGGACTGCTTTACCATTTTGTAATTGTGCTTAGTTCTCTTTTTTTGGGGGCTTGACTGTCAATCCCAGTTAATTTTCATTGTACACTACCATTCAAATGTTTTAATTTTTTTTGTTTGTTTGTTTTTTTGCTTATGCTCACCAAGGCTGCATTTATTAAATGAAAAATACAGTAAAACTATAAAATTGTGAAATGTTATTACAATTTTAAAAAGTGATGCAAAGCTGCATTTTCAGCATCATTACCTTCAGTCTTCAGTGTCACATGATCCTTCAGAAATCATTCTAATATACTGATTTGCTTTTAAATAACAGCTTTTAATCCCTTTTTGATAATTTTAATACATTTAATGCATCTTTGCTGTATAAAAGTGCAAATTTATTACTGACCCCAAACTTGTGAACGGTAGAGTACATCACAGAACATTTTTCCAAACTTCTACAGATGTGTTCCACTGAAGTCATACAGGATTGAGACTATATGATGTCAAGCTTTTTTTATTTTTAGAGGAACTATCCTTTCAAATAAGAATTTATTACACATACACGTTTGGAGTTATTAGACAAATGTAAAAAGCAAAAGAGGATGTGGTTGAGTAATTGCCACTTTAGAGTCCCCAGAGAAAAGCCGCAGTTTGCAAAAGTTTTTGGGTTGACATTGAGCTCTCTGTGTGAGTAGTCAGTATACTGAGAAAAGCAGTAGGAGGTGTGATTTCTGAGGTGTCGCCTGCGTGCGAAGGTGTATGGAGGGGTCAGGTCCTATCAGGTGCGAGATTTTGTGATGCATTTCATCTCCTTTTTACAGAAAATGAGACTGAATCATCATCAAAAGATTAAAATCGAACAGGCACCCTTCGTGTATAGTTAGCATGTGTTAACGAGAGTGGAAGAGATATATAGCGTGAAGAAAGGAGAAAAATTAAAAATCATGTGAGGCAGTGGATTTCACTAGACTGCCTGCTGAATCAGGGCCTCAATGTACTGTCATCTTTATTAATGTGCTTATACCATTAACAAGAATGTTTTCGGTGTGCTCCAGAGTTGTTTTATTAGGATCTTGGTCTTTATCAGAAAGTTTTGTGACTAGTATGTTTGCTTTATGACCATTTATATGCTAGCGCACTTCTAATCATTGACGCTTTTAGCAGATATCTTCTGCATTTTATAATTCATATCCTTCTCTTCAGGAGACTAAAATATTTATAACTCCTCCTGCACTACACAGATTATTGTCCTATCAAATACTCTTTTGACTGAGAATGGCCCTGTCAATTCCGACTGCCATTGACTAAAAAGTAAAGCCTATTGGCTACTACAAAAAGTCAAGTCCTTTTTAAAAATTTGGAAAGGGAATAAAGCAACACAGTCTCATCCCAAGGCGTCATCTAACTGACGCTTCTGACCATGCGTCAACATGCCGACGCACATGGTACCCTTAAGCGTCAATATGAGACGCTCATCCTCGGGCGTCATCAAATGACGCGCACCCTTTAGCGTCAGTTAGATGACGCTTCCGTTATGGGTAGGTTTAGGTCCGGGGTAGGGTTAGGATTAGACCACTAGAAGGCGCGTCTCATATTGACGCTTAAGGGGTACCATGTGCGTCGGCATGTTGACGCATGGCCAAACATGGTAAAAAGCTTCAGTTGGATGACGCCTTGGGTGTGAGACTGGGCTGAATAAAGAGATGATAAAGGAAAAAAGGAAATAAACAAAGAAAAAAAATCAGTCCAGTTGAGTGGGTAGAGATATATGCAAAGTGCAAATGACCTATAAACTGAAGACGACGTGTGATCTGTCCTGTTTTTACTCAAAAACAGTTAGTTACTCTCCGGATATTAACACTTAGTAATAGTGTGAGCAATAGTTATAGTCATGCTTCCCTTGGCAAACATTCCCTCTGTCCTGCATAGTTTGGACTGCTCAAGCAAAGAGAGCCACTATAAACGGCTTACTTTAGTTAGTATTTATTAGTTTTTTAAATTTACCTTGTAAAGGTGTATTTCTGTCTGTTGGTGAGCCAACAAGAAAGCACACAGTCTGTGATTGTTCGTGCTCCGGATTTGCGTGGGCTAATCAGTCGGTCCAAATATAAAATGAATATAAAACACACTTGCTCATTTACGTGTGGGAGTTTTTTCAAAAGCACAAGCACATGCTCCTGACATCTTTCATAATTCAGATATTATTTAGAACAGCAGGCATATACGTGTAATCGGGGTAATTTTTTAACCAAATTAGACATTTTGTAGATCACATTCTGGTGGCTTTGGTGAAGTCACAATCAGCCGTGATTGACTGAATGTTTAGTGTAAAAGAAAGAATAGAGGCAGTGAAATTATGAATCATCATGGTATTTATGCATTGATGAATAGTTTTTTTTTTTTTTTGCCAACCATGACATTTTTCTTGATTTTGTTTTAGATATGAAATGACAAGCCTCCCCTTTTGAGACTGATTTGAATTGCTTCGTTATGTGAATTCTTTCATTATTTCACTTGTTTTCTTGTTAATGTGTAATCAGTCATTATTTATCTTTATGAATGTAATGGATACATATTACATTTCTATTTATGCTAATTCAGTGAACTAGTGGATTTGTAATGTCAGTTCAGACATAATTTTTCCGCAGTCACGGATTATAACTGTTTGTTCATATTTGTTTAATAAGTAAAAATACTCTACATTTCAAAAGTCAATAAGATTTTATTCAATCCAATGGATGAATTACATTGATTAAAAGTGAGAGTGACGAGATTTATAATGTTAGAAAAGATTTCTATTTCAAAAAAAATGTTGTTTGGAAGAATCCTTTGAATAGTTTAAGAATCCTGTCAAAATGTATCACGGTTTCCACAAAAATATGTTTGATTGTAATAGATGATAATAAGAAATGTTTAATGAAAACCAAATTGGGATATTAGAATAATTTCTGAAATCTTAGCCATCACATGCGTTTTAAAATATATTAAATTGGTGAGCATAAGAGACATAAAAACATTAAAAACTCTTCCGACCCCAGACGTTTCTACGGTAGTGCAAGTATTTAAAGGGTTCATATAATGCTATTTTGAATGTTCATTATTTTGTTTATTGGGTTTAGTAGAATAGGTTAAAAAACACATTATTACAGCTCTTCTATTCCCAGTCTGTCTGAAATATGCTGATTTCTATGTTCAGGAACAGCTTTAAAAAATAAATTTCTAAATTTCCTAATTTCATCTTTTTCTGAAGGCCCAACAAAAGGGATTTGCTTTGGCATTCAAACACACACGTCAACAGCACTGAAATTTACTGAAGCCTCGCCGTCATTCTGCTTTTGGGTGTGCATTATGCTAATATTTCACACCGTGATGTAGACATTTGAGGAAGTCATATTTCTGGACTTTGTATCGAGGTGTTTTAGGCAGATCTGGATCAGTGTTCTCTGTTGGAGACGAAGAGCTTTGTAACTTTGCAGATTGTATTCATGCACAAACAGATACATTACTCACTAAAGGAAGAGGAACATATCATCATATGACCCCTTGAACTTTTCATATAGGTTTTTTTTTTCATTAAATTGAATATTGAAAACATTTTTTTACCCTATTGACGTAGTTCCAATGAACAACCCACATTTTACTGAAAAGGCCCTCAGGCTTCCATCAGTTCAGCATTATTTAGCTAAATCAACTGCACTACCCAATTCTAATTTCACGGTGTCTGGAGCATCTTGGATAAATTGTGGGTAATTTCTTTAGAACTAAGTTGGTTAGAAGCTCAGATGTGCTGGTCCGTAGCAAAACCCTTTTCTTTTTTTAGTCAGTCTTGTTAAACGGATGTCTTCTGCCTCACTCTGTAGGTCTGTAGCAGCATGTTTCCGCATCTCTGTTCATCTTAATGTGGTGCTTTTGTTGTACTGTAATTGAGATTCTGGAAATAGGGCCTCATATTCACATTACTCAGCCTCCGGATCTGTCAATTTGGGTCAACTTGGAAGAGAGACGGTTGCAGAGTTTTCTTATTATTATTATTATTAACATCTTTGAACTCTTGGACTCCTGTGTTGCTGGCAGGCGTTTAATTAGTCCAAGGGTCATAGTTTACGACCTCACTGGCCTGCAAGAACAGATCAGCATCTGAAAGTATTGATCATTTTATTTGACCAATCATTAGTCACGGTAAAACTGAAAAACATTGCGAGGTCGATTATTTTTATTATTATATTTTTATCTATAACATCCAATTAGAAAATTTCATTTCATGCTGGTTTGAAAGGAACTGCAGGAGTTTGATATGCTCTGAGTCCCTGCAGAAAGTCCCACACAGCCCTTTCTCTGGTGGGGCGCCATCTTGGGAGATTCAGAAATCCATTAAAAACGTGCCCTGTATTAGAAGAAATAGGTTCTGGGTCAGGATGTGCAGCACGGGGACCGCTCATCTCCCACTCACATGACACTGCTTTTGAGAGAAATCTGCTATGAAGGAGAAAAATAAAAAGACACTATTAGTAAAGCTTGTGAGTTAGGTACTTTTAGTGGTTGTCAGGCTAGGCTACAAAATGGATCATCAAAGCATCATAAAATTGGGCAACATATTTCAAGTCTTCTGAAAGCATATGAAAGGTGAGGAAGAAACTGAAATTTAAGTAACAAGTCAATGATCTTGCTTGACAGTCATTGGCATTTTATTCACTGTATTGGAATAGAGCAGCTTTGACATTCTGCAATACATTTCATGGAAGAAAGTCATAAAGGTTTTGAAAAAGACATGAAGAGGACTATATGATGACGGAATTATTTCAGTCTGAATTATTCCTTTGAATTCTGACATGTAACTTCTTATACTTGAATGATAACAGATTATGTGGCTTGTTGATGAGGTGACAACTTCATAGATTTTTTTGTTTGTTTTTGTTTTGTTTTTATCAGTAGTGTTTTAGTTTTTAGACCGTTTTCACTGTAAAAACCCCTTCTGAAAAGTATTTTAAATTCATTACCCTTCGCTTTAACGCAGCATCACTAAAATGTATCTTAAAATCACTACTTTGGCCTCTGAGCATTGCATTTTTGAGAGTTTAACTTTTAAATTGTCTCAAGACCCCTGCGTTCTGCTCCGTTTCAGGCTAAAATACACTGACTACACAAATTTTTGCCTCGATTTACAGTCTAGAGGAGTTGATGCTAGTTGCCGAAAGTCAGAACTTTCCAAAAAGTTACCAAAAATTCTGGAAAGTTTGCAACCCTTGTAAACACCCATAAGAGAAACAACCAGATAGGTTCAGGTGAACGAGAAACCAGATTTCCTAGTTCATAGGGCATTGACACAAATTTCACTATTTGATTCAATTTCGATTCAAAAGCTTGTGATTTCGATTTCTATTCAATTTCCATTGATATCTAATTGGCCCTATCAGGTATTGAACAATTTTTTTAAACTATACAGGGAACCCCAGTTGGTACATCACTATAATATTAATGGTTAAAAGTAGCTGATTTGTTTCTATTCATTTTTTTTTATATAAAATTTGAATGGCGGCTGTCATAAAATCATGACAGATTTATTCAAACACATTACATATTGAAGAACAGGTAAAGTAAAAGTACAATGAATATGAAATACAGTGCCGATATTTAGCAAAATGCTACTCTCTAGAGTTAATATTTCTAGCTGACTAACAAGTTTTTGGACATTAGGTTTTCTGAGGTAAATGTAACATTACCTGACATTGTTTGCAAGCTGTTATATTGAAGTCTTCCTGCGGTTGAAATTAACGATTACATGTCACATGATATGGATTTTGGTGAGTTGTACTGCATCTTTCAACATACCTTCTGATGTTCATTCCTGTTTATTTTTCGCTATAACTAGCAATAAAGTGGAAGAGATGATCAGTTTACATGCACATCACACTGGCAAAAAAAAAAAAGAAGCTAAGACTGTTTTATATCATTCATCAACTGAAATCAGTAGGGATGCACACATTTTCTTATTGGGCCGATAACAATAACATTATACATACTGAGTTTTTTACACTGTTAAAGAGTTGGACTCCCATGCTAAACATGGACAAAGTTTCAAAAATTAAGTTGTACGTTTGAGTATTTCTGTGCCAAAAATACTCCTTCCGGTTTGTCACAAGTTTCGGAAAGTTTTTTTCGAGTATGGGTTGTGTGTGACGTCAGGTGGGGCGGAATTTCCTTATACGGGTCCTAAGGGCACTTCTCCCGGAAGGGCGCGCGCGCACCCGTAGACCAGAGCGAGAGAGCGAAAGCAGTACGCCCATCAAAGCGCTGTGCTCGGCTTTAGGGAAGTTTGCAGATCGTCTAATGCCATTGCTTAAGGATGGAGCAGTCCCAACGATAAAGGTTCACGGTCGTGCGTTGGAACCGCAGGCGGTGAGTAAAACTGCTTCAAATGTCTGTGTTGTTAGCTATCGGCGCGTAAGCACCGCCCACACGGCACGCCTCCAGCCGCTCGTTTTTTTCTGGAAAGACTCGGCACAGCCTATCTTTCTTTTATAAATATAATAAAACTAAAGCCTTTTTGGAGATATGAAGGATGCAATACTACTAGGTACTCAAGATTAACATGAGATTGACTGAAACTGAGTGTTTCACCCCCCCCCCCTTTAAAAATGAACATGTATCGGCCATTATATTGTGCATCCCTAGAAAACAGCATAGACTGAATAATGGTTTCTTAGGGTTTAAGAATTGATATTCAAAATGAGAATCGATTAAAATCGAGAAATCAATATTATTTTACCCAGCCTTATTCATTCAGACAAACCACCGACTTGTTGATTTATGCACATCTCTAACTCAAAACATCTTAGCAACCACATACCAACTCCCTGGCAACCACCCTCAACACCCTAGCATTAATGTTAAAGTACCCAAACATCTGGCTTTACATTATCAGTGGTGCCTTAGCATGTTCTTCTCGTCCTGAATTATGAGATAAACACAGAGCTTATGGTTAAATAAGGAAGTTTCCACAATGAGGTTCTAAATAAAACACCAACTTCCTGCATTCCATAAGTGACTGTGGGGCATGTGGTCTTTTGAAGGCTGTTCTCTGAATGGAAGATGAGTGAGGAGATTCTGGCCCCTCAAAAGCTCTCTCAGAGACTTAGCTGTGAGGGTCATGCTAGGTCACATGTCTCAGGAACAAGAGGAGCTGTCTGTAGAAAAGTGTGAAAATCACAAACCTCCTCCGCCTTCCAGCCCTGTTGCTAGGCTACGGAGAGGAAGTGGTGCGTTGTGCTTTTTTTTTTTTTTTTTTCGCACTGGCACCCTGTGTCTACCGTTAACCAGTACAAACATACACCAGTCTTGCAGTGACAAATAACTTCCTGATCCTGATTGTACAATAATAATAATAACAATGGTTCTGTTTTCACAGCTTATACAATATATATGACTGTCATTGCCGCTGTTTGGCTTCCCTACCTTCCAGCACACACCGTCTTAGTTCTCATGATTGGATTGTTGAGTGTAGCCAATAGCAGCCGTGATGATGAAACCGCACAGCAATGTCTTCCTGATAACATTTTGCGGCTACAGTTACAATGCATTACTACCGCAAGCTCTCCGATAGCCATTTACAGTCATTTCAGATATAATAGGAACAGAGCTCAGTATACATTTCAGCTGCCAGTCTAGATTAGAAGGGTTCTGCGACCACATAGTGTGCTTATCTGTTTGGCTTCTAAAGCATTTGCATCCATCACACTTAGGGTACAAAAAAAAAAATCTGCAACTGAGCATGACAAAACTAATCTTTTTAAATATAAAACATCCTATGCCTTTGTTGAAACTGTGTAATGCGGTACACTATACATATGTATGGAAAAACCCAGATTACCTCCTGCAGATGTACACTACTGTACTTCATGAGCACTATAGTGCACACTTATAGCACTAGACTTAATCATCATTTCCATTTACTGGAAATGAAAGAAGATTAACTTCTTTACTCATTACTTTTATTTTAATTTAATAAGTTCTTAACTGATAAGGTTTTAGGCCGTGTGTCCACTAGGGGCATAACGAAACACTCGTGTCACAATTCGATACAAATCGCGATACTGAACTCACAATTCGATACTATTTTAAAGCTACACTGTGTGATTTTTACCCCCATCTAGTGGTGAAAAGGTATATGACCATCCAGTGAAATATTAGTTTCTGTTCTTCTAAATTCCGATTTCGTTTTAACTCCTACGGTGGCCAATGTAGTCCAAGATTAACATGGCTTCCAGTTCGACCTCGTCCACATTCGACACGGTGCCATCGAGTGTTAAAACGCGAAAGGCGAAGCTTGAATTAACGGGGTATGTCCCTCTTTGGCTAATGTACTTTCAAGATGGAGGGGCAACATGGCGACCGACATTAGAACCCCTTACCCTAAGTGTTTTCAATGGCATATTATATACACACGAGAATACTTTATTACTTGAACGAAGTAAATATACATTAATGAGCACAAATATTTTTGAAAGAACTAAGTGTTTTTAGCTAAGAATAAACTAAAAAAGTTACACAGTGTAGCTTTAAGATAAAATAGAGTTTTTTATTTATTATTATTATTATTATTATTATTATTAAAATAATTTTATTATTATCAAGAATATTACCCGCAAATATAGTTGGTTGGGTGGTATTTGCTCCCCAGCCCCCTCTCCTCCACTGTGATTAGACGGCTGGGTAAAAAAAACATGTATAATGTACATGTAAAATGTTATGTACATTTTAATCTTTATATATATATATATATATATATAGTATTTATCAAAATAACCATATGTTTTTTCAAAATGTAACATGCAATGTAATGAAGTCATGTAACAACAGTTAGAAACGGTTTTGGTTGCATGCATACTGTTTTGCATTTTGTTTCTAAAAATAGTGGACACTATATGACATATGTTAATGCAGTATGCTAATATTCCATTCTGAACATACTGTACTTATATTTATCACTAATATTGCATGGTCGGCAAATTTGTGCCTTGCTTTATTATGGCTTATGACGGTTGAGGGCAGTCTTATCTTGCACGTCGGGGCTCCAGAACTTTTCAGTTAATCTCTGTCAGGATGCCAGATGGTTTTTCCAGTTAGCAGTCGGCCATGTGAATCTTCTCATCAGGAGAGATGTGGAGCTGTAGAGCTCAAATCCATCACACATGCACCCATTCAACATGTCCACACATCTGATTCACATATGCCTGCATCATTTATTACGATTAGTCGGTTGTATTATTAATATGATGATTGGCTCATGTGTTCTGTCAGAGATGTATTCAAATTAGCCTAGATTTTTTGTCCAGTCAGCATGTCTTTCCAGTTCAAAAAATTCACCCCTTCCAAACCATATCTTTTTAGTTCAACAGAAGAAAGAAGGTCATAGAGGTTTGGAACAATGAGAGTGAGTAAAGGATGACAGAATTTTTTATTTTGGGTGAACTATCTCTTTATAACGCATTGCATGGCAAGCACCTCTAACCCCCTGGGGGTCGTATCTGTATGAACAAAAATATTAATAAAAATAATAAAAATAAAGTATTTTAAGTTGTTTCCGCTGTTATCAGGAAAAATTGCAAGTGATTGCGCCGGTGCCTCGATTTCATGCAGTAAGCCTTTGTCTTCCACTCTCTACACAAACACTTGGATATGCGCCTAATAATAGTACACATATATCTTATCTAGGTTAACGTTAGAGTGAGCAGCCATGTATGTAAAGATGCTACTTGCATGTTTCAAATGATACGCCATATTTGATTTCGATTTCCTTCCCGACATACTGTAATAATTACCACAAGGACCCGCCGTTAACAATCTGTCCCTCGGACTGCGTGACTTCACCATAAGGTTTTTTTTTCCTGAAATTTTGGTCGACTAAACCCTAATACTTTGTTTTCGTAGAGATGTTTACAGCCTTTAATTTTTATTGCATTATTGAAATATTAACTTAAAATCTCAGGGGGTGCTTCACGTAAATGCTTAACGTCTAAGAAATTTGGCTGTTAAAATTTGGGAACCCCTGTTTTAGAGCAGGGTGGCTGATGTATAAGATATTACACTTTTTAATTTAATGGTAATAAGTAAAATCCTGCAGTTCTATTTTGTGTAATATTTACTAAATGCAAAATTAGTTTGAACTTGAACATTTAATTTTATATTTAACAATGTTATTACAACATTATTTTTCTATTATCTCTGTAAAGCTGCTTTGAAACAATATGTATTGTATAAAGCGCAATATACCGGTAAATAAAGGTGACTTGAATTGAAAAAATAAACCTGTAAAAGAACAGATATTCTATACTACTAAGTCTCGATTCCGACACTTATCGTCGATGCCAATAATTAAAAAATGTACAATTTCGGCCGTGGCTATATATACGTCGACTACTCTTGTAAATCTAGTAATTAGACACTCAAAATGGACTCAAGAAAAGACGTATTCAAACTCAGTGCACATCACGCCAGGGCTCCTATGAGTGTCTGTGTTTGTTAAAATGTGGAAAGTTCCCCACACAGTAATTTTCTTTATTTTTAATATAGCCATGGGCTTTGTCTGGGTTTCTCCACTCAGTGGTTGAAGTTGTTAATGAGCACTGATGAGACTTGTATGACGCTCTCTCCTCATGTCCTCCTTTCTGTTTCCCACCTTTTTTCGCTCCTTCCCTCCTTCTCTCGCTAAAACATCTCCTCTGCTCAGAATCAAAGTGGTGGGAGTGTGTTGGGTGAGGAGATGAAGTGTGCATAATTCATTCTGAAGAGCACACACTGGGTGATTCTGCCGTTCAGATGAAGTCACTTCTGCTCAGATCTGCTGCGGTATCTCCTGCTATTGTCCTGAAACACAGAACCTGCTGTGCGTGCAGATGATCTGTCTACGGTGTCTGTTTCCCTCATTCTGGTTATGAAATGATATTGAGCTCAGAGGAAGTGAGGAACTTAACTGGTAA
This sequence comes from Chrosomus eos, assembly GCA_036326025.1. Lineage (NCBI taxonomy): Eukaryota > Metazoa > Chordata > Actinopteri > Cypriniformes > Leuciscidae > Chrosomus > Chrosomus eos. Next base: position 11,786,036 of record CM070840.1, read on the forward strand.
ACAGGAGGGAATTTGGGGAGACCCGGGACAGTGATTTCCATTTCCACATTCCTTCAGTTCCTCCATAACAGCGCAACCGGCCAACTTGCATAACGCTTTTGCAGGTTCATCCAATCCAAACAGAGTTGTCATCTGATGGCATTGTAACACACACGCAGACACTCACCAAATGAAATGGTACAGCCAAGAGCCCGAGATCATTCACACAGGTTTTTGGGTCCGTTTCAATCATTTTAGGAAGTGAGGTTTTTTTTTCTCTCTGCTATTACGTAATGATGGTGCCTGCCAGAGAGGCTTACGTCAACCTATTCTTCTGCCACAGATAGATCTCATTACCACACTTTCAATAATGCTGACATGATATTAGTATGATACTCATAAATTATATTTCCTCTCTCCTTTCTTTCTCTCTTCAGGGACGCCATGTCAAGACGGGCCAGCTCGCTGCTATCAAGGTCATGGACGTCACAGGGGTAAGAGCGCAAGCGGTGCAGGCCATGACAGTTTCAGTTTCAATGTCAGTTTGACTTTTACACTTTCACACTTGCCTTTGTGCATGATTTCATTCAAAAACACACAAACATGAATGGGTCATTCTCAGTGCATTTGTACTAGGCTACTTTGTCATTTGAAATGACAAAAACAAAGTACCGGGGCTGTAACCACCATAGATGTTGAAGGACTACTTTTGTGTTAATTCATTGCAGATGTCTTTATTGACACTGTTGATCAATTTAATGTATCCTTGCTGAATAAAAGTATTAATTCCTTTAAAAAAAAAGAAAAACTCACTGACCATAAACTTGAACAGTTTCTTTTTTTAATCTTTTTTAAAATCTTTTTGTTCTATGACCCATTACTTTGTTATTCTAAAGTTTTTTTATGTTAAAATACTTTTTATATAATAAAAATGTGTAATATACTATAGGTAAGCCATTGGTAGGTCGATTCTGTCAAGCATTGTCAAACCATTGCTTTTTCTGAGCATTCCAACCAGCCGGCATAGCAACAGACTCAACCAATGGCATGAGTTTGGGGCATCATTTTATCCGCAATTTTCTTGTTGCTAGTGGAACAGAATTGACACACTTTGCCTTGAAAAATAAAGCTATATAGATTATGTACTTTTGCTGTTAATTATATGCAGTAGTAAATCGCACTGTAGAACGCAAATGTGGCAATTTCCTGACAATGACTCGCTCACATACATGATATTTTCCGGCTCTGTCTCAAGTGTTGTCTGTTGTATTTGACAGGATGAGGAGGAGGAGATCAAAGCTGAGATCAACATGCTGAAAAAGTACTCCCACCATCGCAACATCGCCACCTACTATGGTGCCTTCGTCAAGAAGAACCCACCTGGCATGGATGACCAGCTCTGGGTCAGTCTTCACCAGTAGTAGGCGAAAAGAATCAGGGTTATTTAGTGTGTGATTGTTTCATTGTTTTTGTATGTAGTACTGTGTTAGGGAGTAGTGATGTTAACTACATTTTATTTTCAGTTTCAGTAGTGTATCAGTAGTTTAGCTGTTTCCAAAACAATGTAGATTTGTCATTCAGAGGTAGTGTAGCATGATAAAATGCTACCATATATTGCTTTTAGTCATAGCACATGAAACTTACTTTTCACTGTAGCTTAACTTTTTAATCATTTAAGATTTGTTCATCTAATATTTGTTATTTTTCAGAATTAAATGATTTTTAATTACAGATAACAACACTCAATTGTAAATTATTAAGGTTTGCATAACATACCAGGGAGCCAGAACGAATGAGTTTCCTTTTTCAAAGATTTGTTTTTGCCTTTTGAGATAGGATAATATAGTGAAGACAGGAAGTGAAGTGGGAGAGAACTACATGTCAAACCAGAAAAGTAGACTAGAAATAAGACCACAAATGCACAGCTTTGTAGCTTAAGAAGATAAAGCCTTAAAATACCTTCCTCAACACTGGTAAGGTAACACTTTCCAGCAGTTACCGAATTCTCACTCAGAAACGCAGTGTTCACACTCTGTACAGAGTTGCCAAGGTCTTGTTGTTTTCACCTCCCTGCATTGAACGCAGACTGCCAGCCCCATTTCCTATGTGGTGAGCTGTGGTGAGCTTTGTCGTTCTTTTTCCCCAGCAACAAAAAAATAAGTGCATTTATTTGCACAAGAGCCTCTGTCAGCACAGCTAGCCTTCATTGGGGGTCTTTGCAAGAAGGATTTCCCTTAGAGACAAAAACTGAGTTGTTGCCAAGTTGCCAACTCAGCAGTCGTGACTTTGGAGAGTCCCAGAGGCCAAACATATTTAGACCCATCTGAAAGCTGGCTCAAGAGAGCATTCAAAACCAATCGGTGTTTCAGAAATAACATCATATTCTGCTCATGAATTACGTTTATTGACTTTTATTGGGCCCCAGTGGCCCCTAATGAGAACAGGGCTCTTTTTATGAATGTCTTGGGAGAAAATGTAAAGGCAAAGTAGTAAAAACACAACTAGATTTAGAAGTTTGTATGTCACTGCCACTTATTAAAACTCTATACTAAGGTAAGGATAAAGGGGGGAAAAAGAAACTGCTTGGCTTGAAGTTTATTTTTATTTTTTTGTCTTATTCTCTGGATTACCCTATTTTAACCACTAAAACTTTTAATTGTACCCTTTTATCTTCTAATTAAAAAAGAAGTTGCCCTGGGACAGCTGTCACTTATAGATCTAGTTTCCGCTAAAAAGCGTGAATTTGAGTGAGTGTTGAATGTGGTGTCTAAATAAAACGCAGGTTCTGACACTTGTGAGCTGCTGTAGCTAAAACAAATAGGATATTATAGGTCAAATTATTTATAATTTGTTTTTATTTCTTTTCATTTTTGTTCCTCAAATCATTGCCAAAGGCTGGCTTGAACTTTTCAATGCTATTTGACACCCTTGCTTTGTCCTCAAATTTATTTTCAGAGGATATTAAATAATATTGTCAATTTAAAGACAGAGGAAAAGATAACAGCTGTATCCCAGAGTGACTTAAATAAAATAAAAAAATATATATATTATCACAATTTTGAATAGATTTTTTTTTACTGCAACTTTTAATGTTAACTGCTCCTCAAATCAGCAAATTGAGCTGATTAGCCGGCATTTCAACATCAGGTTCACACATGACCTTTAAATGGAAATAATGCTTTTAAATTTAGTTTATTTAATTTAATTTAATTTAAAGTCTGTATGTGTGACAGCGCCAATGTAGTTCTCCACTAAATTAGCATTTCTATCATTCTTGTGGCTTGTTAGGTTTTATCCTAATTTTGTTGGGGTGCTGTGTCTCTAGTTGGTGATGGAGTTTTGTGGCGCTGGTTCAGTGACGGACCTGATAAAGAACACCAAAGGGAACTCTCTAAAGGAGGAGTGGACTGCCTACATCTGCAGAGAGATCCTCAGGGTGAGTGTGTGTGTGTGTATTATGGACCACTAGAAAACTTATTAGCTTCCAAATGTGTTATTTTTGATGGGTCCCTCATTTGAACGTCTCCAGTTAAATGTAACCTCTTCATCTGGTTTTGATAGGGTCTGACCCACTTGCATCAGCATAAAGTCATCCATCGTGATATCAAAGGTCAAAACGTTTTGCTCACAGAAAATGCGGAAGTCAAACTTGGTGAGTTCACACCCCTGACGGCTATAACACAAAAACACAATGTACCATACATTCTGCACTATTACTAAACACTATGTATTCTACCATGTTTATAAATGTTAGAAAGTTATTTTGTCATTCAACATCGCAGCTGGGAAAATTAAGTGCAATAAGTGTCCAACATTCCACACTTCGTTATTTTGTTAAATAAGTTGGTCATCTGGATATTTAAATTGTACCTTTTTCTTTTGGGATTTTCATTGTGAACATGCTACTCGCACCATTTATACAAAAAATGGCTCAAATGGCTTGAGGTTTTACTAAAAGTAGCAACCCACAGGTGCACCGATATGAAAATTTTGGTCGATAACCGATAATTCTTTATATTTGAAAGCTGATAAACGATAAATTTGCAGATAAATCAAACTCTAAATTTGTATATAATTTTTTAGAGGCTGATTGCAAAAACAAGTCGCACCATTAAAAGGCATGTCCCAAGCACACAATTAAAATGTTGTCATAATATTATGTAGCCTAAATGACAGACTTGCACTGCACATGCTGCACTTAACTGTATTTTCCTTTTTGAAGTGATTTTCAATTATTTTAGGCAATTCAGAAGCATCATGCCAAACAGTGCACATCTGAAATGTCTCAGGAAATAATTAATGTATCGGCTTTAATATATCGACCAAATATTCTTATCAGCCCGATAATGATAACATTAAAAATGAAAGTGTATCAGACATGGTGGCCGATATATTGGGCATCCCTAGTAGCATCAACGCTAACTAAACTACATTTCGTTAGTTTAAAATCCAGTTGCAGACTTTTTTTTCACTAATAAGTAGCACCGTATAGTGAAAACTTGTCTTATTTTGCAATATCTTACAATCTATATGAAAGCATTAATCAAACATCTAGTTCATTTGAATCTTGCGAATGAATTGTCGTCAAACGTTTTGGGTCAATAAGATTTGAAAGAAATCTCTTATGCTCACCAAGGCTGCATTTATTTGATCAAAAATACAGTAGAAACTTTAATAATAAATATTACAATTTAAAATAACTTTTCTATTGTAATATATTTTAAAATGTAATTTAGTTCTGTTATGGTAAAGCTGATTTTTCAGCATCATTACCCCAGTCTTCATTGTCACATGATCCTTCAGAAAAAATATGTATATGCTGCTTTGCTGCTCAAGAAACATTTCATAGTTCAGTAGAACAGCATTTATTTTAAATATAATTTTTTTAAATAACAATGTAAAAGCCTTTGTCACTTTTGATCAATTTAATGCATCATTGCTGAATTATTTCTTTTATAAAAATTCTTACTGACCCCTAACTTTTGAAGGGTAAATGCGTATGCTTTTTGTTTGATGTCACCTCATTTTAGGTCTTTGTTGTGTTTGTGCCGGGTAAATACTACTCTTTATTTATTTTTTTACTAAATGATCTGATCATTTTATAACAGTCAAGATATCACCCCTTTAAATAACTTCAATGTAGATATGTTGTATCTAGCTACTCAAAGTACTTTGAGTTATGAGAGTCTCGTAACCCCCTCAATGTTAGTTTGTGTACGTGTGTTTTTATGTTGAGGAACCCGTGACCCTCCTCTGGAGTTATTAGGGCTTGTCATTGAGTTGTTTGAGTTTGGGAGACAGTTCAGGCTGGTTGCTATGACAACGCTGCCTGCGGTGAGGAGGGAAGAGTGGCACAGAGGCAGATGGCAGAATGCACTTCATCAAAGACCTCTCCGCTCGTTACTGCACGCAGACACATTAAGGCCAAATCTTCCCGGTGTGTGTGTGTGTGTGTGTGATTGCGTGTTTTACAGTTGATTTTGGTGTGAGTGCACAGTTGGACCGCACCGTCGGTAGGAGGAACACTTTTATTGGCACACCATATTGGATGGCTCCAGAGGTCATAGCCTGTGATGAGAATCCAGACGCCACATATGACTTCAAGGTATTTCAAGCGATTCTTAATTACGCTGTCACTTCTAACAGAACCTGATTACTTTGCTGTGAGGGTCTTGTTTGACTTAAGGCACAAATCCTAAAACACCTTTTTGTTACAGAGTGATCTGTGGTCGTTGGGAATTACGGCTATTGAAATGGCAGAAGGAGCCCCTCGTAAGTCTAACATAATGCAATATGATGTTAAAGTACCCCTATTATGATATTGTTTTGGAGTCTCCTACAATAGGTTTACATGCATCCAAGGTCAAAAAAACTTAAAATTTTATAATATACATTACAGCATCACTTCTTTTCTCAGTGTCTGAAACAGTTCAATTAAGGATTCAGTCTCTCAGAGAGCCTGCTCTGCTCTGATTGGTCAGATGGCCCTGTATGTTGTGATTGGTCTACGTGACTGAAATGAAACGCCTATTACCATATCTGAATTTCAGCTCTGGATGCTTCCTCATTACTTGCATACACAGTGATACGAACCGTAACAATGACGTTGGTTTGCCTGTATCAAACTCTTCCAGTTTCAGCTATAACTACAGTGTTTGAGGGTGGGTCAAAATAGATGTTCGCAGGCAGCCAATGAAGACCATAGGTGGGCATTATGCAAATTTCTTACAAACCTACATAGCTTAGAGTAGGAAGTAAGGAATTACTGACAACTCGTTTCAGGAATCGGTTCTTTCTTTTGGGAGACAAGAACTCCATTTAGTGCTCACATTGACCTTTGCAGAACTTTTACATTCACAAACAGCTATATTACACTTTACATGAAAGGTAATATCTGGTAAAGTATAAAAGGGGCACTTTAAATGGGTGTATTTTCTATGAAATTTAATATGAACACAGTGATTGCTAAATGCCCACACCTGTCTGTTTCCTCAGCGCTGTGCGATATGCATCCCATGCGTGCGCTTTTCCTCATACCCAGAAACCCAGCTCCCCGACTCAAGTCCAAGAAATGGTGAGTAAGGCATGCCTGAACCCCACGTCATTTTGAATATACACTTCAAATCTACACCTGATGATAATAAGAAGGCCTGAGCGTCAAAACAGAGGAAACTCAACTGTTTTTCATTGTCTGTAGGTCTAAAAAGTTCCAGTCATTCATTGAAAGCTGTTTAGTGAAGAATCACAACCAGAGACCAAGCACTGAACAGCTCATGAAACATCCCTTCATTAAAGACCTCCCCAACGAGAGACAGGTCCGAATTCAGCTCAAAGACCACATTGACCGGACCAAAAAGAAGAGAGGAGAGAGGGGTGAGTTTACTTTGTTTCTGTTTGGGATAGGTTGAATAATATATTCTTATAATAGAGATTCTTAAATCTCAAGCTCAATCTTTTACATGAACGGAACCATTATTTGTAGCGCAACACCCAACCAATAAGTGCAACTTTGTTACTTTTGAGATGATTTGAAAAGTCTCAGCTTTCAAATTCTGTCAATTTGATCTTGATTTTCAAATAATACATCTCATTTTGGAGTTCTTTAATGTGGTATGACAGATCGCTGTAGTGCCTTAGGCATATGAATCCTCTCTTCCTTTTTAATAGTTATAGCAAGAAATAAACATGAATGAACATCAGAAGGTATGTTGATAGATACAGAACAACTTACTGAAATGTGTCATGTCTCATGTAATGAGTCAGTCAGTTTCAACTGTGGAAAGACATCAATAAAATAGCTTCAATGTCCATAGCTAGACAAGGTTATGTTACATGTTCTTTATATTTCTTACCTGTAAGTGAAAATACTGTATATAAATTATGTATGTTTGAATAAATTTGTCAGGAAATTTCAGCTTTTAAATGTTTATTTAAAATTATTTCTACTCAAATTTGTTGAAAGTTTATATAAAAACTGCTTTGACGCAATTGTCTAACTTATATTTATTTTATAATTGTTTATGATTTAAAATACATTTTATTTTATTTTTTTCTTCTTATTATTATTAGTGAGAGTGACCACTATTAAACAGCAACTTTTTTGAATATAGATATTTTAGGATATGTGACAATTTTTCTTAAAACATTCCTTGTTTGAATCAGTCTTTAATCTTAAAAGTTGTATTCCTAAAAACCTTCATCTTACAATGCTGTGCTTTTTTTTCTTCTTTCAGACGAGACGGAATACGAGTACAGTGGAAGTGAAGAGGAGGAGGAAGAGCGAGACATAGGAGAGCCGAGGTACATAGACCTTTTACGCTCACCCACACACACACATGCACACATAAGCATGTATATGTGTGTATAGTGGAGATATGATTTACTTAACGTCTGGATTATTTAATGTCTTCCTTACAGCTCCATCATAAACATCCCTGGTGAGTCGACCCTGAGGCGGGACTTCCTGCGTCTGCAGTTGGCCAATAAGGAGCGCTCCGAAGCCCTGAGAAGACAACAGCTAGAACAGCAGCAGAACGAGGAACACAAGCGCCAACTACTGGCCGAGAGACAGAAACGCATTGAGGAACAAAAGGAGCAGAGGAGGAGACTAGAGGAGGTAAGAGGAGAGGGACGAGAAATACAGTTTAATTACAGAAATGTTTCTAAATCTTCAGCATTGGAGTCCTATTAGATTTATAAAATTTTATTCTATTCCATAACATCCTTTACTAGTGGTTCTCAACTGGTTTTGCTGTTGGCCCCTTATTATACATTTATTATCAAGTTATGACCCAACATAATACCAAAGTTGTTTATCAATTTTTTTTAAAAATGTATTAATAATATCATAAGCAATAGGCAAAACGATTAACAACAAAAACAGCTGACTGGGATCAAATTATTAGTATTCACCATATTTCCAGGTGACAGATGAACAATAACAAAATATATGGGAAGCTTTTACTTCTGCTGTCCTGCATGATTATATGCTTAGTTGCATTTTATTATTTGCATTTAGCATTGTTGTTCCTTGCAACCATATCGGAACAAACAGACAATATGATTTGCTATCGTTTCCGTCACATTCAGACACACACTTCCTGTACTCTATTGTGTGTGTGTAATGGCTCTTGAGATGACTTTTTAATGTCCCTGGGAGACACTGAGCTATGATCAGTCCACAGGAAGGTTACCCAACATATTGGGAATTCTTCAAACGTGAGACAAAGAAAGACGAAGCTCATTGAGTCAGTAGAGGTATTCCCAAGTTATGTGATGTAGGGTTTTCTCAGTAGGGGAGCGAGCAGAGAACCTGTAGGGATGAATCAGGTGGCTCGGCTGGGCGTCAACCTCTCATTCCGCACATCTATCTCCCGCTGGTCCACTGTCAGGTCGTCTCTTTTCAGCACAGCTCCTGTCAGCAGCCCCTGCTGGGGAAAGACCATTCAGCATGGCTCCAAATGCATTGTCTTTTACACCGCCACCTAGTGGTAAAAGGACCTGCATATGCTAGTGTGAATCAGTGCCAAAAATAGGGCTCAGCACTGAGATTTATATTTAGGAATGAGAGGTTCATTAATGAGGGCTTGTGTTTATAATCTCACAGCAACAGCGACGGGAGAAAGAGCTACGAAAACAGCAGGAGAGAGAGCAGAGGAGGCGCTATGAAGAGATGGAGCAGCTCCGCAGAGATGAGGAGAGGAGACACGCTGAGAGAGAGCAGGTACATATGTACACACATCTACAATCAAATATGGCTTATTGTGGTTGACCAATTTTTTTGGCTGCTTTTATTAAGAGTAAAGCAGAAAGAGGACAAGGAATTATTTTAGGACTGAAAATGTACAATTGTTCAGACTGTTTTATATATAGGTCTATCACTACAAACTAACCCATAATCCGCTTTGGGAAAAGAGACAGGGCCGAGAACTGACAACTGCACGCATATGAACAGGAAGAGAAGAAATGAAGTGATGTGGCGGCTTCACACACTCGCACTCCATATGCTAACAAACTCCCAATGATTTACTACTACTGAGATGGAGATGAGATGTACTTTCTCTTAATAAATGCCACATGTATATGACAGATACCAATTAGTATTAAAGTGTCCATTAGCTGATATTTTATTATTTTGTTTTATTATATTTTATGGGTTTTTTTTCAGCATTTTCTCCTCTGAAACATTCTAAAATAATGGTTCTCGACAAGTTTTGCTCCGGCCCCAGATTTGAATTAAACCAGATTAAATATAAATGTTAAGTTGTTATACCCAACACAGAACCAACATAGTTGTTTATCAGAAAATGTCTTTAAAAATATTCAAATTGATTAATATGATCATGTGCAATATGAAACATTTTATGCAAATATGCATAATAACTGATATTCAGAACCATGTTTGATAGCAGTGATAACCAAGTAATCATTATTGAAATGCTTTTTATAAAAACACAATATTGATGAATATGTTAGTACAAAAAAATAACAATTAGATCAATGTTTCATAAGTGAAAATTATTTTTGATCCGTCTCTCCATGTAAACGCATACACTCATTAATGCTAGGAATATGTGAGGGCATAAAGCAGACGTGCATGAAGATAGCATACGTATGTATCCATGCACTGTTTTTAAACCCTCTGTTATTCAAATGTAATTCGACATGCACTTTGTTCTCAACTGTAACCATCCACCAGATATGCATATCAGACTCTCACATGCCTAAATCCCTTATTTAAAGCATTCTCTCCAGTCTATGACTCACTTCCTTCTGGGAGGGAAATGTTCTGCTGGATGTCAGGCATATTTTAAGCACTCACCCACCCTTTCAAATGCAGTCAGGCCACTTGAGCCCTGTTCTTTAGTGAATGAGGATGTCTCAAGGGCCGTGTGTGAGTATGTGTAGAGACAAATAAGAATGACTGCGCTATTAATAACAGTGAAGATTCACCATCTCTCACTCATGCCAAAAGTTATTAGAGACAGTGAAGATTCACCATCTCTCACTCATGTGCAAAAGTTATTAATAACAGTGAAGATTCACCAGCTTTCACTCATGCCAAAAGTTTTGCGGTTTAAGAGATTTAGCAATTCTGAAACATTATTTTAATTGGACACGCCCCTTTCCCCAAAACTCCACCCTTCAAAGATACTGTTAAAACCACTGTAATGAGAGATGGAGCAGGAGGGCAACAGCTGTTAATGAAGCTGATCTCACTGTAGACTTGTGGATTGTTAGCATATAGGACTGCCTTGTGAATTTGCAAAAATGGTTAAAACAATGTACAACAACAAAAAAAACATTGTTATTGAGCCTCAGAGATAGTTGTGATATTTCGTTACACCTAATTCAGTAATATCTGTGAAGCAATAGACATTTTCTTAGTGTCTTTCCATGAAAAATGCTTCCAGTGCCTTTAAAGCAACAAAACCGAGCATTTTCTTTGCCGTCATAAAGCATTTCATCGTTTCGTTGCTAATGACAGTGAAAGTGTCCTCCACAATGCCTCAGTTTAATAAAGAATAAGCCATCCTTTCAAAAATTAATGTGTCTTGCAAAATGAGCCTTTCTTTTAACACCCTTTTCTCGCCATATACCTTTAAAGTCTTTCTGCTCGGGTTTTCTGTGCAAGGACACTGCCGTAAACCTGTTTTGCTCTATTATACTCTTAATTTAATATGTACACTACTTTTCAAAAGTTTGGGGTCTGTCAAGTTTTTAAAATGTTTTTGAAACCTCTCTAATGCTCACCAAAGCTGCATTTATTGATCAAAAATACAGTAAGAACAGTACTATTGTGAAATAAGTTTTCTATTTTAAATATATTTAAATGCCATTTATTCTAGCATCATTACTCCAGTCTTTAGTGTCACATGATCCTTTAGAAATCATTTCAAGAAACAGACATTTTTTCTGTTTAATATTTTGATGGAAACTGAGAGACATTTCTTTCAGTATTCTATGAATAGAAAGTTCAAAAGAACATAATTTATTTGAAATTGAAATCTTTGTAGCATTATAATAGTCTTATTCTGTCACTTTTGATCAATTTAATGCAGCCTTGCTGATTAAAGGTATTAACTTCCTTCAGAAAACATTTTTGAACTGTACTGTAAATGTATGTTACACCTATACAGATCTATCACTTGCAGTACGTAAAATATAATCTAAATCTAAAAATGATTGTAACTTGGTATTATTGGAAGTGATATTCCCAATGACATCCCATGGCATCCCCATCCATCATGAGCCCACTGTCTAGAAGACAGCTCACAGATACAAGCACACTTTAGGATTGAATTGGTTTCTGTGCTGCACCTACTGTATGACATTTTTATTGTCATTTTAACAGAAGTGGGTTTAATCCAAAGCAACGTTTTCTTTGGTGCAACATTCCCCTGGAGCTGTCTCGGGTTAATTGCCCTGCTCCGGGAAATTGGGATCAGGGTATGAAGTAACTCCCTAGTGCATGGATGGCTCATTCCATGGTTTGAACCAATGACCTCTAGGTAGTGAGCTCATCACACACAAGGTCACATGGGATCTATGCAGGGCAGCGAGTTATTACCAGGGTTTCTTACCTTCTGATTTGCTTGATTAATCTTTCATTGTTTCACTTAAACTTAAACTCTTTGAAGGCCCTGTCATCTCTTTTTCATCTTTCTTTCTCGTTCTGACGTGCTGCGCTATGGGGTTAGGAATATATCCGTCGGCAGTTAGAAGAAGAGCAAAGGCAGCTGGAGATTCTTCAACAGCAGCTTCTCCAAGAACAAGCTCTTCTGCTGGTAAACATTTCCACTATCACCTTTAAAGTACTTCCTTTCTTTTCATCTTCTGCACTTATGGCATCTGTCGGTCCCTAGTGCACTCAGAGAGAGTATCGATTGTGCGAATTGATCTGGGGCAGCTCTGTTTGTTATTGCTCAGTTCTTTCGGAAATTAGACTCAGGATCCACAGCTATCAGGACATCGGTGGGATTAACTTATAGATCTGTTGAGATCTTCCTAACATCTGATAGCCTCCAGTTATTTTTAGGGAGTACAAAAATCTGACCCGGTCAGGATTATTTTGTCTCATGTGGAGCATCTGCTCCATATGTCCCTCAAATCTTGCTCTTTTCCCCTCATTCTCTCTCGTTCTCTGTTGTGTCTAGGAATATAAACGGAAGCAGCTGGAGGAGCAGCGTCAGGCCGAACGGTTGCAGCGGCAGCTTCAGCAGGAGAGGGCTTACCTGGTCTCACTGCAGCAACAGCAACAAGAGCCACGGCCTGCAGACAAAAAACAACTGTACCACTACAAAGACTCTGTCAACCCCACTGACAAACCAGCCTGGGCCAAAGAGGTACAAAAACATCTGGTTAGGACCCTTACTTGATTACTTCTATCTAGGGTTGTGTGAGAATATCCATTTTCTGATTAATCAGTCTTCCATTATTGAGTCATAAAATCCTGAATGTGAGTTTGCAATTAAAAGAAAGTATACCACTCAAACAATGGCAAGAAATGTCTTTTTTAGTTGTCTTCATTGACTGCATGCAAAAACTAGTTAGTTATTTTAATGAATAGATTGGGTAGTTACTGGTTTCAATCTGAAATACTGCCCTGTATAATTTACAGCATTAACAGAGAGACAATAGCCCTCATTTATCAAAAGTGCGTACACCAAAGCTCAGGAGGTGGTCTACGCACGTTTGAGTTAGTGCGGAGCTGCGCATTAAAACAATTCCTAACACCACAAAACGCACTGACAAACTAAAAGATATGATATATTATAACCCACTGTAAAACAACAACAACAACAAAGTAAATATAACTTTCAGTGTTTATTTTTGTGCAACATTGTCTTCAATGTTTAATTCATGAGATTTTACCAAAGCATTTGATTTGTAAGCATATGTATTTCTTCAGTCGCGAGCCTGTGCGCTTTACCTGACGTTTGCGCACGGACTGGGTTCAGTAATGAAAGGCTTTCAATGACCAAAAAATAATTCAGAATGACAAAATAATAAAAATGACATTATTTTTCTTTTAAATAATAATAACGACATTCTTCTTCTGAATAACAATAAGCGTCATTAATAATAAAAATCATAAAAATAAGAAGATCTTCAGTGCCGACTGCCGAGACTCGCCTCTTTGTGGCGATCTTTAGATCTGACCACTTTTGTTTCACCTACATTAAAAAAGAAAACTCATGCTTAACTTGATCACTAGCCTATTGGTCTAAGCAATAAAACATTCTTAACTCTGCTGGAGTGCGCGTCTCAACCCCCACATTATTAACAGAACTCGTAATTTAGGTTGAATTAATCCCTACTTTTATCCATTTTAACCTTTAATCCCACTCTTTAAACTCCTAAATAAAACAGTTTTGTTTCTTTACATTTCCCTGCTGATGGTCATGGTCTCGATATCCACATCGGAGAGGTTTCTCTTCTTTGCCGTCTTCCGTGTGTCCATGGCGTAAAATGAGGGCGTGGGGACTTGAATATTTAGAGGCGTGTTATTCTAATGATGATCGTTTTCAGCAGCGGCATTTATCAAGGACAGGTATTGTGTACACCAGGATTTCAAAGGTACGCACAGTTTCATAAATCAGGCGGTGAGAGGAGTGTAAGCATAATCTTACGCCAACATATACGCCCGTTTCTACGCAAGAATGATAAATGAGGGCCAATGTCTTTTATATGCAAGTGAAATTGAAATATATCCAAATTAATCAGAATCTAATACAGTTTAGCACTGAATCGAGTGCTTATTAATCTGAAACCATCTGAATCGATACCTAGCCTTTTTGCTCTTTATCAAGATTCTATACTCACTGATAGTAGACATTGTCAGACATTGTGTCATTTGTTCTTACATTTTGCTTCCTGTGAATAACTTTTCCATTGGTTTTCAGAATCCACTGGATGCTTTTTGGTTTATCGTGCTATGAAGCGGCCCTCCTTGCATCCTCAGTTTTGTGGGTCATTTTCTGAACGGTTTTATTGTGCTTATCTGAACACAGGTGATGGAGAGAGCTCAGAGTAACTCCCCTCGAATCCCTCCCAAGAAGCACCATTCGTTTAACAGTCCTGGAGAAAAACGTGTCGGCCATCTTGTCCCTGCTGACCAGATACCCCTTAATCAGCCCACGAGACCCCCCTCCTACCCAGCAGCCTCCTACTCAAGAGAGATGGAGCTGGCCGAGCCTCAGCTCAGGATAGTCAGTGGGCCGAACGTTCCTAGAATCCGTGTGTCTTGCGAGCCAGATCCGTCCCAGCTGCTCAGGATGGCCCAGCAGGAGCAAGAGTCCCGGGTCCGCAATCCCGGTCGCTCCAGCAAAGGGCTGAAATTGAGAGAGACTTATACGTCTCAAAGGTCTGCCTCCGCTAGCATGACTCCTTTTTTTCGCCATGACCTAGGCGCTTACCGATCTGGTCATGGTGTATTAAAGATTTAATGTGGGAACTGGGAAAAGATATTTTTTCCAAATTTCTATCGGGGCATTTGGATGATCACTTCTGGAATGCCTTGTCTCTGTTTTTTCTCTTGTTCTCCGGGTGAACGTGTTCACATCTCCCAGTTAGTGTGGTGGATTTTCTTCAGACAGCTTCTGCTCTCGCTGTCGTCTTGTTCTAATTTCCCGTAATCTTCTCTTTGATCTCACCTATCGCTCCTTTTCTTCTTACAGAAAGCTGATTACAGAGGAGCAGGGGTTTGTGGGGCGAAGATGAGAGAGGTTTGGATGTGTTGGGCAACAAGAGTAGCATTAGACCAGTGGTTCTCAACCTATTTGACTCCAAAAATCTTTCATTATCAAAGACAATACAAAAGGCCCCCAAAATATTTCTGATCCTTTTACCATAATGGCAGATCTGCTAATTTCAGAAACTGTTGACAGAGTGTCAATATATTTACATAAATGAAATAATTATAAATCATTACATTTCATAATCCCAATAACCTAATTTTCTTAATGTGTAAAGTTTGTATTGTCTTATATTTTTAACTAATTTTTGCTTCCCCCTTGGAAGTGTGCTGAGGCCCCTTAGTGTGTCCTGGCCCCCCTGGTTGAGAACCTGTGCTTTAGGCATTTTTACAATTATAAAGGATTGTTGATAAGGGGTGGTGTGTTACTTGTAGACAGATTGTGCTCTGAAGACTGTCTCTGAGTCATTTCAGATCCAAACCTCCCTTCATTCTCAGAGAAGAAATGAACATGGGTTTCTCACTAACATGGCTTTTTCTGTCTCATTGGACACTTGACGTCTAGATTAGCCATAAGCGTTTCTTTTCATGTCTGGAAATGCTTGTGAATGGTGCATGACAGTTTTTGAGGCTTGTTTGAATTTGAGTCAGCTAGAAACAGCTACTTTTCAGCATCTCCTTTAATATACTGGACGTAATGGACTAAAGGTTTCCTTTCTGTCTTTAACTTGATGATATTTCTTTTTCTGTCATTTAGTTGTATGTTTCTTCTTTGCTTATGGAGTCATTTCGATCGGGCTTGTGGAAGCGAACAAAAGATTATCTACAGTCAAGCTCAGGGAACCGGTCTAAAAATATCTAAAATGTCTTATAATGAGGCCGTCTCTTGAATTTAGGACAAGCGGATTTTGACAAAGATTGAAAAACAATCTCGGGTGATTATGTGAATGGGAAAGATGAATAAGAGGAAGTCTCTGTACAACCTTCTTAAATTACTAGGTCTCATCACCATGTTATTAGCTGTTCTTATTATATAAAGTAAACTAATTTGTGTTGATTTTAAATTTTTAATTAGCTTATGCAAATGCTCTGAATTACCACCTTTAGCTACAAAAAATTCATACTAAAAACCAGGGTTTATTTGGGGTTTAGAATTAGATTCGATAATTCAATGTCAACAGTTCACAATCTAATCATTTATTTAGAAAATATTAGCTATTTTTTTGTTGGTAATTAATGGATTCAGTTCCTTTTGTGCATGTAGTTAAATATGTGTACATATATACTACTGTTCAATAGTTTGGGAATTAAAAAAACATAATAATTCAGCAAGGATGCGTTAAATTGATCAAAAGAAATACAGGATATTAGAATGAAATATAAAGGATTGTGTGACACTGAAGACTGTAATGATGCAAAAACGTCAAGAATAAATTACGTTTTAAAATATATTGAAATAGAGAAGTTATTTTAAAAAGTAATATTTCATAATACAATACAAATAATATAACAGTTATAACAACAATTTTTATTTTATTTTTTATTCAAATAAATGTAGCCTTTATGTAGCCTAGTGTAGATCCTACGGTGTCTCATAATATCTACTTCGTAGTTTGCAGTCCATTCTGACTCCCAAGCAAAGAGGAAACCGATTGGTTGTGAAAAGTTGCATTGACATTAACATCCTCTCTGTCTGTCAGGTTGAGGAACGTTCCAAGCTGAACCGCCAGAGCTCTCCGGCTCTCCAGCACAAAGTGGCCAACCGCATTTCTGATCCCTCCCTGCCTCCTCGCTCAGAGTCCTTCAGCAGTGGAGGCATACAGCAGGCCCGGACGCCTCCCATGCATCGCCCGGTAGAGCCTCAGGTACTACTCGACCTCCTGACCTGTCTTAACAGATTTCAGATGTGTTGTGAAAAACACTGACCTCAAAGTTCTTAACTCAGATGGCGCACCTAGTTTCGGTGAAGTCCCATGGCTCCTCCATGACAGGATCCCAGTCTCTTCATGATCAGTCCTCTCAGGCCGTCTCAGCCTTCCAAGAGGGTCTGTCGCCTCACCGACCCCCGGTGCCTCGCCAGAACTCTGACCCTACGTCAGAAACCCCGGCCCCACCACCTCGCGTCACCAGCCGAGATGACAAGTTTGACCGCAGCTCTTGGCTGAGACAGGAAGATGATGTCCCTCCAAAGGTGATAATCTGGGATGAAATGTGTTGAATCTGAAGCAGTGGTTCTCAACTGGTGTATCACAGGTCTTTTCTGATTGGGTCTCAGAAAACGACAAAACTTGAATATGATTAATAATAAAATGTAACTGATCATATAATCGAGCATAGTTAGGACTATGCTAATTTAATAGGCTTGTCAACTTAATAAAGGAAGGAGAAACACCTTTTATATATTTTGTCAAAAGCTATGTACCTAGTCAAACTCTACAATATTTTGGCACAATTATTGTAAAAATGTAAGTACATTAAATATGGGTTCACTTAAAACAAAAGTAAACATGGTTTGAGCCATTTTTATAATTTTTTCCCATATTTTATTTATTTTGTCATATTCATCCTTTCTCATTTAAATAATATAAAAAAACTATTTAAACTAAAAACTACTTTTATATTAAATAAATAAAAAAACTTGATGTCCATTAGTAAAAGTTCTAGAAAATTGAGGCGCTTACACGGATGTCATAATATGTACTTGTTTACTGCATTCTTTTAAGATAAACACAAAACAGTGTTTTTCTCAGTATTTATATTAAATTAAATAATTATTATTCTTCAACAAAAAAAGTTACAACACTGTCCCAATGTCAAATCTTGTTCCTGAACCAAAACCAGGTTGAGATCCACTGCTAACTAAATGTGATATAGGATTAAAAAAAATCAAAGCCTATATTAAAAAAAAAAAATCTCAAGTTCATCTTAGTAAATTTGACATCTGTTAACATGCTTCAGGTACCCCAAAGGACCACTTCCATATCCCCTGCGCTGGTGAGAAAAAATTCTCCTGGGAATGGACCAGGTGG
This sequence comes from Chrosomus eos, assembly GCA_036326025.1. Taxonomy (NCBI): domain Eukaryota; kingdom Metazoa; phylum Chordata; class Actinopteri; order Cypriniformes; family Leuciscidae; genus Chrosomus; species Chrosomus eos. The sequence continues at coordinate 11,804,240 of CM070840.1, forward strand.
ACTGGGACCAAGAACTGGAGCGCATCTGATCCGAGCCAGGTATATACTGTACATCCCACACACTTTTCACTAACTTGTATACATATATTATTTGTATTTACTTATCTTGACATCTTAACCCCTTTAACTGTAACTGCTAGTAGTAAGTTAATCAGTCTTCTATGATCGAAATGTCAAACTTCACATCTTCCTTGTGTCCTACCATTGCCACAGTAACCCAGACCTGCGTATTTCCATGGAGTTGGCTCCCCAGAGAACCAGCAGCGGGAGTTCTTCCAGTTCTAGTACGCCCAGCTCTCAGGGCGGCTCCAGTGAGAGGAACCGGGTGGGAGGTGAGAGACCCTCTGGAATATTCTCTCAGCACAGCCTCTCCACACCAATCCTTGACGTTCAATTGTCTTCACAGGCTCCAGTAAACCTGAGGGATCTCCATCAGTGTCCCAAGAATCCAAACCCAAAAACCAGGAGGAGAACAGGGAGGTGACCAGACCCAGCCGACCAGCGGTGAGAAACACAGTTCCCAAAATATATCATCAAAGTGTAACTGTGCTTCAAATGTTTCTGCTCTAAAAGGGGAGGTTTCCAAGTACAAGATAAGCCTAAAATGAAAATATCTAACACTTCACCAACAACTTTTTTAGACTTCTTAAGCTAAATCTCTTCTAAAAATCTGCACTGTTTTCCCAATAACTCATGGTGTTCTTTCTAAATTGATTTACCATTAAAGACTCCATTAAATCGAAATTGTCAATGTAACAAACTTTTCTTTTTCTGCAAAGTACATTCATTAAAAGTGTCAAGCTATTTTATGGGGTCTTTAATATATCACCAGTAAATCAAATCTCATTTGAGGTAACCTACTCATAACCTTCAGCTATATGATGTTCACAATTTTCCTCAGAGTTCAAATAAATACTGTGCCGCTTTGTGTTACTAACCATTTTCTCATTTAACATTTTGTCTAATCCGTTCAATTGTTCCTCCACCCTCGATTCTCTATTGTCAATTGCTTTTCTCCAGAGTTATAAGAAAGCCGTAGATGAGGTTAGTGACATCTTCTCACTTCATCTCTCTCTGTCCATTTTCGTGCTTCTTACATTCAAGCGCTTGTTCGCTGCCTGTCTCATCTATTTCTGTCACTCGCCCTCTGAAGTCTTCAATCGTTCTCTCATCAATATTTCACACCATCTCTCATTGCTTAACTCCCCTCCAATCTTTCTGTCTGTCGGTCTCCTTCACAGCTTCAGACGCCGTGTCAGTCACCATCATTAGCTGCACTTTTCTCCATCGCACCAATTTGTCACAGTCGTTCACAGTGTCCGTAATCCTTGACACCATCTCAGAGTTTTCACTGTTACCTAGACAACAGCTGTTTTAGGCCAAGGAAAGAGGATTTTGTTTAAAACTTTGTTTAAAAAAAGGACCCTGCAATTATTTATCTTATTGAAGTGTTTTTTTTGTGTAGTCGTTTAAGAATGTTAACTTTAATTGACTTCAATCAGTAGACCTTACAATTAATTTGTTATGAAACGAAAACAAGGCAGTGAGGGATGAAAGTACAGAGCATTCAATGGTTTCTCAAGCAAAACATTTTTTATGGGAATTGTAATTATCATTCATACATAGTCGTATTCAGAGCAAACAGACGAGCGAAACAGATTTGTGCAAACTATTTGTAGAACCATTCTTGTCTCATTCATTGGGTAAATGAATGGATTACTTTAATGATGCCTTTACTACCTTTCTGGGGCTTGAAAGTAGTAGTTGCATAGTAGGAAATGTATTTATGTAAATTGATGCGACAAATTCTGTATGAAATTCTGTGAAAATCATTCTTGTGTAAATTGTTGCAATGTCACTGCGAACGGACAAGCTAATCGAAAGTTGTTTAAATTTTCCATAAAAAGTATTCTTTAAAGGGCACCTATTATGGCATTTAAAATGTTCCTAATATTGTTCTGGGAGTCCCCAACAACAGTTTTACACGCATGCAATGACAAAAAACACTTTTGTTGTCTTATAATATGCATTTATTTTTACCTGATTTGCTCACCGACTCCCATATGAATCGTTTAGCGAGTCATTTTTCCAAACCCCGCCCTTGCGTGATCCTAATCTGCGGTGATATGTTAGCTACCATAGCCCAAAGTTTAGTGGTAAAAGCACATTCAGTCTTTGTTTGCGTTAGCCCAATGCATAAACATATTGATAATGCAGTACTAAGAGGTAACGTTATAGCTATATTCTTTATGACAACTCCATTAACAACGACAAACACTTCACATATTTCAATACAACTGACGACCTATGTGCTGTGCATACACAACACACACATACTTATTGAGCATGATACATAAAACATAAAAGCAACAATTAATATTAATAATACTTACAGTTTGTGATTCGGAGAAGGAAGCTGATCCAAATAAACTCGGTACTAAACCTTCCTTCAGTATCAGACGGCTCGCGAATCCATACTTTATAGCATTTAGGTTTGTGAAGCAATCATCTTCAAAATTACGCGAACACAGAACAAGGTTCGGGCTATACTTCTGTGGTATAGTTGTATATATGAACACAGAACAAGGTTCGGGCTATACTTCTGTGGTATAGTTGTATATATGAACTGTAGCCACTTAGTCTTCAAATGCTCCTCACTGGGCAGATGAAAAAAGTTTGCTTTTGCGTTGCACTTCAAAACAGCGTCTCGACATGTTAGTTTCCCCTGGCGTCTCCGACAGGGTTGCCAGGTCTGCACAACAAAACCAGCCCAATTGCTCATCAAAACTAACCCAATCACGGCCAAAAATAGTCAAATAGCGTTCCCTGGTGTTTCCCCAATAACAATCATGTTCCAGTGGGTAAAACAATCGCATCAACCCGCGTGCACTACACAAACAACCCGTGGAAACAGTGCAGGCATACGGACCTGGCAACACTGGTCTCCGAACGCAATAAGTGGGCGTATCTTATTCAAATAACTTGTCAAGTTGACGTCAACTAGACAAAGGAAAAGCATCGTTCGTCTATCGATTCATATCAGCGACTCAGAGTCGACTCTTACTTTTGAGAGACAATAACTTTGTATACGGTGAACTTTCATGTTTAAAACTTTGCAGGATGTTTTTGCTCACTTAGATCTATGTTACACACTACATGAAGGGCAATTATCAAAAATCCATAATAGGTACCCTTTAATTGTAATGCATTAAATTCAGTGCGATCACACAAGCAAAATAAACTTCTTTAAATTGTTGGTAAAACTATTCAGATCAATCTAAGCTGATATTTAGGAGTTTCTGTGTAATTTGTCCATAAACCCATTTTTGCATTTATTGTCACATTCTGTTCAATGCATCAGTTTATATAAGAATGATTTAGTGAACAGTTTGCACAGAAATTGGTTCAGCTCATGTTTCATGAATCAGATACAATATAATTTTAGTTCTAGATAATGTAAAAAAAAATAGCATACAATGTTTCCTGGGTTTTGTGACCACTGGATAGACATTATTTTATAATCAGCTGCTCAGGTACTCAACAGTTTGACACATTGAATGTACTGTACTTCTATTCATCAACCTTTTTTTCATTTGTGTCAAATTAAAAATGAAGTAAGCTTGCATTTTGCTCAAGATTGTTTACAGCATCACACTCCAGGTTTTAGGTTGCACATTCAGTCAAAACTGGAAATTAGCATCTCTTTCCAGCATCATTGTTTAAATATAAGAGCACAAGAGTTGACTTGTGGTTTCTCAATGACGTTTTCTCTCTATCTGGCTGCCTGGTGGCCTGTCAACAGGAGGAGCTGGTAAGACGGGCACAGAGCTGGAGCTGCTGACTCTTACTAACCTTCTGCATGCAGGGCACAGGCCTCAAAACAACCCCTAGTTCTGCTTCAGTTCTTCAATCTTCTTGTCTATTATTTCTGACTTGTGCACGTGATGGTTTATACAGTTGTGCATCATTCTCCGAAATGATGGCGGATGTTTTATCTCACCTTCAGAGTTTATTTGTAAAGCTTTATAAAATGTTTTACTTGATTTTCCTAATGTAATGGTTTGTTTACTTCTTTGTTTCTAAATGTGCAAAATGAAGTTTATCGTCATGACTTCTACTAACGGATAAATTGTTGTAGCATATGCTCTTCACAGGCTTAAAACATGAAATGCTGTTTACATTTTGGTGGATTTATTGTTCGCTGGTGATCAAATCAAGCAGATCGAGGAATGAATAAAACCTTATATGTCGTCTTTTTGTCTTTTTCTCCCTTCTCTGATCATTCCATGCTCAGGACCTCACTGCTCTGGCCAAAGAACTCCGCGAGCTGCGAACCAATGAGGAAACAAACCGGCCACCCAGGAAAGTGACAGATTATTCCTCATCCAGTGATGAATCAGAAAGCAGTGAGGATGAGGATGGAGAAGGCGGGGCTCATGATGGAACGGTCCCTGTTAGTGATATTCCACGCATTATGTGAGTGTTTCAGTTGTTTTAGTTAACAGTAACACTGGTCGGGTTTCTTTGAGTCCATGCTTTTGTACTTTCAAATGTTGACAAATTATTTGTTAGCTGATACACATTAATATACAGTCTTTTGCTCAGGGCCTCATTAAAAAGTTTTTGTGCAATTAAATTCTCTCCTGAATGAGAATGTTCTCTTTCCTCAACTCCTTTACGCTACATACACACTATAATACTGTCTGCTATTTTTTAATTAGTATATAAAAATATGTAACAATAAACATTTCAAACAATATTATTGTTGGCAGATAACCTTATCAGGTTGAATATTAAATATCAGAAAGTGGCGTCCAATTAAGGTTATTTTGCATTTTATGCGAATGCATTTTGTGAAGTTAATTTGAGAAAAGAAATATTAACTTTTGAGAGTTTTAGTAGAGTTAGGAAAAAGATGAACGATGATATTATGTATTGTTTATTTGACACATGGACAATAAGGTAAAATCAGTTGCATTGTGAGAAACAATACCCAGCACAGAATGCTTTGTGCACATTTTTCCAAATGTAGTAAGTTATTAGGATTCATTGCATACAGAAAATGTGCATACTGTGCACTGTATACATAAACAGCAGGAATAGAGTAGTATGCTGGTATTTCTAAATGTCTAATTCAACACAGAAAAGTAAGTGTCTTTGCCAACCATTTCAGTCTGTCTTTACAATGTCTTAAAGGTGCAGTATGTAATATTGACAGCTAGTGGTTGAAATGGGTACTGCAATTCAAAATATTAAAGAGGGTTGTTTCTCCAGTTTTAGAACACTACAGGAATGAGCGCAATTGACAATGGTAGGCGATGAGCCTTGCACTGAAAGTTGATGAGTTTTAATTTGCCTCTGGTCATAGAGCTTTTTAGATGGATGCTGAGGCTTTTTAAGAATCTTCGATCTCTGACCTAGTTTGTTTGCTGGCTTCCATGGCTACAATATGCTGTTTTCCACCATTTGGCAACCCAGGGTGTTTAAATACTATTGGGTAAATTGGCAGCGGGCGAGATCACACAGACCGAAACAAAACACGTGGAACGCACTTTTCAAAGTAGAAGAATAACTGGCTGTAGCATTGTTTTTCAGAGAAATTATGGTGTTTTTGTGCTTTAGTGCAGTCAAAAAATGATATACAGCACCTTTAAAGAAAGCATCATCATTTATAGAAGTCATTTATGTGTATTTTTGTCCTATTCTCCCAACAGGCCTTCTGCTGGCCAGGGTGGCACTGACTCACTGGGCAACCTGGAGGATTCTCATGCCAATGATTCATTTGGTAAAAATTCACAAGACGGCACCCTGATGATGCGAGAGGTAGGTGCACCTACCTAGACGGGTTCCGTTCCTGGTTAGCAAAAACTCCTACACTCATTCCTCTAGTGTGTCACACTTTTATTTCTCTTTCAGTTTACCAACTCATGTTTGTTTTTGCCTTGGTTAAGCCTTGTTTTATCGGCTTATATTTTGGTATTTCTTTCACCTTCTTCTGATTTCTCCAACAAAATCTCTGATCAAGCTTGTCGCACACTTGCTGACAGAGGCACACCCAGTGCATTTCCCGAATATCTCTGCAAGATGGCTTAGCCACGGACTCCAGTAGTGTAGCCCTACTCCTCTTTCTGTTCCTCTCTGCAGACGTTTGGGGAAAGAAAGCTCGGTCATGCCGAGAGCAATGGTTTCCCCGGTAACTTCAATCTGCCCGATCTAGTGCAGGAAAGCCACTCGCCTGGCGAGGGCCCTGGGCGGCATTCTAGTGGGCTGGACCTGGACTCTGTGGCTGAAGTAGGTGACGGACAAGCCTGTTAGAGCCACCCTGCACTCCAACCCTCAAATTTCTAACCCGACACATCTAATCCATCCCCATTCAATTCAGATGCACATATTTATCTGGTTGTAGATTCACTGAAGCCCAGATCTCTTTATAATTCACGTTTATTTCCTTGTTTTTATTTGTTTGTTTCATATTTATTCTCTTTATTTAATTTGCTATCATTTTAACCTCACATTTTTAAACATATAGGACAGTCAATATAATGCTTTCTCCCCTTTGTCTCATTTTCCCTTCTCGTAAGTGCCCTGATTTTGTGCTTTTACTTCAAAAAATTATTTTATTAATCAGTATTTTTCTTAAAAAATATATCTAAACGTCCTTTTAAGAAGATTAATTCACTGTTGTAATATTTCAAATACACAACAGTTTAAAAGTTTGGGGTTGGAAAGATTTTTAATGATTTTGGAAGTCTCTTATGCCCACCAAGGCTGCATTTATTTGATCATAAATAAAGTAAAAACCGTAATGTTGTGAAATATTATTACAATTTAAAATAACTATTTTCTTTGTTGATATATTTTTAAATATAATTTATTCCTGTGATCAAAGCTGCATTTTCAGCATCATTACTCCAGTCTTAAGTGTCACGTGATCCTTCAGAAATCATTCTAATATGCTGATTTGGTGCTTTTTTATAATCAATGTTGAAAACAGTTGTAAAAAGTATTAACATTTATAAACGGTATTTTTTATTCAGGATTCTTTGATAAATATATCGTTCAAAAGAACAGCATTTATTTAAAATAGAAATCGTTTGTAACATTAATATATTTACAGTTGCTTCTGATCAATCTAATGTGTTCTTGCTGAATAAAAGTATTAATATCTTTTATCTTTCATGAAAAATAAAAGTCTTACAGATCCCAAACTTTTGGACAGTAAGGTAGATCTTGGAATAAATCTGTAAGAAAACACACACACATGCACAAATATATATAAACAAGACAAAATACTGATTATGTAAATAAACTTTTGCACTGCTTGCTTTTCCTGCTAACATTTTACAATAAATGGAGCTTTCTAACTGCAGTCAATCATTAAATGAGACATTTTGTATGGTTTGTGGATGCTTGTTTCTCACATCCTGGTTCTCCATGTTGGCAGTTTGGGATGGGGAGTGGATCCAAAGCTTCCTTCACACCTTTTGTGGATCCACGAGTGTATCAGACCTCCCCCACAGAGGACGATGAGGACAACCCTGCCTCAGGTGACTTATCCACCTCTTATACCCCTTGTTCACTTTAATAGTTACAGTGCTGGTGTTCTTTTCATCAGTGGAAATGGTCAAAATTGGGCACCAGATAAATCAGAGATTGGCACTAACAAAAAGGGGCACTAATGTGTCACATACTTGATATATGATGAGCACTCAACAAAATCCTACTGCAAAGAAAAACCGTCAGTGATTATGATGTTTTTATTTGGCGACAGCTCATTTTGCAGATGAACTCATGCGACAGGAACAGGAACAAGCTCGATTGAATGAGGCTCGGAAAATTTCTGTTGTCAACGTCAATCCCACCAATATCCGGCCACACAGCGACACGCCGGAAATCCGCAAGTACAAAAAGCGCTTCAACTCTGAGATCCTGTGTGCTGCATTATGGGGTGAGTCCAAACTCAGGCTGGTTTATCGACTTTTTTCTTACTTTATACTCAACATCTGTTCCTAATTGAGATCAGCATAAATGCCTTCATATCACTTGAACTCTTGTTTTTGATCGTTGTAGGAGTGAACCTGCTGGTAGGAACAGAAAATGGACTCATGTTACTAGATCGCAGTGGTCAAGGCAAAGTCTACAATCTGATCAACCGCAGGCGTTTTCAACAGATGGAGGTTCTGGAGGGTCTCAATGTCCTGGTCACCATATCAGGTGAGCTCATTATCAACTCTCCATTTGACTGGACAAAGATCTGTTTTGTTAGATCTCTGTATTTTCTGTATGTAATGAGAGGTTCATAATTCCTCTTTTATTTTCACAGGCAAAAAGAATAAACTGAGGGTCTATTATCTGTCATGGCTCAGAAACAGGATACTTCACAATGACCCTGAGGTAGAAAAAAAACAAGGATGGATCACTGTTGGTGACCTAGAGGGTTGTGTCCATTATAAAGTCGGTATGTCCTTTGGTCAATTTGGCCAAGTTGTTTTTATACCTAAATCTGTCTGTCTGTCTGTCTGTCTGTCTGTCTGTCTGTCTGTCTCTATTTATTTATTTATTTATTTATTTGTCTGTCGATCATCTATCTATTTGTCTGTCTTTCTGTCTCTCAATCATCTATCTATCTATTTGTCTGTGTCTGTCTGAAAAAAAATTACATCCTAATAATATTTTCACATGTATTTGTTGTTCAACAGTCAAATATGAGAGGATTAAGTTCTTGGTGATTGCATTGAAGAATGCAGTGGAGATTTATGCCTGGGCTCCCAAACCATACCACAAATTCATGGCTTTTAAGGTGAGACGGACGTCCGGTCCAGTGTGATCCTCTTTAAGAAAGAGCATTTATGTGATCATTTTAACCAAACTGCCCTGAGTTTAATTCTCAGTCCTATTTTCTTCTAAAGTAATACAGAGCATGAAATGTGCAAATTAGGTAGCTATTTTAGTACTATAGTGCCTAGAGCACATTTCTCTGTGAGTGTCATTGTTTAAAGTCCCTGAGTAGCTTGTTCGTCATGTTTTCAGTATCTCTTCTGTCTCTCCAAAGTCTTTCACAGAACTTCAGCACAAGCCTCTGCTTGTAGACCTGACGGTGGAGGAGGGTCAGAGGTTAAAGGTTATCTATGGCTCCAGCGTTGGTTTTCACGTGATAGATGTCGACTCTGGGAATCCATACGATATCTACATTCCATCCCACGTAAGTGACAACAGGCCGAGCGGAGGCAGCTCTCCTTAACCTGATTCCAAGGGACTTTAAATAGGACGACTCCTCCCCGGGGACACTGGCATGCACTATAGTGTTGATGTCTGTATCACATATGTCCTTTAATTACAGACAGGGTCCAAATTTAACACTCAATCCAAATGCAAGTTAAGAATCGGCTTTGGTGAGAAAAATATTATTCTTTCCAGTTGGATGGTAACTTTCCAGGGACTGCAACAAATATATTGTTTGTTTAATACATAATACGTATTAATTGTCTGACATGAGTCTAACCCTTACTAGTTAAATAAATTATATATATATAAATATATATTTCTTTAAGGCAATATTAAAGACATCTGGTGCAACTTAGTTCTTCTAACATATTGATTCTCTGAGAAATGTATCATAAGTTTACCAGCATCATTTATTATCAGAAATAATAAACATACGTTTTTCTGGATGACTGCAAAAAACTGTGAAGATAAAAAAAAGCCTAAAATATAGGAAAACTAAAACATGATGCGTTTACTTTTTCGCGGAAATTCGGAGACCGGCTGATTTATTTGATGCTACCACAATGACCTATAATTCGTCACAAATGTATTAATTAATATATTCATATAAATATAGATTAATAAAAAAATTATTTTCATGGTCTAAAATTGACCTGAAATCAACTGGTTTTGCAGAAAGTTAATTTTGGACCCTGATTCCACAGTTTAGAGCAACATGTTTGAATGTTTTGTGTGTAGATGAATGGTTATTCATATATTAGTTGACTAAAATAGATTTCATGAGATTGCAAGAACATGCCATTATTGTTCTAACATTAAGTGTGATAGAAAAGTATCTCCACTGTAAGAGAAAAACATGTCCCCGATCTACGACCTTTGACAAACCAAACATGTACATGAAGCAAAGCAGCCAAACCGTTCCAATGCCCCATGGGTAGCCTGTTAGCAGGGCGCTTTTGGGCTCAGGCGTCGGTGTGGTGGAGTGGAGGGCAGGAGTCTCGATTGTTGCAGCAGTTTCTCGAAGGGAGAAGCTCTGGCCACCCACAGCACGAGACAGTGGAGCAGAAAACATGACTGACGGGGCCGGCCGAGGGGGGTAGAGCGTCATCTAGTGGGGGAATGTTTTGCACTACGGCTCGTTTTTGTCACCCCAAGGCTCATCTGCGCCCACCCCTCCCTTCCCAGATTCAGGGCAGTGTTACCCCTCACGCCATTGTGGTGCTTCCCAAGACCGACGGCATGGAGATGCTTCTGTGTTATGAAGATGAGGGAGTCTATGTGAACACATACGGCAGAATCACTAAAGACGTGGTGCTCCAGTGGGGAGAGATGCCCACCTCTGTTGGTAGGTTTTGGTTGTTTATTTCACACAAAACGCTCCTGTTCTCCTTCTAGAGCCCTGGTGCGAGTGCACCTGACCGTCCCCGACACCCCTCAGAATGAAGCCTCTCTGAATCAGTCCTCTCACACAAACACGCATGTCTCTGTCCACTCATTGCTCTTCTCTCTTTCCTGTCCCTCACTTAACTAGACCGCTTTTCTGCCCATATAATCTGCCCAATGCCGCCCCACCCCACCTCACCTCGGCCCACCTGTACTAAACCCTGACAGAGTGCAATGTTTGTCTGTATGTCTGGCACATCTTGTGTACTGTTTTGTTCACACTGTTAACACAATATATATCTTTGTTATTAATAACCACTTAATCTGATTTCCTTTAAGACCAAAAAACTTTCTGATTTGACCTTGAATCCAATTTTCATACTATTTTTATACTTGGGTGAATGTCAGAAAACATGTCTGGGTCATTTTTCACCTTAAAATCAAAATAAAGAAACAGCATTTTTATTGTAGTATTTGCTTTGATGCTAATTGTTTAATTGTCATGAGGGAAAAAAACACAAACCCAAAACGAAAAAAGAATGAATGTTTCAATTGATTTTTTTCACAATGCAAAGCAACTTGGTGCAAAAATACGCTTGAATTTTTTCATGCAGATTTTTTTTTCTTTTCAAAATGTTTTCATGAGATTTACCCAAAACTAAAAAAAAATCTATTCAGCATATTTAAATAGATTTTTTTAACACTAACTGGGACAAAGAGAACGTCATTCTTGTCGTCTTTATAGATGTAAATATTGGTGTCTTTCAGCTCTTGCTTTGCTACTATCATGCATCCGATATTGTGCCATGTGTCTCTAAAATTAATTTCCAGATTTAATGTTTGTTTGTATGTGTGTTTTCATCTCTCATCCATGAAGAATGTTAATGTTATGATTTAGTTGTCATTTGTTGTCTGATACTGAGGGTTCAGATGTAGACCAGCAGCCGCCCACCCCCTCAGTTCTGAACAAATTAATGTTTCATCCAAATTATGTTCAACTCTACAGTGATTCTGCATTCATAATAACAAAGTAAAATTCATATCTCATGCATTTTCTACACAAGATATCAGCAGCAAAGGAAGTCAAAACAACCAGATCATTATTTTCTCTATGAAGGGCACACAGGAAGTCCTCGAAGAGAGTTGGATTTTAGTTCATTAGTATCCAAAGAGCTCTGGATTTGGATACTAGTTCCTTATGACATCAGTTTCAAAATGAAAGACCAATAATAACCATAATGCTTTAATTTGTGATGCTCAGAAACTGCTGCAATAATGACCTCCTGATGATGTGGGGTGGCTTTGGCAGGCTTGTTTTCATTGGATCTGGGCTAGTTTCAAGTTGCTGTTGGAAGTCAGAAGTCGTTGAGGAACGGGGTGCTGTGATGATGTACTGCATTTGATGTCAGCGCTCTCCTGTCACATGTTTCTTTTGTCTTTTGTATATGTTCGCGTCCTTCCCCCTCCCCTTCTGCAGCCTACATCCACTCCAACCAGATCATGGGCTGGGGAGAGAAAGCCATTGAGATCCGTTCCGTGGAAACGGGACACCTCGACGGAGTTTTCATGCACAAGCGAGCACAGCGACTGAAGTTCCTTTCGGAGAGAAACGATAAAGTATGTCAAGTCACCTTTGTTTATGTAGTGATTTATGTAGTTGCATCTTGCCAACACTGAATTTTTTTTTTGGGTACATTTTAACCGTTTAAAAATTACACGTCACTTTTAAATTATAGGAGTCTTTATGTAGGCTAATGACACGCCACACATTTTGTTTGTCTGGATTTATGAATGTACTCATAATTAAATAAATTGTAATATATTTATAATATAAAATGTATGATATATATATTTTTTTTATTTCAGCTTGTTATACAAGTAATATATATATTTAATAATGTAATTTATAATATAAATTTAATATAAATTTTAATCTGTAATACTTTAAATAAAATATACTAAAATAAATAAGGTGTACACTCATAACCAATTTAAGGAACGTGTGTTATTATGTTTTACTTGATTTTTATTCATGACATATAAACCTTTAGCCACTACGTTTAAACTTTTCTTAAAAATAGTATAAAAGTTTTTCAAAACTTTAAACAAACATGAATACACCGATCATTTTGTGAACATTTGTTAGTGTTTTAAACGCTATTTTCTTTTCTTTTTCTTGATCATGGATGTGTTGTCAATTGATCGGTGGTGCTTTAGTGTCATTGAGAATACTATTGTAGTTTTTATTAATATTTTGAATTAGTTTTTATTTTTATATTTTTCATTTACATTAAAGTTTTAGTAATCTTGTTTTTGTATAGTTATACTGTCTATAGTTTTTATTTGTTTTAATTTGTTATTTTAGTACATTAAGTTAAACTAAATGAAAATGGGAAATTTTGCCTACTAGCTGAAATAAGTTAAGTATATATATATATATATATATATATATATATATATATATATATAATAACTCCTAACTTCTAACAAACAAAAACTGAATGTAGATTATAACAGTTTGCTCTTTTGTGTGAACTATAGGCAGTATAATGAATCCGTTCCTCCGTCTGCAGGTGTTCTTTGCCTCGGTCCGATCAGGAGGCAGCAGCCAAGTTTTCTTCATGACCTTGAACAGAAACTCCATGATGAATTGGTAATTCATTCCCGCCCCTCCCCTGCATTGTATCTGTGGACCTTTTCTACTTCATTGAAAAGTGTGAAAAAAGGAAAGACAGGAAAATCCAGGTGCTCTGGATAATCTGGCAGATGGCAAAAAGACCAAACCCACCTGGGTCCTTCTCAGAAGAGTCAAAGACAAACCCAAAATCCAAAAGCCCCAAAGAACAACAAAGGGTGGCAGAGGAGCACAACCGGTCTGCATTGTTTTATATGGCCCTTTCATTAACATTTGTGGGGTTCTGATGTTTTTGTCCTTATAAATATGTATCTAGATTCTTCTGGACGTGAAGACTGGAATTATGGGAAATCCAACCCACAGAGTAGAGTGAATATTTGTACTGTTAAGACACTTTTTGACACAATAATTTATCACGGTTGAGCTGAACGTCGGTAAACCTCCCTTGCGGGATGAATCCATTGAGCCTGGTTTGTGTGATCAACCCTTTTTCTTTTTTATGTTTCAGCTTGGAATGCACACAGATGTTTGTGTCATGTGGAAATCACTCTAAGTTGTGAATTGAAACTGATATTTAAGACTTGTATGATACTTTATGAAATACCACATTATGTTGGAGCAGACACACTTCGGGCTGTCCACAGAATGCCTTAAAAATGAATTTGCAAAGCTGCTCGTTTTTATTTTTAAGTCCATAATCTATTGATGTGTATGCATTTTTCTGTAATGAAAAGGGAACATGCTAATTTTTTGGATGGAAATTGATGCCTGCTGATATGGACATATAATGAAAATATAAATGATCCTGAATATTAATACTGTGCATTCCTTGTTTTATCCCAAAGCTCTATAGTATTCACATCACATTTGGAGCCTGTGATTTGCGCTGTTTTCCTTGTGCTCAGGGAGATTGTGCTGTAATTCAGAACCTTTTTCGGTTTATTTTAATTGTCTCTGCAACTTATTCATGCATAGTATGGGTATTGTGGGTTAAAGGGATAGTTCACCTTAAAATGCAAATTCACTCATTCAGTCACACACAAAAAAGAGACATTTAGCACAATGTCCAAGCTGCTCTCTTTCATATAATTAAAATGCTATAATACCAAATGCTGCCAAGATCTAAAATGGACAAAAAAGCGTCACAGTAGTACATACAACTTGTGCACTATATTTCTAGTTTCTGAAGCCATATAATGTTTTCTGTGAGGAACAGGCTCAAATGTAAGTCGTCATTCACTAATGAATTATTAAAATCTTACCAGACATCTCTGGTCACTTTACACTTACATTGTATGGAAAATGAACAGCCTGGACATTGACACTAAAGTCAAACAAGTTTTAAAAGGCAATAGGGTGAGTAAATGACAATTTTTGGGTTAACAAATTTCCAGATTTGATTTAAGGATGAAACTGATCAGCAGAGACTATTCTTGAACATTTAACATAAGTCTGAATCCTTCAACTGATTGGTAAATACTACAGAGCTTTGTATTGAAACATAAAAAAGTACATTAAGATTCTGTGAGAGTATGAAAGTTGCTGTGTAAGGTGTGTGTGTGTACATGTGAATGAATGATGAAATGTAATGCTTTCCACCAACAATACAAAAAAGGTAGATATGTTAGCATTAACATACCAGCAATCTCAAATTGTTTTTCGTATCAGGAGTAACACACCACGTGTCATTAGGATAAGAATGTGCTGCAGTTTTGTATTTTTAAGTTTGTTTTCTCATGATTTTCAGCAAAGTGCAATAAAGGCCAAGGGAATCGAGCCTGGTGAGTCAATTGCTCGCCTTTCCTCAAGATGGATCTATAATCTCCAACTGTTTTCTAGAGGGACTTTCACTACCACCCTCTGTAAATATCCACTTCCTTTTTGGAAAATAGTCCTGCCTCCGTAACGAATGCATATGGACTGTGAGGGAACGTTTGATGCTGTATGTGGTTCTGTACGATCCATCTTGTCCTCTGTGTGAATCACATACTGTAAATCGGTGAACGAAGGGTAGTGTTTTACAGAGCTTCCTTTTAGGCTACCTCGTTTCTGTTCACCTGTTGGATCGGTTCAGATTTCTATGTGGGTAATGATGCCGTAAATGAAACTTTGTGAGTGACAATATGAGGCAATATTCATGGTCGTAGTTTGAAGAGGCAAGTATTTATTCTCTGGAATTGTCTTTTTGAAATGCAGCCAGTAGATCAGTGAATTTTCAAGTTTATTCAATTAAAATAGGTCTTTTTAATTGGCGATTAAGTATGTTGTAAAATTAAATTAACATGTTAAAGAAGCCTATGTTGTCATTACATGTAGATTCAGAGTAGAGCGCCTGACAGAAATTTTCAGAAATGGAAGCTTTAAAAAAAAAAAAAAAAAAAATCATGGTGCAATGTCTCGTGCAACAGCCAAATCAAGCCTACACTTCATATTAGGGTGATTCTTCAATTAGGGAATTTTTCAGTAGCCTAGGGTGACATATTTTTCTTTTATTTTCGTCTGTTAATCCTAATGACATATTCAGTTAATTTGGATTATTTGTACTGTTTTTTCTTCTTCAATACTGGTCATTACCACCATCAGATTACTAGGTGTCATTACCGGAATTTTGATTCACCAAAAAAAACAAGCACACGACTGTCACGTTATTTCTACTTGAAAGTTATGGGAAAATATCATAAATATTGTATGGAGCCATTTAAATAACTTACATTTTTTCACGATTTTGTGTACTTGAAAATGCCTCATTGCAGAATCGCCCATTAATAGACTTGAAGTCCTTCCAAACGACATGGCATTTTATTCAAATGGAATCATCAAGTCCTTTATACTTTTATACATTTTCATTACTGTACTGTAAGGGCAATAGAGTGTGAAATTCATTTGACACAACTAGGATCTTTTGAGACTTTGTTTTTTATCCATCAAACTGTGAACTGATTGGATGTGTGTGCAGGTTTGAGTACTTCTGGGATCTTCCCATCCATTTTATCAACACAAATGTAAACTGTGAGGTCGGTTGATTTCTTCATCCTCTCTCACGCACCACCTTCAGTGTGGAAAGTCTTTTGATGTGTGCTTGACCTCATTTTCTTTCGTAATATGGACATTAATACTGTAAGTACATCCTTTATATTTGGGCTGAGCGAGTTTTATTTCTGTATCTCTCTTCATTTTTTGCGTGTATTAAACTCTGAGATTTATAGCACAACCGAGCATTCTGGATATTGGCTGTTATTTTTATGGTTGCTCCATATGGATGTGTGATTGAGTGAGTGTGTGTTAGATTTAAACATGCCATTTTTATGGGATGGGGGGGGGGGGGTGTTAAGCCTGTAAAAACACCAATTAAAGACGTAACATACTGACACTAAAATGAGAAATAGTAAGATTACAAGCATTCTGTTATAGACATTTGAAGCTGAAACTGGGCATATTGTTTTAACAAAATAGGCAAGCTGGAATATTTTATAAATAGATTTTCAAGGCTATTAAACTAGAAATTTTATTCCAAATGTAACTTTAAATGTAGCCTGGACTTTTAAGAGATGATCTCATCCGAATCTGTGCCTAGTGAGTTATATTTTATTGCTTATTATTACATGGTGTAAATCAAACAAAATTACCAAAATCTCCTTCGTGTCATTCAACCGACAAAAGAGCCTCTAAACGGAGTATTTTATGGTCATAAAACCTTTAACAATCCAGTTTTGCTTGATATTCTTATCCAATTTATTTATTGTTTTGTACAGTGCTTAAATGCTGGTTATCTTGTATTCAGAAAGCAGCAGCAGTATTGCATCTTTTTTTAAAGGGATTGTTTTCTTTAGCTGAATTAGTTTGTCTGGAAGAACTATGAAATATATTAGTGTCAGAGATTAATTAAAATGAGTGCTTTATTTTACAACAATTTTTATAAATTGTTGGTTTGTTTTATTTTAATGCGGTATTGTTCAGTGCACATTCCGTTTGAAATAAATTCACCCCTGATAACTGCAAATATGTTTAAATATTTTATATAGGGCTGTTTGTGGATCTATTCTAGTCTTGTTAATCAATACTCAGTGTTTGTTTAAAGAGGAGACCCGAAGAAGACTGCATATCAAAGCAGGTTGAAGAATCGGTCTAGAAAAATTGTTAGCAATAATGATCATTACTGATTTTGTCAGTCTTCATGCAAGACTCTTTTCTACTTTGACTGAAACTCCAGTTTTTATCTTATTCAGATGGAGTCAATCGTTTCTGAATGAGGAGCATGTGAAATAGATCAATGGAAATATTTCAGATTTTGGGAACTCAGCCAGTGTGTGTTCACTTGTCAACCAAAACGGACATTTTCTTTGCCTTTTTTTTTTTAAAATAAATAAATTGACACTTAAAACCAGACCATGTGTGCTGTTTGAATTTTTTTTATAATAAACAACTATATGATATATTTTTGATTTTAATAATCATATGTATATATATTTGTGTTTTGTCAAATCCATGGTAATAAATACTGCAATATTCCATTAAACAACTGGATGGTCAAATTTTATTTTATGGTAACTTTAAGACATTAATTTAAAGGTATATATATATATACCTACCTATATATATAGAGGCTTTATACACACATTTTTCTGTAGTTGTATTAAGTTATATAATGTATATTAACATGGGTATTACACAGGTATTACAGCGTAAATGTGGTTTATGTGTCCATGTAATTGAAATGGCTTAAAAACGTATACTAAACAATTAAATGTTGTATTAAAAAAGCAGAAGGTTTTATGTGATGGGTAGGCCTAGCCTAGGGTTAGTGTAGGGAATAGAATATACAGTTTGTATAGTATAAAAACCATTACGCCTATGGATTGTCCCCGCCCTCATAATGATAGGAGCACCAACGTGTGTGTTTATTCCGCAGATCCTAAGCGCTAAGAGGCACTAAGCATAAGCTTCAGGCACAACCCATCCTCATTTCTGCAGAAGAAGTGGAATCCCGCCCACTGTACGGATGCCGCATTAAAATTGGCCGCGCTTGCGCGTTGACGTTCCTTTTTTTCTTGGAAGTAAGTGCTGCATGGAGCGTGTTTGAATTGTGAACGAAAAATTACACAGAACCTTCTTGACTTGATGTTTATTTTAAAACGCTGTCGGACTTGTAATTCTACGTCATGGCGGTGAACGTAACCGGATCGTCTTGAGTAAACGTGTTACGGCGGTTCTTTGATGCGGCTCTCTATTTTGCAGGCCGCGAGCACGCGCGAGGCCTTTCCTCGAGCGCACTGTTTTAATTGAAAAAGACACCAGTGAGAAACTTTGGGTAACCCGCACGAGACCCGTTTCCCCCACTTTTGTTAGTTACCTTATAGTATGCCAGTCGCGGTCGTTGTTCCAGTGATGTGTGTTTCTATTACTTTGTTATAGGGAAGAATGGGGCGTTAGCCTCTTAGCCGAGTCATTGATCAGCTGCGAAACCACGTTGACATGCGCCACGCGAGTCAGACATACGGTGAACCGTTCGCTTTTCTGTAATCTATGACGTTGGATTAACGAGTTACTCCGTTGATTCTTTTTAGCGAGTCTTTATGGTGAAGGCGTTACAATTTAAGCTAGCTAGCATGTATAGCCTTCTAGTCCATCTGGCCTGTTCGGCGTGGTCATTGTGTTAATTGCGTGCAGAACAACGACCGTAAAGTGTCAAATGTGTCTCTTTAAATATTTTAACGACATGTTTGAAAACAAACAACTGTTAGCTGAAGTTGAATCAAGTTTTGTCGTGTATTTGGCTTGGATTCTATAAGCGGTGAAATTAGAGCAGCATGATGATGCTGCAGGTTTGAGTGCTAATAAAAAAAGTCGATTGATTTGCAATTCGATATAATATATATTATATTTTAATTGAAAACTGCACTTTATCTTCAGTTATTAAAATTGTAAGGCAGTCCTAATGTCTGACTAGCCAACTCGTACAGTGGAAACCTGGCTCATCCGTATGTGACTCATCTATGATGGTATTTTGTGGGATTGAGGCGGCTTACGTTTATAATATAATAATTTCCCCATGTCCTTTATTCCCTCTAGTGCCCCTTGTTTAGATCCCCATCATGGCAGATCCAGATCTTGACTTCACCAGCGGAGATGCCGGGGCTTCTGCCACCTACCCGATGCAGTGCAGCGCCCTGCGCAAGAACGGGTTCGTGGTCCTGAAGGGTCGCCCCTGCAAAATTGTTGAAATGTCTACTTCTAAGACTGGCAAGCATGGTCATGCAAAGGTAATATTTGGATGCCACTCTTTTGCATTGCTGTTTTTAACCTGTGAATGTTAGCATTAAGTACTCGAGTGTCTGTTCCACAGGTTCACATGGTTGGAATTGACATTTTCACAAATAAGAAGTATGAAGATATCTGCCCCTCCACCCACAACATGGATGTGCCTAACACCAAAAGAAATGACTACCAGGTGAGACATGCATGGCTTTGTGTAATTCGAGATTTAATTGTGAAAATGCACTTTTTTTGGAGTACACATCACGACTTGTGTCAAAGTTCTCATGACCCTGTAGCCCAAGCTGTGTGCAATAAAGGCAAAGGCTTTACGTAGTAACTTGTCAGTTTATTTAGAATTCAAATGTCACCATCCTTATGTTATTGATTTGTTCCTGATTGCATTGAACACTGGTCATTAACTAGTTGGACATTTTAATCTGCTAGTTATTGGTGTAGTGAAATCGCCATGTTTTGCATTGCATTTGGAGCAAATTTAAGACGACTTGAGCTCTTAAAAGGGATAGATCACCCAAAAATGAACAATAATATTTTGAAGAATATGGGTAACCAAACCATTAATGGGTTCCATTTTGACTTTCATAGTAGGAAAAAATACACTGTGGAAGTCAATGGTGCCCCACAACCGTTTCGTTACTAACATTCTTCAAAATATCCTTTTTTGTGTTCAGCAGAAGAAATGTAGCCTATACAGGTTCGGAACAACTTGAGGGTGAGTAAATGAAGACAAAATTTACATTTTTCGGTGAACTATCCCTTTAATGTTAGTGCATCCTAAACTGAGATTGTTAGTATCTTTCTAATTTTTTTTTTTTTTTTTTACAACATTATTGGTTCAGTGCCGCTTTTCATACACGGCCGATATTTAGTATTTCATACTTTGAGTCACTTCGCCTTAAATTGGTTGCCTGAGGTGAATCTCTTCCACCAAAACACACAGCAATGCTGTAGCTTTTGTTCCAAGTCTAGATATAATTCTGCAAAACCAATTCTTCCCTTTTAAATTAAGTTATCTTGTGTTTTCCTAGCTGGTTGACATCAGCGAGGGATTCCTCTCCCTTATGATGGACAATGGTGACGTGCGCGAGGACCTGCGTGTGCCAGACGGTGACCTGGGCAAAGAAATCGAAACTAAATTTGCAGCTGGTGAAGAGATGTTGGTAAGTGCACCTGTTTGAACGAATGCAATTTAGATTTTAGCCTGCTTCTTGTCAATGTAAACCTCTCATTGTTTTTTGTTTCACAGGTTACTGTGCTTTCAGCTATGGGTGAAGAATCTGCAGTGGCTGTCAAACCCATGACCAAATAGGAAGAGAGACTGGGCTGCTCAGGCTGCAACATGCTACACTTTAACAAATCTCTTGCATTTGTTTCTTTGGTTTTATTTGTCACCAAAGCTATGGCCTTCACAAGCAACCTCACATTTTTGTTGTGATTTGTATTCCTTTTTTTCTTCCAATACTGTGCTGGACTTGTCGGGTCAGTTGGCATTCTCTAGGGTAAGAAGTTTATTATTAGCAGTGTTTACTCCTCGACCTCCCCCATTCCACTTTTTTTTCCCCCCTCTCAAGTTTTTACCACTTGCATTCCTGAATGTTAAAAAATCGGATCCATTTTCCGTTTTTATATTCTTGAATTTCTTAATAGTTACTAGTGTGCA
This sequence comes from Chrosomus eos, assembly GCA_036326025.1. NCBI lineage: Eukaryota > Metazoa > Chordata > Actinopteri > Cypriniformes > Leuciscidae > Chrosomus > Chrosomus eos. The sequence continues at coordinate 11,825,416 of CM070840.1, forward strand.
GGATTTATGCAACTTTTTGCGAAGAGAGGAAACCCCCAACTGACACTGAACTTATTCTTTTTTTTTCTTTCTCCCTTTTACTTTTCTCCTTACATGATCTATGCCATGCTGGCACTGTGGTTAATTTCTCTCAATTGAATGCCATTTTTCCCCCCAAAGTGAGATGCACACTGGTAGTTGGCACTTCCTTGTTCTTGCAGTACTTCGAGTACTTTCTCAAGTAAAAACCGCTGTGACCGAGAAATAAACTCCAGTGAAATGTCCTCTTAAATGACAGTCTCTAATTGTTCAGAAGTGGAAAGGATGTGATGGCCATGTGCGAATACCTCTGTAACCCAAAATAGCAGCCAGCTTGATTTTGGCTGTCAGTGACGACATTAAATAAAGTGTTGAAGCCTGTATTTGTCTCCAGGTAGACTCTTATCAGTGCTGCCCCAGAATGAGCTCAGGCTCTTAAGGACTGAATCTTTGATGCGAGTTCTAATCTTCCTTTGTTCACTCGAGGCCTTTGTCACCTGACTGGAGAGAGCAAAAAATAAAAACCTAATAGATTACCCTTTTTTTTATTTTCTTTTTTATGAAGCACTTTATCAGTATTGAAAGAAGTTCCCAAATGCTGGTTAAGGTGTTGCTTCATATTTACAGTGGATTTTTCATCTGGTAATATTTAACATGTGAATTCTTTTTATTTATCTCTGTCTTTGGAGAATGAATATCCTTGTTTTTAAAAGTTACTTAGTCTAACCTGTCTGGTCATTTGGGACAACTTCATTTAGTAAGGTACAGATATTATACTTGAATCAGAACATGTTTGTTTTGAAGTATGATTTTAGGTACATCACCTAAGTGTTCAGTAGCACAACTTGCAGTGTTTATGTTCTCAAATGAAGTAAAATTATATATATATTCATGTGTATATATTAGGTGTATAAAAATAAGTTTCTTTGTCTTGAATGGTTTTAAATGTTAAATTTAAGGTTTAAGAATTCATATTAATGGGCAACATGGCATGGGACATACTTTTAGAAAGTGAGGACAGTAACTGGGGATGAAAGAGCTTTGTTGGGTTGGGCTGCCAAATCCTCTGCATGGGTGGAGCCAAATACTCATTTCCCATTTGTGGCCGGGTGCCCAGACAACACTGACTCAATGAAAGTGTTGCACTTCAATCTTGGAGGCATGTGGCATTGCAGTATACCGTATTCAAACAAACTCAATCAATCAAGTGGCTCCTTGTGAGCACACTCTCTAAAGACAGTATTATGTTGAATCAAGTCTTTACATGATTTTTTTCAGATGGTTTAATTACTAATTTTGCTGTTGTGTAGCTGAGTGACATTAAAAATTTAACCAAGCAAACAGAAATCTTTATGTGCCTATTTAAATTTGTTGAAGATTAGAAATCTGCCCAATAACTGGCCAATCTGGTTGTGCCCATGTGCCTGCTGAGGCCTCACCCAAGTTTCTTATGGTATGTCTGTCTGCACTAAAATGATGCAATGATGAGTCATGATTTCTTGACAGGAATGCAGAGCCTAGTCTCTGCCTTCTAAATCTACTGATTGAGTGTACATATCAATGTTTAACAATGGAAATCACCAAAACGACGCATGTTTATTGTATGTTAAATGGGATTGTCCGCTACATACGTCTACATTAATGATTGATTACAGAGCTATGTTGTAGATGTGTATAATCACTATGAGAGATTGCACGAAATAATCATCAACTCGATTAAATGGTAAGTGAGACAAAAGCCATGGGTGTGGAATGCATATCATTGCATAGTCGGCTCTAACGTTAATTAACTTATATCATTAAAGAAAGTTTTGAATTATCCAAGTTAATCTAATTTTAAGATGTTGGATAAAAAAAGAATTATTTACAATATATGCAAAATCGAACAACTCTTTCTTTCGAACAGTTAGTTTTAAAGAACCTGTTCCAAAAAAATAAAAAGATTATTTTACCTCAGAAATAAATGTGTGCACTTCCCCCAGGGTGGTATTAAATGTGCTAATAAAGTCAAATCTTCGGTTTACTTAAATGCTTTTACTATCAGATATCAACGGTTCTTTGTAGTCAGATCTTTTGAATTAATAATTAGTTGAATCCAGCCTTCCTAATATATCTCGACAGAACCCAGCACAACCGTGAACCGTTTGAAACGCTTCATAACCGTTCTGAAAAATAAGGACTGAACTAACGAGTCTGAGTCGTTCACCAATCGGACGTCATTGAATCCTCCCCAACCGGCAGCCAATCAAATACGAGAAATTTCCGTGAACCCTCGCGCGGATATACGCCACTTCCTCTTTCAAGCCAACCTCACCAAGATGGCACCGGTACGTGTCTACCGGAGACCGGTCTTTATAGTTAAATGTATTTTATTTGATCTTTCGTGTAAACAAAATATCAGATATGTTAATTAAGGATATAATGTGTCACTCAGAGTTGTTTTCTGCGTATGGAATAATATATCAAATCATTATTTTCGACGTAACTTTACTGTGTTGGCAGACACGTGGATGAGCATTTTAGCTTGACATACAAATGTATTTGATTATGAATGAGAGAGAATTACAGTAGTGCATTTCATAATGCGTTTATTCATTTTTATAACAGGACTGAGTTTATGAATCAAACATTAACTTTATCAAATGTTTCTTTAGAAAAGGCAGACTGTTGTGAAAAAGAGTAAAAAGGGTGCAGGCTGGAAGTTCACCCTGGACTGTACTCACCCTGTGGAGGATGGGATTCTCGACTCTGCCAACTTTGTAAGTTGTATAAAAAATTACTAACCATACTTTGTATGATAAAAACACGACTTCTGTTGATTGTCAGGGTTATTTTACCCATAGAAAACCTGAAAATATCAGGAAATTTTAATTTCTAAATTCCAGGCATGGATAATTGTCATTCTCAAATAATGTTCTCCTTTTCAAACGTTTTTTTGGCTAGGTGATCAAATTAATATTTCTGTTGTTTTTGTCTGGGAGAACTGTACATTTCAATTACAATTATTTATATTCATCTCAACTAGCATTTAATATTCATTTCTGATCCAAATACATAAAAAATGTATTCTTTAACCTTGCATATAAAACAAAATTGAATTGAAAATGAATTGTTCAAGTAGTCGCATCACTAATGCCGTGTCATAACTAGGGTTCCCTTCCCTAGTTAAATGCCTAGGGTTCTCTTCCCTAGTGGTCATGCTGTTTTATTACTAACAGGAAACATTTCTGAAAGAGAAGGTGAAGGTTAATGGCAAAACAGGCAACCTGGGAAATGTAGTGCAAATTGTGCGTCAGAAGAACAAGATCAACGTCACCTCAGAGAAGCAGTTCTCTAAAAGGTTAGATTTGTTATGCCAACAGATTCTGTTGTTTATTAGTGGGGGGTTTTAATCAGTTTTGTCTATACACTAACAACCCCACGTTCCTCAGGTATCTTAAGTACCTCACAAAGAAGTACTTGAAGAAGAACAACCTGCGAGACTGGCTGAGGGTGGTGGCGTCGGATAAGGAAAGCTATGAGCTGCGCTACTTCCAGATCAGTCAAGATGATGAAGAATCTGATGCTGATGAATGAAGCTCTGTCTTGAAATATGTTTGATGGGTGTATCAAGGTCCTGTATAAGCTGTCACATCTTCAAATGCAGGATTACATGTTTTGATATCTGCTTGTAAATAAAGATACACACAGAAATTATGTGTCTTGTTTTTTCAATTGTGGTAAATCCAGTTGGGGCAAGTGGTAAGAGTTAAATACGATTCATTAACAAACTGGTGGTGTTTGATAAGGTAGAGGGAATGTTTTGCAGTGATGAACTAATAACAATATTAGTAAAAAACTACAGCGCACCTGGTTTTTCATATTTAATAGCATTAGGAAATGGTGAAAAACAACTATTATACTGTAATGTTTAGGAATAGAATTACATAGGCCATTTTCAAACGTGATTGATTTAACTTTGGGTTGAAAGATATAAAACGTATATTAAAAGAAGTGATTAATGAAAATGCGTTTCTTGGTTATATGCTTTTAAGTTGGCCTACCAATTTGGCCTCTTTAAATGTGTAACAATATTACATAAATTTGACATAATGGACAGTGGAAGTTCTTGGATGCTCAATGATATTTAAAATATATACCACAGCAGTGATAATGATCTTCCAAATGTTAACGTTGTTAACTTGTGAATGTTCACATTGATATAATTAAGTTTTATCTTGAACATATTCTTCACCTAAGGTCAAAGGTTAGTGAAAATCTTATCAATAGATTTTTTCAATGTATTTGCATTGATATGGGTGACTTTCTTATAAAGACCTCCACTGTAAAAGTAAGCCTGACTTTGAGCCTCCAGCCAGGATGTCATCAACCGCTGTGCACAGAGAAGAGCCTGAAGTGGCACCATGGACCAGCACAGAGAGGAAACGTATTAAAGAGCGATTTCGTGCTACTTTGGCAGGGATGCTGGAGTTGGAGGTCCTGAGAGTCCGACATAAAGCAATGGTGGAGACTGCCCTGGAAAAAATTCAAACCGATCCTGAAGATTCAACTTCAACAAATATCCAGCAGGGTCAGCATCATTACTGGGTGCATAAAGACTCATTCCAACTAAAACTCGGGCGCAGTTTTTCTGAGGAGGCCATTCATGAGGTTGGAAAATCCAGAGGACTTTGGTCATGTTCCAGTCATTCATCTGAGGACCTGCTTCATCATCAGTGCCGGATGGTAAGAAGCTGGCATCACCAAGACCTTCACTCACACATGGAAAGTCGGTCAAGAGCAAGCTCTGGTTTTGGCGAAAGCAACTTTGGGGATGTTTTTACCCCCTGCGACAGTGATGACAATGTCCGCTCCCTCTCCACATCTTTATCCTCCTTAACATACAACACGTTTGGAGAGAGAGAATGTTTAACAGGTGAGGAAACTCTAAGGCACCGACCCATTTTATTGCAAGAGCATAGAACAGTTCAATCCAATTTCTCAGATGAGACGATTCCTGAGGATTGTTTCCGATCTGTAGCGGATCTGTATCCTGACTCGCACTGGCCAGATGTTTCAGACATACTTCAACCCAAAGTGGTCCTGCAACCCACTTACCGTTCTGACCTTCCAGGTCGCCAGGGCATGGAAGTGTATCGCTATCCCAGTCCACTGCATGCTGTGGCCCTGCAAAGTCCCCTATATGTGCCACACAGCCCCCAGAATAACAGGGAAAATAATGGAAGACATTTTTCTGGAAGCTCTACAAGCTCCTTGCCGAGACCGGGCTTGGCGTGTCCCTGGAAGGTTTCAGAACATTCATGCTGCCTTGCAAAATCCATCTATTCATCATCATCATCCAACTTACTCAGGAAACACACCAATTCTTTGGGCAGTAATATGCACTTTGAGAAGCACAAACGTGAGGAGATCATTTTGAAACGGGCCCGAGTTCCATGCCACAGTCATACTGCTTCACCGAGAGGGATGCCCTTACGGCCAAAGAGAGGCATGCAACGCACCAGCTCCTTACACAAAAACAAACCATGCTTCTATTCTTCAGTCCACATATCTACAGAGAAACGGGAAGATGAGTTGTAATGAGCACAGCATACAAACTTAGAAAATGCATCTAAATTTATAAAGCTACAATGAGACAGATGGCTGCTCTTAGACCAACCTGATCATGTGCAACCAAGCACAAAAGTCTTTTCACTGAAACGAATATGCAATGTTGTGACTGAGGGCTGCAAATTAAGGACACCATGAACATGATAAATGCATCGCAATAATCAACACAAAGATTAAACACTGTTAGTGATTGTGATTGCATAGAAACTCATTTATTATTTGTTATACCGTTTAATTTGATTAAACAGTGCATGTAAAACAGTCTTGTCATCTGTGATTAAGTCACATTGTTATGTGGCATGTAATCAATTCTCTTTTTGAGAAAGCTCAGCTTATTTTCGGAACGAAAATACAATATTCTCCCTCGTTTTCGAAGCTTAGTAGGCGAGTACGTGCATCCTAAAATATAATCGCTCAACCATCGTTTACAAAACACTTCAAGTACTTTTTTTTAGGTTAGAGTCCGAATAAACAAAAGTCTTAAAAGTATATTGTTTTGCATGCACATGGAATATGCACCTGTATATTAAAAGTTTCATTAACTACATGAACTTTAGATTAGTCAGCATAGCTATGCCACAGAAATTGAGTTCGCCTGATAAAGTAAACAGGAACAGTTCGCAGATTAGATTCACAGCGTTCCCTGTAGTTCATGAATATTAATTAGCACATGTTGACGTTATTGCATGATAAACAGTAGCCTATGTGAGTGACAATGACAAAAGTATGCCCGAATCTTTTTTTACAGTCTATGGACCGAATTCACAGTAGGTCTACTCATAAAAGAGTAGGTGAAAAGTAGCCTGATTCTGAAGTGTGCATATGATGGACACTTTACTATCCCATGAGGCCACGGAAAATGATGAAGCGACAGGCCTACTGACGCTGGTAGGTCACATGATATTGATAACATGGCCAATGTAAATCCGGATTACACATAGAAGATAGAACGTAGTATTTTAGCGGTCGTGAAATAATTACTTATTCAAAATTAGCCAACTCAAGAGAGAATTTGATTTCGGACGCAAACAGAGAGACCTTTGATTCATGCAAAAATTAATAACACCACTGCATGACGTCTTAATATTTATTTTCCATTTTAAATTAATGCTAAATATTTGTATTATTATTTTGTTTTGTTGCTGAGCTGTCAAATTCTGAAAGAAAACGCACGCGCTGACAACGCTCTTTTTTTCAATATTGTTTTGCGTATATTTCCGCAAACCGTTTGCGCTGTAAATTCCGCATTAAAGATGGCAAATTGTATCACTCAACTGAACTCTGTACATGTTTTTTAAACACATAGCCTACATTATTCCCGCTCCGTCCATGCAATAAATGCATGTTCTTGAAAGAGTTGAATTATTTTCAACTGCAGGTGGTATGACCATTTCAGGGGTGGCGAAAATTACGATTTAAAATCGGTCCGAGCTAGAAACGTATCTTCATATTTACAGGTAAATCAAGACTAGCCTACTAAAGTAGACTACTTTCTATTACACCCATCATGTTTTGACGCCCTTCCCCCCTACTCGTTCACTTTTTATCTTTAACATATCCTTTTATATCCACCAGATGTCATCAGAGATCTATTGGGTTTGTCTAAATTTGATAACGATTTAACGGTACAGCTGTGCACATGTAAAAAACGAAAAAAGAAAAGAAAAAAACTATTGTCTCCTTTTAAAGTTAAATAAACTGTGTCAGTAACAACAATAACCATTTACCCAAAGTACTGTTCCACTGACCTGTCCTAGTGGGCCAAGATTCATTCTTCAGAACATTGTCTAGGGGGGAAATCCAACCACTTAAATGTAATCTCTGTGATCCTGCAGTTTTCACAGAAATTATGGAATAACAGATAGGCCTACTGCTGAGTGTCAACAAGAGCGCAGAAGCTATAAAAATGTGTTCACATCTGACAAGGTTTGGATGTGTGGGAGTGAAGGCCATATAAAGGAAATATTTTAAAGAAAATATTGCATAGCCAAAACCAATTTTGTCACATTTTACAGAGATGTTTTTTGGGAAGTCAAGTAGGCCTATGTTCTAACCCAGAAAAACTGTATTGTGATAGGTTTATGTAAATCAATAAACAAGGAAATAAACTAAGGTCACCACAAGGTTATTTGATAGTGTAATCTCTTTTTTCTGGCCTATATGTATTTTCTTTGCTGATACATTCGTACCAGCCATAGTTGTTTTAATTCAGAATGCAGTTAAGAAGAAATGTGTGTTCCTTCGTTCTTAAGAGGAAATATGTTCTTTGACATCCCATTGATGTGATATCACAATGGTGCATTTTATTTTGATTATGATGAGCAGTAGCTATAGCAACGATAACTCATCTACTTAGATCTCTTTGAATATTATTACTTGCACGCATACTTCACAGTTTGCTCTTTAATGCAAGGTGCATTCGTTTGTAACTTGCAAATGAAAAGAAGAGTATAACCATGAGGCCAGAAACACTCTTAAGTAGGCGAAGGCTACGTTTTTATCTTCTAGCGAGGCAAGAAGATATGCCTTTTTCGTGTGTCGTTGCGTTGGGGAAAAACAGAAAATCAACGCTTATGGCAACATTCACGCACGTGCATTAAGTGACTTACTGTTTCAATGTGGAACCTATGTATAGCCTACAAAAATTGTGTAATTTCAATGCATTTTTTGTCAGTGACCTGAAAGAGTGCAATGTGCATATGCATTTAAGGGAATTTCATTTGCATTGATATGTAGGATGACTAATGCTGGTGACAATTCTTATGCTAAGAAACTAAGTTTGGCATGGATTAGCATGGGTAATAAGGTTTGCTGTTGAAATTTAATTGACCTATAGGCTATTGTTGTTTTTGCAGAACAAGCATGATCACTGTTGCAGTGAGAGCTGCAAACACTTATGCTACCTTGCATTCTGACATTCAGTCGCCATGGCGATACTTTTGTTTCCCGCGGAACCTGAGATCCACTTGAGTCTCAGCCATTGAAGTTGAGTGGCAGAGCAATTAAAAATGAATTAAATGCAATAGACATGCATTACTACAATAATAATGAAACTGGTGGCTTTGTGTCTTTTCAGGACGCATGTCTTTTTGGGAAGGCTATTCAATCTGCCAACAGCTGAATTTGTCAGTGCTCTTATTTACTTCTCAGACAACAATGAATGTGCTGCAACAAGTTTATTTGATATACAAGCTGTCTGTTTTCTGATTATGACAGTAGATGTTGTGGCTCAGTATGATGTCCAGTAATGGTTCTGTTTTTCCTTATTTTGTGAGGATCATCTAGTGCTTTTTGTGCACCATCATGGAAAAGACCCATTTTGGAATTGATCTTATATATTTGTCTTGCTGTCAAACCGCTCATTTAATCTAACCTCATCAATCTCATCAGGGAAATAAAGTATGTAGCCCACATTGACCTAACAGAGTATGACCATCTAAAAGAGTCTGGGAATCTTCATATAGGCAGCTGTTGAATAGCGGACACATCTTTTAATAATGAACTCTCCTCTGATCACACGGAGAAAAGCCTAAATAATTCACAATGTCTCCGCATTATGTCCCCTGCTGTCTCTACAAGCTTTGCCTGGATTCCTCCTGTACCGCTGCATCGACATTATGAAGCATACAGTGTAAAATCCCCACTGGTGAGTTTTTGCTCCTTTTCTGCCAAGGAAAAATGTTTGGGATTTGAAACTGGACACCTGTATTTCTGTTTCACTGAGCAAGAGAACTCTAGAGCTATTTGTTTTACCAGAGTGAACAGAGTAGTCGCAGGCTTTACTTTGGCTCAGTTGGAGAAAATTGTATTGGCTATGTCTGTTTTAAGAGCAATTCATTTATGGCTTAGCTCGGTATAGCACTTACAGCTCTCCCTTGACAAACCACAGAAGAATCTCATCAATATTGTATATGGAAAGGTTACAGGTTGCACAAGTTAAATAACTTATTGGATCCAAATTAGATCATGCATACTCCAGATATTTGGGATTAAGAGAAACAGCAAGTGTCACATTTAAATCTTATGCTATTGTTAAATCTGTATTTTAAGTGCATTATCCAGATTTTATAATATTTAGGCTAAGGCTAAGGGAAAAGTACTTTATTAGAAGATCATTACATATTGTCATGGTAGCCGTACAACAATGGAATTGACAAAAATGGCCTGGATAAACAGCATAAATTCAGCATAAATTATGCGTAACTTGCATTTTAAAAATGTTTTATACACAATTTGAGACTTTTACAAGCTTTAAGAAATTCAAAGATTTAGTTTTCAAAATCTTTCAGGAGTTATATTTGAGCTGACATATTCTAGCTGACATCCATCACCACCATCAACATTTGCATATTGAGTTACATTTGGTCTCGTTCTTGCCTTTATTGCATACTGCATTATCATTGATCATTTCTTTCAAACAGAGGCCTATATTTAATAATCAGCTGCATTAATAGTGCTTTATGTAGGCTATGCTGAATCTATGTAGTTTGATTATTTTTTTCCCCCACGGGGTTAAAGGAGAAGGAACTCCGGTCAATTTTAACATTGGGCTAATTTTTTTGTAAATTTGGAGTGCTGTCAGTACAGAGAACAACGACAAAAATCAGTGTTTCCTACACCGTGTCATCCTCTTTTTAAAATTTGCACCCTGTTGACTTAAACGGGGCAAGTTCTAAACCTGCTTTTAGCCTCTTAACATCCTTGATGCCATGTGAGTGGTGTTATTAAGAGTGAACACGGTGAATCTGTCTGCAATAGATGTGAAAGATATGAATAAAAATGATGTTTATTCAGCCGTTTATTCACATACCTGTATTTTCTTCCTGATTTCGGCCGAAGTCCACAGTAGTCAATTGTCGAGTTCGCGCGCGCGATTCTTAGTTATAGTTACCAATGATCGCGCGCGCAAACTCGACAATTGACAGCTGTGGACTTCGGCCGAAAACAGGAAGAAAATACAGGTATGTGAGCTGGCTGAATAAACATCATTTTGTCTGTACTGACAGCACTCCAAATGTACAAAAAATGAGCTCAATGTAAAAATTGACCGGAGTTCTCCTTTAAGTGTCATTCACAAACCCAGTAAAATGCAGTTAAATTGCTCGATTAAAAAGCAACAGATTTTTTTTAGGGGAGCCTACTATTTACATAGGCTATCAGCTCCAACAAGGTAAACTCAAATGCCAGTCATCGAAAATGAAGTGCTACTTCCAAATGACAGACGGTTTCTTACAGAACGTTAAACATGCGTTGTACGGACATCTTTGACGGTTGCGCCAGGTCTCGTTTCTTTTTCAGTAGCCTATCCGGTGCCTATCTCCTGCATGAGTGGCACATTAAAATTGGTTAAACTTTTAGAAACGTTTTTTTTTTTTCCCCATTCCATTCCAATGCGCTGCGTCTCGCTTTTTTCGAATCCAAAAACGTTCTGTTTAAATAATGGATCTCCTTCGGATCTCTTACGGCATTGACGTCAGTATATGTTTCTGCATAGGGAATATTTTTCTGGAGCTTTGTGTAATTGTTGTGAGACTGATGTCTGACTTCTCTCCTTATATATAACGGCATTCATCTCATCTCTTCCTCATAATCTATTTCATATTCTTTGCTCTGGAGTCTGATGACATCAGTTCTTTTGTCAGGACCAAATGTAATCACAGATCCTTTTTTTAGACTTCACAATTAATTTCTACACAGAGAAGATGAGAGCCCGCATTTATCTTTTATATTTGTCTATAATCTGTGAAGAGTATTGACATATATTGTTTAAAATATTGTAGTTTATATTTACATTGATTGGGTAGGTCATATGTCTTTTATAACCTGGCATTCATTCTATTTTATATTCAATTTCCAGTTATTCACTCAATTCCGCCAGATGAAATAGAAACAGGAAAGTGAATGGGTTACTCAGACCACAATATAATTATAATGTCTATAATATCCCTTTCATGCATGAATAATGATAACCTCAGTCAGGATTTTCTTGTGTTATTGCTCTTAGGCATGAAAAACAAGATTTGACGTTATTTTCTTTTTTTTTTACACATAGCCTATTTTCAAGGAGATTTTCAGATGTCCACTTGAGTGGACAGCATGCGTTTATGGTTTAAACTGAAGAGATACTGTATTAATAATTCAATAATATCACAGCAATATTGTGTGTATTTAACAAACCAATCAATAAAATTCTATAAAATCATATGAAAAATATAAAATATATACCAAAAATACAAATGCGAAATATTGCAAAGGCAATTGAACTTCATACAAGTTGAACTTTGCATATCTTTGATATCAGAACATGAGGATGTGATTCCATCAGAAATCTCTAAAGCTTGTCAAGGTACAATTTTGGAAACCACTCAGATGCTGCCTCCAGTGTACCAGAGTATGAGCAATTTACCCTTATTAGCTGATCATTCTGATTATGTTCAAGATGAACACATTTCTAACATAGCCCTCCTCTGAGAAAACCTAGTGATCAGGTGTTTTCAATCTCATCTGAAATGAGCAGTTTTGGGGGTAACGCATTACAAGTAACATAACGTAATCAGATTACTTTTTTGATGTTACGAGTAAAATAATGCGTTACAATTAACGTGCATTATGTAATCTTTTTTTTTTAACATTACGAGTAAAGTAATGCATTACAAGTAACATGCATTACGTAATCAGATTACTTTTTGATCTAACAAGTAAAGTAATGCATTACAAGTCACATACATTATGTAATCACATTACTTTTTTGATGTCAATGAAAATTATATTCTAATAATACAAATTTATTTTTACATTTATTTTTAGTTACATTTATTTACAGTAAAAAAAAGAGTTACTGCAGATAAAGTTTTTTCAAAAACAACGTTTACAGTATAAGTATGAATTGTAGCTGAAATATAGCCATTAATGGGGTCCATATGACAGATGATTTATCAGAATTTCTCCCAAACTTGGACAATTTAACTGTGATATGACTCATTAGATATTGCTTGATGCTACAATATTTTTTTTACCGGCAAGAGTCTCCTAGGATAGAACACACAACGGCTTGCAACCTGGTGGCAATGTATAGAATGATGCACCAGGATCCTCTGTAGAGATTGATGTGCATGCCATAAAACCTGTGCAAATTCAAGAAAAAAAATTTAATAGCTGTCCACTGCAGTGACCACTATGCATGAAAGTGATATAGCACTATTACAGAGACACCTGAGAGTGATTGACGTCTGGTCTCTCATTCTCTCTCTATCAAACTACAAAGATAATGTGGATATAACTTCCCTCCTTATATCTGACATCATCCGGTAAATCACTGTCAGTTGTGCTTCAGTTAGTGTGTGTTTTGATAATAGCCGCTGAGATATTGTCAGGTTGTAATTATCAACCATTAGAGTGCTGTGATGGCAACCGCAGGTTTTCTCAGTGAGCGGCAGGCCTGCATTAGATTGAAAGAAACAAGATAGCACTGAGTGGTGATGCTATCTGTCCAGGGAAAAAACAAAAGAAGGCCTTGAGGTACATGGTGGATCGAAGCAGATGGTGTGACTAACATGATCATAGACGACGGTTCATAAATGGGGTTCATGGATGACAGCAAATGAAAATGGAAATGTTAGGAAAAACTAGTTTTCAAGCCTGGAAATGTTATGGGAAAATGCATTCAAAAGTCATTGCAATTTCTAAAGTAAGTTATATTTTTATATTGTTATGCTAATCTCTAAAATATGTAAGGATTTCCAAAGCAGTGGGATATTTGATGCTCATTTTAAATATTGTTTAACAATAATTGTTAATTGTTTAAACAATTTTCTGACACGTTTTATTAAGACTGTTGGGAATTTATTATATTAATCATGTTTATTATATATTTCTAGTAGTAATATATTACATATTCTATTTCTTTAGTAGCCTATATATATATATATATAGTATATGTATATAATGCAAGTATAGGTATATTATTTAATTTTGGAAAAATATATCTGCTATTATATTTTTGGAAAGAATTACCATAAGGCAACATTTTAAACAATTGTTTGCACTTTTTTAATGCTTGTCTGTTCCAATAACAGTGAATTGTCAATGTTATGTCAATGTTTATATCCTAAAGGACCAACTTCTTCTGCACTGTTTCTCCAGGCTGAAATATGACATTCTGCTCACATTGTTCTCTCTATTAGTATATCAATGTCCACTGGATATCTGATGCTCTCCATATGCTAATCTGCAAGTTTAATGAGACGTGCCACCATAGCAACATTTCACCTAAATGAATGAAGGGACACTTTCTATTGTTCGGCTATTGGAATATGTTTCTGTGCAGTATTAAACCCAACATGATGTCACTGTCTTTTCTCAGTTTCATTATCTTTGATGATATGTAATTTACTTTCCCTTTTTTTGTAGGAAGTCATTGCTGATTCAATATAGAGCATGTTGATTGATCAGCTCATGGATCCTCTCTGAGAGTGTGCGAGAGAGAGAGAGAGAGAGAGAGAGAGAGAGAGAGAGAGAGAGAGAGAGAGAGAGAGAGAGAGAGAGAGAGAGAGAGAGAGAGAGAGAGAGAGAGAGAGAAGAGAGAGAGAGAGAGAGAGAGAGAGAGAGAGAGAGAGAAGAGCAAAGAATAAAGCAGGAGACAGTACAAGACACGTTTAGAGGAAACACCTGGTGACACTGTCACGTAAGAGAGGACAAACCTTACCCTTCTTTCATCCGAGTCTTCCTGTTGTGGAGGATGAGTGCTGTCTTTGCTAAACTGGACCCCAGGAGAATTGAGTGGGAGTCGTCCTGGTATGGACTCCACTCACGAATCCTGCGCACTAAACCTGTGGACTCCATGCTGGAGGGCCCAGATGACCTGCATGGCACCAGACTTGCCCGTGTGCTCACTACAGTGGATCTGGTGTCACTTGGGGTGGGCAGCTGCGTGGGCACGGGCATGTATGTGGTTGCCGGGCTTGTTGCTAAGGAAATGGCAGGACCTGGAGTGATCTTGTCCTTCATCATTGCAGCTGTGGCGTCCATTCTGTCAGGTGAGACTTTATGACTGTTAACAATTGATAAACATTTAGCCATTTAAAGCATTAAAAAATCACTGCTGGTGCTCTAATATAAATAGGCCTCTCATCTTTCCAGTCGACTTTAAAATAGCACATTTTATGTTTTTCATATGTGCCCTTGAGGGCGAGATGACCCCACCTGTCTGTAATTACTGGCAGCTGTGTGCATGATGATGTTTTCATTGCTTTATTTAGAGTAAATTCTTTAAATTTAAGTCTAAAGTTCATGAACCCACAGCAATAATCAATGCTTTATGGGGTCTTTTAGCTAGCCTTCAGGAGTTGTGATAGAAAAAAAATAAAAACCAGGTAGAGTAAACCAGACCCATCAAGACCCAATTTTTAGACCAGATCCTAACCCCAAGACTGAGACTTGTCAGATGAACAATAAAATGCTGAATTTATTATTGAATTTATTTCAAACACCAAACAATCAAGTTTTCTCTTTGTTTACAATTTTCAAATAAATAAATACAAATTAATACATTTTAATAAATAAAAAATTCCACATCAATAAAAGTATTACATAAGTGCATTATTATATACATATATATATTCAATATAAATGAACATAAGGTTATAAAAATGTAAAAGTGAATTTAATAATAACAACTAATTTCTACATAAATTATAAAAATAAATAATTTTACATTTCCAATAAAACTGTCAGGGTTTGGGTTGGTGAAAGGAGCAAGGACTCAAGTGCAGGACAATGGGTATTTATTGAGTATAAAAATTAATGACTTGACTTGACTGATCAGCAGGGAAACATACAATGCACATGCGACTGCAAACACAGGGAGACTAAATAGGGAGAGCAAACAAACCATGTAGCGAGGGATGACAGGAGGGGCAAATTAATCAATAATCAGGTAACAAGATGGGCAGGGGAAAGCACATGTGCCCCAACAAAACAAGACATGAACACGTAGCTATTGAGAACACTCATAACCCAGGTGTTCACACAAAACATGACAACATGAAAGCACAGCCAGTGATAAACACAAGCTGCATGCAACACAGCACAAGACAAAAAATGACATGAAGCACACAAAACAAGGCACACAGACAAGACAAAACAGGAGTGTCAGGGCTCTGTCACAAAACCAAGAAATAGAAATACTTGGTAAACATAAAGCATGGTAAACTTTCATTGTATATATTACGTTTTCATAATAATCAGATAATGAAAATGCATAAGCTGAGATCCAAATACAGACCAAAGCCACTTCCAAATAAACCTCAAAATTAAAGAAATCCTTACTTTAATTAAGTATATTGCTCTATAATGTACTTGCTAAACAGCTAATCTCCGAGCTTTTCACACAGGGGTCTGCTATGCTGAGTTTGGAGTGAGAGTGCCCAAGACAACAGGCTCTGCCTACACGTACAGTTATGTCACAGTGGGAGAATTTGTGGCCTTTTTTATTGGTTGGAATCTCATCTTGGAGTATCTGATTGGTACAGCTGCGGGGGCCAGTGCACTGAGCAGCATGTTTGACTCTTTAGCCAATCACACCATCAGCCGCTACATGATCAACCATATTGGAACGTTGAATGGCCTTGGTGAGTATCTTTCATCGTAATGATGCTACACAATTTGTTTGCATTCTTAATGTTGATGTTCATCACACAGCTCATTTATTTGTCCATGCATCTCATATCAGGTAAAGGAGAAGAATCGTATCCAGACCTGCTGGCTCTGGTGATCGCTATGTTGGTGACGGTGATTGTGGGTTTAGGGGTGAAAAACTCTGTGACCCTCAATAATGTGCTGAATGTTATTAACTTGATCGTGTGGGTCTTCATGGTGATTGCCGGACTGTTTTTCCTTTCTGAAGCCAACTGGGAGGATGGGAGGTTTCTTCCCTATGGCTGGTCAGGGGTAAGAATGTTAACTGTAGGGGAAAAATCCATTCATCTATTTATTGAATGGGATGTTTAGCAAAATGACCTACTATAGAGATCAGTAAATATTGTGCGTTCTGTAGGTCATGCAAGGAGCTGCAACCTGTTTCTACGCCTTCATTGGCTTTGATATTATCGCCACCACTGGAGAAGAGGCCAAGAGCCCAGACACTTCTATTCCATACGCCATAACGGCCTCTCTCGTCACCTGTCTCACGGCGTACGTCTCTGTGAGTACAGCGACTCCTCTCACACTCAGTACTAAACTGCATGTGAACTTAGGATAATAATTCATCATGTTTAACACAACAAGTTAATCTATAGTTAAATATGCTTTCCAAAGACTTGTTAGATTAATCATGATTATTATTACTACTGACAGCCATAGTTTTAAATAGTTAAAAATAGAAAACAAAATTGCATATAATTTGTCTTTCTATGGAGTTTCCTCTCATTATTGTCACAATTATATTGTTGGCTGGGGTTTGTCAGGCAGTACTCTCTATAACAATTCACATTTTTTTTTCATAATTACATCAATTCATACTGTAAGTGCGCTGCAAATAGATAGATAAATAAATAGATATTTGCTATGTGGAATATTTAAAGGACAGACACTGCATGTGAGTATTCAGCCTACATTGCACATTCACTCAATTCAATTCAAGCCCTTTAGAGCTGAGATTTATTTAAGTTCTCTATCTCCAGAGGCCCAATCCTGATCCCTAGAGCTGAATACCTCTGCTCATTCTTTTTCAAATATTAATCTGAAAGCGATTACCTTTTACCCCTCTGAGACAGATTAATTGAGTCACATGTGTTTTCTTAGTGTATAATGGATTTGGAGGAATCATCCTACAGCCTCCATCCACAGCCACACCTTTAAATGAGATCTGGAATGAGAGTGTTTTCCAGAGGACATTTCATGCAATGTATTGCAAATTGTTTTGACAAACTGCCAAATAATAACAATTTAACCTGTTTATATGTCTTAGGTGAGTGTGATTCTGACATTGTTGGTGCCATTCAACCTGATTGATGGAGATGCTCCGCTCATGGAAATGTTTGCCGATCATGGCTTCCTGGCAGGGAAGTATATCGTAGCCATGGGTGCTGTTGCAGGACTCACCGTCAGCCTGCTGGGATCTCTGTTCCCGATGCCCAGAGTCATCTATGCCATGGCGGGAGATGGTCTGCTCTTCAGGTATACATTAATTCTTTTCAAGGGAAGTCAGTTCACTCAGCAGCCATATTTGCAATGCCTCCAGGCAGCTACTTCAGGCATGCAAGGCCAACTTCTATCTATTTGAATGGGAAAGTACAGAAATCTCAAAAAATAACATTAATATCAAATCAGCAACAAAATCTGACAAGAACTGTCCTTATGCTCCAATTACAATATCATTTTGGGGGATATTTTATGTTGGCTCAGCCAATGTGCATGTGCAGTCCTAAGAGTGCGAACTTGGGTTTCTATGGGAAATGGATCTTCTAACAGCAGCTACAGTGATGAAATGACTTAAACCATTAGAGTGTGAGAGTCGGGTTCCAGAAGTAAAAACTCTTCATAGTGAAATAATTTTTAATGATAACTTATAAACCTTTTAAAGACTGGCCTGATGTGAGTACCGAGGCTGTTAATCAACGGTATATGCTTTTGTTGAATCTATCTCTACTGTCATGTCAAGAAATGTTTTGCTAGGTGCCACTAGTGTCACAGAAACTACAGACTTCACCTTTACATTCAAAATCTAGTATTTGTTGTCTTTTTGTCAGATTTCCAAATACTTTTTTCTTCAAATAAATGTGTGTAATGTTATGATTCACCTCATAGCTGGTTGGCTTGGTTAATGGCTTATCATGCTTTTATAAGACTTTTTAAAAGTCCCAGACAGCAACATAATGTCGGCCCAGATCCAGCCAACATCTGGTAAGAATCCACATGTACCAGATGTGACCCGGATCTGGGCCAACACTATGTTGCTGTCTGGCTTTGAATGGAAAACATTATTCTGGAACCAACACTGCTGAAAAAGTGGGCAGGTTCTAATGCATTCTAGTGGCAATTGCCTGTAATTGTATTTATTGCAATTGCTTGTATTTAGAAGGCCGGACTTCTATTGCTAGAGTGTTTACATTTTGCGTGTTACAGTTTCCCCTATTCATATCAATAGGAGTGCACTATCTTGGGTAATATGAAGTCTTGTATGTGTACAGCCCTTTCTTTTCTTCTTGTTATGCTCATGCTTATTTTTTTTTACAAGCATTTCATCCTAAGTTTGCTTGTGTGTATGCCAGGTTCCTGTCCTTTGTGAGTCCCCACACAGAGACCCCCGTGGTGGCCTGTGTTGTATCGGGGTCTCTGGCTGCTCTTTTGGCTCTCCTGGTGAGTCTGAGAGACCTGATCGAGATGATGTCCATCGGCACGCTGCTGGCCTACACGCTGGTGTCGGTGTGTGTGCTACTTCTGCGATATCAGCCCGATAAAGACAGCTTCACCAGTTTCCTCACAGAGCAGGAAGAGGAGGAACGGAAGAGAAAAGAGGAATTAATGGCGGCTAGTGAGAAGGACATGAACTCACCTTGTGGAGAAGGGTATGCCGACAACCCCTGTGGGGCCAAGAACCTTCCCTCCAAAGGAGACGACGAAACGCTGATTGAAAAGTCGGATTCTGGAGGCTACCAGTCGGATAGTTCTGGCTTCGGCGTTGGAGAGAATGGCATCGAGGCGGACGACTCCGGAAGTCTCTTGAAACGCGTATTGGGGTCTCAGTATTACACTTTGCGGATGCATTTGGGCCTGCCGAATGTGGGCGATAGGCCTACTCCTGCAACAGGACGTACCGTTACTTCCTGCGTTCTCCTTTTCTTCATCCTGACCTTCTTTCTATGGATGCTCGTCATCTACGGCTTCGACCGGGTTTCAGGAGGAGCCCGCTGGGCAATATTGCCTTTTATAATGACTATAATTATCCTCATGGTTACTTTGGTAGTTATTATTCTTCGACAACCTGAGAACCCCAAAAAGCTGCCTTACATGGCGCCCTGTGTGCCCTTTGTGCCCACAGCTGCCATGCTGGTGAACATATACCTCATGCTCAAACTATCCACCATCACCTGGGTGCGCTTTGTGGTGTGGTGCTCACTAGGTAGGCCAAGTCTTCTCTTTATATGCCCCATATATTCCCAATCATCTGCAAAGGGCCGTTCAAACCAAGAACGATGACTATAAAGATAACTGTAACGATAACTATATTAGCATCCACACACTAACGTATGATAATATTCTGTTTATTATAAGCACATGCTGAAGATATCTCATCTGCTGCTTTAAATGCTTGAGCTCTTTAAAGTCAAATGGATTCTGATTGGCTGTCAATGTTTTAATTGCTCATCATCTGGAAAAAAATCTGATGTTGTGGACTTCCCTATTGTCATATTATCAAAACAATTATTAAAATGTAGTATTCTAGTTATGATGTGAACGGGCCTTACCTGACCCCATCTCTTCACCCTACAGGTGTGCTGATCTATTTTAGCTACGGGATGTGGAACAGCTCACTGGAACTCAGCGCTAGAGAGGAAGCGGCTCACGCCAGCTCCTACCAGAGGTACGACACGGAGGTCGACGACAGCTTCAATGTTGATGAAGACCTCCCTCCTCAGGAGGACCAAGAGGATGGACAATACCAGGGCTGGGCAGCTGAGGAGCGTGGCTATCAGTACCAGCAGCAGGATGATGAACAGAGACCATCCAACAGTCACAATTACAGAAGTAAAGGTAGGACCAATAAAGGCTTTGAGGAGCTGGTCAATGAAGAGTATTCACCGGAGTGAGCAATATAGACTTAACCGTTGTCACAGTAAATAGTTGGATTTGGATTTGGGTGACCATGATTTTTCCAAATAGAATATGTTCCTGGATCAATGAAATTACTGACAAAAATGTGAAAGGAGTTTAAAAAAATGGGGAAAAAGGGAAAATGTGCATGAGCATTAATTAAACAATTTTAATACTTTTACTTATTTTACATACTGTTGACAAAATATGACGAGAAAAGGAACGCCACTGCAAGGATTTTTAAAGACGAAAAATATATCCTTTACATAAAATAATGTAGGATATATGAGAATAATATAAATATACAGTATATAAATAACATAAAATTTTAATTCAAAAGTGAACCTTAACTACAGTGCTAGTCAGAATGTAGGTCGCGTTGTCTTTCCGTATTAACACAGACAATGATAACCTAAACCAAATGGTTTACAGGTGAACAGGTTTTCAATTAAAGGGGTCCTATTATGCCCTTTTAAGAAGTCTTGATTTCGTTTTTTGGGTGTACTAGAATATGCTTTCATGCTTGATTGTTCAAAAACACATTATTTTTCATGTATTTTACATTATTACATCTCTCCCCAGTCTGTCCCGAACACATTGTTTAGTTCTGGTTTCAATGAACCCCCTCCTTCCGAAATGTGCTGTGATTGGTAAGCTGGCCCAGTGTGTTATGATTATTAGCAGCGTCGTATTCTTAGAAAGTGGATTCTGTTAAATAAAATATCTCCCCTTGGAGTGGACTTTTGAGGTTTGTAACCTTGCAGATCATTTTTATGCTCAAACAGCAACATTACACACTAAATAAAGTTGAAAGTGAAGTGAAAAAGCATAATCGGACTCCTTTAGATTTAAATTAATATCACAGACAGCAACATAGTGTTGGCGGCCACATCTGGTACATGTGGATTCCACGCCTACCAGATGTGTGCCCGGCCAGATCTGGACCAACACTACGTTGCTGTCTGGGTTGTTTGTTGATTGGATGGAGGCAGAATTGAATGCAAGCTTGAGTTCGATTGTAAGAAAGGGGCGGAGTTTAAGCAGACGAAATGTTTGGAGATGTCTGGCATACGTTACCAGAGAAAAGTCTTTCGTTTCACCGTAAAGTTCGAGATTTTTTTTTTTTAAATGAATGCATTTGTGAGTTGTTCACAATAAGATCATTAACATTCATTTAGAAAACAAATTTTAATTTCCATTTCATGCCAACTTTATGTAAATAAGTATGACATGACAAAACAAATAAAATATTTTAGTCAAAATACAAAAACTATTGTTAAACAAAAAACGGTGTAAAACAAACACTTTTAATTAAGAACTAAGAGGTTAGTTGTAGTCCCAACAAAAATGTTAATCCCGGAACACATTCTACTTTTAAAAATCAGTCACTGTTGGATTTCCTAGGTTTGATAGTGTTGTTAATCATGTCTCACTAGTTATTAAAACATTTTTTGAGTGTATTTCATTGTGAAAAAAAATCTTAAACAGGTTGTTAAATGCATTTGCACCTTGTGATGGATAAGCGACTTATCTAGAGGGATGTTTAGACCCGTTTTTTATTGAGGCTTCTTAAGTGCCTTTAAATAATCCCTTCTTAATGTTATTCTTTAATGTTATTCTTCTAAAATCAAATACCTTGTCTGATGTGAGCTGCTGTTTCAGTGTTGCATTTAAAATCGCACAGTACTCTTTTACTCCGAGATGTTACTTAGATCCTAAACCAATGCCCTCCATATAAAAAACTCAAGATGCCTCTTTAATGTAAAAACCAATGCAAGTTGTTACTACATGAGCAGAAACCCCCTAAAGATGCATTGAGTGGACTTTTTACCTTGCATCATCTTCACAGCTGTGTTGGATCTAAAATCTCAAGCGCTCCCTTGAATTCAAGAAGAAATATTATGATTGGCTCCCTGTGAAAGCTTAATAGTTCTCAAAATATTTTGCGACGTCGATATCAAATTCTTTCTATGTTGGTTTGTAGAAGTGTCTTACTCTTGTGGTTTCACCCTTATTTAGGTTTGCACGAGGATATTTACATTTCTTCCCTACAGCTATGTGCGTAAAATCATTCTGATTCAGAACACATGTAAATACACAGAGACCAAGTGTTATATGTTTGAGAAGATTATACAAATATATTTAAAGTGAAATATTAAATTCATATATTTTACAAGCACAAATGCTGTCTTTTTTGTGTCATCATCATCATCATCAGCCAAAACAATAATGATTCGCATTTTAAAAATAATATTTTGTGGGTTCATGTTTTCATTCAGACACGTTAAATCATGAAACCGCATGACGATTTTGAACATATCACTTAACATGCATAACATAGTGGACATTTATATGAAGTTAACTCCCAAAGAGCGCAAAAAAAGTACATTACCACAATAAATCAATCACAGACCATATGAGGCCTGAAAAATGTTATCCTGTTACAGATGTTTTTTTTTTCTCAAATTTATAAATGCTGATTTCCTAGGAGGTTGTGTACAGGATGCTGAGAGACGCTCTCCAGGAAAACAGTGCAGATGACATCTGCTCATTTTACCACACAGGTTTCCTTTCTCTGTTTCTCTCATGCTTTCCGAAATGTCAGCATGAACTAATAAGCTTATTAAGTTATTAAGTAAAGAACGTTTTAAAATGATGTCACTGGAAAATAAAGTATAGGAGCAAAATGAATACTGTGAGAATAGTCAATGAGAAAGGAACTGGAAGAGAGAACTCTTTCCCTTTGGATTCATTTCAACGTCTGTTCAAACAAAGCCTTTAATGTTCAAACGTCTTAGTTTCCACCGAATTCTCTGTTCCCTCCGAATCACATGTTTGCAGTCAAACCATGGCAGTAGAAAACAAATTCTTCACATATTTCATTGGAGGTAAACTCGTCTTATCCCGTCTTTATCTCCGCTCTCACACATGTGCGCTCTTGGCATGACTGTTTATAGGAGGGCCAGAGTTAGTAACTCCACTGTGTTTTGAGTAGTAGTAGTGGTTTTCAGGATTCTGAGTTGGGCTGTCGCCCCTTGAGCAACAAATCATCATCGAGCTGCCAAAAAAACAGAGGGCTGAACCGACCCATCCAGCATACAGGGAGAATCCAAACGACATCAGGGCCGTCCTCATGAAGCACTCCAATAGGGAACCACACCGTCGACACTATCCCACACAGAGCTGAAACAAAAGGAAGGGCGATATAATGTTCTACATAATGACAGCACCATAATCATGGAGAATAACAGACTGACTTATTAGGAGTTTTATTAGTGTTTGGCAGAATGGCAAACCAGCTCAAAACACCTGTAAAATTGGGTCAGACAGAGTTGGCCATGACTGGCTCTTCCACTCTAACAGGATGTAGGAAATCTGGATGTTTTATAGTTATTTTAGTCAAGGACATTTTCAGTCCTGTATGTTGAAAGCATGATTTCAGGGAGGATATGAGCAAACACAGGGCAACATCTAGCATTTTGCTTAGTACTGCAAAAATGTTTTACAGTGTAATAAATTCCTGTCATTTCGATTCTGGAGTAATACACAAGTGGGTTGTATACAGGAAACGGTATCATTTGAATGAGGCACACAATTGTTATCGGTTAAATGCGTTTTGGTAAAAACTAAAATTACAATGATGGGGTTGAATAAGTGTAGCATTTTACACAAGGTTCCAAAAGGGTTCCCCAAAAAAACTTTCAGTGACAGCTAGTGCTTTAAAGAACCATTTATTTTCTTAGTGTGTAGAACATTTTAAATATATGAAGCACACATGTTTTTCACTATAAAGAACCTTTTGTGGTTCCATGGATGTTAAAGGTTCTTTATGAAAGCATACAGCCTATATTTTTAAGAGTGTATGCCTAATGTTGCTTATGGTAAATATTACTTTAAAATGTTCAATCCACATATTTAGAAATGAAAGTTCACTTAAAAATACATTATTTATTCCCCATTAGTTGAAAATCCTAACAATTGGTCTTTGCATTAGAGTTTATTAGCAAGATTTTTTTCAATGAATCGATTGATCCAGTTAACTTGTTCACAATTAGACTGATCCAAGTCTCAAGTTCACTCACTCACAAGGTTATCCTATGACTTCAGAAGACTTGGAATACAGCACACAAACCACATGAACATATACTTCTAAGAAAATTGTATGATATTTCCTACTTCCTATTTTATGCTGGTTTATTTCCTTTCCTTTCCTTTCCTTTCCTTTCCTTTCCTTTCATTTTCTTTCCTTTTCCTTTCCTTTACTAACTTGAGTCCCTCAGTCCCCATTCATGCATTGAAAAGAGCAACCAGCACATTATTAATTGTTTCCCCACGGGTTTCAAAGACAAGGCTTAGTCCCGAACTAAAATGCATGTTTGAGCTGTTTTAACTGAAAGCAACTTGAACTGACATATATTAAAATATGTCCCCAGACAGCAGTGTTAGGCTACATGTGGATTCCACGTACCAGATGTGGGCCGGATTTGGGCCGACACTATATGTTGCCATTGTATTTTGTCTGAGGATGCACACCAGCAATATTTTTCTAAGGCATGTTTATGAAAGCTACTTAAATGTCCTAATTGAACTAAGGCCTAATTCTGGCTTAGTCTGAGCCCTGTCTGTGAAACCACGCCTTTGAGCTCTGGAACAAATGAAGTGAAACAACGTTTAGAACTTGATGGATATTAACTGTTTTTTTAGAGAACTATCCCTTTAAGAAATGGCCATTGAATTTGTTTAAATAGACAGCCCTGTGTATATATAATTTTTTAATAGCAATGACTCACATATGAAAAGTATAAGTAGTCCTCCCAGCACTGCGCGTCTGTGTTTGGTGTCTTCGGTCTCTTGGCTCAGTTTGACGCAGGGCATCGCCAACAGCACGAGCGCCAGAGCGGGCAGTCCGAGCAGAGAGGCGGAGACCATCAGAGCGCGAGACGTCTGGATGTAAGCTAAAAAATATGTATCATAATGTGAAAATATCATAAGCGAGGCTTAACAATATGTTTCAATAATCCATGCGACATAACTTTTTTAATGCCTCAAATAATATTCTGGGAAAACAGTAAAAACAAAAAATAAACTGCATTTAAATGTGACCAATACAAAAAATGAAATGAATGGAAAAAAATGGATGCATACAAACAATATTATTTTTACGAAAAAAAATATATTTCTCACCTGGTATATCGAGGATTTGGTTGAGTGAGATGCAGTGATAGAGAGCAGTAGAGATGACACACTCTGTCCACAAGCCCTTGGTCTCCAGCTCATCCATCTTCCTGCAGGTGTGCATGCCGTACTTACAGGTCACCACCCAGTCGTTTGTTGAGGTCGCTATTATAACACCAGTCCAGCCGATGCAGCTCATTAAAAAACCACAGAGCAGGCGACAGCTATGAGACATGATTTCTGACTCAATGTGAAATTCAGTTTGCAAAGAAACTGAACTATGCTCTTCAATCCAAAAACATACAGTTATTTAAATATCCTATATAAAATGGATTCTGGAGAGGATTAGTATACTAAGTTTGAGTATGGACTGTAAAACAATCCATTTGGTAAATGTACTTTTTATAGTGGACGTGCCCAGCAGAACTTTCAGCCAATCAGAAGAAAGCCTTGGCAGATACGTCACTATGGCCTTCCCTCATAACCTGGAGAATAACATCCTTTGATTTACAGCATTAATATGTTTCAGCTCATATTTCTCTAACAGTGTTATAATTATTCGGCATATTCCCAAAATAAATAATCGTGATACTATTCTACAAATTACTACAGAACTTTGTGTCAACCATAACAATGCTTTCTGATCAAGTATAAAATTACCATTTTGGGTGTGAATGCCATCTAGTGGGTTAGATGGTAAGCTGTCCAAAACAAATTTTTGACATCATGAACATATCTGGGCGGTGGGTGCTTTATTAGTCGACTACCAAGCTCAAGAAAACTGCCCTTACTAAATCAGAGAACATACACAGCATGGATATTTGAAATACAATAATTGTTGGTAATATTTTTTTCGTTTCTTTTCTTCAAACATTTAAACAAAAAAATATCTACAGTATCATCTACATACATCATATATATATATATATATATATATATATATATATATATATATATATATATATATATATATATATATATATATATATATAATATTATACAAGTTTGGGGTCAGTAAGATGTTTTAAATTAAAAACATTTTTTTAGATGTAATTTGTTCCTGTAATGACAAAGCTGAGTTTTCAGTCATCATTACTCTTTTTAGTCTTCAGTGTTGCAGCATGATCATTCAGACATAAAAATAAAAAATTACAATAATAAATCTATTTCAAATAAATTTTCTTACCTTTTTTTTCTATTCATCAAAAAAAGTATACATTTCTAAAAAAATATTAAGCAGCACAACTGTTTTCAACATATAAGACATGTTTCTTGACCAAATCATCATATTATTTTGTAACAATGTAGAAGTCTTTACTTTAATTTGTAATCAATTTAATGTGACTTTACTGAATAAAAGTATTAATTTATACATAAAAAACTCTTACTGGCCCCAAACTTTTTGAACATAACCCACAAAGTTGGGTAAGCCACGGTGCCACCTGCAAAAGCACAAAAAGAGAGAGAGAGAAAAAAGAAAATGAACAATAAATGACCAATTCAAGGTTTCATAACAAAATGTAGTTGGTTTAATTAAATAATCAAAAGTGGCACAAGAAAGGTAATGTAACAATGAGAAACAACACTTGATGACACAATCTAGCACATAGTTTGCCTCAGCAAAATGCCTACAGTAGTTTCATAAGGTCTCATAAAAAAGGCACCTTTTCACTGCCTTGATTGAAAACGATTGCCTTTGGATACCTTCTTCTTATCTTATTCTTTGACAGTTTGTCTGATTTACACAGTACCACTGTGGAGATTTCACAAAATGTCATTTATGTCAGTATTTTAAACGTCATTTAAAAATGTTTATAAACTTGAAATGAATCGCATTTGTACTTTCTAGAGCCTTAGAAGACAAATATATATTAAATATTACAAATCCTTCACAAAACATTTTTTTTTTTAATTTATACACACAGAACACTGCATTGTTATACATGTATACATGGTATGGAATACGATAGGAAAATATATACATTGGGACATGCACACAATAACAGCACTTCCGTCCTTGTCGAACCTCTCCGCACTGACACAGGAAGTGATCTCCTTTGCTCTCAGTCAAAAATATAAAATCATTGACCCTGATCATGATTACCCATACAAAAAAGGAGATGCTAACAGTTCCCTCCTACTGCGATTAAATATACA
Organism: Chrosomus eos; assembly: GCA_036326025.1. NCBI lineage: Eukaryota > Metazoa > Chordata > Actinopteri > Cypriniformes > Leuciscidae > Chrosomus > Chrosomus eos. Next base: position 11,853,187 of record CM070840.1, read on the forward strand.
TCCTGTAAAACGCTCACAGACTGAGACCATTATATTGCTACCATGCTTTCAGACAGAGGCTAAGTTTACAAGAACTGTAAGGTTTTGCTAGTTTAGTTCAAGCAAATACATGTAAGCTTTTTCATAACAATGAAATTATCGCATAAATCTCTGAAGATTAAAGTGCACAAAATGGCTCTATTCTATTGGCAAGTGCTCTTATGGTCCACAAGGATATACCTAGCTTCTTTTGTGTCTCAGTTTCATTCTCTTTATCTTCCACCTTCTTTCAGGGAGTTGATGCGGGCGCATATTTTGAGAGCAGGGCCGAGTTTGACATTCAAGGCGCTCATCAAATGGTCTTCGGTCAGCAGAAGCAAGGCCTGCCCGTCAATCTCTTGGGCTCTGAAAGATTCTGCAATGTCTTGACACCCTGAGATTTGGTTAAAAACAGTAGTGTTAAAATAAAAAAACAGATTTAATAATTTGACAAGACAAACTTTGATGTTGGCCTGAGAATGCCAGGCACTTCACAGTGTTACTTTTTACCTGGTAAATTGGATATAAAGCTTGACACTTGATCCACCGACCACTGTGCTGGTTTTGGGTAGGGGGAGACATCTGTGGGAGACACAGGGTCTATGGGTGAGGTGGGAGCACTTCTCGTCTCCTCCACCGTGTGTCTGACTCTAATCTCTCTCTCCCGCACCTGTTCCGTGTGTCTGCGGAGCCTGGTCTTCATCGGAGCGGCCGTCCCATCTTCCCCCTCGTGTGGTGGCTGTTGAAGGATTCTCCACTGCTCCGTGGTCCCGTGTTTGGCCTAGGCGGGAGTAGAGTTTAATAATGCTCAAAGAACACAAACATGCACATTGTTTTACAGGCCTTGGACAAACCTGGTGGAAATTTTCCTCTGCGCCATTGAGCTCAGATCGATGGCCCCCCTCGCTCACACAGCGCCTGAGCGCACGGAAACGTTTGGTGTAACTGAACCTGCAGAAAGGTACACGGAGGTAAACAAAGGTTGTCTTTAAAGTCAATCCAACACACTGACCAAAATCAGCCTTGCAGTTCGAAATGTGTGTCATGGGTTGATGTTTAGCACAAACCATGACCACATCCTGTCACAGTGTGTGTGTGTGTAAGTGTGTGATTCTTTTTAGGACAATGCGAGTGACTAGCTTTAAGTGCATGACTCACTATTCAAACATACTATATACAGTGGCCCTAAAGAAGTATATGAGCAGCACTGTTGCACACTTAAAAATGTATGAAAGTCATTGCATTTGATACAATATATAAAACCAAGCGGCATATGCAAACAAATGATGCAGCTTTTCTCAGCACTAATTTCACTTAGTCATTTTGCGATGACCAGGTGGTAATTTCTGGTGTATGTATGAAGTCAGTTCCTCAAGTTCACACAGGTGTCCTAGTACAGTAACCACAGATGTAGTCCACCACATAACCTATAAGCATGTTCCATTTGACAACCAGAACAATATATATATATTATATATATATATATAGAGAGAGAGAGAGAGAGAGAGAGAGAGAGAGAGATTCTATATTTCTTTAAATATTTGTTATATAATGCAATGCTATTCATAAACTTTAAGTTGTCTAAACACTTTTTGCGGCCACCGTAAACATGCATATTAATTTGTTAAGCTTCTGATGGAAATACCCTTTTCAACACCACACAAAATATCTGTTTGAGTCAATTAGTCATGCACACCTCTGTTATTCTTGAAGTAAACTCTTGATACATGCAGGAAATCATGCTCAGGCCCTTCCAGTTGTGGTTTCTGTTTCTGACTCCACCAAGCAAGAGAGACATTTGCAATGGTGTTGATGGAGTGGTTGTATGTGCATAGAATACAATTTAGGCACCAATTCATTGTGCCAGCCATACTAACAGGTTGTTTATTTTACTCTATCTATATATCGTGTAAGGGAGGTGTACCTCTTGGCACAGGATTTGGAGCAGAAACGCTTGGAGCGTGGGAATGTTTGGGCGGTGCCTTTCCTCTTGCAAAACTGGCACTGCAAAACAAGCTTGTGGGCCCGTATGATACCATCTTAAGTGAGAAACAAGATGGAAGAAAACAGATTTGATATTTACACAAAATCCTGTAACAATATTGTTTTGCTCTAATGTTTCAGTTTAAAGCCATGTGTGCTATTATGCTAATGCTGCAATATTCTGATCCAAAATCTTGTTTCCTAAATGATGTACTATACACTATGCACTCAACCATATGAATTTTATAATGTTACTTTGTCATGCAATATCAGAAACTAACAGCCCAACCCCATCTGCTACATAATTAAAGCTTTGAGTACATGAAGTGTCCAACCTTTCAGTTTGTTTTATCAGTTAGGTTGTTATATGTGCATCATCCGGGTATTTAAAGTACACTTTTTTTTGAAAAGTACAGTATTTTCAGTGTGAACACACTACTCACACTATTTATACCACAAAATGGCACTGAATAGTGCATAAGTACGCAAATTAGGACACAACTTTTTTTAAAATGCTAAAATATTTTGATCCAGAAACTTGTGTGCTTTGATGCTAATGCTGAAATATTCTGATCTAGATCCTTGTGTCGCTATGCTAATGCTGCAATTTTTAAGTATAAAAATGCAAAGCACACAGAAATATTGTAATAAATAGTGATATTTTTTTTTGTCCATTCCATTATTGTATGAAAGATCTGGAACAGGCCAATGATGTGGTCCTTGATGGCGTTGCTAATTTTACAAATCCCTAATATAGGCAGCCATAAGATTACATGGCATTTTTTGTAATAAAAGATGCTGCAATAAACCTGAAAAAGAAGTGTGTTTTACTTACTGTTTGTAACCAAATCCTCATCATCTGAGTCTGTGGAGTCGTCTGGAGGTTCTGAACTAGAAGGGATGAGTTCTGTGTCCCTCACCCCATTCACCCCAGACTCCTGGACCGGACTCACCATCAGAGATGACCTGCTCACCTGTGGGATTCAGAAGAAAACATCATTTCAAATATAGAAAACAGAAATCATTCTAATACGTAGATTTGCTGCTCAAGAAACATTTCTTACTATCAATTTTGAAAACAGTTGTGCTGCTTAATATTTTAGCATGTTACAAATTTCCAGAGTTCTACTTTCTACTACAAAGAGATGTTATTCAGGCAGCGGTTGATAGGCGTTCTGTTTACCGGGAATGGCTCCAGTCCCTCCTGTATGATAAATCCTTCCACCAGGTGTGTTAGAACCAAAGGTTTGGCCGCTCCTGATGGTTGCTGGACCTCTGTGGGGGTCATTTGACTGACGGTGGGAGGCTGAGCCGGTGGTCTGTCCAGCACAGGGAGAAACTTTGGAGGAAAGCAGCTGTCCACAGGAGACATATCTAACGGCTGAGTCATGGAGGACTGGATGGGTGACATGTCAGAGGAGAGGCTGGAGATTGCTAGAAAAAATGAAGACATTTATGATATTACCAACAGCGTCTATAAAAGCTCCTTCATATTTCAGGATACTTTCTCAGATGTTTCTCCTAACACATTCAGATAAATTTGAGTTTGAGTTTATATTGAAATAATTGAATTTATTTCCCTAACCCTAACTAACACTAACCTCTTCTGAAACTGTACAAGAGACACATGTTAGACAAATAGGTTATTTCTCAGGAGAAACATCTGAAAAGCTTTAGACTTGAGCAGAAATCTCTATTTAATCTGACCGTTGTCTAGAAGAAATGTTAAAATTACTTGAAAATATAAGTGATATTTCTTTTGTGACAGTGACTCTGTGTACCTGAGTGATTGTCTGACTGGGTGGACATTTCCTCACACTGCTCATCTTTCTCAGCTGTCCATGGTGCGACTGCAGGCGACAGTGTCTCATTCTTCTGTGACGTCTTTATTTGGCTGTCAGTCCTCGAATCCTCCGTGCAGACTGTCATCTTACTCAAAACCTGAAATGCAGAGATGTCAAAATAACGTAAAAGTAAAACAGTGTTTCTGTAATAGCATCATTAATATACTATTATAGGTTAGTTCATATTTCGAATTCTTTTTTATATTGACTTCCATAGTATTTTTTTCCTACTATGGAAGTCAATGGCTACTGTCAACTTTTTGATTACCAACATTCTTTAAAATATCTTATTTTGTGTTCAGCAGAAGAGAGAAACTCATACAAGTTTGGAACAACAGTGAGTAAATGATGACAACATTTTCATTTTTGGGTGAACTATCTCTTTAGTGTTTATTTTATACCAAAATAACAAATGTAAAGGAAATTTTGAATGAATAAATGAATGAATGAATGAGGCATTTATATAGCGCTTTTCATATGTACTACTGTACACCCAAAGCGCTTTACAATCATGTCGGGGTCTTGGATGATGCGACGGCAGCCACAGTACAACGGCGCCAGTGCGCTCACACACCAGCTATAGGTGGAGAGGAGAGAAAGTGATAGAGCCACTTCTTATGGTTTTAGTTTTTTATGGTTTTCATTTTCGTTAACTATATAACTATAATAACCCTGGTGAAAACAGTAATGAATAATAATAGACGAATATATAGGCCATGAGTCTTAATATGTGGCATTTTGAGATTACGGGTATTGAAAGATAACGGATTATAAAGTGTTTCCTCTTGTATCATTTCCAATTTTTAGCAAATTTTGAGTAAAATAACTGTGTTCATTTTCAGCAATTTGTCTATGCATCATTTGCCATCATTAAATTGTCTTTAATATGTCTATCTTGTTCTCTAGATATCATATCAGCCATTGAATAACCCATTTTGGCCAAGATGTTTGAGTGATCATGCATTATGCTACTTCTAACCTTCTCCGAAGTTTCACTTGACGGCTGATCTAAGGCAACAGCCTGGGGGATTTTCTTTTGGGGTGCTGGACATTTCAGATCTTGAGGAGTCTGGTCTGGTACATCCTTCTTCTGTTCTTCCTTTCTGTCTTTTGAGTCTTTTAACGTTTGGGCCATTTGCGTGGGGCTCTGTGAGGTCAAAGGGGATTGGGGCGGCGCGAGAATGCTGCTGGTGGACGCAAGGGGCAGCACTGGAGAAGGAGGAGACGCTCTTTGAGGAGACGCCAGCGGAGGGGTGGTGATGAGAGGTGTGGCCGCTGTGGTTTGTCTGGAGGGCGACAGCTGCACCAGCTGTGGGCATGGGTTTGTAGTCCGTTGCAGCTGGGCAGGACACTCTGGTTTAGAGAGCACAGGCAAGACGAGCGGCTTCGATTGGATGAGATCGTGGGGCGGGGACACAGTGGCTGTTTTTGATTGGCCGTTGGTGCACTGGGCAGATGCAGAGGACAACGCGATCCTCAGCAGCTGTTTTGTGGCCAGTAAGGACCCACCGGGTGAGGAAGACCTCAAGGGCAAAGTCAGGGTAGGGGGTGTGAGGTGAGACCTCGCAGGGGAAGGAACTGTGATGGGCACTGAAGCGCTCTGCCCCGACATGCTTTGTGATGGCTGGGTGGACGGGCAGCGCTTTAACTCTGGAAGAGGCTTCTTTGGTGTGGCGGGGGGTGAGTTGGGGGGTGTATGCCTCTGATTGAAGGGGTGCTGGGGGATGCTGATCTGGCTGTGGGGCCTCTTGAGACCGCTGCTGTTCAGCTTCTGTTTTGCTAAGGCGTGAGCCTGTGCAGGTGCGTACAGGGCTGGAGACACAAGAAAAAAATAAGAAAAAAATTCATAGTTCACAATTCAGCTTTTTATTCCAACATATCTCTCCAACAAGGGCTTATAGTCCTACATATTTATAAAAAAAGATCTCTTATTCTCACCAAGGCTGCATTTATTTGATCGAGAATCCAGTAATAACAGTAAGATTGTGAAATATTATTGTCATTCTTTTAAATAACTTTTTTCTATTTTAATTAATGCTGTCAAATCGATTACTGGCGATTAATTGCACCAAACATAAGTTTGTTTACATGATGTATGTGTGTATATATTACTATATTTATACATTATAAATATGTCTTTGTGTGTGTGTATATACACATATATATACACACACACACACACACACACATACATATATATATATTATATATTATAAATAATATATCATATATTTAAAACACACACATATATTATGTAAAGAAAAACTTATTTTAGATGTGGATTTTTTATTTTTTTCATTTCTTTGATGAATAAAAAGTTCAGAAGAACAGCATTTATTTGATGTCTTTTGTAACATTATAAATGTCACTTTTGATTAATTGAATGTGTCCTTGCTGAATAAAAGTATTCATTAAAAAATATTACAGACTCAAAACTTTTTTGAACACGTTTTTCCTAATGTGATTAAAATATTTGCATTATGTAGAGAGAGATATGTATGTTGCTGCTTACATGGAGGTGGAACAGTAAGATGGCGAACAGGTGTTGCTTTCGTTTGAGCTGTTGGGCTCTCTGTCTTAGTTGCGCCCTCTTTCCCTGGAGCATTCGCTGGCTGGCTGGGTCTCAGAAGGAAGGTTGGTAATCTTGGGCATGAAAGCGGAGGGGGTTGGCTGGACGTTGTGGGTTTCAGTGGTAAGTTCGGAGGAATGGTAAGGGTGCCAGGTAGAGGTGGACGGAGAGTCAGACTCTGGAGCTGAAGAACAGAACAGAACGAGAGATATTGATGCCATAAATTTGGAAAAAACACGGTTATGTTACATGAAATTTACATAGAAAAAAGGTATAGTTCACCTACAAATGAAAAATGTGTCAATTTACTCACTTTCTTCAGTGTAAGGTGATATTTAGTTCCTCTTTCCATATTTTCAAAATAACAAAAAAACAAATTAAAGATAATATTCTTACAAAGTCTTACAGAGGTCATACGAAAGCTTTGTATAAAAAAAAAAAAACGTAATGACGTCAAACATGAAACGCTATATGAAATGACGCATTAATGTGCCATTTTTAATGTCAATAAAGTGAATGATGTTTGAGAGCTGTTGCGGAGGGGAAGATTTAAAAAAAATAATAATCTCAAAATGTTTTGGACCTTCTCACCATTAGTCTGCATTCGTTTTCGCAGTATGGTATGAAACATTTCAGAGATTCTCCTGAATTTTCATTTTGTGTTGCATGGAAGAAAGTAATTTCAGGGTGAAGTAAATGACAAAATTTCATTTTTGAGTGAACTATCCCTTTAAATTCAGTAGACCAGATGCCTCTATCACATGACCATACATAATCGAGCTCACCTGTGTGGAAGGAAATCGAGGTGAGGAAGAGGAAGGGGTGGAGGAAGAGGAGGAGAAGGAAGAGGAGGAGAGGGCAGGAACATCAGGCCGCACAGCAGACGTTAGAATCAACTGCCATATGGCAAGCACAGAAAAAGAGAAAAATGAAAGAGAGAAAGAAAAAGAGAGAAGGTAAAAAGATAAAGAAAAAGTCCCAGTGGTGCAAAATAGAAGGCTGTTATTTCCTGCCTGTTGTGCTTTTGCTGTGTAGGTGTGATGGTGAACTTCACAGCACAGTGAACAGCTTTTGATGTGGTCGAGTAAAATCTGTCCAGATCAGAAACATGCAAGCATGCACTGAGTGCAGACCTCTAGACACCAACCCTCCATTTGTTCAAGCCAACATACCAGCTGGTCACAATAGACCATGAGCTGAAAGTATTACAACCTGTAGGCACCAATTATGTGTGCACAGCACATACATGCTTCACTCTGAAGCAGATTTAAGTAGATCACAGGACAGAGGTTTAGATCAGCATTTACTAAGAGTCGAGAAACCAGCAGAGTTTCCATCTGTGAGTGTGAAAGGGGGCATGGCGCCTGGGCAAAAAGACGTTTAAAGTGCATGCGAAGATCTAAAGATCTGCAGAACAGGACGTGACAGGTTGCATTACCATCTGGGCCCTCAGGAGCATCTGAGCCTGACTCGGATTCGGGCTCTTCCCCAGAAGCAGAGCTTGAGGGGAAATCTTACGGGTGGCCGTAGCAGCAATCGGATTATGACTTCCTCTTACAAGAGGTGTTGATCCAGCAGGAAGAGAAACCTGATGGTTAAGAAATGGAACAAATTAGTGGAAGTTAAACGAGATAAACGAGCATCATTTTTGAGAGCAGGTGCTTCTATGTTGTTGCACACACACCGTTTTCGGGGTCTGCTGCGAAGATGAAGCTTGGCTGAGTCTTTCACTAGGTGAAAAGGAAGGTGCCAGTCGGTCCCCAGACAGATTAACCTGCAGGAAGAGATGGAAGTTATGGTTACAGAAGAAAGTGCTTCATTATATTGTGAGAAGATTAAAAACAATAGTTACAAACAATACTCTAAAAAGTTACAATTGCAAGTTGCAGTCCATTTCCGTGTTATGGTTAAACATTTCTGGTCATTTCTACAGTGAGAAAGCAGATTATTACTTTTTAGGACTATCAGTTGATTAAAACAATTAATTATGTTCTCTGCGTCCGCATGAATTAACTAAATTGTTCCTGTACATCTGTACATTTCCTCACCAACCTGTAATCTTCACTAACCAGACAGTTGATGGACCATTGACTTTTATAGTATTTTTTTTCCTACTATGGAGCACTACTACTTTGAATATTAAGAATTTACATATAGTGAAATAATTGTCAATGAAAAATGACAGGATAGTGATCAAAACAATTAATAGATAGATATACATATAAATGTTTTTTCTGATCTTAATCATCAGGTCTCAAATTGAAGTAAAAACAGACACCCTGTGGTAAAATCTAAAATAAACGTTTACAAGCCACTGCTTTCTCAGATCTGTTTGGGTTGGAATAACTTCACGTTACATTGAGTTTGGAAAACTCTGTACACAGTAATGATCAGAATATCTCTTGTCCTATCCCTGAAAACGGCTGTATTTTCAAATCCTCTTGCTGTCACTCATTTTAAGTACAGTTTTGTCAACTAGATGACTACATTCATAAACGGAAACTAGCGAGCCGCAATATTTAAACATGGAAGTAGGTCACAAAGTTTAGTGAAAGTAGTCAATTAATATATTATATTTAAATGTTTATTATTATATTTCAAAAGCATTTATAAATCAAAAGCATATATTAATTGATTTTGTGTTTAAAATTAATATTCAAGTATATATATACAAATTTAACACATGCAATTGCTAAAATGGGCCAACTCTGTGACAGTTGGGAGTAGTAATACAAAAAAATCGAGGATGGTTTGAACAAATATACCTGCACCACTTTTCTGTTGGTGGGGGTGGGTTGATTGTGGAAGGTGGTTACAGTTGTAAGTGAAGAGGGAGTTTTCGGGGTGCCATTGGCCTGATGGGAAGGGTTCACCGCAGTGGTGGTCGTGGTGTTGACTGTGCTCTTTGCAGGTTCTGCTTTAGTTTGTGGCTCCTTGTCCATTGTTCCAGAGAATCTGGACACACGAAGCTGTAATAAAGTTGGTCGTAAATATGTATATGTGTGCTAAAATTAAAACACAAGTCAAGATATCAACCTTGAGGTAAATTGTCCATTTGTAAAATCTGCTTCCTAGTGCATCTATATATTTCTTAAAGAAGTGCATATACAGTATGTCATCCACAAGCAGGTCATTTGTCTAGAGACTCAAGCTAAATATGCAAATTTCCAACAGTTTTCTTGTATTTGCTTACAGGGCCTGTCTTCCGACCTTATGTAAGATGAAACTTAAGTCAACCAAACAGTTTGAAACACACTCTGCTTCTGCACAAGAAAGAAGGGTAGCACATGCCTGATGTGGAAACTGACACACTTGTAGAGGTCTACTGAGTTTCACTAATCGATGACCGGAGAGACTGGAGGCAGAACGGTGAACAATAATAATTGTGTTTTAATAAGTATATCTGCATGCACCACCATGCCCACGATTATACGAACACTAAGTAAAAATTGTATGCATATGTATTCGTGGTACTTCCTTTTCTAGTTAAAATTTGACTGCCAAAAATAAATAACACAGCACATATATTTAGAGATTAGATATATTTTATGTAGCTTCATTAATATGTTGAATCTGTTGATTCAGTAAACCAAGTTGCAAGTGAGTCAAAATGAAACACAGTTTTAGTTCTAGCTGAATTTCTATCAGGAAATAAATCTCAAATCAGATTCAGTACAATTAGTGGGATCTTTTGAATTAACCAAAATAATAGTGCAATTATAAAAACATAATTTAACTGTGTTCCAGCTTAAACAATGTTAATTGGTTAACTCAACTGTAAGTTACCTTTTAAATGACGATAAATAAAAATTATATCAAAGTGTAAAAAACGATACATGAAAATTTATTTTAAAACGTGAGGGAATTATCTTATAATTTATAGAGAAAATGTATAGGTTATTATATTTTAAAAAAAACAATAGGCTATGTATCTTTTAGCAGTACAATAATATTAAAATTACATTTTTAATAATGTAAAATGTAATCACCTTTAAGGGAAAAGCAATATCTCAGAAGTTCATGCAAAAACATGATATTTGGTTGGATTTTATTTAAAAAGTAAGTTTATTTTAATTATGTTATAATTTATATAAATTATGGTGTTTTATTGTACTTTAATGGTATTATTTAAGTGTAATCTAATGGTGTTTGTGTGGGTAATTGTGCTCTTTCTGTTACTATTGACCTCAGATGCTTGATAGGTCAAACAGCTCACATATGTTGGTATATTAAGTGCATCGTTTAATAATATAACGTACAGTTAGGAAGAAATACACAATCACCAAAACATCTCCCTTAACGCTTGTAATATCATCATTGTAATTTTACAGTTAAGTTCTGGAAACACACAGCTGCCAGTTTATTATTATAATTATTTTACCTTGAATTTGACCAAAACGGTATATTGTATTATTATTATCATCATTACTACTCACACCAGGCCGCAGCTGAACAAAAATTAAGCATCTGAGCGTTTCTGCCTAAAACCAGACAAATCGGCTACATTAATAATGTGAAATCGCGCCATGCCTGCGCCGTGAAGACGAGAGTAATGCGCTGCCCTTTGTTTCATACGAGCCATAGAAATAAAAATCCCGACAGCAAATGAAGCATTCTTATAGTTCTTGAACATCAAGTCTGTCCGTGCAATAACTGTGAAACCTGAACGACATTAATGGACACATACCAGGAAGCGCCGCGCGCACAGGTGCCAGAATGCCACGCGCGTTTTCAATGTTTATACGCGAGCCGCAGTCATTTGTGAATAAACACCCACTGTGATTCCCAAAAACCTCCCCGTATTTGTCATAACATTTCGACGGCCTATAACGGAGAAGCTAAAATCGCAATAAAAACAAATGCATATGTCCAACAAAAAGCGTGCTGAATACGACTGTGTCTCGCAGAGTCGATGCATTTACGTCTAGTTCATTCCTCGGGTCATTATTTTGGTCATATATTGAAAATGGGCGTGTGTTCGTGCAGTGACAGCTAGAGCCCCCTGTACGTCCCTGAAGACCTGCACTTCCCTAAATGATGGCGTGGCGTGATATATATAAAAGCTGCTGCCTTTTATCGAGCACACGAAATACACACGGCCACTATCACCGTAACTTGCTGTGCATCGAAATACACAAAATGAAAGTCAAAAGGGAAAATGATGATGCTCTGTTCGCGAGCGTGCGCTCCTCCCTTTCAACCCAACCGGTCACAGACCTTTCCTAAACATCCGTCTTTTAACGCGTGATTAATGATCGTTCAAGGTAATCCTACCTGTCCGAAGTCAACGGGCTAGTTCTCCCATCACACACTGACCGTTTTCAGCGACTGCTACAATCCCGTCATGTCCTAATGCGTCAAAGTAAAAGTAGAGAGCGATAGAAATTCATCGGGGCGGTGAATGCTACAGCACCGCTTACAGTGTAGGAGGACCGTACACGCTTCTGTCGTCGAAAAATACATGAGGAAATGTACCTAACTACCTACACTTTGCAGAAGGAATAAAATGCTTATATTTGTCCGCATATCATAACCCAATTTCATTGTGTGCCCGACACGTGCGTGTATCTGTATGATGTTTTATATTGCCGCTTGACCATTGCAAAGCTAATACCATTCACATGGTCTAATAGAGCTTATTGAGGCTGCGCTGTAAAAAAAATAAAAAAATTGAAATGTTGGTTTAATTAAAAAATAAGGAAATTGGTTGCTTTAAAAAAATAGGTTAATTGACAAAAAATAGTTAATACAATGAAAAAGAATTAGATACATATAAACTCAAAATAGTATGGTATCTCACATTTTTACAGTGTGGATTCAGGGTTGGAGAATCTATTGGTATTTCTATTAAATTTCACCAAGAAAAAAAAAGAGTTCGAGCACAAAGAAGCATTTGCGGGGGATGCAATTTTGATGCCCTCTGACACTCAAGTTTCATGATCCTTCATATTGCATTTCACTGACTGCCTGTTTAATACATACATTACATATAGCTAGTCCTAGAGATCTACAATGCAACAGTTTTTAACCACCTTAATAAAAGCTAGAGGCTTAAGTTTTATTAACTTTATTTTAGAAAATTAATAGCAGCCCACCGACACTCTTATTTGCAAAATCAGACTTCGTTTAGAATAGATTTATCTTTAGCCTATTTTTTTTAAATTACGAAACAAGATTTTACAATAAAAAAATATTACTATATTTAGCAAATATTTAGAAAAATATATTTTAAAAAACTATTTTTTTCAATAGGCTATATTTTCAGAAATCGCTTCCAACAGGGGTGGTAACCATAGCAACAGTACACACACCTTGGTTCGATAGGCGATAACACAAATATATCCTACTGTGATTTTATAGATTTTCACATCCACATTTCATTTTACGAGATTCACTAAACATCATGCATATCTATCTCATTATTATGAGCCTATTATTAATTAGTAGTAGGCTAGCAGGCTAGTTGTTGTAGTAGCCTAATATTGGTTACTATGGGATACGAGGTCACCATCGTTGCGCACTCATAATCGGATCACATGCACGCGGATGCGCTGTTCTCAGTTGTCCACTAAACGTAACACGCAGGGCTTTGATACTTTATCTAATTTGAAGTTGATCATTTTGAATGAAAGTATTGGCTATCTGTGTTGGCTGATTCATTCGGTTTCTGCGAAAGGTGAATTCAGTAGAAAGAATAGGAAATGTTAAGCTATGTTAAACTGTAAAATATGCCGGACACGAGACTTATAAAGCCGAAACCTGTGGCAACGAAACCTAAGCATCTGAACAAGAAAAGCAGTACAGCCGAAACAACACCTGCCGTCAGAAGCAGAGATGTCGTTGTCGGTCACCGCAAAAGGGCCTCAAGCTGCCCACGATGTGTCACCGAATACAAACCCAAAGCGACGGAGAGAAGCACTAAAGCAATAAATGAGAAACAGTCCGAGACTTTACCGAGGAGGTCAAAACCTGCAACATGTGCACCGAAGGAACAACCAAAAACACATTCTCTTTATGAAATCCACAGGTAGGAGGAATGCTATACAGTGCCAGAGGCCACAAAAACATATGGTGGATCAGGTCTTAATCCAAGCATAAGCAGTGTAGTTAGTTGCCAAAAGTAAATCCTTTAGAGCTTGTTTTGTTTTGCTCACTGACTTTATTTCTTTTTTTGTATTGCAGTCAAAAAGCTTTTACAGTATTTGCACCAAACCCAAAGAAAAGACAAGACATTCAGCAAAGTAAGTAGTATACTGTGCTTCAGTTTTTATTTCTCACTGAATGGGTGATTCTTCAACTGGGGAACCTTTCGAACCCCTTGGATGATTTAAAAAAAAAATAATGTTTAAAAAATAATTCCAGTTAAATGAAAGATTAGGTATTCTTATCTGTGTCCTTAAAAGAGTGCTTCTTTTTTATTTCTTCCATTACGATTTAAAGGAGTAGTTCACTTTTAAAAAAACTTTTGCTGATAATTTACTCACCCCCATGTCATCCAAGATGTCCACGTCTTTCTTTCTTCAGTCGAAAAGAAATTAAGGTTTTTGATGAAAACATTCCAGGATTTTCTCCATATAATGGACTTCATTGGGAGCCAAACGGTTCAAGGTCCAAATGACAGTTTCAGTGGAGCTTCAAAGGGCTTTAAACGATATCAGACGATGAATAAGGGTCTTATCTAGTGAAACGATCGGTCATTTAAAAAAATAAATAACAAAGTTTAAGTTTTTTAAGCACAAATGCTCGCCTTGCTCTGTTCTGTGATGAGCGTTCGTGACTCTCCTGTTCGAACTCGTTCATCAAAATTAACAAATCTTTTTTCGAGTCATGACTCGAAGGGTCCTAGATAAGACCCTTATTCATCGCCAGTCGTTTAAAGCCCTTTGAAGCTGCACTGAAACTCTCATTTGGACCTTGAACCGTTTGGTTCCCAATGAAGTCCATTATATGGAGAAAATCCTGGAATGTTTTCATCAAAAACCTTAATTTCTTTTCGACTGAAGAAAGAAAGACATGGACATCTTGGATGACAGTAAATTATCAGCAAAAGTTTTTTTTAAAGTGAACTAATCCTTTAACTTCTAAATAATAGTGTCACAATTGAAGTATTACATAGGGAAACATTTGAAATTAAAATACATTTTTCAGTTCAGTTGGTATTTGTTTACATTTTTAAATAATCTCTGTCTCCAATGATCCTGTCCTCACACAATTTTAAAAGAAAGTAAAAAGTGTAGCCTGTTTGATGTAAATGTAGCCTACTGTAAGTTAGTTACTTCAAACAAGAGCACAACCATCCTTATAGGCTATTATAGTTAATTAATTTTATGTTTTTAGGTAACAGAATTTAAATATGTGATATTTCGTGTTTTTTAAGTTTTAAAGGATAGACGGTTAAGCTGTCAACACTCACTGACTGAATGCTTGGCTGTTTAACAGAAGCAGAAGCAGAACTGGCAGCTCTGGAGGATCTGCGCTTGAGTCGGGCCATGGGTTACATTTCCATATCTCCTAGTACTGTGGGTGGAGTCATTCACCAACCATGTCAGAAACAATTATGTGAAGTCTGTTTGAAAGGATTCAAATAAAAAGAATGCGTCATCACCACTAGGGGGAGTGAAAGTGCCTTTTTTTATCTTCCTGGGACCCAGGAATAGATTTGTGTTCACTGTAGTTTGTCCACACATAGTTTTAACAGTTTCACCATGACAACTTCTCCTTGATCTTTAAAAATGACTGACATTAATTGAGTGATCAAATGGAAATATGATAATATTTTTGTATTTATAATTAAAGAATTGTTTAAATTGGGAGATTAGTGAATAGGGAAAGAAATAATATATCATCAATATTCCTATGAAATATTAGATATTATTATGAAAATGTTGCTTTTTTCATTAAATGTTGCCCCAGGAACACATTAATATGCAAATTAGATACGGTGTATGAATTTATTGACATTTTACCCACATATCAGGTCATACCATTATATCTTTCATAACAAGATTTGTTTTTAAAAAATCCTGAAACCTAAAAATTGATTGGTGAATTGTTTTTGCCTATACATGTCATTTCATGTTTTTTTATATTTTTTGAACAACTGAGTGGTGTCCACTACAGTGGATATAGCATAACATATGAATACAATATATTTTTTCAAAATACTTTTGTTTTTCTCTCCATTTTTTCATGCTATAAACAATGTAATGACATGGAACAAGTACTAAATTTAAAAAAAGACATCAGGGGTGCACTTCCCAAAAGCAACTGTGTAATATAGACGCGAGTTCCCTCGTTACCGACCGAGTTCAACGGAACTTGCGACCATTGCAAGGTATCCGCGGGGTCTTGAAAAGTATTAAAAGGTGATAAATCAATTTGCCTTTTTTTGGTCGTTTTTTCAGTTCATTCCTATGGAGGTTGAGATTGGCTCACACAAGCTCAAGTTTCATGAATGAAGTGAAAACACTCGCTAGCTTTGCGCCAGTGTGTGCTTGCTGCTATTGTGCCTGTAAAGAGAGGTTCACAAGCTAGTACAGTAAACGGCCCTGCTGTTTAAAACGTGTATCGCGATTCGTTTAACATTTCAACCGACTTGAATCGTCACACATTTGTATCGATTTTCAACCGGTTGCGAGTGAATCGTTACATACCTAATTACAACGCACCGAAATGTTTTAAGAGAAGGTTGGTGATTTACTATCCCAGCTTATTTGATTGTTTTGTATCAGAGTGGTCTATAGTCTTTATCACAAACTAAAACTGTTAAGTTAAAAGTATCACTGATGTAAATGGTTACAGCTTGAAGTGGCGATGAGGTATTAAAAATGAGAAGGTCTTGAAAAAGTCTTGAAAAGGTATTAAAATTAACTTCAAGATTCCTGCATATACCCTGCATTGGCTTATGATGCTTTTGGGAAACTCATCCCAGGATAGGTCTTACACAATTGTAAAACCATTAATGAGTGTGGTAACTTACAAATACTTACAAATACAGTTGTCAGAAACAGAACAGCCTATCAGACATTGGCTACATTCTGTTTCTAGATGCGTCAATTTGTAAATATAATCAATATTTTCATAGAAAATAATAATTCGTAGTCTGGTTTAACCATGTCTACTATTTCCCCAGGTGGATGCCTAACTCTGGAAGAGGTCAGGGCAAAACAACAGCAAGAAATGCAAATCAAGAGAAGACAAAAGCAGGTATAAAACCCAAATCATATTCAGGGAAACAAAACTTCTCCATACATAACAAGCACAATAATCTCATGAATGCCTTTCCCCCCTTTCAGGTTAAACGTGTACTTTAGAAACTTCTTCAGTTGTGCAAGAATAAAGGTTAGAATATTGCCGACAACAGATGAACATTATTTAGTTTGCTTTTTAATTTTAAAAGTGCAGCTAATTTCCATGGACTTCCCGATGTGACCTTATGTTCTAAATGTATATTATTCACTGAGTCTTTGTGAAATATACCTGTATGACTTTTAGGTTCATGATGTTGGTTTGAACTTTGGCATTGTCGTTGATTAGATGTGATTTAAATGCAAATACTCCCTAAAAGACAGTATACTGACTATGTATATTAAAATGACAGAATCATTTACAGAATATAATGATAGTGTGTTTGTTATATTCATGCAAACTAAAGCCTTCAATTATTTTTATTTATTTGAATGTCTTAAGTGACAAACACACATTGAGTTATTACAATTGTGAGGCACGGTGTAGTAATTCAGCTTAATTTGGTCTATTATTTTATGCAAGCGGTCCTCCTGGTGATCTGTTTTTCCTCTGTTCCTTAGCAACAAGGATTTTTCTCTCTTTGTTTTGTCCTCTGTGTATATTCTGGGAGACGCCTGCTTTGAAGGCTCCAAAAATACGAATCAGAGTCCTGTTGCTTGGCAAGGGGAGAGTGACAACATAGTGAAAGCAAGATGATAGGTGAGGGCAAATAAATTAATAAAATTAATAACTAAATTCCCTGGTAAATGAATCTAGCCGATTGAGTCTCAGTCCCTTCATCTATCAGGTGCAGCAGAATACAGTTTTTCCAACTATACTCTAGTGCACTGTTCAGCGTTGTTTTTTGTGTGCACATTTTTAATAACTTGTGTTTGCACTGCACATAATTCAGAAACCATGGCTATATTGCTTTAAGGTTTGGAAAGATATATATATATATATATATAAAGTTTTTCATGGATCTCTTTCTGGATAGGTTGAATTACACTTGTTTTGCCTCCAGGTCTGCCACTATTGCTTTGCAACTTTCCAATTAACTCTCAAAATAGCAGAGAAACTGTTGTTGTTTATTCCAGTGCTTTGAAAAGGTTTATCTGAGAGACTGGGTGTAATGAAAAGTAAAAGTCAAAGACTTCAAAAGGACATTGAATTAGTCCCAGACTGAAGAAAAAAACACAAAATAGCTTTCCTGGAAAACACACACAGCGGCCAAGTAGTGTTACAGACGTTTTCGTAATGGTGACCCTTAAATGATTTACTTAAGGATCATAATTTTATGATGCTTACATTCTTTCTTTCTAACACACAGTTGTACAAAAGTCTAACCATTAGGGTGTTTCCTCTGAATTGAGTAATCCAGGCATAGGTCAGGGTGTGAATTTACAACATGTTAGCAGCTAAACTATAGAAATGCTAACTTTGACGCAAATGAAAGTCAAACTAGAGCCATTTGCCTTATGCTAATGTCCACATGGAAAAGGACACAAAGAAGAATGGGAATGCAAATGGATGTCTGGAGGAATCATTACACAAAATGTCAACAGAAAGTAAAGATATACTCATGCAATACAATATATACAATATATCGAGTGTTATTTTGGGGACCTGTATGGTCATTCATAAAACCATCTTGTATCAAATATATATTTACATTGAAAAAAAAGATTTGGCATCAAACTGGTAAATATTGGAGGTTGGAGGTAAACAAAAGCACTTAATATTTACTTAGTACCAGCTGGTGAATGCTTAGCACTATGACAAAATGTGAAAATACATGATTTATGTAAACAAATGCCAAAGGATGAATTAGCAACTTGCACTCTGTGTTAGTCACAGTAAATGATGCTGAATGACAGAAATTATTAGAACTAAATATACATAGACAATGACTAAACAACCTATGGTATGGATATGATGTATAATGATTTTAGAAAGATATAGCAAGCAATATAGAAAAAACTATTTGCAATCTAGTAAATGATTAAGAATGTTTTTTTTTTAAATAATCACACAAGGAGACTATAGAATGGAAGCCCGTTTCTGCCACAGTTGATTAAAAAAAAGATTATCTAAGAAACTTTTTAAGAAAAAGAAACTTTCTCATAATTATGACTTAGTATCTCATTATAATGAGAAAGTTTCTTGTTATTATGACTTAGATAATCTTTTTTTTTTTACTCAACTGTGGTGGAAACGGGCTTCCATACTAAAGGGTTAGTTATCAGACTGGAAAGTTGTCACAAAGGCTATCTTAGAAACTATAAGCTTTAGAGTCAAAAGTCCAGTTCGGTTAAAAACTGTCTTAAACTAGGTTAATATTAGTGGATTCTGCCTTCCAAACTAAAAATTCAGCACCATCATACTTTAATTAGCTTATAGATCTTGGGTACGTTACGTGTTCAATCAAAAGTATACAATAAAATGTATTAATAAGGATTTCTGTTATTCTAAACAATGGTTTGACATTTTTTTATTTTTCTATACACCTAAATAAATATGACACAAAACATGCAAAGGTGACAACATCCTTCACTATTAATATAATGTATTTGCGTTTCTTTGAGAAATCCTCCCTAAAATAAATAAAAGTAATTTTAAAATGACTTATTACATCTATGTTTAATCATTTTATAATATTTTGCTTGGTCAATCTGTGTTTAGTAAGCAACAAGCTAACCAAAATAAAATAAATTTTACAAATGTCTGCACACACCTTTACCACGGTTCACAATAATTTTTGAATGTTTACCACACGTAAACCCTAGATCGCTAGACAGACCACCTACTCTTGCTGCGGTTGCTATGACTAGCTGGTAGGAGCCAGAATAGGAGCGACCGACTGCAATTGAACAGTTCAGTAGACATTCAGAGAGCTTAACCAATCAGCGATTAGGTTAAGGGCGGGGCTTATAGAAATGCTGGCAACGCCCCCCAGATAGACAGACAGACAGACTTCCTCTGCTAAATCACGCCGTCTAGCCGTGGCAGCCCGTCGGGTGACGTAGGTTGTTGGGTTGTGGATTGACGTTGTAAGTCTATCAGCATGAAGTCAGCAGCACCAGTGTTATCAGCGGCAGGGCGACGGACGCTCGCTCGACTGTGAACTCCGACACGGAATCCCATGATATAAAAACACAAATATCTCACGCGCTTTCCTTCTCTTCTCGTCAAAAACCTGGATTGAATCTTTTGATTTAAAGGTAAGCTTCAATATATGTTGTTTTATGTGGGTTTACATTCTCTATAACGAAAGAACGTATTTTCAATATTTTATATGATTATTATATTCGTGATATTGCACCCTCCCGTGCCATTACATTGAATGCCTCCTTTATAATCTTACATTATTATTTTCGACTGTTTCAGTTGTATTTTATAGCCTATTTGAATTTATTTTAATCCAGGTTTTTAAGATTGCTCATATATATGTCATTTGATTATCGACAGTAATCGACTACGATTATAAATCATTTAGTTAAGCGCTGTTAGATAAGATAACAATGTATATTTCTTTTAACATCGCGTTGATCATATTTCAAATGGGCAGAACCTAGCTGCTACATATTTTTACTACCACTAACGTTAATTCTAAAAACCCGACTATTTTTCGACAATTGAAATCTTTCGAGGGGTGCCTTCACAGTTTGTTGTGAGATCTGAAAGTGTCATAGGTGTGGGAACATATGGGGGTAGTCCCGCAGAGGTCTCTGGCTCGACTGTGTGAATGTCATTACCACGGCTGAGGGGGAGGGGCGGAGCTCTGGCTCTGAGGAAGACCGGTTAAAGAGGCGGGGCTTATGCGCGGAGGGCGGGGCCTCTGTGAGGGCGGTGGAAAGTCTATTACAGGCAGTCAAAACACATTACAGATATGATTAATTTGAGACAAGATTTCGCTATCGCTGAAGAAACAAAACCATTTAAAAGAACTAGGCTAATAGCATTAGCTTTCATGGAAAAGAGGTTAGGGCATGTATTTAAATGAAGCTATTTTGTGAATGAATTGAATTTCCCAGACATTTAGATGTTCACACATCAGTTTTATTTTAGTATCATTGAGATGCTATTGTAGTTTTTAATCAGTATTTTTAATTAGTTTTTAAGTTTTTTTTTTTTACATTTTCTGCTTTTATTTTAATTTCAGTTAAAGTTAAGTATTTTTTTCTAAATATGTCTATAGTTTTTATTTATTTTAGTGCATCAAGTTAAACTAAATTAAAATGAGAAATATTGCCTTGGCAACTAGCTGAAATAAAATATTTAAAATATATATTTTATTCCAGTCAACATTTATTTATTTTCAAATAACATTTTTTTAAAGGTTTAAGTACTTGGTTTACATTTAATGTTAATGCAAATTCTGTGTTTATATCTTTGATTTATAATTTTAATGATTTTTTATATATATATTAGATCAACAATGTATTATATTTTAAAATATTTCTTCTCTATCTTATTACATATATTAATTAAAAAAGAGAGAATAAAAGATTCCTTTTAAATGTTACTTTCACTATCTAAAATTCTATTTATATGTTAATCTGTGATGCTTGTTTTGGCTTTTCAGTCATCTGGGAAGCATTGAAGACTTTACAATGATCCACATATAAAAACCACTGCATTCCTGAGACTTCCTCTGTGTATCTTCCGGTCCCTGAAGACCACTTAGCTATATCTATAAACAACATTATGGCGACTACTGAGAACAAGCGTCCAGACAT
The DNA here is from genome assembly GCA_036326025.1 of Chrosomus eos. Taxonomy (NCBI): domain Eukaryota; kingdom Metazoa; phylum Chordata; class Actinopteri; order Cypriniformes; family Leuciscidae; genus Chrosomus; species Chrosomus eos. The sequence goes on from CM070840.1 coordinate 11,874,567, forward strand.
CCCCAAGGAGCAGGCACTTCTAAAAGTGCCATTAAAGCGGTCGATGCGAGACAAAGGCGTAGACGGCGCACCCATAAAGAAACGTGTGATGGCTGCTCTCAATCTGTCCTGCAAAAAAATCCCAGAAACCTCTCTCGGCCATCAGGTCTCCAAAGCGACGAACAGGATAGAGGCCGCTCCGGATCTGAGCCCTGGTTTGAAGCACACTCTAGCGCAGTTCTCTCTGAGCAGCCAATGTTCCCTCGGTGGCCCGGCTGTGTTTACTGGTCATCATGGTCAGTATAAGCTGGCGCCCCCTCTGGCCCAGGGAGGTATTGCAGGAGGGCCCCTACTAGTCCCCCCTGACAGCTCTACAGACCTCAGCATCTGCTGTCTGGAGGGCGAGTCCATCTCCTGCTTCTCAGTGGGAGGCGAACTGCGTCTTTGTCTGCCCCAGCTGCTAAACACCGTCCTGCGGGACTTCTCGTTGCAACAGATCAACTCAGTGTGTGACCAGCTGTATTTGTACTGTTCCCGCTGCGATGCCACACAGTTACACATTCTCAAAGTGCTGGCCATCCTTCCTCCAGGGACTCCATCCTGCGGCCTCATCACGCTGACCGATGCTCAACGTCTCTGCAACACCCTGCTGCATCCAGGAGAGGAACCATCTCGTGATTCCCACAAAGAGCACGACGCTGAAGAGAAAGACGCAGAGGAATCTGGAGGATTTTGGGTGGAACACCAATGTCTTGGCAAGTGTCAAGGCCTGCTTGTACCCCAGCTTTACTCCAGCCCGGATGCGCCCTGCATCCGCTGCTCCCAATGCCGGATGCTCTTCTGCCCGGAGCGCTTTGTCATGCACTCCCATCGACAGCCAGACAAACGCACATGTCACTGGGGCTTCGATTCTGCCAACTGGGCCTGTTATCTGCAGCTGGCACAAAGACACCTGGGGTCAGCGGATGGAGAGAAGCTAAAGCAGTCTCTGGAGGATATGAAGGTGAAGTTCCAGCAGGAAATCAGGCAGCCCCATATAGTGAGTATCTCTTATGTTATCTATATATTCATTCTGAAAGTGAGTAATTCATAATGTAATGGCTCCAACTGCATTTATCAGGTATTATAGATTAATGTTGTTTTAAAGTTTGTTCACCTTTACGGTCAATCTCACAAAACAAACAAAAAAGAAAAGGAAAAAAGGAAGATAGCCTATATTATATATTTTTCATAAAGAAAATGAAGCATATTTTTAACAGCATTAAGATATTTGGTTCATTTTCAAGCCCGATTGTCCCAAATTCTCCACAAATTATTAGTACCATAAAGTATTTGTAATACAGTACAATACAATGTTCTTTTTCTTTCATTTTAAGGTGAAACATGACATGTTCTTGACGTGTTTTGTGAGATTCACCCTATAAGCAAGTTATTGTGTCTATAGTGCTTGCGGTCGAGAATGTTTGAAAGACCATACTTGTCTCAGTCCCAAATTTTTAAAAAATGTTCGTGGAAAGTAAACAACAAATCGAATGTTGGGTCAGCTGAATCCAGCTCTTATGCCACACCAGATGTTTCCCTCCAAAGGAAATGGCTGAATGTGGTTCAAACTAGGTCACTAGACCCTCAAACTACTCCTGACAGAGTCTGCACAAACAGCCGGAGCCACGGCAACAGGGGAGAGAAACAGATATAAAAGAGTGGGTGGGAGGGAAGCGAAAAAAATGAGGAAAGAATGAGCAAAAAGAATGAGAGAGAGAGTGAAAGAGAGCGTCTGGGACATTCTGTTACATGTGCCTGCAGAGTATTGCTCCCCCTTACAAGCCCAGAACTCACCCTGCAGGACCTCCATCATCAACCAATCAGAGAGCAGACCTCTGGCCCCAGCCTCCCTCTCAGCCAATCAAATCTCAGAGCATTCAGTGAATTCCCATCTCATTATATAATGCTTAGCCAGAGACTCAACAACATCCCCAGCAACCGCTGTTCTCAGACAGCCCATTTTCCGGATGCAGACTCGACTTTCTGTTTACATTTAATAAAAATCTAATCTATCTATCCATCCATCCATCCATCCATCCATCCATCCATCCGCACATAAAAACCCTGTAATGAGCACATCAATGACAAGGTTAAGGTCAAGGCAGGACGTTTCATGATTTCATTGAATCAATCTGGTGCATTTTTGCTATTTCACGAGGTCTCAAATGAATCATGTCATTGCAGTGCATTAAGATTGACCGTCCTGCTCATGTCACGTCATAAATAGCAGTGTAGATTAGAGTCCTCGTGCCACGAGCGCCACGTGACGGCCCCAGACAGCCCACACCTCCCCCACACAGTTGTCTGGAGCTCTTGCACATGACTTCACATGGAAATGTATGAACGTGTGTGCGTGTTTTTTTTTTTAATAAACCTGTATTGCTTGTTTTGTTTCTAAGAGACGTTCTCACCACTGGTATACAGTTACAATCATATGCTTAGAAAGGCTCCATTTCCATAGAAGAACTTTACAAGTATCAAAGGAAGAACAGTTTCAGGTCCGTGCTTCGCAACCACAGCGGAGGGACTTTTGAGTATGTGTGAATTGTTACGCTATGACCAAAGGAAATTTTTGTTTCTACTTCGTGTGGGTGTTTTTTTTAAGTCCGCACATACTGAGTGTGCGTGTGGTGTGCAAGCTGGTTGCTGAGGCTTTATGATAGATCAGATGGCCTATTTACATTAAAGCAGCGTACGTCACCGACTGCTGATGAAAGAAGCATCCACATTTCCTCCAGTATTCAGATGCACGTTTCTGTCTATATTAAGGAGTGCAACATCATCAGGGCTTGTAAAACATGTCTGAATGAGAGTGTTGATACTAGATAAGATAACACAATGCATTCACAGGGATATTAAGAATTATTTACATATTTCTAGATCTTTTGGAATAGAATAAATCGCAAGAGGTAACGGTGTGTGTGTGCATGAAGCCGTGCTGAAATGACACACAGGAAGCTGCTTGGCACGTGAAGGGATCAAATCAATGTTCTCTAAGTGAGAAACCTGAAGGGACTTGTAATGCGTCAAGAGCAATCAGGATTAACACACAATGGGTTAATCAATTCCTCTTTGTTATTGAAACAAGGTTAACAAGGTCTTTGTATCTCTCTTTCAGGAAGTCTCTTCACCTGCATCTGTGTTTGACTCACGTTTGCTTGCCAGTCTTAAGGAGGACCCCGATCATGATGACATGATGTGGCAAAGGTTCAGTTCAATAATAAATATACATTATTCAATAATATATATGAAAAATACGATATCCGACAAAAAACATGTTCCAAATCGGCTATACGGATTATTCCACTGTGACAAAAAGGGGCAAGTTGAAAGAAAGAAAGTCCTGGCAATATTTCATCCTGAAAATTAAAAGAAAAAAATATGATAATATACAAAGCACAAAGAAAATAAAGATTATCTGACTATTAAGACTTTTTTTACATCTTGAGTTTAAAATGTATTGTTCTCAAGAAGATATTAAAATTAATTAATAATGTATATGTAAATGAATTATTTAAAAGGATCATATTTAAATGAATGTTAAAAAGGTTCAAATAAATAAATAAATGCTATTATGATGTATAAATATTTTACAATTTGATAATGATAATGAAGGGTGATTTTCTTAATTGGAATGAAAACATTTTTATTATTAAATGTATTTATTATTTAATTAAAAACAGGCCTTGCTGTCTGACTATAAAAATAATTTTATATTTCTTTCAGTTAATTTTGAGCTGAAATATTTGGACATTGAAAGCTTTCACACTAATTCTTAGTGACCTTTATGTATATTGTGGGTGTATAGGACAATGTTAAACACTCAGATCTCATGTTAATGATTATAATCATATTCACAATTACCATTTAAAAAAAAAAACAATATTACTGCAGTAATTCTACAACTAGAAGTAGTTTTAGTACACAACTGCAAGTAACTTCCTTTTTTGTTTTCCTCTCCAGCTGGTACCAGTACACTCCTGACAAGCTGGCAGGTAACAACTTGGCACAACACTCTGAGTGTTTGTCTGAAAAGGAAATGGGGTCTATAGGAACAGAGGCACTGGGCGATACTCAGGACGAAAAGAACCAGGATCCACACGACACTGACTCAAAGACGCCCACCTTTGCAGGTCAGTTTGCACCCACCATAAGTGACATTGCATAAATAAATGAATATGTTTCTAAATGTGAGATCTAATTGATACAGGGCAAGAAAAAAGTGACCAATCAGATGATGCCATTCCAAATGAATGGCAGAAAGTAGATGCGTCAGATAGTAAGCGGTCTGTTGGTGTGACTGTGGATCACAGTAAGGACTACATGGTGATGGAACTCCTTCAGATGTATAGTGCTCAGCACGACAAACTTCAGTCGACACTATGCAGACAAAAACAGCTTGAAAAGGTTTTTACCCCAGTACACATCAAATGTCTGTTTTTAGCACCTCCTTTTCGTTCGCCAGAAGGTGCTTGTGCGTGTCTGATGTGTCTTTCTCTCTCTGATACTCGTGAACAGGAAACTGCAGGCTCTGCATCAAGGTGAAGCCATAGACCGCTGTGATCTACACGGGGAGCTGGAGGCGGTTCAGTCTGAGCATGCTCAGAGGCTCGGTGAAGTCCAGCAGGAACAGAGAAAGCTGAAGTCCCGACTCGACAAGCTGAGGCAGCAAGGCTGCAGATGCAAAGAACTGAATACTGAGTCACACCAGGAAACTATCTATGCCAAACAGGTACTGACCAATCACACACACCCACACAAGTCCTTTTCAGGGCCATCATTTATCATACTTTTTTTTTATTAGGGCTTTAAAATCAAGTAATCGGGATTAATAGCAAGTAACATAAAAGTATATGTGTGTATACTCTATATATACACACATATATTTAGACATATATACTGTATATTATATATAATATATGTGTGTGTATGATTATATACACAGAAATATATTATATAATATATACACACACACATTTATGTTAGATGCGATTAATTGCGATTTATTGATTTTACAGTCCTAATTTTTAAACAGATTTTTTAGAATAAAACAGATAAATTTGTAGTCTTAGCATGTTAAATATATACAAATGGTCAAACGTTTGGGTTTGTCGGATTTCTCAATGTTCACCAAGGCTGTGTTTGTTTGACCAAAAATACAGTAAAAAGTTAAAAAGAGTAATATTGTGAAAAGGTATTACAATTACAAGTTTTCTATTTTAATATATTTTAAAATGTAATTTATTCCCGTGATGGCTGAATTCTCAGCATTATTCCCATCTTCAGTGTCGCATGATTCTTCAGGAATCCCTAATATGCTGATTTCTTATAATAATCACAGTTGTGCTGTTTATATTTTTGTCGAAACCATGATAAAAAGAAATTCAGGATTGTTTAAATTGATTGATTAAATAAGTTAAGTAGTTAAGTAACCTTTATTTAAATAGCGCTTTATACAATATAGATTGTTTCAAAGCAGCTTTACAGTGATAAACAGGGAAATAATGACTCGATGCAAACATAATTCAATTTTGCTGTAAAGCAGCTCTAAAAAGACAATAGTAAACTGTCATTATTCAGTTAAAATCGGTGATGATTCAGTTTGTATACACACACTAACATAAAAAAATCTAAAATCAACTACAAAAATGATAGCTTTTGGATTTCAAACCTGTCGTAAATTTAAGCGCATCACTTTAGCTGACCAATGGCTTCCTGTGCTTAGTTATCAGAACTGCGTCAGAGGCTGGACCGCGCTGAGGAAGACCGCGAGGAGCTGCAGGAGGAGCTACGCAGGGAGAGAGAAGCCAGAGAGAGGCTGGAAAGTACCATCTCTGAGCTCAAACAACAGATGAGGGAGTCCCCCCACCCGGCTGCAATGGACAGTCCCATGTCTTCAGCCTCCAGTGACACATATGTCCCCGACGCCTTAGCGTGATCTACGGTCACCAACCAGCAGCCTGATATCTGTGATCAAAATTCATTTTGGAACGGTATCTCCATTTTGGAATCGGATGCCAAAGTTGTTTTTATTGCAGTTCTAGCATGATCTACGGTCACCAACCAGCAGCCTGAGTTCTGTGATCAAAATTCATTTTGGAACGGTATCTCCATTTTGGAATCGGATGCCAAAGTTGTTTTTATTGCAGTTCTACTGAACAATTCTACAATTATGGGCCGTCCAGAGTAGGTTTGGGTTTTATGCTGTGAATTTGTTGAGAAAATTGAGTAACTATTGAGCTGAACTGATTCTTTTTTCAGACACGTGAATAAGGATTTATTAAGTAGTTCGAGACATTATGCAAAGCACTAAACCTGCAAGCGTACAATCAACACCATACGTCTTGGTTTATCCCTGCTACTGATATAATGGAAAATTATTTCGTTTTGACTATTGGAATTGTTTAAAAGTACATCACAACTGATATTGTTTCTTAAAATATTTATTGTTTATTGATAAATGTTATGTGAATAATCTTATCAAATTATACATATTTAACATTCTTTTTGCCATATTCTTTGTTTATATTTTATGTAGGTAGTGCTCATTATGGATATGAATGTACAAAATATATGCATGTGTACCTTCATTAAATATGGATAAATATACGTTTACACTGTGGTATGAAGTTCAGATATAACAGAAAATGTTTTATATGCTATTTCCAGTGAATGTTTTGCCTCCTTTAATGAACACCAGAATTATATTCTTTCTCATTTTGAGGACTTCTAACACCAAATGGAAATAAACAATATTAGAGATTTTAAAAGTGATGGTAGAAGTTGAAAAACACTCACATCAATTACAGTTTAAGTATATAAAATGCTCCTTGTACCTTACATTCTATAAACCATCTAGACAAACAGGTCTATGTGTACTTTGCTCAGAGAGATGTTATTCTTATGTGTGTGTGTGGGGGGGAATTATGTATTGATTTTGTTTGCTGAAACTGACAATCAGCGTGTTTATGTGTAATTGCTTTTATATCCAAAATTTAACAGAGTAATTAAATAGTTGCTACCTCAAACAAACACATAGATATATACGTATACAAACATAAAATATAAGTTGTATATAGAAGTGGATGGATGGAGTAGTCAGGCGTATGACTGATAAATACCTCTGTACTGCTGCTATGATGTTTATTTGATTTTTTTCATTTTCCAGTTGACTTATGCATGTGAGATTGAAGAAATATATAATATATAGAAAATACAGATATACTGAGTATTGTTTCCTAACATTTCACACAAAAATGTTGTCACGTACAAATTGTAACTTAATTATCTTTGCCAGTGCCATCTTATGACATGACACATTTGTCCTACCTCCACTTGTGATCGAGACACTTTGTATCACCCACCAACTTTTGTATGTCATCTTTCTACAACAACTCATGGGAAATGATATATTAATGTTCTGTTGTTGGGGAAAATAATAAAAATGATTATATATAATTATTTACACTGGCTTGTATCTTTTCAAAGGCTTTTCACATTTCCTTCGTCTAGAAATAAGAAAAAACCTCTGTAATCACAAAAATATTCAATGTTAGATAATGCAATAAAACTATAGTAACTTGGCTATGCTATTTATATACAACGTATGCTATTTAATAGCATAACTTATTCTATTGCAGCATTTTCCAAGATTACCATAGTAAGTATTTGTTGAGAAGGTCTGTTGGCACATAGCTTAACCACCTCCGCTGTTCACTCAGCAGATTCATGGGTTGGTGCAATTTTCATAAATGAATAACTACGATTTTCAATGAATGGGGCTTTAAACGTGACCGGATTCATGTGACAGCTCTTTGTTTACAGTGTTTTTTACAGCCAAAGTTCAGCTTAACTTCCGGGATCCGGTATGAACGTGAAACAGGTGTAAATGCGGACCGAATCTGCGTATTAAAATCATCGCGCACTGATGAATGCATTATATTTAATAGAGTCAAGAAACATTTCGAGGTAGGAACAACTCAAGTCATTACACAATTTCGATTGAATGGTTTTAAAACAGGTCCTGTTTCACCGATGAACAGGTCATGAGTAAACAAGTACGGTATATCGATTGTCAGTCATAATGATTTTAATGTGTTTTGTATTTATATTTCAGTTTGGAAAAGGACAGAATAACCGTACATAATTTACCTGCAGATGAGACGAGATCTTCTTTTAAAAAACAATGGATTCGACAGGTATGTTATCGGCAGCATGAATTCTCAGGTCAAAGCATGTCCGGGTCACATTGAACCCCCAAATTAGAAATTGAATACACACAGAGAGAGACACACACGGAGACATTTTTTTAAAACCATTTTACTAGTTAATCAGAATTAACCCCATCCTATTAGTGTTAAATGCAGAATATGTTGAATTTTATATTAAAATATAGGAGTAAGATGGGGTAGACTACCCCAGGTAGTGGGCCAACTTACCCCTCTTTTATATTTAACATTTTGTGCTATAACAACCAAATTAGCAAATGTTTCACTTTCTATTTATTTCCTATAATAACACATTGGCCTATGCATTATCATCCCGCACATGCCAAACTTCTATCTAAACCTCATAAATTTGATTGGTTGATTAGAATGTTGTTCCAGGATTAACATAAATGTTGTAGTTGATGAAATCACACACACACACACACACACACACACACACACACACACACACACACACACACACACACACACACACACACACACACACACACACACACACACACACACACACACACACACACACACACACACGCGGTCACAAATAAAAAATCAATGGTATAAAGATCTTTTTATGAAAATAATATTGGCCTACTATATTTTTAAGATTTTGGTATTTAACAAATTATTTTCTCAAACGTCACCATTGATGCAATTATGCAACACAAACAAATAGTACATTTGGATTGAACTTAAAATCCATTTTTGTCGTCACACTGCAGAAGCTACCAAAGGGAAGGAGAGTGTTCAGAAAAGATCTCCTCTGGATCTCCTTATGAACCAGCTCAGAAGGAAAGCCTCTTTCACGGAGAGAAAGAAACCAGCAGTGGGTCGCCTCTTCCGCCCATCAGAAAGCAGTGACAAGAGAAACAGCAACATACCTGAAATGAAGGAATCAGAGGCCAGTGAAGGAAAAGAAAATAACGACCCTGGGAAAGGTGGGCATTAGATTAGACATTTAGAAGATATAACGATGTAAATATAAATGAACAAACCCTTGTTTTCCTTTAGAGATCAATAACACCGATAATGAGACCGGCTCTGTTGTGGGCTGGGGTCGGGTGAAGCAATTTGTTCAGAAGCTTGGGAAAACCCCTCACAGTCAGAATTTGAGCCTGAGCCACTGCGATCTGACAGCCACAGATGTGGTGGAACTAGGTGGGTGTTGTTATGACATAATGGTTTTCACACAGTAACATACACAAGACCGTACATGTGTCTTGATCACTAATAACCGTTTTGACGTTGTCTCAGCCACTTTACTGCCATTTGTGGCTCAGCTGGAGGTGATGGACCTGTCCTGGAATGATCTGGTTGGAGGCTCCCTGAAGGCACTTACTGTCCACCTGCAGCATGTAGAGAAGCTGAGAGTGATGAAGCTGTGTAACTGCAGATTAACAGCTCAAGACCTCACTGCTCTCGGTACAGCAAGTATTCATTTATTATAGAAAATCAATGTAATTAAACAAATAATTAAACAACTAACTATATATCTATCTATTACTGTATCTGTCTATCCATCTGTCTGTCTGTCTGTCTGTCTGTCTGTCTGTCTATCTATCTATCTATCTATCTATCTATCTATCTATCTATCTATCTATCTATCTATCTATCTATATATCGATCAATCTATCTATTAATCTATCATCTATCATCCATCCATCCATCCATTTGCATTTAAAGGGTACCTATTATGGCATTTAAAATGTTCCTAATGTTGTTCTGGGAGTCCCCAACAACAGTTTTACATGCATGCAATGACAAAAAACACTTTTGTTGTCTTATAATATGCATTTATTTTTACCTGATTTCCTCAGCGACTCCCTAATGATTCGTTTGACGACTCATTTTTCAAACCCCTCCTTTGCGTGACGCTAATCTGTGGTGATTGGTCAGATGACCCAGTCAGTTATTTTTCGCGTTAACCCAAAGCTTAAACATATTGATAAAGCACTGTAGTACTACAATACGCTCTATTCTTTATGACAACTCCAATAACAACGACAAACATTTTACATATTTCAAAAAACACACACACACACAGCTTGGAGACCTAAGCGCTGAGCGTAACTGATACACACACACACACACACACACACACACACACACACACACACACACACACACACACACACACACACACACACACACACACACACACACACACACACACACACACACACACACACACACACACACACACACACACACACACACACACACACACACACCTTGGAGACCTAAGCTGCGTTGAGCGTAACTGACACACACACACACACACACACACACACACACACACACACACACACACACACACACACACACACACACACACACACACACACACACACACACACACACACACACACACACACACAACTTATTGAGCATGCTACAAAACCCTTAAAAGCAACAATTATTAACAGTACTTACAGGTTGTGATTCGGAGGATGAAGCCGATCCAAATAAACTTGGTAGCTGCTACTGAACCTTCCTTCAGTATCAGGCAACTCGCGAATGCGAATCCACACTTGAAAGCATTTATGTTTATAAAGGAATCCTCATTAAAATAACGCGAACACAGCTCAATGTGGCTATACCTGTGTGGTATAGTTGTAAATATAAACTCTAGCCAGATTCTTTACATGCTCGTCCCTGGGCAGTGAAAAAAAAGTTCGCTTTTGATTCGCACTTCAGAACAGCTCGTCGACATGTTGTTTTCACTGTTTTCTGGCGCGCGCAATGAGTGGGCGTGTCTTATTCAAATAACTTGTACAAGTGACGTACGAAAGTTAGAGAAAATGCATCGTTCGTCTATCGATTCATATCAGCGACTCAGAGTCGACTCTTACTTTTGAGAGACAATAACTTTGTATACGGTGAACTTTCATATTTAAAACTTTGCAGGATGTTTTCGTTCACTTAGATCTATGTTACACACTACATGAAAGGTAATTTTCAAAATTCCATAATAGGTACCCTTTAATAAATGTATCATCATGACTTAAAGGGGTGTTCATCCAAATATAAAAATATCATAATTTACTCACCCTTATGTTGTTCCAAACATGTATGACTTTCTTTATTCTGTGGAAGATATATTGAAGAATGTTGGTAACCAAAGAGTTTTGGTTCCCATTGACTTCCATTATATTTTTTTGGTCATGCAATGGGAACCAAAAATCTTTGGTTGCCAACATTCTTCAATATATCTATTTTTTTATTTTCTACCGAAGAAAGGAAGTCAAACTGGTTTGAAACGACGGTGAGTAAATGATGGCAGAATATTTATTTTGGGTGAACTACCCCTTTAAAAGACCTTACAAAAAAATGCTCAATTAAAGCTGAAACCACACACATGAGCTAAAATACTCTAAATATACACACCAAATATAAAGATTTTTCTTTGCAAAATCATATCTGAAATTGGCCTGATTTAAGGCTGAAACAATTTTGACCAACTGGCAAACCTCTCCTAAAACGATATTCCAGGTGAGGCTCTTGACTGCATTCCTCAAATAGAGGTGTTAGATTTGTCCTGGAATACTGGCGTTGGTGCAGGAAATTTCAGACAGTTCACAGAACACCTCCGACCTGAAAGCAGCCTGAAAGAACTCCGCCTGGTGGACTGTCAGCTCTCTGAGACAGACGTTACAGCTCTGAGTAAGACTTGCTTTCTATAAACCTCATATAAGGATTTCATGTGTCATCAAAGACTTTGAAGTTCATTTTTTTGTGGCAGTGGTGGACTAGGTACACAAATCCAGCGCTAGAGTTAAATATACATACTTCGATGAAATATAACTACAGTAAAACTTTACTTCTTTTAAATGTCTATTTGAGTAATGTTTTGAAAATTAGGGGAAATGTGCTTAATAGTTATAAAAGTAGTCACAATGTCAAAAATCTTAAAGGTCATTAATTTATTTATTTGTATTTTATTATATATATATATATATATATATATATATATATATATATATATATATATATATAAATATATATATATATATATATATATATATATATATATATATATATATATTATTATTTATTTTAAGAAGAAATAACCCAGGCATGTTTTTGGCAGCTTTCTATTACAATTTATATATTTTTTTGTTTATTATTCCTGCTGCTCAAAATACCTATAAAGAGCGAGGCCAGCCAGATAGGAAAGTCGCACATTACCAGTATTATGAATTATTAGGAGTCAGCATATTCAAGCTTTTTGGGGATCGGATCTTATTACTCCTGGTTCTTGGCTCATTTTGAGTCGGACTAGTTTGATTCAGTGATTCGTAAAGTTGAGATTTGCTCTGACCGAATTACTAAATCAGTTATTAACAGCTGCAATCGTTTCAGATGATTGAACAAATTATTAATTCAATTTTATTTGCGAACTTGTTCATTTTAATGGTTCAAATTAACGGATGAATGGTTTCTTCCCAAATCGGACATTTTCAGGACTGATTTATTTCACTTCGAAATAACTGCATTTGTTTTTGAATATAGTAAAACATCAGATATTAGTTTATAAAATGAAAACACTCTGAAACTGCTTTAATACACTTGAAAAGTTACTGTTAGTTTTTTTTAATGTTCACCTTTGCTTATGGGTTCTTATAAACTGGGAATTTAGAATAAGCCTATAACGAGTCGTGATTTGTTTACAACAGGATATTTAATCAATTTCCTTTTAAAAGCACTGACATTTTTCTTCAGGTGAGGCTCTTCCCATCTTGTTTAGTTTGGAGGAGTTCGATCTGTCTAATAACAAGCTATCGATCAAGGGAATGGAGAACCTCAGCTCCTCTTTAGGCTCGACTCCACGGCTGAAGACCCTAAAACTGAGCATGTGTGGACTCAATAAAGACAGTCTCAGTGTCCTGGGTAAGAGTGATGATGAAAGAATGCCTTCAATGGACTATGCAGTCAAACATAACTATTTACAACACCATGAGCACACACTTACATTACCTGCCAGGAAGCTCCAAATGCAGACTGTGATTTCTGTGATAACTGAGTAACCATTTGAATTCTAATTTTGATGAATAATTGTTTTGTGGAATGGTAAAAGGCCAGGCACTCAAGTTCATCCCTGCACTAGAGCACTTCGACCTGTCGTGCAATAAGGAAGCAGGTGGAGGTCTTGCCACACTGGTCACTAACCTTACTCTCCTCACACACTTGAGAAGTTTGAGCATGCATCTGTGCTGTCTAACAAAGGAGGATGTGTTGGCTTTAGGTAAGACTAGTTAACACTAGCTATTTCTATGCGATTTTGGGATAATGCACAAAAAATGCTCTATGAAAGGCAAACATGTATGGAAGCTTGTTTCCTCCAGAGAGAGAAAAAAAAAGTAAATTAGAAAAAAGATTTTAAAAAACTTTCACTTACACAAAAAAAATCTCACATTTCTGACTTTCCTGACAGCATTGTGAGCGGAAAAAAGTCAGAATTGTGAGATATAAACTTTTTTAAAAAGTAAACTGACTTTTTTTTTCTCAATTGTGAGTTTATTTCAGAATTCTGACTTATTTTCTAAGAATTGTAGGATATAAACTCTCAATTTAATATTTACGAATAATAAATGCGCAATTCTGAGAAAAAAAGTTTGAATTGCGATCACAATTCTGTGTTAAATTCACAACTTTGAATGGAAACATATCTACTGTTGATTTAAAGTTACGTAAATTTGTTTGTATTCTCTTTTGAACTTGCTTTCTCAGTCCAGGTAGCTCCATCTCTCAAAGAGCTCAGAGAGCTGGATTTGTCGTCCAATAAAAATGTTGGAGATACACTCCAGAATCTTCTGCAAACCCTCCCTCTTTCTCAGATGACCAAACTTCCACTAAACAACTGTGCTTTGAGCACACCTGCGTGCCATGATCTTGGTATGAACCCAACCAAATTCAAAAAACACTGAACTTGTTCTTGTTTTAAATGAAAATATCCAAGTATGTTTGTGTAATTCCTAACAGCTACCGCAATGCAGAAGCTACAACAGCTTGAAAGTCTGAACCTGTCGTGGAACAAGTGTGTGGGGGAAAATCTGAGGCAATTTCTGGAGCCTTTGCAGTCTGATTGCAAACTACAGGAACTCAGACTGAGTAGCTGTAATTTAACCACTGAAGATTTGCTACATCTAGGTCAGTTTTGGTCAAACAGTGTTCAATTATAACATTAAGGCTGGAATACACTACACAACTTTTTACAGATTTTTGCTCTGATTTACAGTTTTTGGACAAGTCGATGCTAGTTGCCCAAATCAGAGGCATTTTGCAGATACGAGTTGAAAAAATCCCTAGAAAATCACAGACTAAGCTAGACTATTCTAAATCTAAATCACAAACTCAGATTTTGTTTTTAGCTTTAGACTACAATTGCATCCAGTTTTCAATTTTTTTTGATATTTTAGCCCACATACCCCGGTTTTAAAGACAAGGCTTAAGCCTAGTCCCAGACTAAAATGCATGTTTGAGCTGTTTTAACTGAAAGCAACTTGCACTGACATCTTAAAATATGTCAGTGCCATTTTTTTGTCTCAAGATGCACACCAGTGCAGTTTTTTTTCTAAGGCATGTTTATAAAAGCCACTTAAATGTCCTAATGACATTGACCAGACTGATCTCATGAAATGGCGTATGTATGACACGCCAATTCGAATTTCCATTTTTGGCGTGCTATCAACACGCATAATCGCTTTTCAGCGCGTTTATGAACGCCGTTGACTACATTACTGTATATATATAATATATGACCTACCCCAACCCCGTCCTTAAACCTACCCGTCACTGGGGTTAATACCATTTATGAGTCTTCCCCTACCATCCTAGGAAAAAAAAAATTGCTCCCCAGATGTAGATGTACATTTTGCTTCGTTTCGCTCGGACATTTAATGGCGTGTACATACACGCGGAATCACTCGGACATAGCGGCGTAGACAAACACGCGGATAGCTCAAAATGCATATAGATAACACGCCACTTGACTTGAAAGTGGCATGTATGTTTATGCAAAAGTCATGATGTCATGTTGCAATTGACCTAAGGCCTAATCCTGGCTTAGTCCACACCCAGTATGTGAAACCATGAAATATTATTTTAATTTGTCAAGCATATCCTAGCATTAAAGTGAATCTTTCTGTGAGAGTTTGTTGTGTTCGGAACAACTTCTAAGTCTGGTAGTGTGTGATCCTCAGTCATTTAGTATATGATTCCTAGTTTTTCTCTGTAAATAATTACAAAGTCTGCAAATGGTATGATGCCTAGTGTAATCTGTTCAGATTTGAAAAGTCGTGAAGTGTAATCTATGAGTATTTTTTGCAAACTGTTGTGATCTTGCAGAATCTGCTTGCCAGCGTGGAGTTCTATCCCGTCTGAAGCAGTTGGATTTGTCCTACAATGGCAGTGTCGGAGATGGCGGTTGGACGTCTCTTTTTGGGAAGGCTGCTGGTCTAAAGGGACTAGAGGAGCTGGATGTCAGTCTGCGTCCTTCTGCATTCCTCTCCGTCTCCCCCTGGCTGCCCGCCTTGTTGGAAGCACTTCCGCATCTCTCCTCCCTCTCTCGTCTATCTCTGCAGCATTGGGCACTGAGTTCAGCTGAGAGGGAGAAGCTGGAAAAAGTTCTTAGCAAGAAAAACGTCATCTTGGAATGTGACAGAATGACTTCGCCCACACCAAAGGCAGCAGGTTAACGACAAGCGTTTCAGCCGCTTGGGCAATTACGGTTTTCCAAGTTACTGAAGTTGCAAATCAAGATGTTACTGAGAATGATGTGTTGATCGAAAGGCATTCAGCCAATTTGTACTTTTTATTTAAATCCATTTTTATTTGATGCATTTCAAGATTATTATCTCACAAACGATTATATTGAAAAAAGAGGATGTTTTATCAGCATAGCATTGAAACTCATTACCATAGTTGCACTAAGTATTTGAACTGACAGTTTTGAATGAAGAAATCATTGTTATATTCTGTTGTGTCCTTTCTCATTTACATAAAAAGATATTGTTTTAGACGGAACTTCCTAAATCAACTAAATCAAACTGGCTTTTATCTGTCCTGACAAAACTGTGGAAAATTTGCATGTGACACCCAATACAGCGAAGACTAAGTGTCAGAGCAAACTATTTACATAAATGACGTGTTTTCACAAACATCATGGCAGCCTGTGACATTTCCAAACACTGGACACATGGACACAAAGATGTAGGCTGTTATCTAAAACACTAACCATGTGATTAACTGTAATAAATTCAAATGTAACCAACAGTGCTGTTGATTATTTTGCCTGTCAACTAACTACTGACAAACACAAAACAAAAAAAGTCACAAAGGGATAGTTCATCCAAAAATGAAACTTTTGTCAACCTGTATGAGTTTCTTTCTCTTGTTGAACACAAAAGATGATATTTTAAAGAATGCTGGAAATCAAACAGTTGACAGCGCCCATTGACTTCCAAAGTAGGAAAAAAATTACATGGAAGTCAATGGCTAACATTAACTGTCTGCTTACTGACATTCTTTAAAATATCTTCCTTTGTGTTCAATAGAAGAAAGAAACTCATACAGGTTTGTAACAACATGAGGGTGAGTAAATGATGACAATTTTCATTTTTGGGTTAACTATCCCTTTCAGTTCAATCTAAATGTGTCTTACTCTAAAGCAGCAACACATACTTTCGGACAAACCCAAAAATCGTGAATTGTTTCATGAATGTGAGTCTGGGTAGATCTGCAGAGCCAATGAATCTGACGACATCAGGGCCTGTGCTGAATTACTCGAGTCTCCATCCCCATATTTGGATCTCCAATAGTAATGTCTGCATAAACCATGAGACACTTCTGCCAAGAAAACATGACCATCCACCTCATAGGGAGAAACATCTGTGTGTTCCTCCAACAGCCGCCCGCTGCTTATCAGCCGCGAGAAAGCCTGGTTATACAGGCAGAGAGAACATCAAGACATTTGAATGTTGAACACTGTATTTCATAATAGGAAAATCTATAGAATCTCACCATGCAAACTGGCTCCTCAAGTTTGTTCCCCCATATGTAAATGTGTGTGAGACAGGAATTCACACTCATTGCCTTGTTGAGGGACATAAGACCTTTTTTTCCAATGTTGTTGCTGGTAACAGACAATCTAGGAGGCAAAAACGATACCAGATTAGTTGGATAGCATGAAGAATGGAAATAGTGTTGTGTAAACTTAACAATAGCATAGTTTGATACATAGGAGGACACTTACGCTTTGAGTTTGCTGTGTGTCAGCTTGATAGCTTCACTTAGATACACCGCACCATCATCCTCAATGTGATTGGAAGAAAGATCTAGAATCTCTAAAGAGCGACTTTGTTTCAAAACCTCTGATAAGCATTTAGCTCCATCCCTTGTAATTCTGTTACTGTTAAAGAAAAAAAGAAGCAGAAATGTTTTTTTTTCTGTGAAGCACAAAAGGAGTGTCATGAGTTGATCTCTGTCATCCGATGACATTAAGAAAACATCATAAAAGAATCATACAATTCCAGATAATTTTGTCGTTTTCTCTTAAAGTTTAGCTCGATAACCCTGGTCACTTGAAAAAAAAAACCCAGCTACTATTAAAACTAGTAAAAACTTTGCTATTGACAGAAGAAAATAAGTTATACAGATTTTGAAAGAGTGAGAAAACAGTGACAGAATTGTTTTTGCTTGTTTTTTTTGGAAGAGCTATGCCTTTAAGATCATGAATAAGAAAATGATGTGCATGAGTGTATACCAGCGAAGATCCAAGTAGCATAGAGAGGTGTTTAACTTCAGAGCTCCACACAGCCTCTCTACACCAGTATCAGTCATGTCATGCTTTCCCATGTGCAGCTCCCTCAGTGTCTTATTCACCACCAGCATCTGTGCCATGTGGACTGTTGTTTCCTCCTGTCAATTAAGTTAAGATTACTTTAACCAATAATAATAAAAAAGACTTTTACCATATATATTGATCATAAAATGAGTATGTTGAAGCACAATTTTCCTGAAAACATACCTGAAGACTGAAAAGAAGAGGTCGACTAACATTAATGGCACGGATTCCCCTGTTGTTCTTCAGGACGATGGCAAATGCTATTACACTTTGTGTAGCCTAGAAAACAAGCACAATACTTTAAATACAATTTACATTTATTTTGTGATTATATTTGTGTTCGGGAAATTTACCAGATCACAGTCTGAGACATCTACTTCTTCTAAAGTAGCATTAATCTGCAACATAGCAGCCAGCTGCATGCCACCTTTACTTCCAATCTTATTTCCCGTCATTCTGAGTGTCTTCAAACTTTTATTTTTCTGTAAAATTAACAGAAAATAAATGCCCTGTAAAAAAATTAATTAAAAAAGCCCACCTCTTCAACTTAAATTCATTTGCTGCTTTAAATTACTTAAAAAAATAAAAAAGTTAAATCAAGTCATTTCAATTAAATTATATTAAACTGACTAAAGAATTGAGTTAAATCTCTATATAACTCTTGTTGTCATGGCTTACTGATCATATCATTGGCATTCATTTTAAATCTATAATTAATACATACATAAATGTTACATTTTAACATTAATTATAAATCCAAATTAGCCACACTTACATGCAAACTTTTTGCTATCACTTCTGCACCATCTGCCTCAATGTTATTACACATCAGATCAAGAGATTGAAGGGACTTACTCTCCTGTTAAAATGACAATATTTCTTTATGGTTCTCAAGTTTTCAGTTAGGTTGAAAATATATACCTAAATAGCTTTAGCTTTTTTTTTTTTTTTTTTAGTCTTTAGGGAAACTAATGATTTATTTAACATACCTGAATAAGTTGCGCAACATAAACAGCTCCTTTATCTGTGATACAGTTGTATCTAAGATCTAAACCTGCAATGAAGTTTACTTTCAGTTAATTATAAAATCATTTGAAATCAAAAATACTTGATTCTTGTGATTGATTTGGTGACATTGACGCACTGCACCATACAGGTCAGGTATGGGTTACAATAACCTTTCTAATATTTGCAGAGGTTTATGATTTGCATGTCTAACCTAAAACTGTTCTGGGTAGGACGAGTTAATATTTACCCTTTATAGCTGAATTTCCCACGAGTGTTTTTGACAAGACCAGCACATCGTCATCTGTCAGTCTGTCGCCATTCTTCAGTTGATCATTACCTGTTAGTTTGAGTGAGCCATCGCTGAAGAAAAACACCAACAACATAAATGAAACAGCCAAATTGAGAAATAACTTTATATTTTACTTTTCAAACCAACCTGCTGTCTTCCAAAACTTTCAAAACACACATATTTGGGAGCTGCTGATCTTCAGCACATACAGTTAAATATCGATTCTTAAAGTCCACCATGATTAACGCTCTGAGAAGTTGCTATGCCAACATGGAATGCGCCTGCGCAAGAGCGACATCTTCAGGTCGTCTGCGTTTAGATGACTCACTGCTCTCTATTCATTTATATAAAATGTATGTGGTTAAAGGGATAGTTCACTTTGAAATTAATTTTTGGTATGTTTTAGCTTACCTCAAGGGCATCCAAGATGTAGGTGTCTTTGTTTCCGCAGTAGTTTCAATTTTGATATTTTTAGGTCAAACCGTTCTTGTCTGTCAGTCATATAATGGAGGTCTATGGGCACCACCTCAAAGAGCATGCACAGAGAAGTCCAAATTAAACATGATTTAATGACTCGTAAATGTAAGTACACATTGATGGCCTAAGACACGGAAAGAGCGGTTTGTGTGAGAAAACGAACAGTATTTATATAGTTTTTACCTCTTGTAAACACAGTTCCCTCACGGTGCCCTCAGATCACTTGGACGTGGCTGTGTTTACAAGAGGTAAAAACGATATAAATACTGTTCGTTTTCTCACACAAACCGCTCGTTTCGTGTCTTAGGCCATCAATGTGTACTTACATTTACGATTCATTAAATCATGTTTAATTTGGACTTCTCTGTGCATGCTCTTTGAGGTGAACAAAAGAAACAAAAAGGCCTAGTTTCACAGACAGGGCTTAGATTGAGCCAGGATTAGGCCTTTTTTAATTAGGACATCCAAGTAGCTTTAATAAAATTGCCTTAGAAAAAACAACAACTGATGTGCATCTTGAGACAAAACAATGGCACTGACATATTTCAAGACCAGTGCAAGTTGCTTTCAGCTAAAACATGTATTTTAAACTGTGACTATCTTTAGCCTTGTCTGTGAAACAAGCAAATGTTATAAGTCACTGAGAATAAGTGAAATATGCCTATTCAGTCTTTGTTAACTGATCATCTTCTTCATAAATGCATTTACACAACTAGGTCTATTCAAAATATATGAATGATTATTAATTTTTGACTACTTAAAATCTACAAATAAAGGACAATTCTCAAATGGTCCTAAATTATTATTGGGCCTATAATAAACATTTTAGCCACCCGTCAATTATATTATATATAAATAAAAATAGTGCTGCTTCTAAATTAAAATTCACAAATGCTGTTAGGTAATGACATCGAATAAAAAGCTAAAATTTCATAGTAAAATTCTTGTAAATGTAAGAGTTTTGTTTTTGTAAATTGTCTTTTTTCTCTTTAAAATCATCCTAGGGGACAGAAAACTTCCACTAGTTAAAGAATCAACCAATATCAATATAGAAACAGTGGTATATTAATATTGAAATATTGAAAATATGTCTGTGGTCACAGTTGGGTCTAATTCTCACTATTAACTACGACTTTTAATAGTCAGTAAAGTAGTTGTTAAGTTTAGGTATTGGGTAGAATTGGGGATGTAGAATATGGTCATGCCGAATACGCTATTAATATGTGCTTTATAAGTACTAATAAACAGCCAATATCCTAGTAATATGCATGCTAATAAGCAACTAGTTAATACTGAGAATTGGACCTTAAACTAAAGTGTTACCCTGCGGTCTTCAATGAATTTCATGAATGCGTTACTCAAAAACATACATCAACCACAACACATATTCAGACGTGAGATGATTTATTATAAAAGCTGCCCAGTTTGTTAGAGGATTCTTTCACATAATATGAAATGTTTCAGAGGCTGGGTCATATAGCATTATAGGTATTTACATGTTATACTTCTAAAAGACAAACGCATAGTTCAAAAACATCAGAATGACCAAGTCAGTTGTAATCTATAGCCGTACTGTCCTTTCAATTAAATAGAAAAATCTTTTTTTTTTAAACATGAACCAAAATGCTTTTTCTAAGCACAGCATTTTATTTTACAGCTAAACCTACGTTTGGCCTTCCCTTCATTTCAGAAAATATTTTATGCCTTAATGATCCAGATTCTGCAGACTTTAATAAGGAAAAGAGAGAGAAGCCTCACACGCTCACACAATAGCTTTGTATAACTGATATCTGCTAAGAGTTTGTAATTCAGATGATTAGAAAACAATCATAACAAATTGCTTCCGCACTGGCGTGACTGATCCTAAATTCAGTCTTCACTTCATGGAGAAAATACAGTTAAAATGGAAGTAAAACCTGGTATTTTAATCAATGGTCTGAACGATGACAATCTGCGTGTGCTCCATCTCAGCAGTCGCTGGGATTTCGTACTGTTCCACAACGTAGCTGACTTGCTCGCCAGATTCTCCGTGTTGGATGAGAACCGGCGCTTCGGATGAGTCCGCGTGCTGGTAGATCATGGAGGACTCTGTGCCGTCTGCGTGCTGTATGATCATCTGCGGCTCTGCCGACTGTTGGATGATGAGCTGGGCTTCGGGGGGCAAAATTGGCAACTGGGACTCCATCTGAATTTCATGGTCTTGGGAATCGACAAGAGCAGAGCGCACACGTGCAATCAGGCCCTGGTGGTCGATGGGGATGTTGAGAGGACACTGCGTCGGGTCGGTTTTCACAGTCTGAGTCTGCTCTTGTTCAGGAAGAACTGAAAAGTATGTTTTAAAATAGACATTTAGATGAATGGATAGAACAATTAAGCAATAATATATGATTAAACAAGAAATAACACACACCATTATGCTTCAAAATGCTGTGCTTCTTCAAGCTATATATGTCTGAAAACATGTTCCCACACAGGTTACACCTCACTTTTCTTGAGCCTAAAGGCAAAAAGGACCTAAATAAATCCATATTTGGATATACAAGGTTTCCATTTCGAAAACGCGCAACTCGTTATATTTACCGTTGTGGATGTCCATATGTTTTCGAAGTTCACCAGCGGTTAAGCAAGGTTTTCCGCAATCCAAGCATATATATGGAGTCACACCTAAAAATGGAGTGCATTGATTAAAAAAAGTCATTTATTAAACAGACTCCAAGCGTCGACATGTTAGCAAATCATTCCAGAAAATGCGGACAGCTTTTATGAACCCACCGGTGTGTTTCCTGGTGTGAGCGATGAGAGAGCTGGACACAGCGAAGGCCATGCCGCAGGTGTCGCAGATGTACGGTTTCTCTCCCGTGTGTCGTCGCTTGTGGTACATTAGGGTGCTGGCCTGTGTGAAGCGCTTTCCACATTCTCCACATTCATACGGCTTCTCGCCACTGTGCTTTCTGAGAGCAAACGGATAAGAAAGAGAAGTTGATGGAAACTTATTGATCAATAAGATCATTATTTTTATGTTTTAGTGTCCAAAAATGTATTTAAACCTGATAAAACATTCATTGTGAATATTTTATCATTGTAACATTTAGTCTAGTTTTACACAAACTACACTAAGACTCACTCACAATCATGTTTAAGTGTGAAAATGAACTGGAATTGTTCTCATGAATTGCCATAGATACCTTATGTGAATTTTTAAATTGCTAGATGTGGCAAAAGCCGCTCCACAGAAATCACATTTATGTGGCTTTTCTTCTCCGTGATGCATGCGGCAATGATAGACCAGCTGACACTTCTGAGCAAAACGTGCTTCGCAGGACGTACAAGTGAAGGGCTTCTCTCCTGAAAACAGCACAGAACATGCATCACTCGACATAAACCTATAAACAAAATGATGACACAGACACTGCAGTTCAAAAGTTTGGGGTCAGTAAGATTATTTTATTTGGAAGAAATTTTTCTTTAGCATGGATGCATTAAATTGATCAAAAGTGACATTAAATACAATTACAATATCCCCAAAAATATTTACTTTTCAAATATATGCTGTTTTTTACTTTCTATTAATCAAAGATCAATCATGAAAAAATTCATCAAGGATTCCAAAAAAATACTAAGCAACTGTTTTCAACATTGATAATAAGAAATGTTTCTTGAGCACCAAATCAGCATATTAGAAAGATTTCTGAAGGATCATGTGACACTGAAAACTGGAGTAATGATGCTGAAAAGGCAGATTTGCCATCACAGGGACAAATGTAAAATAGCTATTTTAAATTGTAATTATATTTCACAATATTACTGTTTATACAGTATTTTTGATCAAAAAATGCAGCCTTAGTGAGCATAAAAGAGTCAAAAAAATCGTACTGACTCCAAACATTTGAATATCAGTGTGTATTGATCACCAAAAATTATAATATCATACATTTTTTTTGTCAACAAGACTTAGTGTATTAATGCAGTGTAACAACTTCATGTGAGAGGTGTACCTGTGTGTATGCGCATATGGGTCTTCAGCTGGTTTCCCTGTCTGAAGGAGCGGGTACAGAGCTGGCACTGATAGGGTTTGAGACCCTTGTGTATGCGCATGTGTCTGCGCAGACTGCTCATCTCAGAGAAGAGGTTTCCGCAGATGTTACAAATAGGCCTGTGTTTGTCCTGCAAAGGTTTCACTTCCTCTTCTCCTGCCCAGTCCTCGTTGTCATTGCCAAATTCGTCATCCTCCTCGTCGTCCTCATCTTCCTCATTACTAACTTGGCTTTCTTTCAGCTTTCTACTCAAGCTTCTCTTTCTGGTGCTGGCGCGGATTTTCTTCGCAGCACTAGACTCTGAATCTTCTGTACCTTGAGATGAGCCTTCTTCGGTGTGTTTCTCAAAGTCTTGGTTTGCTTCTTCTTCACCAGCTTCTTCTCCACTGTTCTCTAATGGATTTGAGGATTCGGGTGCCTCAGAAGACAGAGGCTTAGAACGAGGTCTTCCTCTTTTACGACCGGCCCCTTCGTTCTCTTTTGTTTTTGCGGTTTCTGAGCCGTCTTCTGTTTTTGTAGTTGCGGTCTCAGCATTTGTTGTTTGGTTCTCAGTGGATAACGGCTTAGTCCGTGGTCTTCCTCTTCCTCGTTTGGAAGCCGCAGCTTCACCAGGGTTCTCTGTATCAGTCTTTTCCTTCCCGTCATCTTCCTCACCAGCATTCACAGCATCGTCTTCAACAACCTCTGTTTCTTGGGTGTCTATTTGTTCTTCGTCTCCTTCTGCTTCAGATGGTAGGGGTCTAATTCGTGGACGTCCTCTTTTGCGGGTGGAGTTCTCCCCTTCTTGATCTTTGTTTGCTACAGAATCGTCTTCAGCGTTACCAGAATCATCTCTATCAGTGGACAAAGGCCTAATCCGCGGGCGACCTCTCGGCCTTCCGGATCCTCTCCCTACAGAGCTGCTATTTGGAGTCATGCTTTGCTGTGCTGGTGATTGATCAGTTGAATCGAAATTCAATGGCCTCACCCGTGGGCGACCTCTCGGTCTCCCCCGTCCTCTTCCTCTGCCTCTTTGAGCAGTGATGGCCTCCCTCTCAACATCATCCTCATACAACCTGGCTTTGGGTTTCCTCCCTCTCTTTCCGATTCCGATCTGGGGAGTTTGTTCGCTGGACGACTGGGCTTCATCCGTAGAGGCGGGATCATCCTGAGACCCATCTTCTTTCTCTCCCCTTAACCACATCCGTTCCTCCACCTGTGAGATCGGCTCTAAAGGTTCGTAGTCATCTGGGCTCAAGGGGGAATGTGGATCTTCATACTGCATTTGTCTTGCGGGCGAGCCACCAGTTTTGAGATCCTCTTGGGATAGGGTACAGCGAGCCACAACCTCGGGCATACCAAGATAAGATGCCGCTTTCTGAACACTTTCAATTTCTTCCCTGTAGACAACAAAGGACAACAAAAATGCTATCTTTCTCTCTTTATATATACTAGTGCAAAATGCCTGTGCAAAATAATTTTTTTGTGTTTGTTTTTAGCAATTGTTGATTTGGTGTGTTTGAGTGCTCATTGTTACAATTACACAGCAAAAGTTCAGTGACATTTTTATTTGTGCATGGTAGAAAGCATACTGATACTGACATAATGATGCATTGGAGGTTATATTTAGAGTGGATATTTATGTTTTGTTAGTGCAGACTGGCTGTTCTTAAAGATTACAAGTTGTTCTTGTGTCAGCACCTCTTTATAGACAACATTGAGAATTAAATAATATATTAAGAAGTAAACAGCATAGCTTTAAATAAACATATTAAGCACCAGAATTAAATAATATAGTAAGAAGTAAACAGCATAGCTTTAAATAAACATATTAAGCACCAGAATTAAATAATATATTAAGTAAACAGCATAGCTTTAAATAAACATATTAAGAAGTAAACAGCGTTACTTACAGATTTAGTTAACATCCAGAGAGTGTTTGTTTATTATTTTTAAACCACAAACCATAATGTCAGAATGTTTGTTTTTAAACCACAACCTTCTGAGTGCTTCTTTTACAGGTATATTTAACAATATCTTTTGCATTTCTCATCCAAACAACGCCACACTTGGCACTTACTCGTGCCCGTAGCAAGACACCTGGCAAGTTTGAAATTCATCGGACTAACGGTTCGAGAGATATGCGAATAACAGACAGACACACACACACAGACAGACAGACGTTCCTGTACTTTATAGATAGATATATATTAGTCATGGGAACGATTAAAATAAAAGTTTGTGTTTACATAATATATATATGCGTGTCCTGTGGATAATTATTTTGTATATATATAAATACACAAATAGGCATGTATATATTTAATAAATATTTGCATGTATATACTGTATATATATTTATACAATGTTTATTATATATAAATATTTTATGTATAAATTACACATTTCTCTTAAGTATATACATGCATATGTGTGCATTTATATATACAAAATAATTATACACTGTACATCCACATATTATGTAAACAAAAACTTATGTTGGATGCCCATCACTATATATAAATATATATATATATATATATCAAATTTTAAAAGTCGGAACATTTTTTTTTCAGTAATTAATGATTTTTTTTCTTTTCTCTGCTATAAAATATTTCATTGGCTAACTAATATATATATATATATATATATATATATATAATATATATATATATATATATATATATATATATATATATATATAGTTGTAATGTACAGAGGTAAAGATTTAGCCGATATAATATTTAGCCCAAAATTATATATTATAATGAAAAAATTACAATTAGATTACTTTTTAAACCTTAAAATTATGCTAAAATATATTACATTTAAAAAATTTCAGGTTTTCTATGTCAGTAGGAAGACTATATAGAGATGAAGAATTAGATTCCCATGAACTCACCCGTCCATATTCAATTCTCCGGTGTAAATATATGTCAGTAGTTTTTCAAACACAGCACTGCTCACTGACTCTGGGTCCAACGTTATGGTGGCATCCTCTCTTCCAGCATCAATAGACTGTGTGGAGAAATACTCACTAAAGGCTGCCAGAACATTGTGGTGGCCTTGATACTGAGCCTGTCCTATTGCTACTGTGCAGTCACACAGAAAGCTTCTCTCACGTTGCCTCTTAAGCTGCTCCAGAAGAAACTCACTGTGAGTGATATGTGGCATGACGTGCAAGACTGCCAACCTGCAATGTCAAGAGCATCTTATAATATCAGCCACTATTAAACTTCTTAAAAAGAAAGTCTGGCATTATTCACTTGAATTGCATCTTCTTTTTTTTTTTCATTTAATAAAAGTGGTGAATTCTGCCACGTAATAAAGGTTTGGAACAAACATGAGGATGAATAAATGATTATATAATTTTAGGTGAACTAGACCTATGATGCAATTTTATATGTAATCGTTTTGTAAGCAATAAACAAAGCTAAAATAATTCACTCACCTCACGTAGATTTATGATGGTTTTAACCCACACCCAAAAACCTGTTTAAAATGAAACACACATGCATGTAAAAAAATAAAGCACAGGCGCATATATAAAATAACCTATAACGCTAAATAAAATTAGTGATTGTTCAAACTTGACATCATCAGTTAGGGAAAATAAAAGTTCCCGCCCATTACTCAAAAGTTGGCTGAAATAGCAAGCTTGATAACAAACTGTAATTGTTAAAAGACTACTCATAATATTAGAATGCACCCAATAATTGTAGTTGTAAATATGCATTAAAAATAGCTAAATGCATTAGTTAAGGGATAAATGCAGAGACGAATGTTTGTAATTTTGACATGCAAAACAAAGGGCTCTTATTTCGAAAATGCTCGATCCGGTAGAGCGCGAGCCGCATTTCACAGGTTCGGTCTATGCATTACAAACACAAAACAGAGACGTGCAATAATTATTTAAATTATGTGACTATTAAATATAAAGTTGAATTCGATTTTTTAATAAAAATTCAGGTCTCACGTTATTTCGACAGTAGATTAAAATCTCTTTGCTTTGACGGCCATTTTCGAGGTCTTCAGGGGGATTGGTCAGTGACGTAATATCCTCCTGTCTGAATTCTTTCCGGTGTTTGAAGTTGAACCAAAAAAAAGAAGAAGAAAAAACAGCTGTAACCATTAGGTGGAGCCAAAGGACACAGCAGGCACACGAATGGAGAAAAGCACAGAATTAATAGTACTTCAATTTTTACTCAAGTTCTTTTGAAACAGCATACTTTTATTTAATTACAATTCCAGACAAAGACATATTTTCTCTTTTTGCTCTATACTGGGCTTTCAAGCCTAATTTTACAGGTAATTTTATTCATTTCGGTATCTAAATTCGACCTTGTGAAGGCATCTCATCAGTCAGTCAGAATATTAGATTTAAAATATTGCTAGGTTAATTATTCATGTATAATTTCAGGTAAACCTTCATAAATGTTGATGGTCGATGAGGAATGGTCTTTATTTCCCACGGACCGTTTCAACAGTGTGATGAACATTTTAATAATCTAAAGAAGCATTGTGGAAGAAATTTAATATGTTCTATATGTTTGCATAACCATTAAAGTATAGAATCTTAGAAAACATGACTGGACAATGAGAAATGTGTGACTAATGTATGACTGTCTGAGACAAAGGGCCTTTACTCAAAGGTATGCAACAATGTGTTAGTTATGGGTCATGTTGTTCATTTAGCCAGTCTGGTAACATATAGGAAGTAACAAATATAGAAAAAGGATGCAACAATGTGTTAGTTGCGGGACATGTTGTTCATTAAGTCACTCTGATGACATAGAGGGAGTTAACTATAAAGAAGGAAGGATGTAAATTGTCCCACTCTACAGCCATTCTGTATGACTGTATAACCGCTGACCTTTTCTTGCAAGAAAATAAATAACCTTTAAAGACAATTGGTACATGTTTCTCTCTTATTCAGTGATGTAAACTTGTTTGCCACCACAAACACAATAAAAAAAACTTTTGTAGAATGGAAAGATTTTGTAAATGAAAAATGTTCACCATATTGTGAACATGTAATTTGTGGCCGTCAGGGAGCCAAAATCAAAATGCAGGAGACTCCTGAAACTTTCGGGAGAGGTGAGATTACTGATTTTCACATTTATTATTGTTAACTCGGGGTTAAGGTTAAAAAAGGTTTTAACACAAGGTTTTGTGAAAACACCTTTTGTACATTTGCTATTGATTTTGAGCAAGCATGCCAGCAGTGGCATTTACCAAGGTGACATTGAACCAAAAAAGGTGGTGAAGCTATATTGAGATATTACTAACTTATATAACATTAGTAATATTTGTTTTGTATACTAATACTTAACTGCCTAGTGCCTACCATAGTTTTGTCACTTTAAAACAGGCTATGCCACTGTCATTTGTCAATCACGAGCAGTGGAGGACTCAAGAATTACATCATTTATACAGCCCTTGGGAAAGTCTGATGTCAGTTTTTTGAATGAATAATGGACTAAAACTGCTGAAAATAATCTCGATAAATAATTAATTATGGTAACCTGAGCCACATTATAAACCATTCTGTCATTGTTTGAATAGGAAATGTTTATGTAAAAATGACAAATATAGTGACACAAACAGCACACACATTGTCTCTGCAGTATACTCCCATGATATCTATTTACATAATCAGCTGCTTCTTGTTACAACACAATGCGTCTCCTCCTCTCTTATCAGCACACGGTTAGTGTTCCAGCGCACACTCAACACCTTCAACTCTCTGCTTAACAACATCTTCCACTGAGACAGGTATCAATTTACTTTGCATTGTTATTATGGCTGTTTTGTGATATCTTTTGTGATTTTTTACTGTATAATAATATTTATTTAATAATATTTTATCATAATTCTTTACATTTTTTTATTTTCTGTCTATACTTGTATTGTGTTCTGTGTTATGTTCTGTGTATTGTGAACCTGTGTTTGGTAATTTTTTTTAAGGGCTACCACCTTGATTAAAAAACGAGCAAAACTAAACAGTATTGATTTTATCTAACATTTATGATTTAATCTAGCCTGTTTAGCAAAATCATTACAGTCATATATATATATATATATATATATATATATATATATATATATATATATATATATATATATATATATATATATATATATATATATATATATATATATATATATATATATATATATATATATATAAGCCTATATTCCTGCAGTCATTTTATCAATAGGCCTACGTGATTAAAAAAATACCATTAAAATGTCGTAACCACAGAGTTTTATAACATAGTAAAGTTACTGCACGTGTACGCCACTGATTTGTTGTGACTTTGCGAACGGGTCCAGCAGGTTTGACAGCTTTAGAAAAAAATAATAATGCCATGATTCGAAACAAAAGGCGTCTAACTCCTCACATGTTACATTTCTCAGGTTCACACGGGCGAGACGTAGCGCAGCCAAATGTCCAGGTGCGACTTTAAAAGAATTTCAGTTAACTTGAAACGCCAATTTAAAAACGCGGAGACCGCGTGAGAGACACCGGGAGAAACAACTATAAGCGAGTCCCCCCCCCCAGTTCCAAATGCAAGTTGTTTTTACATCGCCTTATAACCCCAGACGCGTGTTAACCAGTGTTATACCGTTAACTAGTGATGGTAGGGTTGGGAATTGTGATTAGGCCTATTGGGTCAATACAGCGCCTAGTCACATAATTTGGTCTGTCACAGAACCCCAGCCCTTGTTGTAATTAGACAAAACCACGTAGGCCTACGTTATGCATTTTCTAACACGCCATTGTGCTGAAATCATACAAATATCCCTTTAACACTGTCACAACATGAAATGACTAATGACCTTGAGCTCATGACTCCATAACTTTCTCGTCACAGAGACAGCAGTTCTTGACATGATGAAGGCCATGATTGTGTTGCTCATACCTCTTCTGCTTCCCTTGGCTTCTGCTCAGACTTTTCGATGGGGCCCCTGCCCAACACCAATGGTACAACCAAACTTTGAAATAAACAAGGTAGGACTATATAAATATATAGAATCTTAAGTATATTCCCCCAAAACTTTCATTTTTTTTTACTCCTCGATCAGAATGCTCTTCTTTTGGTTGGTTTGGAATGACATGAGTGTAAAAATAATGACTGAATTTTTATTTTTGAGTTTGTGTTCTTAACATTGTACTATCTGCTTATATGAGCTCTACCTTCAATTTCAAGTACCTTGGAAAGTGGTATGAGATCGAAAAGCTCCCAGCATCTTTTGAGAAAGGCAAGTGCATTGAGGCAAACTACTCGCTAAGACCTGACAACACCATTGAGGTTCTCAATGTTCAGACATAGTGAGTAATTTATAGACCAAATCAAGTATTTTTACTTTTAAATAGAGTTTTCGTCACAATCATTTATCCATGTATTTGTATAAAACAGCAAAGGAAAAATAAGAAAAGCAGAGGGCACAGCAGTCGTTCAGGACATGAGGGAGCCAGCAAAGCTTGGAGTCAGTTTCTCCTACTGTAAGTCCATCAATGTTTTCAAATCTAGAACATTAGAATCTCTTTTCTTTTGGTTTCAAGTGTGAATAGCTTTTTTTTTTAATTCACTTTCTGTGAAATTCTTTTTCAGTCACACCCTACGCCCCATACTGGGTCCTGTCCACCGACTACAACAGCATTGCTCTTGTTTATTCGTGCACTGATATTCTCAGGCTGTTTCATGTGGACTATGCCTGGATCCTCTCACGCTCACGCATTCTGCCCGCAGAGGCCGTCTACCACGCCAAAGAGATCTTCTCACGTGACAACATCGACGTGAGCAAAATGATACCCACAGATCAGCAAGGATGCGATGGTCCTTTTTAAACAGTGAAAACTGAAATGTATAATTTTGGTTCAGAAAAGTTTGTGCCTTCACTATCTCTATTATGAGTGAAACCGCTTAAATTATAATTTCAAAACTACTCCTGTTGCATAAATTTGCTGAACCCAACCTGCAATATAGTGCTCTATACATATTTTTGCACCTCTTGAAAATAAATAACCTTTTGCCAATGAAGTTTCCGGTTATGAAGTTCTCTGTGTGTCATGTCATTACTGAATAATGATTTTAATAAACAGGTGATTATTTTGTGAATATAATAAAGTCCTGTCTGTTCTGGACATTTTGATTTTTGCATTGGTCCTCAAAAGTGTGTTTTTATGCCTTTTGGAATGCTTGGTGTTTGGATTTCTATTGAAATATGAATTAATTGAAAATGGAATTATGTTCTTGGAATCTAATGTTTTTTGTTTGTTTATATTGAATGATGCATAAACACATTTGATTTGAAGTGCATATACGGTCTTGAGGTGGTTTCAATGATGTAGATCTAGTTTGGGAGGGGACAAAACTTTCCTGAACTCAGGGTCCAGTCCGTGCAGAACTTGTCAAGCACAAAATCTTTTAGCTCCAGAAACTGCCGGACCTCGTACAATCAGTGCAGCAAAGAAGGTAATGATGTTTATTTCCAACACAATTATGAGGGATGCGTGAATATAGTATAGCAAAGGTTTACCTCTTTTTCAATTTTATATTTTAACCAAAATTGTAATTAGTAAAAGTGTTTTTTTTTTTCAGGGAAAGATGAAGTGGAGTGTGCTTTTTGGGGTTTTCTTGCAGTGTTTTCTTGCTAATAATCTCAGCAGTAAGTAGTCTATATTCCAACTATCTCTGGACATTGTAGGCTAGATATTTGGTTTGAAAGCTATTTTCAGAATATGAGAATGAAAAAAGACAGATTTAAATAGACATGCACTTGGTATTTGTCAAAAAACAAACTGGAATACATGTAAACAATGAAATGCCATGTTAATATTAAAAACACTAAAGACTTGAGCTGTGTTCACCAGGACAAGTGTGCACATAGTTAGGAATAATATTTGAGGAGGAAATGCACACATTTCTTGAATCCCTCGGGAGATCCTCAGTTCTGCCTGAATCAGCTCTTTGTAAGGGATTTCATTCACTCTTCCTCTACTTTCTCCTTCCACAGGTGCCAGAGTCATTCCTGAAGGGGGTAAACATATCATTTTGTTTACACACCTAGCCAGCAGTATATAACCTACAGTATTAATAGTAGCATTTAAAAAATGCACAATGAAGCTTTTGTTTGAACACATAATTGGATTGTATGTGGATGCTGTTTTATAATTATATTCACTATATTAAGTGTATTGTTGTGTTCGCCAGTCTAAGGACACAAAGAGGCACATTTAGACATAACTTCTGCAGTTACACATCATCAGGAATTCTGGAATGCGAGAATTCAGCAGAAATACACAAGCTCTATTTTTCTTTCTCTCACAGTACCCTACGAAAATCCCCCGGCTGTGCCCTACTGGTCATATTCCACCTCAGATTTCTGGAACTATGTGGAATACTTCCGCAGCATTGGGCCTACGAGCAGATCAATGAAATGGCCAGAACATTCTTCGCCCATCAGCATCTGGGAGACACGCTGGGTTATGAAGTGGCAGAGCAACATGAACACTAAGTGGATGTCATTTGGTGATCAATCATAGTTTAGTTACTGTCCCTAGAAACTAAAGATGGTAATTGAAATATTTCTAAAAACACTTATAGCCTTATAATGATGAATCTTGTGTCATATTACTATTAAT
The DNA here is from genome assembly GCA_036326025.1 of Chrosomus eos. Taxonomy (NCBI): domain Eukaryota; kingdom Metazoa; phylum Chordata; class Actinopteri; order Cypriniformes; family Leuciscidae; genus Chrosomus; species Chrosomus eos. Next base: position 11,908,096 of record CM070840.1, read on the forward strand.
AAAAGGCATATATGATTCACCGTTTCATTGTAATGTTTCATTAACAGCTTCAGAGTGCATGATTGTGATGTAGGCTATTATTTATCATATGTAGGAAATGTAAGAAATAAATCAAAAATGTCATCCCGATTCACAGAAATGTTTTTAATAACTTTTTTAAACACTACAATAATCTGTGGGGACCAGTTCTCCAACCGTGCCAGTAGGACCCGTTTTCCAGCCGGTTACATTTTGATGTAACACAACTAGTGATATGAAGCCTGAAAAAAAAAAAAAGATCCACGAAACGATTCCCTTGAACAGTTCGTTTTAAAGAACTGGTTCGATGCATTGATTGTGGCATATTTCATGCTCTAGACTAGAAAGTCATGTAAAAACACATGTAGCCTCATTTGGCTATTTATATTTGATTAGGTAGTGTATTAATACGAGTTTTTGTTGTCAGTAGCCTACTTGCAGCCATAATTAAGCTACAATTTTTATTTTAGTTTATTTTTTACATTTATTCCAGTCATTTAGAAATGTAGTTTGCATTCATGCACATGCATTGAAAACATTTTGTGTGAATAAATAATTCAAATCTACTTTGGAAACAGGTTATTAAAAAAGATCCGACTCAAAAGAAAAATTCATTCACGAATCGGATATCGCGAATCAAAACACCACCGGAAACAGAGGGACACAACGAACGAACATTTTTGGTGAATTTGACAACGAGCTGAAAAACACACAATTTTAACTTTTATTCATCGCTGTTTTGTGTTTTTAAACACTCGCGCTGAAGTTATGAAGCCAGCAGTTGATGAAATGTTTCCCGAGGGAGCTGGTCCGTATGTGGACCTGGATGAGGTTGGTGTTGTTTACACATGGTTCTCAGTACGAAATTCTGTTATAAGACGTGTATCTTTAAATTTACACACGCTAAAAACAATCTCAAATATATGTGATCGAACAGATTTATATGTAATTGATTTTAAATCTGTATAAACCACAGCGTAACGTAGCCAATCTTTTTTCAGCTAGTAACGTTATAAGTCAAATTTCCTCAGATGCACACGCTATCTCATTGGTATTTATTTAATAAATGTTATGTAGGTGTTTGTGGTGTATTTTTGTTCTAAAAATTATGACTTTGTTCGTTTAAAATGCATGGTTGAGTAAATGTCAGTGTGTAACTTAGTAGTGCTGTGTGTGTGTGTGTGTGTGTGTGTGGTGTTGACAGGCAGGGGGCAGCACTGGACTGCTGATGGATCTGGCCGCCAATGAGAAGGCTGTACACTCAGACTTTTTTAACGGTGAGACTCACAAACTCCATATATGACTCAATTATCTGATATACAATATGTTGATCAATTACTTTATTTGACATGTCCAATGGTTTGTCATTACTAGAAATTATTTTAATGGAAATTCCTGGGCAAGATTTTTTATGTACAAAACCTACAAATGTTCAATATTTATTTACTTTTCCAGGCCTGGAAAGGACTTTTTTTAAATTCTACATAGAAATCAGGTGTTTTGTCTGCTTACAATTTTATTTGTATATCTCCATATGATCTTTAGTATGGCACATTTTTTTTGTGTTTTGATTTATGGGTTGCCTTAGTTGCCTAGTAATAGTTAAATCAGGTGGTATTTTGTATCCGTGTTATGTTTGTTTTATTATATTTTTGGACATTTTGAATGAGCTTTTATTTTAATATTTTTAGTTCATTTTAGCAATTTCGTTATCTGCTTTTGACATTTCGTTAGTTTTTATTTTATTTATTTAATTTTTTTTTTTTTGGCAAGCTTTTTGCCAAGGCATTTCTAATTTCCATGTAGTTTGTTTTTCAAATAATATTCATATTTTATTGCAACTTTTTCAATTAAGAGAAAACCCACATATACATATATATATATATATATATATATATATATATATATATATATATATATATATATATATATGCACACACACATATATAATGTGTTTGTGTTTATGTACTGTATGCATGTGCGAGTGTATATGTTATATATTTCAATTAATAGTTTAAATTGTTTTCAATAGTTTTAGTTAACGATAGTAACCCTGATGTGTATATGTGAGTATATACTGTGTGTTTTGTTTCTGTGCAAAATCTTTTTAAATAACATTGTCCATCATTTAAATTGCTGTTTTCTTTTGTTTTCGTGGCAACAGAATATTGCAAAGTGCTTTAGCATGCATACTCAACAATTTTCTTTATACTTTTCCGCCTCCTCTATATACTGATAGTAAAGGTAGTTTCAGCTTGGCACAGGCAGTTAAAAAGTAAAGCAGGGATGAAACTGAGCCCATGTAAAGTGCTTTTATTGGGCTTCATTGGCTCCAGCGCAGCAGGTTTCCCTTCTTATGGCCCCTGTATTCATCTGCAGCGCTTGAAGTAGCTGAACACGTGTCGGTCAGAGGCGTTTTTATCAGGGAAGCTATTATTTTTGAAAGCTTCACGGAAAATAACCCAGAGACCCTGATAAGAGCTTATTTTAGAAAACTCGGAAATGTCAGAGATGGATATTTGTGCAGACTATTTGATAAAAACATGTTTATTTAAAACCAAAGGTTAATTTGCCAAATTAAAAGTACTATATTCATAGAGAAAATGTGTTGTCTTCTCTTTCTCCACAGATTTTGAAGATCTATTCGATGACGATGATATTCAGTGATGAAGAGGACGAATAAGGATGATTTTCTCCATTGTATAAAATGTTCATTGTTGTGCTGTGCATTTAAGTGAGTGATGTAGCATTTGTTAATTCTTCAGTTCATTAATAAACTTTTGTGCAATACAAAGTCTTCCCTTTGCCAGATGTTTCCACATTTTAAAAATCCCAGACATTCCAAGTCAAAAGTTGGAATTATTATAAACGTTTTTTTCCCTAGGCTGAAATCTGTTTCTAGCCCTGATTGTAGGTTTTTGCACATTCCTGAACACCTGTAAGTGTGCATAATTACATGTGCGATTCACTGTTAACATAAAGCACAGATGTTTTACACTCTGACATTGACATAAAAATATTTTTCTGCCTGTATATATCCGAACTCGGGTAAACTTGAGTAAATGATGACAAAATGTTACATTTTTGGGTGAACTATCCCTTTAACTCTTAATCTGCATAACAAACAGGGTTTTAATTATGAAAGATCACTTTTAATGTCATTCTGTGCAGTTAATTGTGGGATGATGGATTGAGCTGGTGCTTGGCAGATGTGCGGATGAAAAAATTCCCCATGAGGGGATTTACAAAGTTTGCTGCACTTGACGGTTCAGTGCATTTCGTCTGTGACACAATATTCAGTATATAGAGATTTGTTTAATGTCTGTTATTCTGTTAGCTGAAGATTACAAGAATCGTCACTCAATGAAACCTTAATGGAAGCGTCCTCCATTTACTCAGCAATGTTAAAGGGATACTCCACTTTTTTTGGAAATAGGCTCATTTTACAACTCCCCCAGAGTTAAACAGTTGAGTTTTACCGTTTTCGAATCCATTCAGCCGATTTTCTGATATTTAGAAGAATATCAGTAAGCAGACAGTTTCTGGTCTCATTGACTCCCATAGTATATATTTTTCCCTACTATGGAAGTCAATGAGACCAGAAACTGTCTGCTTACTGATATTCTTCTAAATATCAGAAAATCGGCTGAATGGATTCGAAAACGGTAAAACTCAACTGTTTAACTCTGAGGAAGTTGTAAAATGAGCCTATTTCCAAAAAAAGTGGAGTACCCCTTTAAGACATAAGTATAGGATGTCAGTTACTAAAGCATATTGGCCCGATTCTACTTAAAAACTAATTTAGATTTGTTATTGGTTCTCATAAAGCAAAAAAAACACTTATTTAGTAACTGAAAGCTAATGCAAAGGTACCAAATGTGCTTTTTTTACAATCTCAATTTTGAATGCATCTAGTGTAGGAATAAAACCTTCTAAATGTAAAACAGTTGATGTTCTTTTCTCTCCTGCTGTGTCTGTTACAACTTCTGATTGGTTGACTTGCTTGGCCAGAGAAAGCCAATGGTAGTGTTGGACCCATGGGATGCACCTTTTTTGTTTTTAATGATCAAGGTTGGGTTTAAATTGTGGCCAGGTTCTAGCGGTGGCACAGTCGGTGTACAGGGGTGTGTTGAGACTAGTACACGAGGGGATTGACTCACCTTCCTCTTCCAGTCAGTCAGCTGTGGAGCTGAACTTCCAGGCCCTGTCTGCTGTCTCTTCAGTGGTTCACGTCGCCACATCCTAACACAGGTGAGACACTGACTCTTATATGTCTGATTATAAAGCAATTGCACATTAACAATATGCAGATTACTATGCTTACAGAATGCACCAAATAATTGTTTTGCACAATTAAAAGCTCATAAAATCCTTTTGTAATTATGCATTTAAGAAAATATTTCAAATGTTTTGTTTCTGTTCATCTTGAAAGCTGCGCCAGCAAAAATACTGACAATGACAGGAATATGATGAAATAGTGTAAAGAGCTTGAATGTGTAAATGCAATTTTTGTTGAACTTACCTTGAAATTGCAAATGTCACACAGCTCTCACAGGGAAAAAAAAATTAATTTTCTTTGTATACAGGCATTTGTTACATGTAACAACATAATGAGCTGGTAATTGACCATAAAGAGTACTTTTTTTTAAAATTCTGTCTATGTAAAATGTAAAAGTTTTCGTTTACTACTGATATAATCTCCAACTCCAAATTTTCACATATTTTTAAATGTAGATCATAAAATATCAGGGAGCAATAGGAGGCTCTCATTATCATCTTGATTGAGGTTCATTATTTTAAAGTATGGATATGAAAGCTTTTGAAAATGCAAATAAATGCTATAATTAATGTTCTTTATCCAAAGGAATCAGGAAGGTTAAGAATGGCTCGATCTTCCATCTTCCATGCGTTGCTGTTAGCAACTTTATTATTACCAGGTGAGATTTCTGGTATTTTTTGTTAATAAAATCTGTTCTGTGGTTTTCCTGATAGTTTTAATATAAAAATAAAACAATTTAAGTATGAATCCTTATTGTTAGTATTTACCAGATCTGTTAAAGCTTTATGACTTTGTATCTTCTGACTGAAATTTTCTCAAAAGTCCTGTATCAAACGATGGGGTGTCGGGTTTCTGAGTCCTTTGCTCTGCAACTGATAAAATGATTAACGGTTGTCAGCAAAACTCTTAAGTGCACCAGGTTTCCAGATGTGGCAGCAGTTTACAAGCTCATAAAATAAACTTGCTGATCCTCTGAAAGAGCAACATGTCCTTTACCTACATCAAATAAGACACTGAGATCACCTCGTAGTAAAGACTACACATCCGTGATCCCCTCGTCTCCATTTCAGCAGAGATGAACGTTACCTTCAGAGATGGAAAAGATGTTAGTTCAGACATTTTCTGATGCTAGGATAATTAGGTTCACCTGTAGGTATATAGGCTCCTTCCCTTTGTAGATTTTATAGCTTTTGCTTGTATGAGCCCAGTTACTGCAGCCCCCTGCCAGGCATCAAAGTGCTGATGTGCGCTGTTTGAAGATTAATTTCCTACAAACCCCTGTATATTACCACCTTCCCTTCCCCCACACAACTTGTTAAACTGCATCCTGCTGCCCTCAGCTCATTGGGTCTTTACTGTCTGTAAGCGTTTTCTACTCTGTCTTTGACAAAGGCAACATCTGGTTGAGACTTGGACCCCCTAATTTTTTTCTCTCTCTACTCTTCTTCTTTACCAGAGCTTCTGTTGGCTGGCCCTGTGACCCAGCGTTTAAAAGGAGACGGTAAGTATGGCTTGTTCTCCTGTTCTGTCAGTCTTTATTGAGTCTTAAATTCAATCCATATATCTGTTGTATAGCTACAGTTTAATCTCTGTGTGAGTTTTAGATATGTACAATTAACTAATACATAATGTTTCTACCAGATGGAAGCGATGAAAAGGAGGGCGTTGAGGCAGGCCCAAAGAGACTAATCCGCAACAGGAGAAACATCAGTTGGTACAAGCAGCACTCTGACTTCTGGAGCTGGTATAAATACTTCACTGACAATGGGAACCAAGAGGGAGTGAGTACAGCATATTCTAAACATACAACACTAAACAGGAAAACACAGTGCACCTGCAGGACCTACAACTACCGTTCATAGTTTTTACATAGGTTAATCTGAGGAATGCCCAATATAATCGGTACCTTCCATAACGGTTATTGCCCGATATTTTTTTTAATTAACAGTAACAACCAAGGATTTTTAAACGCTTATGTTTGTCGTGCATTTTTACATTTAGATTGTACATTTTGCCATCTTCTAATGCTCCCTAAAAGTTAAATGATTAATCATTTAATAATGTAATTTTGAGCAAATCTGAAAATGAATAACCATTTTTAATTCAGCAGATTATAATCTTTTATAATAATACTTTTAGTATTTTATTTTTATTCTATCATTGGTTTTTAATTTATTTGTTTTTATAAATTTATTTAAAAGGGACCTATTATGGCATTTAAAATGTTCCTAATATTGTTCTGGGAGTCCCCAACAACAGTTTTACATGCATACAATGACAAAAAACACTTTTGTTGTCTTATAATATGCATTTATTTTTACCTGATTTGCTCACCGACTCCCTAATGATTCGTTCAACGACTCCTTTTTCCAAACCCCTCCTTTGCGTGACGCTAATTGACGGTGATTGGTCAGATGACCCAGTCAGTTATTGTTTGTTAGCCCAACGCATAAACATATTGATAAAGCACTGCAGTACTACAAGGTATTGCTCTATTCTTTATGATAACTCCAATAACAGCGACAAACATTTCACATATTTAAAAAAAATTGACATTGGAGACCTAGACCTAGACCTAGAAGCTGCGCTGAGCGTAACTTACACAACACACACAAATACTTACTGCGCCTTCCCTCCTCGCGCCCCCGACGCTACGATGCTAAAACCCATAAAAGCAACAATTATTAATAATACTTCGGAGGAGGAAGCTGATCCATATACACTGGGTACTGAGCCCTCCTTCAGGAACAACCGGCTTGCGAATCCACATTTGAATTCATTTATGTTTTTGAATGATTCGTCATTAAAATGATGAGAACACAACACAAGGTTCGGCTATACTGTTGTGGTATCGTTGCAAATATGAACTCTAACCATTGATTCTTCACATGCTCGTCCCTGGGCAATGAAAACCAAGTGGCGGAACTATCTTTGCATTGTAGAACACAGCATCTTCTCGACATGATGCTATTCAGCTGAAGTATTTGAATGTGTTCTAGACTTCAAGTTTACACTTATCTGCGCGGCCAATATCGTATCTACGTCACTACGAAACAGCTAATGACTCGTTTCAAAAACAATTAATTTCATAGACTCAGAGTCGACTCTCACTTTTTAAAAGACAATAACTTTAAATGCGTTGCACTTTCAGATATAAATCTTTGCAGGATGTTTTCATTGCCTTAGAGCTATATTCCACACTACATGAACAGTCATTTTCAAAAATCCATGATAGGGGCTCTTTAAAAGAAGAAAAGTTTCATATCGGCCATTTATCGGTTATTGGCCATCATCACGTGAAAATACTTACTGGAAATTTAAAACTATAAAAAGTTAGGGTATGATTCAGGCTACTTATGTATTTTATGTTGGTTGTATAATCCAAGTACTGAATCAAGATCATTCGTTGTCAACTTTCAGGTTGCAGAGCTGGATCGTGTCTATCTGGCGTACTTGCAGAACAAGAATCGGGCTGAGTCACGCAGTTCCTACAAGTTGTACCTCCAGCACCTAGGAGACATATACAAGTCTTGTGCCGAGTCTGATGACCCAAACTGCGTGGCCTCGTACACCAGTAGACCCAAGCCCAAGGCTGAGGCACCAGCGCCTGCCCCAATTAAGTCTTGTGACCCTTACAGAGACCCGTATTGCATGTACTCCAAGGGATACTCATATTACCCCTACATGGCTCCGGCCCCAGCTGCTGTCAAAGGCCCTGCACCTGCTCCAGTGAAAGCCCCAGCTTACCTCCACGCCCCTGTGGTGAAGGATCCACGTTCCAGTTACTACTACTACTCTCCGTTGGTGCAACCCTTCCTGTCAGCTGAGAAGAGAGCTGAGTTGTTGCGCATCTGTGATGCAGAAGATGTTGAGTGTCTCCAGTACCACCTCCGTGCTGCTTACGGATACAAGCCCGCTACTGCCCCGGCCCCATCCTACGCCTATCTCGGCTGCGACCCAAAGACAGATCCTCACTGCGTACCCCATCTGGCCCAGAAGGCGCCGTCTAGTCTGTATCTACGGTATCCCCATTGTGACCCTCGGGTTGACCCATACTGTGCTTATGCTGCTGCTCTGGCATCCTCGCAGAACCTCGAAGCCCCACCTTCTGGCTTGGAGAGATCCTGCAACCCTCTCTATGATAACAACTGCAACCCTCTGACAGCCACAAGGTTTGGAAGCTTGGCCTCTGAAGATCTGAGGGACGAGCCCGCCTCTGAAGCCGGCGCCATGCGGTCACCTCCGAGCCCCCGTCATGACCCTTACGCCATGTACCGAGATGCATCTGCTGGGGCTGACCTGCGAAGACACCTGCCTACACAGTTCCAGCCTCCAAGGCACCAACCGGAGGAAACTCAACATCCTTTGGGACCTCGCGGGAAGACCAAAGAGGGCTATGACTGTTTCATCGGGTATGATGAAGAGTGCTCCCCACTGGGTTCCCAAAACGAGCCCCGTCGTGCTGTGCACAGACAGACGTCCTACCCGGCCGAAGCCTACGAGCCTCACCTGAATGCTGATGGATCCAGGAATGGGGTGGTCGAGCCTGATCCTGACTGCGACCCAGAGTATGACAGAAACTGCCGCTTGCGCCGCTACGAGGCGGCCGAACCCGCTAGTCCTTCACCACAAGAGGAGCATCCAGCTCGGGAGCAATCCCACGAGGAGGTCCCCCAGCATCGAGAGGAGTCCTACCCCGAGACCCCAGGCTATGACCAGCAGCAGTACGAGCCCTACATGAGTGGACAAGAGGATCCATATGCAGGATACGGCCCCCAGGAACCAGGAGCGACTAGTTTTCAGGATGTCCTGAGAGGTTATGGTGTTCGGTATCCTAGCCAAGATGACCACCGTGCCTACAATGGAGATTACAGAAATAAATAAATCCCCGTGACAATGTATGCCAAAAATAGTAGATCAGGACAGAATGTGTTTTTTTTGTAGATAAATATTGAAATGCACACTTGTAGTAAAGGTGCACATAAGTTTCACAGGATTTCACTTGATTCACACAATATTTTCGAGAGCTGCTAAAATTTCCTAGCTCTGGAGTTTGACAGCACTTTTATAGGGATTTTTTTTGTTTGTTTCTTACTGATTCTTTAAGCCCATGTAACCTGGTTGTGTGTCGCAGCTTCTCTAGGAGATTGACTGCTCTATTTTCTAACGGAGGAGCACTCTTCCTAGCTCTTCATATCTCTGTGGAGGGTAACATAAGCCAAACAAAGTGTATACAAGATCAATAGTGTACTTGAATATACTGTAGTCATGATCACCTCTCCCATTTTGGTTAGATTCACCAGACAATCTCCCTTCAAATTAATATTTAATGAACTTCTGGGTCCTTGCTTATTTGTATTCTTTTTTAAATTGCCAAATTGATGCTTTGTGATTTGTTTGCATATTTGTAAAATGTTTTTCTTTGAATGTTTCAAATAAAAGCTTTAAAGATCTTGAGCTCTTTTTATTTGCAAATGATTACTACTGACAAACTACCCAATTTAACAAACAAATAGTTTTTCAATTTAATACAAATAAATGAAATAACATTATTTTTGGCATATATTTTTTGATTGGACTATCATACAAGTGAACTAGTATGCCACAACTCTTATTGTCATTCACAGAGCAGTGCAATAAACTAATTATGGACACTTTTTTTCTGTAAAGCTGCTTGGAAACTATTGTGAAAGGTGAAAAGCGCTATACAAAAAAATGTCATCTGAATTGAATGGATATTGACATGCACACACTAAAAAATAATGAAATAGCCTGCACTAAATTAGCATACAAATCCATATTTAATAAGCGCCCAACCAGTACATATAATGCTTTCACAGTTTAAACTTTAGCAGTTTTATAATTTGCAGGATTTTTGAGTTAACTGCTTTGGGAGTTTAAAGAGATGCTAAATCATTCCATAATGAAGAGGTTTCTTCAAATTCTAGAACACAGTTAAAGTGGTGACACAGAAACCGCCTAATTGACATTAATAAATAGCTAATAAATTCTCATCAGCTGTGAAGCTATTTTGGTTAATTAAAAACGCTGGTATACAAACAGCGATTAAAGAGTTCTTTACACCCCAACACACATTCTAAACATAAATATACTTATACGGTCATAGCTCAGCATGTATGATGACATATACTGACCTTGCACATTGATTAAAATATCAGCTAGGATGATGTGTGCCAAACTACACTGCTGTATTGAAAGGAAGCCAGTTGGCTAGATGTGATGTTTAGGCAGGCAGACTCCCTGTGATCTGGCCGATAAATCTAAAATTGACAGGGCTTATGACATTTTATGGAAAAAAAACCCCACACTGCAAATAATCTTTGCATGCTACATTAAACTGTTCAAAGAGATTAAGTGAACATCTGGATACAAATACAGATGGTGTCATCGTCTGCGGTTGTCAAATGGGTTGCTTAAGATTTTAGGAGTCAAAAGGAAGCCAGTGAAGGTAGAGTCATTGTTGATATCAGCATAAATCCCTGCATCAAATATGTCATCATACAACTGAAGCCAAACCTCATCTCCAGCAGACAGATTTAAAATCGTCCCTCCAGAGGCCTGATCTAGATTTCCGTTGTGGAACTGGTCAAGAGTGAAGGCCACAGTCCGGCCATTTTGGAACATCGCTACCTTGGTCTCCTTCCCGTTGATAGTGAGGTGATATGTGAAGTAGTAGATCCCAGGGATCGCACAGCGAAACTTTCCGGAGATGTCATCGTAGTGGTGCTGCTCATTGTAGAAGGTCTTTGTAAAGTGGATTGGAGCTCCACCAGCGGGGCTGATTTTACCTGTAAGTCCCATGCTAAAAGCCGAGTGGTAGGGGAAGGAACCCTCTCCACTTTCTCCTTTCAGACCTGGGTTTCCAGGAAATCCTCTTTTGCCTGCATATCCTTCGTCCCCTGGTTCACCTGGCTCTCCATTAGGTCCCTTGGAGCCTTGACAAAGATAATTGAAGAGACTTAGGTCACACAGCAGTAGAATACGGTTGTCAGTCCTGTATTTGAATCCTTAATACGGTTACGTTCACAAACAGTTCAGTTATTTACCGAAGTGAGAACTATACTTTCTATAACCAAACTCACACCTGTAAATATTCAGGATTCACAACTCGCAAAACATGCACTGAACACCGGAACACTGGACAACTAGCTGTCTGTCACATCATACAGTGAGAGAGCCACTCTGCACAGCACAAATGCTTGTCTAATGTGTGTTGCGAGTTTTGTGTGGTTTTCAACAGACAATATTCGAGATGCTACTGTAAGCTGCTGTGTGAACGGGACAATTTTAGACTCGCACACCTGTAAGTAAATGCGGTTTAAGATAATGTGTTTTTTTAGGGGAATTTTGCAGACAAACATTTTCTCTTGTTAACAGAAGAGTCCACAAAGGTATATTCACTCACAAATGATTTTTAGTATGTTTCTCAGTTTTATGTTGTGGGTCAATTTAGATTTTTGAGTTGTCAGAAATACTGGTTAACCTGTGATGTTTTTGTTGAATGTTTTTGTGACTTTTTCTCATTTCGGATCATGAACATGCCTTGCAAATGGTCGACAGTACACTGTGATTTGTTGTGTTGATAAAGGTTCTTTAGTGGCATCGATGGTTCCATGAAGAACTTTTTTTTTATGCTTTCATGTGTTTTTTGTTTTCACCCAATTTATTGTTTTACCTATTTGTCTGTGTGATTTTCTGTCAATTGTAGGCCTATTGGAACCAGTTAGGGTCTATTTTTATAGTAGACATTAAGTGTACTTTTCATGGGCACTTACTACTATTAGGAGTCTGGTAATGAATCACCTGGATCTCCGATATCTCCCTTGTCCCCCTCATGCCCATCACGTCCATCCCGCCCGGGGATTCCATTGAACCCCGGGGTTCCAGAAACACCCCTCATCCAGCGGGCACAAGGTTCCCTGCTGTCCTGCTCAGCCAGCTCTGTGTTCTCCTCCTGAGAGACGCCCAGTCTGGCTGCCATTATCACAAAAAGCACAGCTATCCATGCACTCTTCATCGCAACAGCCATGTGATCAAATCTGTTGTGTTACAATGAAAAAGCATTTAGAAAGCATAAACATAAATTTCAGGAATAGACAAGCATGTTTTGTCCTACCTGGTCATCAAAAGTGTGTCCTTTACAGTGTTTTGTGTAGAGTGATAGCTTGAGCTGTTGTCCTTTTGCCTTTTAAAATCTTGTGTGCAAGTCTCTGTGCTTGTCAATCCTAAAAATATCTGACTGGACATGCAAAGCAGCTGTTGGTATTAAACAAGCGGTCACACTATCACATTCAGATAAGATGGTGTGAGTTTTCTATATTTATTGTTGTCGATTGACTAATTCCTGCTGCCTGATATCAGTTTAATGCACACTTGGCAAGGATAGCTTATAGCTATGTTATCTGATTGCTTTTGAAGCTTTTTGAATATTATGAGGGGTCTGCTTATTTCAGGAGAGAGATGGAGGAGATGACTGTCTGTTAACCTGGTAAGACCCATTTAGTTTGGAATCTAGCCATACAATTCACCACTACAGCTAAAATAAAAAAATGGGAGAACTTCTGTATCTAATCATAGGGCGTCACCTTGTGGCTAATATAAGTATCGTTTTTCTTAGAAAAAGTACATGAGACACAATTTATTATTAGAAGGATCACGTGACACTGAAGACTGCTGAAAATTCGCTTTGCCATCACAGGAATTAATGTTAAAATATTAAAAAATGTTACTTTGTTTCACAATATTGCTGTTTTACAGTATTTTTTATTTAAAAAAAGTAACATTTAAAATTCGTACAGAACTCAAACTTTGAAACGGTTGCATAGGTATATATATATTATATATATATATATATATATATATATATATATATATATATATATATATATATATATATATATATATATATATATATATATATATATATATATATATATATATATATGCACACATTATTCATGAAACAGTTCTCTTTTAACAAAAACGAATGACAGATTATTATATGGTAGATTATTAATCACAACTACATTTAAATATAATTATTTTGTTTGAAGCACAGTCAAGGTAGGCTGGTCTAGAATCAAAATGCTACCTCATCCTTTGATGATAAGGTTAGCACAAACCGAGCTTATCGGACATGGTAATTTTATCATAATGCATAAGCTATTATGTAGTGCATGAGTCTCCAGGTCTTTATAAGGACTCTCAGAGTTAATTAGACGCTTCATTAAAACATGAAACTATTAAGTTCTCCATTCTCTGCTCTTCCCATCTCAATTGTCCTGTAAAAGGTCAGTGTTCAACTCACACAGCTCCCTATGCGCCACCTGACACTTCACTGGACTAATTGTATAGCTTGTACTGATTATAAAATGCCAACATATTTTGGCAAAAACAATGTATTACTGAAATGTCATGACTATGAATAATCCTACTCCTATTTCACCTTTTGAATCAGCACCATCGATCTACTACTGTGTTTGTTTAAGCCAATATCAGGTGTGAGCACAATGAACACATTAGTTGTGGTGTGAGCAAGAATAGACCCTGTTAATTCAAATTTTATCAATAATTGCTCATAATAGGTCAGTCATTCTGGTCAGTCATACATACAGAGGGGGTTATTAACCCTGTAAAGGGTTTCTCGAAATTAAGGCCTCAAAACTATCAACATGATCAAAGCTTTGCTGAAAACAATTATTATTGGGTTGTATGCATTATGTTTTGTCCCCCAGAATAAAAATCTTTGATCATCAAACTAAGCATTTAAATATCATCATTTTATGCAAGTAGTCTTCTAAGATCTCATTGATTTACATTAAATCATCTGACGTTTTGGCCACATAAATATCAGCAAAAGTGCAAATTTTTTGCTCAGTTTGGGCCTCTGAATATACTTTTTTTTTCTCCCTATTTTCCTAAATCATACTAAATGAGCCATAAAGGACTAAATATGATGATACTTAATAACAACAAAAATATATATTTTTTCATTTTTATACAGAGGTGGACAGGAACAAAGTACATTTTTTGAATACTGTACTTAAGTACACTTTTTTTAATATTTGTACTTTATTTGTACTTTATCGAGTATTATTTTTTCTGGAAACGTTTTACTTTAACTTCACTACATTTTAAAGACAAATATCATACTTTTTAGTCCACTACATGTTGGTTTCTGACATCAACCCGATTTTAATTTTTAACCACAATGTCTGTCCAACGTTGGAGATTAATGTCAATCTGACGTTGGATTCATTTTCAACGTTGGGTTTGGTCTTCTAAATGCGAATTTTGTCATTGTTTTGTCATTGTTATGAATATAACATATTCATACTAAAAGCCAAAAAACTTTAAATAGGGCACTATTTGAGGAAACAACCATTTGGGTGTCTGAAACCATTGTGGACGTTATTGAGCGCACTTATACAATGATCTCACATTCAATCCCACACTACTGGAACTGTGTTCTAGAAATAAATTTGATATTGATATGAGGGTAGGCAGGCATAGATTCAGAGGCATAAGTATTACATACAACAATAATAAAACAATGCATTGACATTTACTTTTAAAAACGAGTACTTCTGTACTTCTACTTCGGTCTCTAAAAATCGGTCTTTACAACTTTTACTTGTAACGGAGTAATATTTGACCAGTACTTTCACTCAAGTAAGGAAGTTGTGTACTTTGTCCAGCTCTGTACACACACACACACACACACACACACACACACACACACACACACACACACACACACACACACACACACACACACACACACACACACACACACACACACACACACACACACACACACACACACACACACACAATATTGGTGTGTACAAAAAAGAGAAAAGGAAATATTAACAAAATATGCAGATTTTGAAATAATGACCTTTGATACATAATGACTTGGCAAAGCCATTTAAATATGAGCAATGTAGATTTAGTGGAGCATTTTAGATCCGTTTTGGTACAGAAGTTTTATATTGTCAAACAAAAAGAGAAAACTGGAGCATTAAATGTAAGTATTAAGTAACATGCCAAGTAATTAACCAGATTTTTTACATGAAAGCACTATTTTTAGTTCAGAGACCTTAAGGAGATTCGTTCTATTGAACCAGTCATCTTTTGCCAGCACAAAAAACATGCATCTGCAAGGAAAGTCATCATTGAGATCATTCAGGGCGCACTCACACTAAACTAATCAGAGTCAAAATGTAAACAAGTGTGCATCGATTACCATGGATACAAATGAGGAATCTGAGTTTCAACCCAGCGGTTCAAAACGTACGAGGAGGAAAAGCCCTGTGAACAGCATGAATGGCATAAGGCAAACCAAATAGGCTTATCTTACGACTGCAGAGGTTTCCAATATGCCTAGTTAAAGTCATTTCGTGGCTGCTTGTTTGCAGCTCTAAAATGATTCCTCTAGAATTGGATTATACAGGTAATAGAGGAATAATACTGTGAGGGGATTATTACGATTATGACAGCTTCATTCACGAGGGGAAAATATGCAGTTACAGTTGAAAATGGGTTTTCATGACATCCCATGTTTCAAAATAAACTGTTTGAAAGTGTAACTTTTAATATGGTTGGAGGTAGAAAGTTGCCAGGCTGAAGTTTAAGGAAAAGTTCCCAAAGCCTGTCAAAGTCTATCTCTCTCTTATTGAAGACAGCTCAGGCAAGCTGCTAGTTAGCGCAAACAGAGCTCGCTATTGGATAAACATAAGCCGAATGACACCTTGATCCCTTTAATCACAAATGGGGATGAAATAATGAAAATTAGGGAAATTTCATTGTGTGCCAGTGATATTAACGTTTGATCAAATAGCGCGCTCACAGTAAGTTCAACTAATGATTAGCTTAATGAAAGTCTCTGTAATCACTTCTGAACTATTTACATTTAAGAGGCTTAGACATGATAAGCTGACCACATTTCTGAAATGAAAATCAGGCTTTATTAGTTCAGCTTAATATATAATTGAAATTGCGAATGAAATGAATTGATTTGAGCACTTTTTTACATTCATATGTTCTGTCTTTACTAGTAGCTTAGACTCAGTGAACTTCAGACATGGAGTTAATCATTTTTATTTAATAATAAAATAATAATAATAAAATAGAATACATTGACTAAAATAAAATGAAATCACAAAATGATTCGTTTTTTTTAAATTAAATGATTAAAATAACATTTTGAATGTGCATTACACATGAGGTTATTTCACTTCATTTCACTATTAAGTGATTATTACACTTTATTATTTCACTGAGACAGTAAAAATGGGGACATGTTCAAGGAAAGGACACCTTCACCTGTGGACAAGCAACCAAAAAGTGGGATCCTCAATGGAAGCAAAAATGTCTGATCACTCTAACATGACTATGAGGAAGGCAACTGTGCAGTTTTTAATTAAGATTTATGGCAGCACGGCAGATCATTTCTCAAAGTCCAGATATTAAGTTATGAAAATCATTTGGAAGAAACATCCTTCAAACACCGGACAGCAGAAAAATATGAATCCACTATAACTCCCTGGTTGTTCTTCAGTATTTAGGGGATATTAATTACAGTTCATTCGGTGAGAGGCTTCTTGAATGCATGACTTACAAACACATTTTAAACACACGCTGTGATAGATGTGGATGCGGCACCGAGAGGTCACCAGAAGCACCGCTAGGATTTGATTGCTGGGATATGAGGCCATGGGCAGATCTTCTTTTGGCCTTAAAGCACATAAATCATCATAAAAGAGAGTAACAGGGGAAGGTCTGACTGACAAGTTGGAAAATGATTAGATTTGTTTATGATGCTGCATTAACATTTTATAAAAATACACTGTTGCACAAGCCTGCATATAAATAGTCTCGCATAGCCAGACCTTCAGACTGACAGCAAAAGGTCTGGACTTCATAGAAGATTTTGTTGGCTTATATAAGCTTTAATTGTCACAGTTGTAAACACATGCTTCTTCCATGAGGGGAATTGCAATCACGGCATCTTTGTTTCCAATGCATGCGGACCATTAAAGAACGCGACACACTCCCGGTTCAACCATCAGATGACGACTTTGAAACTCTCGAAGTGTTTCCAATTCTGTGTGCCATGCATTAGACGTTCAGACCTCAGTCCGAGGCTGAGACTGAGCTGTGTTCGAAATCGCCCCCTATACCCCCCCACTAATATAGTCCACTTGAAGGAGTGAATAAAAACGAGTAAGTGAATTCAGAGGGCGCCGGAAGGGCTGCCACTTTTGCATAGTTTGTCCTTGCTGTTTAATAATCATTTGAAACTTAGCAAACTGGCAGCTCCAATAGTAATCCTTTTTTTATATTATGTTGAATTATGTCATGGAAACTATTATACAGTATAAACCTGATCAAACTATTTATTAATCAATCAAAAAGGAATTTATACCACTATGATATTACGCTGATGTAGCCACATTGGACCAGTGGTTTGGAAAATGGATGGATGATTCAGCTGGGGGCGAGACGCAGGAATTCATTCGGCAGTGCAGTATGGGTATTATATAGCCATTGACCGTACATTGGTTGTTCACTCGTTATTGTGGTGCATTGTGGGATTGAATAAGGGCACTTGATAATGTCCACTATGGTTTTTCTGACACCACTACAAATGGATGTCCCTTTAAATAGTGCCCTATTTTAGAGTCTAGGGGGCCATTTCGGGCACAGCATACTGTAGTTGCACAAGTAACTTAACTAATGCACCAACACTGTTAAAAGTGTTACTTGGATCTAACTCAATAAAATTAAGACAACATTTTCCAACTACTTTTTTTAAGTTTAGTGAACTAACTGATATTTTGAGTAAGGACAACTTAATAATGTGACATTCAATGAATGCGAAAGTAGCATTTTCAGAAAAAGCAAAAAAATTGAGTACAATCAATGTAAAAAATATCAGCATATTATACACATTAGACTTAAATAAAATAGGTTACTTTTAAATGAAAAAAATAGTAGTTAATGTCTTGATTTATTAATTTGGACCAATTTGCCCTTTCTTTGTTTTGGAAGTGTAAACGGCTTCAAATAATTAGTTGCTATTATGTCAATTTCCAACATTTATTTTAATCATTGCCATATACAAAACCGTAGAAATGTACAGTATAAACATTGGTATTCAGGCATTAAAGCAAGTATGCCCTCAGCAAATAAAGTGCAGGTTAGTGTAATACCTTCACAGTACAGTTTTTTACTGTGTACATAATGTTACAACATTTTAAGTCAACAGGCACTTTTGTAACAGTTCACAAGCTATATTCAAAATGAGCTGGACAGTTAACAATCATTATTACATGGCTTGGTAGAATTCCAATGTAGAATGCGGTGTGTTATTTCTTGATAACAGACGCTGCTTAGTATAACTGACCGTTGCCATGAAAAACAGAGCGTTACCAAGGACGCAGTTCAGAGACGGAACAGACTATTTTCTTTAGCGGAAGCAATACAATCGTTTTTAAATCAATAAACTCCTTTTTAAATCAATATTTTGAGTCAAATTATTGATTTATTTGGTAGGTAGCCATGTAATAAGCGGGATAATGTATAGCGAGGTGGTTGTTATAGCGAATACAAACCCTTCAGGCTCCGCTTCAGGTCGGGCACCTAGTCAGCCTGTCGGGGTGGTATTCGCTATAACAACCGCCTCGCTATACATTATCCCTTACATAACATCTATTCATGCATTAAAAAAAGCATGATCTCAGCTTATAAAGTGCAGGTTTGTAGAACACCTTCACAGTATATTTTACTGTGTACATACATAATATTAAAACATTTTACAGTGTTAAAATGTTGTTCACACTGTACTGTTAAAGGGATAGTTTGTTTTAAAATGAAAATTGTCATTTACTCACCCTCAAGTTGTTTAAAACCTGTATGAATTTCTTTCTTCTGCTGAACACAAAGGAAAATATTTTGAAGAATGTCAGTAACCAAACAGTTAACTGGACCTATTGACGTCCATAGTCTTTTTTTTCTTACTATTGAAGTCAATAGGTCCAGTTAACTGTTTGGTTACTGACATTCTTCAAAATATTTTCCTTTGTGTTCTGCAGAAGAAAGAAATTCATACAGGTTTTAAACAACTTGAGGGTGAGTAAATGACAATTTTCATTTTAATACAAACTATCCCTTTAACAGTACAGTGTGAACATATTTAAACATTTTAACACTAACATTACAGGTCACAAGCATGAGCTTCTGACCTCAACTTAGCATAATACAATAGCATAATACCTTCACAGCATGTGAATATTTTGAACAGCTTTACTCAAACATCTCACTGATCTCACTTACCGACCACTTTTTAAAGTGCAGCTTCACACCAGGTCTATTTTGTGTGTATAAAATATAAACTTTTTAACACCAGAAAGTATGACCTCCAGCATAGTATAAAACATGATAAGGATAAACCATTACAACATCCTGAAAATTCAACGTTATGTCCAAAGTATAATGATGTTGAACAGACAAAGAAAACAACTGTTCAAAAGCGCAGTGACAGTTCTGGGTGGTATCTTGAGAGGTGAGAGCGGAAGGAACTCCGAGATTTAAAAGAGCATGGGCAATCTATATGAATACAAGGCATGGCTGTGTCCAAAAGTCCCATGATGAAGTCTATAATGCTTTAAAATGTCACTCTTTCCTGGTACCACAGTGCTGCACACTTTACAGGGCCATCCCGTCTGTCAATGGGGAGAAAAAAAAAAAGAGTTAGTTACCTCTACTAGCCTTTTGAATACAAGCCTGATAAAAGACATTTTAAAAATACATGTGAAGAGTATCCTGCTGAACAAGACAAGAATGATTAACTTTCGTTTATCGCAAAACTTATTTTAGTAAATAACACTTGTGAAAGAGGACCTATGCCATGTGCTGATCCACACAAGCTAACAGTGCCCACACTCATACTGGCAAATGTTTGCTCCCTCGTCAATGTGGTTTAGGTTAGATTGTGTGGATTGTGTAATCGACAAATTAACTGCTGCTCTGGCACATTAACGTTTATCTCCAATCGACGATAGCTAATCACTTAGCTAGCAGCTAAAGTTAGCTGTGGCGTCGTGTGCGTCTGAGTCCACTGCCAAACTGTCGAAGCCACAACAATGTTTTTGAATAAGTTACAAACACCTCTGAAACATTAAACTATCACACAAAGACAACATTACTCATACCTTACAACGCACACACATGTAGATTAATACAGTATGTGGCTCAAGTTGACAAACTGTTTGAAGTAACGTTAGAGCACATTCGAAATTGGCGCTCTTCGACAGAGCGATTGCGCAACACAAACACGTTAATTAGGGTAAACATAACTTTTAACAACACAAAGAGTTACTTACATGAGATGAGGTACGTGAAGTATAAATTATCCGGCTCCGTAGAAAACCCCGTTCGAATAAACTTCTGGAACAGACGAGACGACAGTAAAGAATTTGCCCGGGCTTGTTCTTCCGTGGATGCAGGTGGGCGGGTCGTGTGTCTTCTTACGTATATACGTCTGATATAAACTTTTAAAATAAGTTTTGTAAAATCAATTTATGGTGAAGTCCGATAAAATTAATTTTATTATAGAAAATATTAAGTAACGAAAATAGTCACACTTTTTACTTTTGACAACTCAAAAAACAAAGAAAGAAAAATAAATTAATTTATTGGAATAAATATAGTTTTTAAAATTAAGTCATATGGACAATAGCACTGAACGACTTTTTACAGTGAAGGTAGTGTTTGTAGATGTTATTTAGCATGTGTAGTGGGCTGTCTACAGATGGGACAGGTGCAGACAGTCCATAGCACTTCTCTGATGCCACAGCAGGTCGTCCAAGCAGCCTTCGCTTGATGGATGGCTTTTATTTTGCTGTCAGCCCTGAACTATTTTGGTGTTTATCTTATTAGCTTCCCCCAATACACTGTCATTTGTCTTAGACAGTCAAGGCAGGGGAGATTTTACCACAACCATCTATAATTACCCAAATTCCAAAACGGCCTAGTTAAAATATCTTTATTAAAATTATTATTATTTTATTAAGACTAATTACGGTTTCACTTTTTTATTTAATGGCCAGCTCCTTTGTGTTACTAATGATAAGTTAATTATTCTAATGTTATATTTTTAATTTTAATATTTAAAAATATTCTGATATTTACATTTCTTCACACATCACATGTCTCAAACTCTTCACTTACACAGCTGTCTCAAATACACCAGTACAAGTAGGCTACAACTTATTCACTTATTTTAATTTACTCCGTTTTATGGAACAAAAAGATGACTTAATAAAGATTCTAGTCTTGTTTTGTTTCTTTTTTGCACGTTTTTAATTAAACCAACTAATCCACAAAGACAACAAAGATCGCATTGATTTAGTGGGAAATAAATTACATGTTTGGGGATTGGTCTTAAGGAGGGTCCACACTGTACAATTTACAATAGTCTTTTACGACCGTTCCTTGTCAGACTGTACAAACATAATCCTCATTGTAAGCCATGTCACACAGTAGGATCTCAGTTACCATTCATACCACACTGTACGGCAGTCAAGACATGTTAAAAACGAACACGCAAGAAAACTCGTCTGGAGTTTTACATCAATCCGTAACATGCTTTTACATGCGGAATTGAAATGGTGACTAGCAAACAAAAACAAGCTTTAATTTTGATAATGGCTTTTCTTGAAAAGGAAACTGAAAAAAATGAAGACGATGTGTGCGGAGCAAGTGGGGGTTTGATGTTGTCTCACTAATTTTGTCATGCGTATCAATAGAACGAATGTTAATTCTGCATGAGAAATAACATTCGTGGTATTGATACGCACTTTCATGAGACTGCGTTGGTTCAGCGCACCTAATGGTTTTTGATTTAATGTTTGTTGAAGAAGAAGCCACACTGCAGGACTGTGCATCAAATCTGAGGTAAAATTGTATCACAACGGTCAGTAATTGGCTGTCATTTGTGGCCAAAATCGTATAGTGTGAACTTGGTTTTAGTCTCTGATCATTTAAATTTGTCAGAAGTTAGACGCCAGAAGTTAGGCTATAGCCAGTCGAGACGCCTGAGGTCTGACGGTGTGTGAGTAAGAGAGAGTAAAGAGTAAAGCAGTTTCTCAGAAGACAAGTTCTCTTTGACAGATGAAACAAGTCCCTGCATCCTCTCCTAGGGCAATGCACACAGCCTTCAGTTGATGCCATCAGACTTTCCTGACCTTTGACACACTCAGTCCATTTTTCTTTGAACACCCATAAGAGTGCACTTTCCCTTATTTTTTTTCTGGAGACAGCGGGAAGCTTGCTGACAGTCTCCAAGGCCCTGTAACACATCAGTGCACTGTAAGGTAAATGGCTGCCAAACAGCTCTTCCTTACAGCTGAAACTCAAGTGATGCCTTCAGGCATAGTTTCACCCATATCTCAGGAGTACCGCCATTTTAATTATTTTCTTTAGCAGTGAACTCCAGGGGAAGCAAGAGCTTAAACAGTTTTTCTTGCTGATTTGATTTTGCTGTGCAGTGTATAGAACAACTAGTCCCTCAAATAAAATCAATTTTGGCTCAGTTGAAATAAAACTTTTGGCAACAGATGGGTTTGATGCCAGAAGCCGCTAAGGAATTGCAGGCTCAATGTGAAGTGTCTGAGAGCGTGACATAACAAATGCGAAGTTTTTTAATCGGACTACTCCCTTGATAACGTGAACATCTGTGCGCGATACTGATTCATCATGATTGGATGATCTCCTGGTAGAAATAAACTGCAGGTAAATATGAGTCTGCATGTATTGTGTCATGTCATAGAGCAGAAAGTTCTGCAGTGGAATTACACATATTATTATGACAAAAAAATAGAACCGAAGATTATTTTCAGCACATCTAAAATATCTTAAAAAAGAAATGACATATTGGAAATTACATATTAACATTTTTAATAGCATTTTCGTGTCCCAAATACACACAACTATATAATCAATGTTGTTGTTGTTGTCAACCAAAACTTTTGCAAAATCATTTTCATTAGATGATAAAGCTGAAATAAAATAAAATATAAATCCTAGATGACACAAAACTTAAACTTTGTGTTTGCATTTTCATGCATTAATTGTATTAATTCACCTATTTGTATTCAACATGTGTGTATTTATACCCTTCAGTTCCCTTTGTTCATTCGTCTGGTGTTGACTAAGTTTAAATACTCACTGTTACGTAGCTATATCATGCTTGGTTATCTGCTTTTGTGTTTTTTGATAGAAGTAGTACCTTATTTGTTCTTTCTCCTCATCTTCCTCTTTGGACACAACTCATTACAAGAACAAAATGGCAAACAAATTTAATTAAAACGAAACCATATTATAATATAAAAATTGATTTAAAACATTAAAAAAAGAATAGTATATAAATAATACTAAAATAACATTTTCATAATTTGACAAAATTTGCATAATTTAAATGATGCACAATTATAACTGATTTATAACTATTATGAACTATAATTATCTACCTACCAACCTATCTAAATCAAACTTCAAGTTTTGTTCCCGTAATTTTCAAACAATGCTTTAGCAAGCAAAGATTTCAAGTCTGTCATGACAAACTTTAATGAAAAATTGAAATTTCAGTTCCTTTCAAATGTACTTCCTTACATTCAAAGTGCACTTCTGTATTGTGTTTTCTACCTCCGTTCAAATTCATTAATTAAAAAGGCATTCTAAATTCAGTTTGGAATGACGAAAAACCCTGGATTAGTTAAAATGACCGTTCTGTCAGGACCACTATCGTCAAATACGATTGACAATTAGCATACAGTTTGGATTGGCGGTATGGTTCTGTTCTGGGCAAGAACTCCCTGCGCAATAACCCCCAGGGTAAACATAAACAGAACCAACATGAATGTATGCTATGCAGACATCATTAATTCAAGATTTTAAAGTACAACATAATTCGAGAATCAGAATGCCAAATCCTGACTGACGAGAGGAGGAGCTGGGGATGGAGGAGGGTAATTATCTCCTGAGAAATGTGATCGCTGCTGATAATACTGAAGGAGCTTATATACAGTGATAGGCGTCATATTCCTATAGGTAGACGTGGATCAGCTGAGAGTCAGCTGATGAGAGCTTGACTAACGTGACCTGCCAGAACTGACGCTGCACTTAATTGCAGTGAAAAAGAATGCTGTAATCGGCAACAATTAGTTCATCAGAGCAGCTGTAATCGCTATATTGATTATTTGTTACGATCACTTGTACAGTCCTGCATCTGGCTATTTATCAGCTGAAGTTGCTAGCGTTGCGGGACCTGACTGGTCTTCCCTGGAGCCACAGACTGCTGCGCTGCTCAAAAAGCACCGCTGAGATTTACCTTTAAAATATATATAAGAAAGAGAGGGTGGAGCTGCTCAAAATGGATGAGTGTGATCCTCGCTTATCTCCATTTTCATGACCATTCCTACAGCAAGGCTATAGCGGCTGATTGTGATGAATGAATAAAGAAGTGATGACAAAAAACGAGTCTGCCAAGCTCTTAGCAGATGCTGTGATCTATCTATGCAATCTAGGGGACAGTGGATTGCGTCTAGGGTATTAAAGTTGAGCAAATCTTCTACTTCCCGAATGCTAAAAAACAACTTTTTTTTAAAATCAAAAACGTTTTATTATTTGTTACTTTCTCCTGTAAAGAGGACATGACAGTCATTGCGGGGGTGAACAATGCTATATTTTCAGCTTAATACAATCTCAACCCATTTTGTCTGGCAGGCTTTGTACTAAAACAAAGATGACAGCTCAATTAGTTTTTTAAACGAAACCTCTGCAAACACATCTGGATTTACAGATACAATGTGGATTAACAACAATATAATCCCTTATTTATTTTGGAAACAGGGCGTCCAGGCGGACGGGCTCACATCTGTGCGTTCTCCCTTCGGGCGCCGTCTGCCATATCTGACTGCATATGTGGCAGACACTCTCAGGGCTGATGTGTCACTGATGAAATATAAATAAAGTAGAAGCCCAGAATAAACAGATTTGACCCAGCTGCCAATTAACACTGGGCACAAGACAAGGAGCCTGAGATTGTAAGAAAAACTCATGTTTTTTTTTAATTTTATTTATTTGAAAATTAACATTTCGTCATTATTTACTCAACCTCATGTTGTCCATCTTGTTCTATTTCGTCTGTGGAATTTAAAGAATGTGAAACTGTCCAACAGCGCCAGGATCTTTCAAGGTTTTTATCACTCAGACAGGTTGTCAAGTCTTTGCATTCCCAGGTGAAAAAACGTACTAATATATGTATTAAAAATGTACTCGAGTAGGTTTTTAGTACAATACAAATATACTTAAATGCATTTTTACTACATTTAACGGTACGTCTTTTTCACCTGGGTTAGTTGGGACTTTTTAGTGACTCTTTCTGCAGGTTGTATCATTACGCCAGTAGGTGGCGACAAGCAACCATTCAATCGATTCATTAAAAAATGCGGACTTCTTCAAAACCGACAATTTTGTTGAGTGAATCATTGAATCGTTCACAGATTCTTTAGGCCTCATCCACACTGCTACGTTTTCGTTTAGAAACGAAGACCTTTTGCTACGTTTGCACCTCCCGTCAAGACTAAAACGGCAAAAACGAAGACCTAAAACGGAGAAGTTTAGAAACGCTGCAGACCCGTTTTGCGTTTTGAATCTCCGGAGGGCGTTTTAGTGAAGACGGGTCAAAACGGAGGATTTTAGAAACGATGACGCAGACGCTCGCGCTCGGCTCTCTGATTGGGTGTCATGAGTCATGGCATATCCTTCCCTTCCCTGATGCTATAACGTTAACTGCCAACATGCGCCGGAGGCAAGCTATTATTCTAACGATCTGTGACAATTCCCGTGCCGTGGGCAGCGGCGGTATCGACCGTACAGCGTCGGTTTTGGGTTACGCCGGGAAGAACCAGCGCATGGTGGGATAATTTTATCAATGAAGTTGTGTTGTGTTTACACCGGCACACGCATGCCGCAGTGTAGGTGAATGGTCACGTGATCCGCGTTTTCAGTCGTTTTAATGTGGACGGAGATCAATTCTGATACGCAGCTAAAACGCTGGTGTGGACGGAGATCAAATTCGTTTTAGGCCATGTCCACACTAATACGTTTTCATTTGAAAACGTATATTTTTCTCTCCGTTTTGGCCTTCCGTCCACACTGAAACGGCGTTTTAAGTCAAAGAAAACGTAGCTTTTGGAAAACGCTCTCCAAAGTGGATAAATTTGAAAACGGCGTTTTGCGTTGTAGTGTGGACTGTGAAGCCGGAGGTATTTGAAAACGATGACGTAAGTTTAGTCATGTGATCCATGTTGTACCAATAGATATTCATGTTTACCGGTATTGTGCCTGTTAATTATGTGCGATTCACTTTTACAATGTTGCTAAAATATGTTACTTTCCACACTCTTCATATCACAGTAGCCTACTGCAAAGATGACAGAAAATGTACTCACATTTGCTGTCCTGCGTCAATACAGGAGAGCAGTCGCGTTTTAGACCAAACATATGGTGACTGAGTGCGACCTGGACGCATCAGTGAATGGTGAGATATTTTGCTAAATAAAATTATCATGTTAGAAGAATTGCACGATACTTTTATTATTTATTTTTCCATCTGTATCATCTCAGTGAGCTTTTGTGAGGTTTCACGCATGCGCAGTAAGGTGAATTTATAAGTTTCTCATCCACACTGAAACGTCTGAAAACGCTAGTGTGGACGGAGAGCGTTTTTAAACGAAAACTCCGTTTTCAAATTTATCCGGATTAATGTAGACGTAACCTTAATTCACCGTTTCTAAACTAAAACGCAGTAGTGTGGATGGGGCCTTGAATGAATGGTCTTTAAGAATGAATAATTAAATAATTTACAAAACTGATTTATATACTGAATCATTGAGGAACAAAACACCACATGTGTCGCTCTGAGATGAGCAGTGGTTTGCTGCTGCTTTGTTTGGAACTATTTCAGTTTGGCGGAGCAAAAACAGACAAAGTTACTGGCAATATTGTGTCTTATAGGGGGCATTTATGAAAAGACCAGACATTCTGAAATATAAAGTGTGATAACATACCAATAGAGCTTATCAAGCCTTCTGAAGCAACCAAGCCATCACAACAATATGTCAGCAGATATGGAAAACAGGAAAATAGCCTAAAGACTGGACAATATATGATTTATTCTCATACCCAAGAAAGAGACTTTTAGCAATTATCATTATCGCGCTCATACCTCATGCAAGATTCTACCAAAGATCGTTCAGTGGCACCTCACCATACGTCAAGAGAGAACTGCCAGAAGAGCAAGCCGGGTTCATAAAAATGTAAAAGGAACTCAAGACATCATAGCAGATGTAAGATGGATATTAGAAAAGGCAAATAAATACCAGAAAAGCCTCTACCATTTTTTTTTTGATTACAGCAAGGCCATATTACAAGACCACATCTCCATATTTCTTCAATTTGTACACCGAAGCAATCTTCTGAGATTCTGGTTAAGCCGAATGTGATGAAGGAAAGTTTGAGGAAGGAATATAAACATTGGGAGATATGCTGATGACACCACCTTGCTGGCAAAGAAGAAATGAAAACCTTAAGGAAGGTCAAAAGGGAAAGCCAGTAAATGTAAAGAAAACCAAAATACTGACGATGGACATATACGATCATGATACATTTGAACTGGATGGTCTTGAAATACAAGTGGTCAAAGACTTTAATGTTTGGTCAATTTGGTTGGAACAACAATGCAAGAAATTCAAAGAGGAATCGCTATGGGAAAGTCTACAATGAAGTCAGTAGACAAGATGTTCAAGACATCTCCCTAAAAATGAAAATATATCATAACAGCCAGATTTCTTCTGTGGTTATTTATGGATGTGAGGTGGACAGTAAAGAAAGGAGACAGAAGACGAATTGATGCATTTGTGGTGCTGGAAAAGAATCCTGTCAATTCCATGGACTGTGAGATTAACAAACAAATTCATGTTGGACAAAATAAAGTCAGCTATGTCGCTACAATCACGGATGATCAAATTACGCCTTGCCTACTTTGGTCACACGATTAGGAGGGAACAATCACTGGAGAAGGACATCATAATTAAGAAAGATGGATCAAGATGAAGGGGAAGACTTGCAATTCGATGACCTGACACAATCTTAACAACAGCAGGGAAGACACTGGACAAACTTGTTCAAATTGCACACGATCAATCTCTCTATAGATAGTTTATCCATTTAGACACCATGGATCGGGATTGAACCGAAGGCTTATAATAATCATCATCAGGGCATTTACACTTCAGCGTTTTCAGCTAAAAAAGGAAAACTTTTTATGTGTTTTGGCCGTTAATTTACACGACATCTGCATTTTTGAAAATGATACCATTGTCGTCTCCGTGTAAAAAGCGAATTTGTGAAAACGTTAATGTGATGTCCTCTGCATGCATATTACATGTTCAGTTTATAAATGTGTGTTTCTTTATTCAAAGTGACATCATCAACTACTGGCCTGGCATGAATAATACATTGTTTTTTAGTTGTTTCAAGGATCCGTGTGAATGGGGATTGTCGATATGCATCCTTCAGGATGTACTGTTTTTAGTACATCTTTGTCATGTAAACATAGTTGTTTATTGAACTGTTGCATAATAGTAATATGAAAATAGTTCTAACGTGACGTTTTCGAATAGCAAGGCAATAGCAAGTTTACATAGAACGTTTTTGCACCATGCTTTTCCATGTAAATATGTGCTGTTGGAATGCTGTGCTCACATCTTTTGCACTAAAACTCTCGCATGGATGAATTTTACGGTGTTGTTTGGAAGCTAGGCATTTGAATTGTGTATGAATTGTAGTTATATGAAAAATACTATAGAAACAACTTAGTGAAAAATACAGTTTTTAGGTCACCTGTCCCTTTAAAAGCATGACCAAAATAGAAGTCATCCTCCAGTGACCAACCACAGCAAAGTGACCACAGTGGACTCTTCTGGACACAGATTCTGATTACAGATAAACTATATTAGCGACCAGAGCACACAGCAGCAGGTGCACAATGCAACCAGGGTTTAGTCGGGCCATAATATGTTTTGGGAACAATACCATTTACACCATTAAACAGGTGATAGCGAAGGGACGGGGTTTGGCACATAGCTGGCCCGAGGAAAATAAAATAAGATGAGAGATAAGTAAAGGGCAAATGTAATGAATCATGCAAGACAGGTAATTTATCCCAACTCCATGGGCCGTGCTAATGAACACAGAGAGGCCATGCGTCCCAGTAGACCTCTCTGTTTTTATGAGCATTCCCAACACCTTCATCTCTCTCTCATTTTCTTCCTTTAATGGGATTTGTGGCTTGCTATCAGAAAAAGAGCTCCCATGCTGAACCTCATAACATGCACATACGTGTAATAGACCAGAAATATCGATAGAGCTATTCAGCAATTTTCAGTCTGAACGGTTTCTGTGTGGGATTTGGTTTTCTGAACTAATGGAATCCAATGAAATCTATTTCAAACAGTATAAGACCTTTAGCCTAGGAAACATGTTACAGAAAACTGAAGCATTTCCCCCTATAAGCATCTTGACACTTCGAGAAACTAGTTAGAAATAAACCTGAGACATAAAAGTATGTCAGAGAGTTGGTTCTCACCAGATATAATAATTTGAAATTTCACACAGCTAAATATGGAGGCACACCATCTAGACCTTAATGTAGGTCAGGGAACCAAACTGATGCTATCCATACTGAACCAGTTCATTTACGCAACCGTTCATAAGTGTGGGGTCAGTCAGATTTTTTAAAATGGTTTTGAAAGTGTCTCATGCTCAACAAGGCTGCATTTATGTTATCAAAAATACAGTCAAAATTTTTTGAAAATGTAAAAAATGTATTTTAATACATTTAAAAATGTAATTTATTCCTGCGATGGCAAAGCTGAATTTTCAGCATCATTACTCCAGTCTTCAGTGTCACATGATCCTTCAGAAACCATTCTAATATGCTAATTGCTTGCATATATTATTATTATTATGGGAACAATTTACAATAAGGTCCATCAGTTAACATTAATTCATGTATTGACTAACATGAACTATAACCATGATCAATACATTTGTTACAGTATTTATTCATCTTTGTTAATGTTAGTTAAAAATACAGCTGTTCATTGTTTGTTGATGTTAGTTCACAGTGCATTAACTAATGTTACACCCTTTGATTTTAATAACGTATTAGTAAATGTTGATATTAATATTAACTAAGATTAATAAACGCTGAATAAGTATTGTTCATTATTAGTTCATGAGGTAGTTAACTAATGTTAACCAATTAACCTTATATTAAAGTTTTACATTATTATTATCAATATTAAAAGCAGCTGCTTAATATTTTCGTGAAAACCATGATATGTTTTTTTTCCAGGTTTCAGGATTCTTTAATAAATAGAAAGTTCAAAAGAACAACATTTGTTTGAAATGACAAATCTTTTGTAACATTATTAATGCATTTACTGTCACTTTTGATTAATATGTCCTTGTTGAATAAAAGTATTTATTTATTTTAAAAAGGTGCACTTCATATACCTGTGTAATGCTTGACATTTCATGCATTCAAGTGTTGTAGCTTTCCTTTAGAATCTGATGCTGGATGACAAATAAATCAAATTTATACACTAGATCGAGTTTGGGACACAACTAACGACTTAATTAAAATACTCAAGGCAAAGCATTATTTGAATGTTTTTAGCACCTGGTTAACTTCAATTGTGATTTTTCCATTGAAATACAGCGCCCCTGAGAGGCACTACATCCGATAATTGCTCTGTGCTTCGCAGCAGCTGACCAAGCACTCACTCAAACAACCAGCAGGAAGCCCATGATTGTCAGTGTAGATGTACTGTCACACTGTTATAAAATATAGATGACTTCATAAACTGCTTAAAATACTCCATAAAGGCCGAGGCACGCAACCGAGACATTGACGATTGGTGAAAAAATGAGAAAAAAGCATTTTGTAAATTGCCAACGAATAAAATAGAGACCTGGTTATGTCATCTCTTCAGTTAGTGACAGCTGGAATAATGAGGTTTTAGCTTGTCTATTGGTATGCGTTCGAACCTTTCCCTCGCTCTCCATACTTCTCTCCCTCTCTCTGCCCTGGGGCTGTTTTAGGAAAGCAGGAACCATTTCACTTATACAGGGTCAATTTCCCTAGAGCACGGACCTTATGACAACTAATGCTGTTATCGGAGGAATCTATTGAAATATTGAGCTGTAGAACAGTTTGCACAGGTATATCAGTTTTTTTAGCGCTTTTTAATACTTTTGCATAATAAGTCCTCTGCATGACGAACATTTAGAATCGATAGGACTATTTATAGAAATGATATCCACAGTGAGGGGTTGACTGACAAACTCCCTGGCCATCACATCACTCAGTGGACTTTCTGCATAAATATTTAGTTCATAAAAAATGGAGAGCCAGGAACTGCAGTCTGGTCATATCGATTTTGAAGTCTTGCAGTCAGGTGACTTTTTTTCATTTTTTTTCAGGTTCAAATCATTCAAATCGGAGATAGATTTGAGTACCGTTAGGTCAGATTTCCATAAAAGCATCTTGTGGATTCTCTAAATTATGCATAGATGCGAATGAATATCATAGAAAAACAATCATAAATAATAATAATATAAGGCATGACAATGGGTGCTGGTTTATTAAATGAGACTGACTGTACGACTGACTGTACCATGAGAGTTCAGCAAAAGCAACTGATGCAGAAGAAGATAGAAGAGTCATAGATGTTGTTTGCTAACAGTAAGTTAGTTTATATTTGCATATCGTACAAGAACATAATAATATCGTATAAGTCGTATAATGACGACCCCTCAAACATCAGGGATGCAACATGTAGATTGTATTGTGTGCAGGTTATGGATGAAAATTAAGTTATTATGAAAATTTCCTCTTTTTAGATGATGCAATCAGACACCTAGGTTTCCCGAGAGCCCAAACTTTGTCACTATTAAGGAACTTTTTTCTCACCCAGAAGTATTTTGACTTTTCCATTGACATTGCTTCTATATTCATCTCAGCAGACCACTGACACACATCCAACCACCAAGAGTTTATTAACTGGATGTCAACACTGAGCATGGCAGGTATCGACATCCAGAGATAGCCTCCATGCCTCATTTGTACCTCACGTTTACCCCTTCTCTCCTTGCACACTGCAGTGCTAATTACTTAATGACACTAATTAATTATCTTTTCTCTCCACACATTCCATCATTGCCCCCCCCCAACCCCCCCCCCCCCCCCCGCTTCCTCAACAGACCCCAGATGTTGAACCACTGAGACGCAGCTGCGGCATTCTCTGCCTGAGAAACTTTTTAATGATGAACCCAGGGGCAGATTCCCCAGATGATCCGCTGCACACTACACTCATGTTCAACACGATCCGAAGGTCATGTGATAGAGAGATATTGGAGAGACAAGAAAGAAGAGGGATGGAGGAAAAGCTCTATATCCATAGGTCTGTCTGAACTTCTCCACTTCACTCTTCATTGAGCTCTCAGTCTTGCAAAGACTTTTATTTTTGAAAAATGGTTCACATTGCATCTTATTCAGAACAAAAAATGTTAACCTAGAGAGGAAAAGAGTCTCTGGCAAAATTAAAAACAAAACTCTGATTGGTCACATTTTAACAGTAGCTGCCATTTAGAAGCCTTAACTTACCTAAGAGTTCTTCCTGGTGACCATCTTGAATAACACCTCTGCGTGGTTATTATGTAGGAATTTGGCATTCAGGTACAGCTCCATCTATTTAAATGAGGAAAGACCGAAATGTTCAAAAGTGTTTGTCAGGATTATGTTTCAGTAACATTTCAAATAAATCGTAATAAAATCTGACAGCAATTGTACAATATGTTGCAATGTCGCTGCTTTAACTGAAATGATGCTAAAAATACCTCACTGTTTTCCTCAGTGGAGACACTGAGGAAAGTGGAGACACAACCCCCCCCCCCCCCCCCCCAGCCCCAGCCCCCGCCGCGTTCCCTCTTTCTTTATTGACTTTGCTGGATCAATTAACACAGAAACAGTAAGGAGTGAAAAGTCTGCTGGGTCTGCAGAAACTGTGCTGAGTTTAGTCTAAGAAATCCAGCAGGTCATATCAGGCTATGGGATGTAATGTCTTAGGGAGCAGCAGGTCTGGTCCCAGCTGAACATGCATTCTGTACCAGCTTCAACTGGGCTCATTATTACTGGACTTCAGCTCTCGCTGGGGAGGAAGGAAGCTGCAAAGCTTTGGTCCTGCTGTGATAGTAGAGCATTAAATCAATATTAGCAATTCAAACAGTATTAATGCCTGTGCACACATATGTCCACCACACACATACATGGAAAGCAATTATTGTGAAAAAATTCTAGAGTTCTAGAGAATACAATTACCATCATGGGCAAAGGTTTTCTTCAGAAAATGTACCATATGGATTATTCATGACAAATCATTACTGTTCCAATATCCTCACAAACCTTTGGTGAGGGCTCTGCTAAAAGTAAATTAAAACAAAAGAGGATACCACTTACCTTAGATAAGAATCTGTATTCAATTTTGTGTTAGTGTTCGTCCTCCAATTTGTTTGCTATGGTATCAGATAAAACAGTCTGACTCCATTTGCAAAATCTAAAGCCAATCTCAAACTAATAGAAACGCTAAATCAGTGGGTGCAGGGGTGTTTTCACATTAAAAGGCCGTTCTCTGACAACGATTTGCAGAAGGAACATCCAAAAGTACAGAAACCAGTTTGCAGTGTTGCGTCAACAGAACAATCTAAGAACACAAACCTATGAAGACATGTATGTCTCACAGCCTCGCTTTCATTCCCGTTAAAAATCAAAGATGGCACTACTGTGAAGGTATTGTGTGTCCTTACAGTTTCAACCTTCTAGACAACTTGCTCAAAGGTAACAGGAGAGTGATCAATATGTTTGTTTTTGCCCTCCAGCACTCAAAGAAGGTCCTCATCTAAAATCTTTTTATTGAACAAACTCACCTTTACAGTAACTCTTAACATCTCCCCTCAAGCAAGTGTCTTCTCACTCAATAAATCAAATGACCACAGGACCAATGGCAACACACTATGTATTCAATACACATTCCACTTATATATAAAAAAACAGAGATGGTGATTGACAGGCTAGACATACAATTAGGTAGATTTATCAAAGCAGAATTATTAATCATGTTCCACCATGCCCTTCTCTTCTGTCAGCACAACGAACAGCCACACAGGGAAAGATGGACGCTCAGTTTAATAGGAAAGCAGCAGAGCACCGCCCGCCCACAACAATCTCCCATCATCATCACCACCAACACATCAGACTGCAGTAAATCATGAAATGCGACATGATATGTCACTAAATTTGGGAAAGGTAAAAACACTTACAAAGATAAACCTGTGTCAAGGTATTAAGTTTGTATAAGAGAAAATTTTAGTTCACACATGGAGTGAATGTATCCTCATACTGCAATATGAGTTGGAGAGACCATGGTTGTAACACTGCGAATTGCGACAATTAACTACTTCAACTCACGTGACCGTGCATTATGTTAAAACGTAATCTATTTTAAGTGGTGGATAGTAACAATGTGTTTTATATGCTCACAAGCATCTGATATTTTACTCCACTACATTTCCAGAAAAAGTTTGTAGTTATTTTCAAGTCACCTGTTCCGAGACCCTATCGCATGTCTGATTCACGAACAAATTATTAAACCGATTATATCCTATTTGCTTTGAATGATTAATTTGTGAAATCGACTGAACTGATTCATTTGTGAATTCGACTGATCAGATTCAGGATATTGTCTGATTGCAGCAGTTGACAACTCAACAGAAACAAACAGTGCCATGACCATTTAGCCTTGCAACAAAAGTAGCGGAGGGAGGACTTGAAACTCACTCACCCACAGGCTACAACACACCACAACTCAGCTGTTTACAGCCTGAGACCCCACAGCATCCTCAAATGTAGTCTGTTCAGTGATTCATACCACTTGGCCAGCTTCACTCTCAGCTGTGGCTACACATTTAATTAGCAATGAATGAATTCAACTCTTTTATAAAGTCAGAGGCTGAGAAAGCACACAGATAAGAGTGTTTTATAGTTGTTGTGCAATGTGAGTGGGTGAGCACTCACATTGCACTTGTAGCTAACTTGTAGTTACTCCTCTTGACTTAATTAAAAATGTCAGTGTTAAATGTCAAACAGTGTCTGCAGTTTCACAGTTTTCATCATATGTGAGCACATTGGACAGTTGTGTTATTCTCAGGAAACTGTGCCCTATGATTGAAATTTTCTGGGGGGTTTTCCCTTTGGAAAAGGTTACTGATGAACTCATGAACTTTAAAAAATTATATATTACCACAAAATACCATGCAGGGACTTAACCACGATAGACACGATAGTCCATGTATGGTGGAAATGTGTGAATATTCAGATTAGCGGTCAACAAATAAAATTGAAGGTCAGTACACAAAAAGGTCTAAGAGTGACCTTAACAAATATCATTGCACCACATCATATTATTTACAGTCAATATCCTTTTGAGACTAAATTTATGAATTATATTTTCCCCAACTTGACAAGACCAATCATGAAATAATTAAAATTAAAAAACTTTTATCATTTTTTAGATAAATTTAATTAAATTTAAATAGATAAAAATGAATGCATATAAAATACAGTAAAAGAAAAGAGCATACAATAAAATAACTGCATAATGTGGTACATGCAATATGGGGAGATGCAAGATATATTTAGATGAAAAACAATCAGTAAGAAATAAATTTGATGTTTATTTCATATTTCATTTCATTAATTCAGTATCCTGTTAATTATATTACTAGTAAGTCATGGGCAGACAGTTTCCTGACAATAGATACGTTAAAACCAGATTGTGAGACAAAAGGCAAAAGTGCTGGTTTGTCCACTAATGAATGATATGGCTGCAGAGTCTCATCTCTTTTCTTGTCTCAAAAGGTATATTTCGCTTTTGCTATAGGAGTGCAGTTCTTTCATATTATCAAAATATCTGTCAAATTATCAAAAGCGTTTTACATAACAGTTCTCTGTAAAGGGGATTTCCCATGAGACATATATTTATGATCTATACAACCATTGATGGAAGACTTTAGCTGCATCCAAAATCACAATTAAATAATAATTAAAGGGAGGGAGATGTTCTGATGACATCCTGTATGGCTGTTTCACTGTACGGGAACTTGAGGTAGGAGGTCATGAACCTACCGGATGACCTACCATTTCAAGCAAGATTCTGAAGTGCACATTTATGGACACTTTACTATCCCATGAGACCACAGGAGGGGATTTATGAATGGAGATGAAGCGACATAACCTTGGTAGGTCATGTGATAATGAAAACATGGCAGATTACATTTATACTTCACACATGTAACCCCTCAGGTCCTACTCTGCCCGGGCCTCAAACCCGGGTTTCCGGCACGGTAGGCGGGCGCTCTAACAATGAGGCTAAAGACCGCAATCTCTAGCATCAGTCGCTAAAATTCGTCTTGAGATCAGGGGAGTGAGGTTAGTACCTACTCAGACAGAACACGATTTCGGATGCACCGTTGGTATCCCAGTGAGGTCACAGGAGGGGATTTATGAATGGAAGTGAAACGACGCAACTGATGCTTGTATGCTTGTACATGGCGGATGTTGTACGTCCAATTTCATTCATAATACTACCCATTCATACTAGAGCATTCTTTTTTCAAAAGTTGCAAAGTAAATTCAAATTCAAATGTAATACTGTACCTACTCGCTATGCGATTTCGGACGAAGCGTTTGTCTTCAAGGTATAATTTTGATTATCGGTAACAGTGACAAGAGAATTGCCATCACATTGTTTTCCTGCTTCTCTCTACATGTAAGCTATTCTCTGTGAGCGTGGCATGGATCCATTATCCTGACAAATCAAAACCAATTTGACAGCCAGTAAGTCACACAGGTTGAGATTGTGTGTGAGTGACAGAGGACTTTGGAGAGGTTCTTCCCCATGCTTTTCTGTATTCAGAAGTCTGTTTAATCTACCCCACCTTTGAGGACATAAAATGAGCCAAAAGAACTCTTCAAAAGCCACAGTGTTTCTGCCGGGGTCCCTGAGGGCCAGACGGCCATTGGTAGTGTGAACGCGGTGCGTAAAGGGAGAGCTGCGGGTGAATTAATGAGGGGCCGACAGCGAGATCGCGCATACAGAGAGGCCCTGTAAGAGAGCGCTCGTCTCTGGATCTGCGCTAGACAACAGCGTCCTTGAGAGCCGCTCAACAGTCAGCTCCCACCATTGCCATTTCCTTCTCCCCGCTTGCTGTCTGTATGAATAAATCATGGGTTTGGACTGCAGAACGCATTCACATATTATCAGTCTGTTGCAGTGTTTGATGTGCACCTTCATCTCCACCGCTTCAATTTCTTCTCTCGCCTGGACATTCATCAGACATCGTCTTCGTTCTTTAATCACATGGCAGAGTATTTCATGGTCATTTCTGCTCATGCTTGACTGAACAACTTTTACTTTGCCATAAATATGTTCAGATTCATCTTTGTTGCTGTGTGTTCACAAACATCCTGATGCCACCAACACAATCTCATGATGTAATTATTTTACGTGGTGGCGATTTCGAATGAATTTCGTATTTCGTGTGATTTGAATGGAAATGTGTGATTTTTTTTTTTTTAAAAGACCACCACAACCCATAAACCCAACCAACAGTGTGGAGTAATCAGATCGTATGTGAACGAGATTGTACGAATTCATACGGATTAACCAATTTGCCAAAATGTAGAATAGTTACGAATTGCCTCAAGAGTGTGTTGGATGTCACTTTTAAAACTCATCTCTGGCCTCTGGGACTTCAGTGTTGTTATCTTAAGTAAAACTAAAGTTATATATAAAAAAATTCAGTAACTGAAATAAAAGTGAAATAAAAATAAAATATTAGAATCAGAAGACTGAAATAAAATGTGCCTAACATTACTACAAAGGCACATTACAAAATTAATACAATTTTACAATAAAGTTTCATTAGATCTTTAGTTAACATGAATTAAGAATTAACAATACTTCTGCAGCAATTATTAATATATGTTAATTTCAACATTTACTAATACATTATTAAAATCAAATGCTGTATTTGTTAACATTAGTTAATGCACTGTGAACTAACACAAACAGACAATGAACAGCTGGATTATAACAAAGATTAAATACTGTGACATATGTTAGTTAATACTTTAAATGTTAACTAATGAATGTTATTGTAAAGTGTTATGAAAATATGAACACAAAAGTATATTAAAATTACACTGTTGTACTTCTAGTTTAACTGTATCTAAGTTATAAATCTAATTAACATTACATTATTTGATCTTTTAACCCTCTTATGCATGGCCGATAGACAATAGTGTTTTTTATTTTTATATTAAATCCATGTTAACCAATCAGTGTGATTCATAGACCACGAGTGACCTTTGATCCTATATGTCTTCCTATCTTCTTTATGTGATGTTTTTATGATAACATAAATTCAGCAACGCTGACAGTACCTCTGGTATATTTACCATTATCTTCTGTTGATTTGGACAGATAACTCTCTCAGAATCCTTTTGGAAAAGAGAGAGGGAAATTGGAAATGACTATGATCTTGTTTTGAAGGAAAATGAAACACTGATCTTCTTTCATTGTAACATAATAATTCATGCATCAGTTGATTAAGTGAAAACAGTATTGTCAATTCACTTTTATATAATATCAGTTCTCTGTAACTTGTGAGGAAAGGAAATTTCTCACATCTATAATTCACCATTGCATTCACCAAGAAACACCTCTGGAAGACAAATTAGGTTCCTACATGTACAAAATCAGGGTATTCATATTTAAGAGATAGTTACAGCTAAATAAAATCATAAATAAAAACACTGCATCTTTACTCTGAATCCTAAAAAATGTCTTAAAGATTAAAAAGGCTTAATGTCATGACTTTTACAGAATTTGCATGAAGTATTTTATTCTTTCTATAAGTAGATACTGTATATATAAAAAAATCTTCATTCTTAAATAAAATGTTAATATTCAAACTAACATAGGTATTTATAAAAAAAAAGCAATGCAGTGACTGAACTATCGTGCTTTCAATTTACCAAATATTTCACAAATAAGATTAAGCAGAAAATTCCCTGTGAGGAACAAATTAGCATCACAATGATCTTTTAATCATTTTTCTTTTCCCACCCCTGAATTCACAGATGTATTTTAATCACCGGTTTGTGTGATTAATGTAATTGAACTTTTTCATATCCCAGAGCCTAGCACACATTCACACACATGACATTTACACACTATAAAAGAACAGCAGCTAAGTAGAAAAGGCGTGCTGACCCAGTTTGACTTGCAACGATTCAAACCTTTTCAACTGAGGAACCTGAGGTCAGACATAATAGAGCCATTTAGGTGCAGTTTTGACTGTTCATTGGGAAATCTCTAAAGAGGTTGTGCTCTGATGCACAGGAAAGGCATTCGATGACAGAAATCTTTTACGAGAGCACTGCGCTCTGGGAGACTGCTTTGCAAATGGCCTGGAAAAGGGCATTGAAGACACAAGCGTGAATGTTCAAATCCTGGCAAGAGAGCTATTTTTTTTGTTTTTAAACTGTGGGTAAATATTTAAACGTATATATACAGCAACCATTTTTATAATAATCGCAAACATTTTATAATATATATAATGGAATTTATCTTATCCAGAAAACTGGCTGTACGGTGGAAAGCAAGGATGCACCCTAAATTAACCTGTTAAGCTTCACCCCCAATTTTGAAAAATCCCCAGAAATGGCATACCCAAACTGAAACAGATACAGTTCATGAACCATTTGTTCTAAAAGCACAAGTATGATCTCATTTGAAAGCTGACACCTGGCAGTTTATTGCAAATGTAGAATTAATTATTGTCATAATGAAAAATAAATGTTATAAATAGCTTCAAAGTTTTGTCAAGTTATTAGAAATTTATTTTTATGAAATATTTTCATGAAAATAAAATTGAAGTTGGCCCTGTAGCAATCTAGAAATGCACTGCAGCTAAAGCCACATGTCTGACCATGTTATATTTAAAATCTGAAGATGATATGTCTAAAACTCTTTATTTAGTTAAATGTTTTTCAAGATCATGTCAAACGACTTTATTTTGATTAGACTCTAAAAAGCAAACTGATGTTTATTGTCATTTTCTAAGCATCTATTCAGTCTATTTTCTCTATTGTGTTGTGGTCTAAACGATCTCCATTCAGTGTCAGTCTCCCCTGCACACATTCACACCTCTCCAGCCTCTGGTTATTGCTCTAAATATGCTTTCTTTTGTCTGCATTATAATTACTAACGACTGGCTATTCACACTGTTTCAACCCCTAATCTCTTGTAGGGAAAGTTCTCAAAGTTCTCACCATACATTTGAAACTATATAAAATGACCTTCTTGAAAAAAGAAACATTTCAGCAAGCAGTCCTATTTAGAAATATTCATAAATATAACAGCTAGGTAGCAGGTGCACCAAGGGCTAGCTAGCATGTTAGCTTAGCACACCATCAATACACGACAATTTATGAGATTAAAACCATGTTTGTGCTCTAAAACTTACTTTATAGCACAAGTCGAGTGTTTTAAATAACCTTCTGTGCTCTGATTTGGCTTCAGATAAAAAAAATCGGACAGAAAATATAGTATTTTATAGTATTCTTCACCATGATAAAGTCTATATCGATTAGCATTACATTATAAATATAATCTATTATTATGAAAATACCTGACATGGTTCGAAGAACACAGGTAAACCAAATATCATTGCAATCATGTTTATTGTCTTCAAAACATCTTTATCTGCATGTTACAGCGATCTCTGTTAGTGTTTACGTCGTGATGGACTTCCTGAAATGTCACATGATATGATTCTTCTTCGTGTTCCATATGGAGTCCATATGTGTACAGGGCGCCCTCAGGCTGCCAGTATGTATTGAAAACACAGTACATCAGAGTCTCCAGCGCTCATAATGATTAAATCGACGCATTTGGGTAGATATTAAATAAATATGATTCCTGTCTATATAAATCTGATGTAAACCTATGAGAATCTATCAATATTTCTCCAAATCTGTACACTTTTGAGCTAAAAGCCCTGATGGACGTTGTTTTGTCAAGCTCTGTCGTGACGATCTCACTGGAGTTTTTTTCTGAATGGAAGCGGCTGACGCTCATAATTCATATCAAAGGTATCGACTCATTTTTTGATTACATAACTCCAGACACAAATTAAGACATAACTGTCACTATAAGAATCACAGAATACAATAGTGGTCAAATACTAAACCTTCAGTCTTATATCTTTTTAATGATGTATAGTTTGTCAAGGTAATAACATTGAATCTGATAGTAAATTTGAACGATTTAAAAAAAAAAAAAAACGCTCAGAGCGCCCTCGCTCTGGCGAAGGTTAACAGAAAAATAAAAGACCAAAAACCCTAAATTAATCATCTTAAATGTTACAAGTGAATTTAGACATCACAACATTATAGTGTACATGTACCAATATCTGTAAATATACTGATGTGCTGATATTGGTACTAACATACTGTATTGTAATATACAATATAAAATATATCTAAATTACGATATATGCACACAATGACAAATGCAGAAAAGTTCATGACCTCAAGGATTATTATAATGCTCTACAGGGTGTTTGCCCCACACGCTTAATAAACAAACTCTAGCTGGTCCAAATGCATCGGCTAGAGTTCTTACTAGAACCAAGAATATGACCATATTAGCCCGGTTCTGTCAACACTGCATAGGCTCCCTATTAAACATTGCATACTTTTTAAAATCTTGCTAATAATTTACAAAGCACTAAATCAAGCAAAAGGAACTGGATGATTATTTGAATGCTATGACTCCGTTTTTGAATTCTGATGCAGCCTGAATCATAATGACATTGTGTTCTTTCATTGGCCAGAGGAGATCTGGACGATGACATAATTTTTTTTGCAGAACTGCTTTATAGATTAAATAACTAATTTAATAATCGATGATCTTTACAACGGAACTGAATCAACTTTGAATTGACTTCAGCTGAACAACAGCCGGAATGCATAATTTTCCTGTTATCACTTTAAAACTGATGCTTTTAAACAATCTGTATTATATAATGCAATATATAAATACAAGTGACTTGACTTGAGCATATCTGAAAGTGTTCTCTGTATGACAGGCGGTTGTAGGGGACGGCTTGAAAAATGAGAGCTTGTTGATCACCTTAATAGGCATGTCAGAACAAATTTTGATTATGAAGATTAACATTAATCCCTTCAAATAGAGTATACCGATTAATCATTCATGATAAGAGTAGGAAGATATTTTAAGCAACTTTGACTTCATGTTGAATTCATACAGCTCTGGATTGTACAAGCGATCTACATTTTTGAGCTGCATTTGTGAAATTGTATTTTGGATAAACACAGCAGTGTGTACAGCCTAATAGATGTGCTTAATAGTGCACAGCATAAAATGTTTCCCTGCTATAAAGTTTATTGCTTTCATGTGGCATTTGTACTTACAGGTACTTGGTTAAACGTTCTATTGGGTGAGCGTGAGTCTTTGTATGCTGTGGCATGGTTGAGATAAGCGTTGGGCTGTGATGGGCTTACTGAGCTGCGGGGTGGTAGGAAGCCAATGCGCCACAGTGGACGGCCCAGCATGCCAGTGCTGCTCACTCCCGTACGCCTTACTGGAGCCAGTCACTGCGGGTCACTGGCATCTAATCTGTCACTGAGGGCATCTGGCTCCTGCCTCAGAGAAGCACATCAGCAGATGGCTCTCTCTATGAACTGGCAGTAACGGAGAGAGGAGAAGTAAAAACGAAGGGAGAGAGAGATTGGGTGGGCGGACATCTTTGTCACAAATACATAAAATACAAAATAGGGTGATTATATCTGTGTATACCTGCATACAACGCAAGCTAAAAGGACTATTTTTCTGAAATGAGAGAAATGGATGCTTTTTTTTTTATCCATGCTCATTCATTTAAATATTTTCAATATTAATTCAATATTAAACAAATTAAACATAATTAATTTATAATAGTTAGCATGAACAAAGTTTTTTAAAAATCATGAATTTCTACAGTTGATCGTCACTTCATTTAAAGGTGCAGTGTGTAACATTTTTGACTATTTATTAACAGAAATGCAATATGACATCCATAACTATGTGTTCAGTTGTGTATAAAGAACTTACTTAATAAACCGTAATGTTTTTATTACCTTAGAATTAGGCATTTATATCTACATAAGCGCGGGAATCCCCTTCTATGAAGGCCGCCATATTATGACGTCATATTTCTACCGTAGGCGACAGCGAACAAACAGCGTTACAGAGCGCGTTTCGTCACTACCTTGAAAGAGAAGCCGCAGAAACCTAGAAGAGGCTAGTCATAAACACTGTGAGTGTTTTCCCTTGTCAGTGGTGTAAATATGTAGTTGGATTGTTTCATGTAACTTAATTCTTCACCCTCGCTGTGTTATGGCTTTGCTATGTGGGGATAAATGTGCTGGTTACGTTCGTGAGACAGCTGATTAGTAGGCTACTCTTGTCATTGACCGGAAAACAGTTACAGGAATCACCAACCCGTCGATCTTGGAAGCATTTTAAGTCGATCGAGTTTCCAAAATCAGAGAAAAAAGCCTATTGTGTGTAGTAAGTGGTATCTATTGGGATGCGGGGGCACGCGTGCTGTTACAATCACGTCATTTTTGCCGCACGCACCTTTGGCTCATGCGGACGCGTCGAGTATAAACAAGGCTTTAACCAGCTCAGCCACAGTAACCGCTCATATTAGCCAGCTAAACTTTTACTACCCTGTTAGAAAAAATC
This sequence comes from Chrosomus eos, assembly GCA_036326025.1. Lineage (NCBI taxonomy): Eukaryota > Metazoa > Chordata > Actinopteri > Cypriniformes > Leuciscidae > Chrosomus > Chrosomus eos. The sequence goes on from CM070840.1 coordinate 11,952,484, forward strand.
TATAGTTGCATAGTTTCATGTGGTTCTACTCCCTCGCTGTATTATGGGTTTGCTATGTGGGGAGAATGTGCTGGTTACGTTCATGAGACAATCAGCTGATTACTATTATTTACAACAACTGTGACAAGATCTGTCGTGTCGACAGCTCAGACCTATATTATGTATTAAGACCCTTGATCCTCACCTGACTATGGCTTTGTAAACTTTATCCATGATGTGGTTTATAATGGACTGTGGTGCTCCATGTTAGCTGTGGCTTGTTTTACTCTGGCTCACTACGACGATGTTTGTCCCGTTTTAGCCACCGTAGCTTCTTCGAAAGGGAGGGGTGAGCAGTGGGCTAGCCCTTACTGTAAACTCGCAAACGAACCGCTAGATGTCGCCAAAAAGCTACACACTGCACCTTTAATCAATTAATTATTAATACCGTGACACATGTGGAAGAAACCCAATAATGTGCATTACATTTAGTTTAAAATACAATTTTATATAGATGTACTTTAAGTGCGCTATATTTTAAACATTTACGTTTTATTCAATTGAATTAGTTGTTACCAAAAATACAGGTTAAACTCTCGCTTGGGTGATCAAATCAAAATTTAGAATTTTGGGGCAGCACCTGGAGTGGCCAATCAAATTTTAGCAGACACTCCCCTGCAATAAAGGAATTCTCTATATAAAAATGTCCCTCATATCTATTTAAAATTTGCATAAATCACATGCTTTTTCCTATGATAAACAAGCAGATCATTCACAGAAGTCATTGACATTGACGCTCTGCCAAAACGACAGTGAAATGATTACGGTCAGGCCTGAGGGCTTTGGCGATAGTTCACAGTAAGTCTTTTTCTGCACAGAAGGATAAGTGTGTATTGCTGAACATTCATCCCTGGCTGTGGGAGATTTATTATGATGCCTTACAAGGTGAGAAGTTTATATTTTATTTATTGGATACGTGTTGCTCTGTTATGTTCTGTGTATATCTTATACCATCTGCTCCTCTGGTCATGCATATAACCACAAACAAACACAAGGACAATTCACACAGCATGTCACAGCATGTGTTCTGCTGTGTACTTTATCTTAAACAAAAACAAAATTATCTGATGGAATTGACATCAAACCTGGTGTAATGCATCTTGGTTAAAAGCACCCCTGTGTTCCTGGAATAAACAAAGTCATATGGGTCAGTGAGTAAATGACGGGATTCTCTCAGTGGGTGAACAGAAATGTGTTCTCTTACAATATATTTGTATGCATACGATTTTTTAAAAATATATGTAACATAAATCTGAAAAATAAATGAATATTAAATATTAATATTATATATAACTAGGCCTATATAAGTTTTACACACACACAATATATTTACATGTTTAATATATATTTGTGTGTATATACACACTCACCTAAAGGATTATTAGGAACACCTGTTCAATTTCCCATTAATGCAATTATCTAATCAACCAATCACGTGGCAGTTGCTTCAAGGCATTTAGGGCTGTGGTCCTGGTCAAGACAATCTCCTGAACTCCAAACTGAATGTCAGAATGGGAAAGAAAAGTGATTTAAGCAATCTCGTGGCATGGTTGTTGGTTGTTGGAGTATTTCACAATCTGCTCAGTTACTGGGATTTTCACGCACAACCATTTCTAGGGTTTACAAAGAATGGTGTGAAAAGGGAAAGACATCCAGTATGCGGCAGTCCTGTGGGGGAAAATGCCTTGTTGATGCTAGAGGTCAGAGGAGAATGGGCCGACTGATTCAAGCTGATGGAAGAGCAACTTTGACAGAACAAAGTCAACCTTTACGTTACAACCGAGGTATGCAGCAAAGCATTTGTGAAGCCACAACACGCACAACCTTGAGGCGGATGGGCTACAACAGCAGAAAACCCCACCGGGTACCAATCATCTCCACTACAAATAGGAAAAAGAGGCTACAATTTGCAAGAGCTCACCAAAATTGGACAGTTGAAGACTGGAAAAATGTTGCCTGGTCTGATGAGTCTCGATTTCTGTTGAGAGATTCAGATGGTAAAGTCAGAATTTGGCGTAAACAGAATGAGAAGATGGATCCATCATGCCTTGTTACCACTGTGCAGGCTGCTGGTGGTGGTGTAATGGTGTGGGGGATGTTTTCTTGGCACACTTTAGGCCCCTTAGTGCCAATTGGGCATCGTTTAAATGCCACGGCCTACCTGTGCATTGTTTCTGACCATGTTCATCCCTTTATGGCCACCATGTACCCATCCTCTGATGGCTACTTCCAGCAGGATAATGCACCATGTCACAAAGCTCGAATCATTTCAAATTGGTTTCTTGAACATGACAATGAGTTCACTGTACTAAAATGGCCCCCACAGTCACCAGATCTCAACCCAATAGAGCATCTTTGGGATGTGGTGGAACAGGAGCTTCGTGCCCTGGATGTGCATCCCACAAATGTCCATCAACTGCAAGATGCTATCCTATCAATATGGGCCAACATTTCTAAAGAATGCTTTCAGCACCTTGTTGAATCAATGCCAAGAATTAAGGCAGTTCTGAAGGCGAAAGGGGGTCAAACACAGTATTAGTATGGTGTTCCTATAATCCTTTAGGTGAGTGTATATACGGTACATTATACTGTATAGTAAACATGTAAATACACACACACACACACACACACACACACACACACACACACACACACACACACACTTTTTTAAGTTTATGGTTATATAGTGTGTGTGTATATTATATATATGTATATGTATGTATGTATATATATATATATATATATATATATATATATACCATACATTATATAACCATAAAATTGTTTATCTATTTTTTACATGTTGACTACAGTATAATGTATGTATGTATATATATATATAATGTTTATGTTCATTAGGCTATATATTATATAATATAGCAGCCCATTCTCACCCCAAGGCGTCATCTAACTGACGCCTTGGGAATCAGTTTGACCATGCTTCAATATTCGACGTTAAAGGTACCCTTTAGCGTCAGTTAGTTGACGCGATCCCAGGGCGTCATCTAACTGACGCGTTACCCTTAGCGTCAGTTAGATGACGCCCTTCTACCCAGACCTAAACCTACCCGCGTCATCTAACTGACGCGTTACCCTTAGCGTCAGTTAGATGACGCCCTGGGATCGCGTCAACTAACTGACGCTAAAGGGTACCTTTAGCGTCGAATATTGAAGCATGGTCAAAATTGTCAGTTAGATGACGCCTTGGGGTGAGAATGCGTTGAATATAGAACATGCGCTAACCAATTACAGTATCTAGAAATATATTTCAATTATTATTAAAAATAAAAATAGTGTTGATAAACCCCTTCATGTCCTTATTTATAAGTCACCACACTCATATGTGCACATACTTCCACACACAGTGACCAAGGTGTGTGTAAAATTGTGTGACCGCTATGAAGTCCATACTGATGCAAGTGTGAAGTTAAAAATAAGTGATAGAACTGTCAACAGCTCAGTCATACAGTGTGAAGCCTGACCCAACTAGACAAAGTTGTACAGACTCTGACTGACTTACTTCCTTCTGACATTCACCCATCAACACCACACATACACATAGGCTACACATTTTCTCCCTGCATATTCTATATATTTATGAAAGCATTATGTGAAACTATAAGTGAAAGCTCTTGTTGTTTGGCATACTTATCTGGAAATATATGCAGTTTGCATACCTGGAAATTACTGTATACTCCATTTTTTTTACCCTGATATTAATTCTGCATATTTCTTCTTTTTAATGAACCTGCTGCATCTGATGGCCCATCAACAACTACCTTTCAAGGTGTGAGAACTCTTTCTGTCTTTCAGCATTCTCTCTCCCTCACCGGCTCTCCACCACCTTGACTATTGATTCATCCTTCTCAGAGTGGGATTTATCATACTATGGCGTGACTTTCCCATTTTCAAGTCTGAAATCAGATCCCAGTACATCACACTGTTATGACAGAAACTAAGAAAGCAGACATCTGTCACAAAGACAGATGACGCAGATGCTTTACCCTTTGCATTTTGGTATGAAAGAATAGGAAACATTACTCATTTCGCACAAGAGAGGATATATGAGAAAATATTTGACAGCTCAGATCACCGTAGATTTCTTATACTCAATAGCAAAGCAATCTGGAAATATCAATAGAGCACAAACTCTGAAATATGCTTCTCTCTGTTGCACAAATTGTACAAATAAAACAAAAATAGTAATTTCTATAAAAGCCACATAGCCTACATATTGTATATCCAGAGCAGACAGATATTTTTATTTTTAGCATTAACATTTGTAACATTTGGAGGAAAAATAAATCTGCTTTGGTAATACGTAATACAGATGGATGTTAGCACACACGCACACACACTTGTACAAACGAAATAGTGATCTGTCAAACATTTCAATGCTTTTAACGTGCAATCACAGCACAACAACAAAACAAAATCTCGATTTGGTGATCACTGATGTTTTAAATTCATTTTGGGCCATGTAAAAAAAAAAAAAAAAATCGAAGGAAGAAAAAAAATTCAGCAATTTCAATCTTATTTGGATTGCATTAAGCGAGCGAGAAAGAAATGTAGCAAATCTAGTTTTTGATTAATGTCCAAAAATTGCATTCACTGTGCTGTTCATTTGCATTTTTATCCATTTCAAAGTGCTGTTATCTTGCATTTCCACATCCTGACACAACATATACAGTACAGCATTGACAGCTTACCACATTCTTGCTTAATGTACAGAATTCACAGAAAGTTTTGCACATAGTCAGCTTTGCAATGCTGTACCAGAATGCTGTACTCACATACACCTTCAAGAAATGATCCTCAAAAATATTTTTTTTTCATACAAATAACCATACCAAAGACCCTACAAATAACCCTAAAAATAAACACTGTAATCAAACTTTCAGATGAATATAAGTTTGTTTCGTAAATCCAACTCTTGTAAAAAATTAATCCTTTGAAACGGCGCTCATCTGAATGCTCTATGTTCTATAATATTTTTTATAGATTATGACTGTTTCTGCGTAATCCTCCATTACTATATGAGGCGATAAGTGATAACTGAATTTGTAATCATTAAAGGGATAGTTCACTTTGGAATTAATTTTTGGTATGTTTTAGCTTACCTCAAGGGCATCCAAGATGTAGGTGTCTTTGTGGCCGCAGTATTTTCAATTTTGATATTTTTAGGTCAACCCGTTCTTGTCTGTCAGTCATATAATGCAAGCAATAGGTGTTCACCTTAAAAAGCATACACAGAGAAGTCCAAATTAAATATGATTTAATGACTCGTAAACGTAAGTACACATTGATGACCTAAGACACGAAACGAGTGGTTTTTGTGAGAAAACGAACAGTATTTATATAGTTTTTACCTCTTGTAAACACAGCCACGTCCAAGTGATCTGAGATCGCGAGCGCTTCGGTCTTTTCCGGAAAGCACCGGAAGTGAAACCTCGTACGTGTACGTCACTCATACAATTGTTTTATTTTTTGTAATTGTTTTCATTTACGACGGTTTAAACATCCCGGATAAGCGCAAATTAGTACCCTTTTAATTAGCAGTCTTACCTACAATCTCTGTTCTGTGTAAACAATGAGTGACGTACACGCACGCGCAAGGTTTCACTTCCGGTGCTTTCCGGAAAAGAACGAAGCGCTCGCTACCTCTCAGATCACTTGGACGTGGCTGTGTTTACAAGAGGTAAAAACTATATAAATACTGTTCGTTTTCTCCACAAAAACCACTCGTTTCGTGTCTTAGGTCATCAATGTGTACTTACGTTTACGAGTCATTAAATCATATTTAATTTGGACTTCTCATGCTTTTTAAGGTGGACCCCTATTGCCTGCATTATATGACTGACAGACAAGAACGGTTTGACCTAAAAATATCAAAATTGAAAATACTGTGGCCACAAAGACACCTACATCTTGGATGCCCTTGAGGTAAGCTAAAACATATCAAAAATTAATTTCAAAGTGAACTATCCCTTTAAATAAAAAGAAATACAATAAAAATGTTACGTACTGTTCAAAAGTTTGGGTTTGGTTACTGTTTTAAAGAAGTCTCTCATGCTTACCATGGCTGCATTTATTTGAAAATACAGTAAAAACAGTAATATTGTAAAATTACTATTTAAAATAACTTTTTAAATGTGTTCATGCGACTATGCAAAGCTGAATTTTCAGCATCATCAGTGTCACACGATCCTTCTGAAATCATTCTAATATGCTGCTATCTAAATGTCTTAACTGTCACTTTTGATCTATTTAATGCATCCTTGTGAAATTAAAGTATACTGGCCTCAAACTTTTGAACTGTAGTGTAAAATTAGATACTGATTTTTTTATTAGTCACACATTTTTAAGTACAAATTAAACTGATCAGTAAAAATTTGATACCAAAACACAAAATACTTACAGTAAGAAATGCTTTGAAGAAGTCTTAAAAAAATATCTACATCTTTCAAATCTGCTTCAGAGTTCAAAATCTTAGCTACATGTGATTTATATCTCTTGTCCGATTGTGAATGTTGCTGCATTTGTAAATGCAGATCAGCTGATCAGAACAGTCACATCCTCATTTGGGACACCTGGACCAATCCCACATTATTCAAGTGTTGAGGAGTCAACAGCCCGCTCATCGCTGAGAAGCCCGTCCCTTTAATGCTAAACATATTTAAATATAGATTACAAAACCTACCAGAATCAAAACATATGAATGCTAATGAAAACATATGAAATGCTTGTCTAAATGATTAAAAACTGTAAATAAGTTGGCTTCAAGGTATCGCTTTACAATACATTTATGAAAGCTTTTTGGCATTTAATTCTTCTTCTTGTGTATTGGTAAACAGAACGATGAAGAGATTTCATGGGATGTGTGCTTGCACAGCCAATTTCACATAACATGACAAGGAAATTGTGAATTTAAAATGAATGAATTGCTTATTTAAACCTGGAAATATACTGGCAAGCCTACGGAGAACTATTCTCGAACCGTTTTCAATTGCATGTTACACAATAAGTGTTAAAATAGACAGAGTGCTAAAATAGAACTTCAGAGCTTACATATAAATATTTATTTGTAAAACTGTATTTCATATTGCATTTTCATTTTAAAGGGGTCATATATGAGACATTTTTAACACTTTTCCCTGAGGTCCATTAATAATGATAGTCAATGTTTCTTATACCTCAGTGTTTTCTAACATTTTGAGGATTATCATAAAGCAAATCCAGCTTAAAGGGATATTTCACTCAAAAATGAAAATTCTGTCATCATTTACTCACCTTATGTCGTTCATTTTGTGTTCCGATGATGAACAAAAGTATTAGAGGTTTGGAATGACATGAGGATGAGTAAATGATTAAAAAAAAAAAAAAAAGTTTGGGGTGAACTATCCCTTTAAATGAGCTGCGTTTTTTAATGGAATATTGCAGTATTTCTTACAAACGATTTATCTGTGCACATCATTATTATTATTTTGTTTTAAATTCATATGCTCATATAATCTTTAATTAAAATAACTCTTCTCTTCTCTGGTTACGGGCGTGAAGACGGGATAACCTGTCACAGTTTCACTTGGATATATGTCAAAATAGGGAAGAAAAAGCCTATCGCAACTTCCATTTCATGTTGTCTTTAAACACGCAACAATAACAATGTATTATTGTTGTGGAAATGTGGACGTGTGTTAGATGTATTTGGAATTTTTATAGTAATGACTTCAGAATGTTCAAGATTTAACAGATACTCTTTTTGGATTGAGGAGGAAGTTATGAGACTATTTCTGTATTTCAAAAGATCAAGGAAAATGATATGACCCCTTTAAATTTCAGCAACATATATCCCTTAACAAACAGAGCATCATGTGCTACTGTACTTGTACATTTCATGCTGAGCAGAATTACAAGAGTAAGAAAAGTATCTCTTTAAACAATCTGTGTTGTCCAACCATGGGAAGGAACTGGAAAGCGTCCTTGTTAAAGTAAAATATCAGGAACAAACAGGCTCATCAGTTTCACCTCACCAAAACATGAGAGCACATTTACATCCTGGACTGAAGAAACCTCAACTAAATGAACAATTAGATCCATGTGCATGTCCATATACATTTTTTCTACTTGTTCTAGAGAAGTCATTCCTTTCTCCAACTGTTCACTAAATATCCATTTTTAGTTTTGTTCCCCCAGAAAGATCGTACATGCAACATGACATGATTGTCAGGGAGGGGCATGTCCTAGTTAAATATTCCAAGACACGCCCACTTATCAATTCTCTTTTCTTTTTACGCAATCCGTGACCCCCGTCACCTGTAATTCCACTGTATTAGTGTTGGTTTGGCCTGACCGTATGATGAGCTCAACCATTGTAATAGGCCACAAGAGAGACAACAGGTCTGTTGGTGCACTGGCCCACAGCCTGAGAGGGTTTCTCACCCTCGGAGGAACTTTTCTGCCCCCCGCTGTTTGGGGCACAGATAGTAGGATGGCCAGTCGAGGCCACCGCGAAGGTCACATTCTGGCCATTGGCGCGTCGCACTGTCCTGAGAGTTTTGGTGACTTTGGAGGAGTTTTTAAAGCTGGAGCCTCTCTCTGGGGTGGTGCACATGACGAGTGCATGGAAACATCTGCAAAACTGACAAACAAAAATTGAGAGAGCAGGGATTACTTTTCTAATCCTTAAAGGGATAGCTCACACAAAAAATAACATTTTGTCTTTTTTTTTTACTCGCGCTCATGTTATTCCAAATCTGGATTTTCTTTCTTCTGTGGAAAATGCCTGTTCACACTAAGAATGATAACTATTTTAGCATCCACACCAAAGGACAATAATTCTGAAATTAAAACTAATTATAGTTTTCATTATAGTTATTGTCCTTGGTGAAAACAGGCATTTAGTGTTTTTTGTCCATACAATGAAAGTTCAATGTTGTTTTGGACCCCAATGACTTTCATTATGAGCAAAAACCACTGAAATTCTCTTTAAAATATCTTCTTTTGTGATGTTAAAGGATTAGTTCACTTTTTAAAAAACTTTTGCTGATAATTTACTCATCCCCATTTCATCCAAGATGTCCATGTCTTTCTTTCTTCAGTCGAAAAGAAATTAAGGATTTTGATGAAAACATTCCAGGATTTTTCTCCATTATAATGGACTTCAATAGTAGCCAAAACGGTTCAAGGTCCAAATGACAGTTTCAGTGCAGCTTCAAAGGACTTTAAACATACCAGACGATGAATAAGGGTCTTATCTAGCGAAATGATGCGCCATTTCGAAAATAAATAAAACCGTTTAAGTATTATTAGCACAAATGCTCGCCTTGCTCTGTTCTCCTGTTCGAACTCGTTCATCAAAATGAACAAATCTTTTTTCGAGTCATTTCGTTCGTTGAATGAACAAAATGACTCGAAAAAAGACTCGTTCAAAATGAACAAATCTTTTTTCGAGTCATTTCGTTCGTTGATTGAATAAAATGACTCGAAAAAAGATTTGTTCATTTTGATGAACGAGTTCGAACAGGAGATTCACGAACGTGCATCACAGAACAGAGCAAGGCGAGCATTTGTGCTAATAATACTTAAACTGTTTTATTTATTTTCGAAATGGCGCATCGTTTCGCTAGATAAGACCCTTATTCATCGTCTGGTATGGTTTAAAGTCCTTTGAAGCTGCAGTGAAACTGTCATTTGGACCTTGAACCGTTTTGGCTACTATTGAAGTCCATTATATGGAGAAAAATCCTGGAATGTTTTCATCAAAATCCTTAATTTCTTTTCGACTGAAGAAAGAAAGACATGGACATCTTGGATGACATGGGGGTGAGTAAATTATCAGCAAAAGTTTTTTAAAAAGTGAACTAATCCTTTAATTCTAATTATAGTTCTCATTATAGCTGTTGTCCTTTGAGTGAACTGGCCTTTAGCTGTTTTGTTTTTTGTCCATTCAGTGAAAGTCCATGTTCTTTTGGACCCTACACTCTCAGAAATAAAGGTACAGAAAAGTAAGAAAAAGGTACAAATGCTCGTCGCTGGGGCAGTACCCCCAAGGGGAACAAACTTGTACCATATTTATGGGTACAAAGAAGTACCCCTACGGTTTGTGCCTTTTAGGCACAAAAATTGGCTTAGCAGAGGCTGTCTCTTTATTTTGTACACAGCAAAAACTCCAGTGTTAAATATGGCTCCAGACTCAAGAGCGTTAAAGTTAATGAGCTCATTAAGTGATTCATTGAGTGATGATTGACCATTATTGAAGACACATGAAGGAGAAAATCAAATTTTTAAGACACCGTTATAGTGATCAGTGTTTGCTTTAGTTGGACCTTAAACTGTTAAGATTAGATTTAGTTTGTCTGTTGTATCTGAGTTATAACTGCCAGATGAAGAAAGTGAAAAGTTGAACTGTTGGTTATGTTTTGACATAATCAAATTTGACATGAATCACTGAACTCATTTAGAGTGTAATCTCTGACTTAAATGTATATTGTTGATTCCAGCATTAATGTGATTCTACAGCATAAGATCCAGAAATTTCTAAATAATCTAAAGGATTTCTAAAAAGTTGTTCTGTTAAAACAAAATCTTCCTTTTAGGCACACACAGACATCAATAATCAGTTTATGAGTCTCAACAATGGTGACAAACAGAATATTCAATTAGGGAAAGGAAATTTAAAGACAATTCAGATAATAATTTATTCATACCGCATTGCATGAATGAGTTTTGATTGGTGGCACCCAGAATGCACTGCAACATGCTTTATTATTGTCACCATTGTTGAGAATCACAGGCTGATTATTGATGTCAATGTGTCTAAATAAAGACATTTTCAAAGTCATTTAATCAGAACAACTTTAAAAATATATTTAAGATTATATTGAATATGCTCAAAACAATTTGTTGTTGAACCAAAGTCTGCTGTAATCAACAAGGTAAAAACTCTCTAGAGAGAGAGAGAAATACCCGTTTCTCTTCGGCAGACTTGTTTACAAATTATGACAAAGGCTCTATCAGTCTTAGAAAAGACACGCATAAGCTCAGAGGATTGTGTACCCTGTCACTTGAAAGGTACTTCTTAGTACCCCACATGAAGTGTACCCTTTGACTTGAATAAGGTACTTTTCTGTACCCTACAGGATGTGTACCCGACAGGTACTTCTTAGTACCCCATGGGAACACGATGGGACCTTAAATGGTACATTTGTGAATGTTGTACCTTAACTATTACTTTATATATGACAATGTACCTTTTCAAAGGGTACCTATATGTACCTTTCACCATGCATATTTCAGTGTGTACCCCTTTTCTTTGGAAAGGTACTTTTTGGTACTCAGCTGGATACATGTTTGTACCTTTGCTGGCACATTTGTGAATTTTGTACCTTAAAGTACTTAATTGTACCCTCACTGTACCTTTATTTCTGAGAGTGTATAGTGACCGTTTATTTTATGAGCAAAAACTACTGAAGCTTTCTTTAAAATATCTTCTTTTGTGACTCACAGAAGAATGTCAAACAGATTTGGAACAACAGTTTCCTCTTTAAGAGAAGGAAATTCACATTATCAGTCAAAAGACAAACACAACAATGCCTGAACGACTACTTGACTGCACAGCTCAGCTCATTTCTCCCGTTCTCTACTGGATTTGCAACTGTACAGACAGCAGGAATAATGAAATAGCAACGTGGGAATCATCAGCCATGTAACAACAGCTGATGCTATGTCTCCTCTAATGTGGACAGGGTTGCAAATTAAAAGCTCTCTGTGCACAAAATTCGTTAACAGAGGCAGGACCTCTTGCAGGAGTGTAAGCAGTGATTATCTGAGAATGATAGAGATGCCTGATTTAAAGCAACACTATGTAACATTGTTTACCTTAAAATAATGTTTCCAAAATCTTATCAGTGGTTCATCAAGTCGTAACAGGGTGAAAGGCACTTCTGCCATAGCCTGACGGGGTCTGTATCGCTTTTACTGGCACTATGTAACTTCAGGTTTCGGGTAGGAACCCGACCACAAAAAGAACTACAAAATTCGACTGCTTTACGTCAAGCGCTACAATAGTCATTATTTCGTTTTTCTTCGTTTCTGATGTCGCAATACATCATCCTTTCATGAAATCATGTAACATACTCTTGTCTGTGGACATCGTTCATTCTAAAGCCGGCGCTGGATAAACAGCTAGCGTTCGTGCGACGGTAGGCTAAATTATTTACGACAGCGGCAATGGACAATTTCGTTTCCAACCAGTAGGGCGACCGAAGAGGAAAAGTTACTTGGTGTTACTTTAAGGTGCCAATCCCTCTCTGAGCATCTGTGTATACACCTCTACATTCCTCCGCACGCGGATCACACACTCAGAAGAAACAGCCTGCAGGCTTTGACCATCAGGTCATCACAGATGGAAGCAAAGCTAGCTCTGTGTTCTTACGCTGCACTTTTCATTATAGATAAAGGTTTATTGTAATTAATCATAACTGTCAATAAAGGTCTCAGAGGAGAAAAACACATTTTCCAAGAAGAAGGTGTTCTGTCGATATGTGCGAGAGATTTACCACATCCTCACAAAACAACCTTCACCATTAAATTGACAAATTTAGCCAAAACTTTGAAGAGCGTTTTATGAATACTAAAATGTAGAGGCGCAAGCATTGGTCACAAAGGTTCAGCAATTCCATTTCTGTAACAGAAACACTTATTTTAACCTTAAAACAATGACAAAGCAAAATATTTTGCTCCAAGAACACCCATTTACAGCAGAATAAAATGAGGAAATGTTTGTGTGGCCATGGCTCTATACCACCTTCAGATTGCAAAAAGATTTCATGCAAGTGTTGAGTAGATGAATGGCCATTCCTGGATTGTTCCCTCAGAAGGAGAGTGGAACTAATCCACCCTTTAAAATCCCCCTTGTTTTTGGAACAGTGGCTTTTGAAAAACATTAAAACTGGGATTCAAAAATCGAATTTCAACCTGGAAAAAAAAGAAAGTTTAAGACGTTTGACAAACACAGAAACATTATGACATAAAATGAACAAGAAAAGTGTAATTGTGAAGTATTTCCATATATATTATTGAACAATATATATACTTTTTTTGACCTAGAAATACTCAATTACATCTTGTAAAATAAACCTTTTTTCTGCAGAGTTCAAAGTAACAATCCACAAAACACAGAGCGAGATTTCACCCCTTGAGAAAACGTAGTGTACTTAGTATACGTTCATGTTCACTGTATACTTATAGTCTACTACATTTCCTCAGAAGATGCAGAACCGTCATGTTTTGTCAGTTTAGACTCTTTGAATGTTATATACTTGAAACATTGCTCTATTAAAACATAAATGCTTTTTTGATACTCAATAATCAGTGCCTTTGATACAGAATGACAACAAAAAGAGATAGTCAAGAGACGGACCTCTGCAGGGGTTAGATTTGGGTCAAGGGGTCACGGTTAATAGCAGACTGCAGATACACACTTTTCCCAAGACATCTGACTTTAGTGAGCCTGTTAATGGCCATTCAGTGTTCAGTTAGTGCTGATGGAAAGCAATCATGCATGACCCCGACACTCACTGATAGTCCTCCTAAACACTCTTCATGCCTCCACTAGGAATCCACAGCTAGTCCAGACATACATGTCCTAAATGTTTTCTACAGACATGGATGACCTATAATGTAATGCATCTGAAAATTGGTCATGTTGCTGTCAGCCGTTGCAGGTATGCAGCTTTTTTGGGGGGGAGCGACCAGGTGAGGAATGTGATGAGTCTAAGGTGGGAGGAAAGAGTCTATAAATGGATTCAGATCCACACACTCATTACAGGAGCTGGCAGGAGGTCTGGTGAACCCCGCAGAGATGACGAAGGTGGCTTTGCATCTGGACATGCTGTAAGACACTTTTAACACAACTATCTGGCTGGGTGTTTCAACCGGAATCAGATTTAGGGCATATGGCACATTGATTTTCCATGGCCATAAAATTAATTTACAAGGATTAGATGACATTAATTTTGTTGACTAGTGTGTGTAATTTTCGTTCATAAGTAATGTTCCTAAAAGCAATTAAAATCTATTGCCAGCATTTGTGGCAAAATGTTGATTACCAGAGAAAATATTTGTGAGTCTTAGTTATAGTGAGTCTTAGCCCATAGTTATAGTAAGGCATCTCTACAATGGGGCTGTTAGATCGGATTGATCTCAACGTCAGAATAGTGATTTGCGTCATTTGATCCGACCCAGGATAACAAATCTCTGCCAGAAGATTGAGAAAGCCAGGGAAGAGCAGAATCTGGAGACAAAGTGATGATAATAAAAAGAGCAGTTTATTGAATAATGGCCATAATGTTTCAATGCTCAGACTTCATCTGACTAGTTCAACAAGTGTTATTATACTACAGCAAAAGCAATGGAAAATTACTGCTTCGCAACATTGTCCTGTTAAAAAAATTGCAATGGAAACATTATCTCTTACTCATGAAAACAAAATATCCCTTGAAACCGTACAATCACACAATTAAATAGCAAGCATTAGGAAGCATTGCAAGAGCAACAAAATAAGTACAAAAAGTAAAATAATAAGTAATATAAAAAACATAACATGACAAATGAATAATAATAATAAAATAATACATCAAATGGCAACTACATGACACACACACACACCTACTGAAAAGCCTTAGATCCTTCAGGGCCAGGCAGTAAATATTATAAAAACAACTGTTTATATCCATAGCATATCCACAAAACTTAAATACTATAAACTTAAACTTTAGCATGTAAAATTAAATATTACAGCTTAATTTTCATGATACTAAAAGCTGCTTATCCTATAGTAACTTGCCACCCACAGATATTATGTTTGTGAATAACTTATAGTGAGGGGAATTATAATAGACATTATTTTCAGTTTAAATAATACACATTTTGTATGAATTAATGTAAATGCACAGACAAGTTGCAAATTTTGGATGACGGCAGTGTTTGCTTTAATTACTCAAACCGCATTTTTGCTTTTTTTAAACAAAATGAGTCAAATTAAGTCAAATATTTTCAAACAGACATTATAACAAATGCAATAGAGCTTAACTTGTAAGAAAAATACAGAAAACTCCTTTAAGGATGTTTAAAAAAAAAAAAGATTTCAGAACTTTGTTAGTTTGTCAGTATCATTGGAGCTATACACTCTTGTTGTGAGATAAAAGCTTTCATAAAATTAGCCTAAATATATGAAAAATAAACTAGCAAGTGATGGAGGACATGTAGAACTTTGTGAATGCCTTCAAATTGTGCAGACATCAGCATAGCTTGCAATAACACCTTTACCTGTACTTTATGTTCCCCATGATCTGATAATCTGATAATTCCAAGCGTGAAAATTCAAACTGAAGCGTGAGAAAAAAAATTCTTTGCAATTTTCCTGAAAGTCTGAACTTGACTTAAGCAGTTCTTTCTCACCTCTGGCAGATAATGAACAATAATTTCTGTGTAAACTCATGCTGTACAAGCATGTTCTTTTGGCCGGGTAGCCGGGTACAATCCGGATCAAAGAGGAGTGCTGGGTAGCAGACTTTTGAGCAGATGATAGTCTGGAAAGGAGATGATTGGCTCTTTGCTGGGTGCTGAGAAGCTTGGGAGAGAAGGACAAAACTTCCTCGCCAATTATGCTACACCTGATCAGAGGTAGTCCGGAATAACTGATCCCAGCGCTTGGATTAACTGCCTGTCTCTCTGGAAAGCTCTTACTTCGGAAGTGGGCAGTTTCAGTCTCATTGTCTCCTACATACAGTTGTGTGCAATAATAGGTCTATTTCCAGTCACTTTTACAGCAAAAAAATAATGAAATAAAAATGATTTTATTTTTTTGTCTTGTTTTGCAGTAAAACCATCAAATTATCATAATAATATACTCTTACCAGAGAAGAAAAAAGTTGTAAGACATTTATATTTGTTTGTCTTGAATTATTCTTTTTTTTTTTTTGCCAGTTGGGTTTCTTGTTAAAAGCATGAACCTTATTAATTGTTGTTAAATTTATAAAAACAATGAAATATAAATAAATAAGTAAGCAAGCAAGCTGATTGGCCTCTGCTGATCCTGCAGCCAATGAGATTGCTTGCTCAACATTTAAATAGTCTGGTAGTTCTGTAAGTTAGTCCTGCAACAAGCTAGAGTCAGAGTTACCCTCCTCCTCCCCCAGCTCCACCTGCCTAGATCTGCAACAGGATTTATGTATGTCTATTTATGCAGCAGCAGCAGCATATTTTATTGATATAATATTGATTTTTTTCTTACACAAATGCATCGCTTCGCTTCAGAAGGCCTTTATTAACCCCCTGGATTACTTTTATGATGGATGGGTGAATTTTTTTGGGCTTCGGAATCTCACCCCCATTTACTCCCATTATAAAGCGTGGAAGAGCCAGGATATTTTAAAATACATCTCAGATTGTGTTCGTCTGAACGAAGAATGTCATATAATAGGATGGCTTGAAGGTGGGTAAATCTTGGGATAATTTTCATTTTTGGGTGAACTATCCCTTTAAGGAAGTTTTCGATGGAAGCCAAGATGAAAATATTGAGAAAATTACTTTTTTTGCAGTGCAATGTGCTTATGATTCTTTTAGCCAATTAATGAACAAGGGCGTTTTTTTTCCGCGCACCGATGCTTCCCCTAAGCACACATTGTGCTCTTAATAAGGGATAAATTGTGAAATGTGCCAGAAATTTTTTTGCGTCCCAGGAAAGAGGAAGCAGTAAATGCAATTACCACACAACATGACAGCTCCTGAACCAGGGCGGCATAACAGTACAGTTATTTACTCACGGGCTCAGGGACTTTGCAGCTCTCTCGCACTCCAAACTCACTCTTTTTCCATACTCTTCCATTTTCTGCTGTCTTTCAATCTCCGGTGGTCATATCGACACATGCTGAGTAGATACTTGAATCTGTACAGCACTTTAAGTCTTCAACTCGCCTCAACTCACAGTTTCCATGGTTACGGGCTGGGAGGAATTGAAGACTGAAAATGACATACAGGTGACTGGTGTCTCCTCCGACAGTTAAAACTAGTTTCTCCAAGTCTTCATCTCCGGTCTTATCGCAAGCAATTGTTTGGAGCAGAAGCTTAAACCCATACAGAAGAGATAATACAAAACCTGTTCATATGTACACAAGTTCAGAAAAATAACAATAAAATGTGCATCTTGTATCAGTTTGATCAGAAGTGCTTAATTGAATGAAAAGTTTCTTTGAAAAGTTTCTTTGAAAAGTTTCTACTACTTTTGCTGAACATACTCAGATACAATCCTTGATCACAAGAGCATTGAAAGATTCTTCTATTCTTCCAAAGACTAGCATAACTATTTGCCATTTCATTTTATGTCCAGCCATAAACTAGAATGAAAATTCAAATGGAATACAAACCAGCCATCAAAGCTGCATGGGATGGGTTTGAAGAGCTTACAGGAGAATGCACACTGTAAAATATAATCCAAAGATAAAGAAAATAACCCTAATTTTTTTTTTTATGTAAAATGTTTTTTTTTTTGCTTTCAGGAAAACAAGTAATGCATCTAAAAGCAGCTATTCTATTACAATATATTCAAATTTTCTGAGAAACTTGGCAGTTTAGTTTAATTAATGCATTTTCTTTTAGCTCAAATACGATGATATAAAAAAGAAAGAAATTGGTTTTATGATTCAGGCTGGGATAATCAATATGGTTGCATTGTTTTTACTTTTGCCATTTTAATTTACATAATTGTTGTTGGCTTTATCATGTGTAGTAACTTGAAATGATAGGTTTAAGGTATTTCATGCATGTTCATGAGCATCCATGATTTTTCAATCATTTAAGCCAAGCACTTTGCTCTCCATAACATGTACATTACTTAGAGAAATGAACAGTACATAAGAACATAATTTTGAACAATTTAAAACCATGTAAATAAAGGGAAAAGTCTGCATAGAATTCTTTGCAAGTTGATTCACCCAAAAATGGTAATTATGCCATCATTTACTCACCCATCATCTACTCACCCTCATGCAGTTCCAAACCCGTATGACTTTCTTTCTTCTGTGCTACTCAAAATAATATATTTATAAGAATGTTGTTAATCAAACAGACTTCCATTTTATGGACAAAAACACAGGCATTTCTCAAAATATTGTTTATTTTTTGTGCCATAGAAGAAATAAAGCCATGCGGGTTTGTAAAGACAAGTAAATGACAGATTTTTTTTTATTTTTGGGTGAACTATCCTTTTAAAAATCTCAATATATAATTTCAGTTTGTGGAAACATGACCTTTTAAGTTAATTTAGTTCATTTTCATAAAATAAGTAGATAATTTCAACTAATAAAAAACTGCAAACTGTTGCCTTCAGTTTTTGTCCTCAAATGACAAATACAGCTAATTTTTACAGTGCAGAGTAGGAGTGGGAAAAGATGAGCAGAAAGAGAGATTAGAGGTTATTAGAAGAATACAATTCAAAACCAGTAAAAAAAAATTCTTGTTCAGCTTCCTTGTCCACTTTTTGTCCCCAATAAAAAAACTGAATAAGAAGCTGATATTAATTACAGCTTAATGAAATTTTCAAATGGTACATTTTAAATCATATGGTCTTTGTTTGACAGCCTTGTATTTTTTCAATACACAACCAATTAAAGGTTATAATTTAATCTATAATGACTTGTCTAGAGGAACTCTGTGGACTTTTATGTTTATGGAACTATAGTTTAACTTAAGAAACCCAGACATTCAGACAATTTTGCCTTCTCCCTTTTTTTAAAAGTGTTGGACAAAAATAGTTCTCAGGCACGGTTCCTATTCACGTTCAAATGCAGTTTGGACTTGGAAAGTGAATGACTTTAAGTTTGTGTGATCTGTGCTGTTAAATTCATACTAAAATGAGGTGTTGATCATATTTTTTTGGGAATGACACCATAACTGAAAACCCTCAACTCAAGTGATCCCGCTGTCAGTGTGTTATATTAAAGAAAAACTGTTAAAGACTAAAGCAAAGAATTTTCAAGTTTCAATCCTTTAGAAGCCTATATGGAGGAGTGATCCAGCTCTCAGATTTAATCAAAAATATCTTAATTTGTGTTCCGAAGATGAACGAAGGTCTTATGAGGTTGGAACGACATGAGGGTGAGTAATTACTGACAGAATTTTCATTTTTGGGTGAACTATCCCTTTAACACGTTTTGTGAAATGTTTAGCATTAAAGTGTTTTCTTTCTTTGTAATGACATTCATCCATTTTTAAGTGACTGAGCATTCAAATTCTTAGTATGTGCTGAACCTGGATGCAAATAAACGAATGCAAATATAACATCATGTAATATTGATATTCATATCATAGCCGTCCAAGGAAGATCTAGCAAAAATAGCAGATTACTGATTAGTAGCTTTTAGTTTACTCACCTGTTTGTTCATGAAGATGTAGATGATGGGGTTTATGACGGTGCTGGTCTTGGCTAACAGAGAAGGAACAATGCTGGCCGCTGGTGTGACCAGGCCGGGCCGCCCAAACGTGGCTAGAAGGGCCATAATCCCGTAGGGCAGCCAACACAGCAGGTAACACACCACCATGGTGACCACCATGAAGAGCACACGCTGCTCCCGTTTACGACTCACCACCGTATTGATCCGGCTCACCTTTGCAGAGCAAAAAGAGGAGAAAAGAAGACAAAGAAAAATAAAAGAGATGTGAGGAACATGACATTACACTGACAGCGTGTAAAGCCAAAGCCAGCTTGTAAAGCTTCTAAGCCACCTTGAAAAAAAAAATAACTGTATATGCAGACATTTACAGATTAGATGAACGTTAAGCATAAGCTTTAGGACAGCTTGGCAGAAATGGATACAGCCGTGAATCGATCGCTCTGGTCTGTAATAGACCCATAAACACAACAATGGGCGAACAGAAGGACCATTACACGGTGTAGAATTGCCTACTGAGCACGACACACCATTTTTGCAGTGTTGTAGCACTTTGTCTGACAGCTGCTAAGTGCTCTTTTGGTGAAGGTGCCCAAGAGCTGAGAGTTGCTACTTTGGTTGAACTTTAGTCCCTGAAGTTTGGTGCAGTGGCGCTCTGAAGTGCCATTCGCTCTCAGAACGCAATGTGGATGCGGATCATGGGATCTTCAAACAACAAATGCAACTCTGAACTGGTTACAATAGTAAATCATGCAACCCAAATCTGAAGATTCTGCTACATACAAATTTATTGCATATTTAAATCAACATATAATATTTTAAATGAAATCAGGGTATTTTTCTACATGATATAAAATATTTACAGTTTGGTTCCACATGTGAAATGACCAAGCAATGCTCTTTTCTTGTTTTAAGGTAAAATTGTACTATATGTATATATATATATATATATATATATATATATATATATATATATATATATATATATATATATATATATATATATATATATATATATATATATATATATTAGGTTTATGCTTTAAACAGGAAAAAAGGGGGTACAGAAAAGAAACATGAAACAAGATATGTTCTCTGAAAAACGAGTCTTAATACTTTACACAATTGCGAGCATTACAAGAATGTTCTTTTACTGGAAATTAAAGCAAAAATACTCAAAAACTCACATGTCTGCATTCATGTCAAAGCAGTTATCAAACCCAAATAAGTGACAATACAAATAAAATTAATAAAGCTGGCTGGAAAAATAGAGAAAGCATGTATTGGAAAGTTGCCTTGATAACATTTAAAGAATTCACCTCTACTTTAAGCCACATTTCTTCACACATACCGTAATGATCAGAGTCATACAGCACTTTGAATTGCTATACTTCAAATTACAACATGAACACATTTCTTCCTGATTGGCCTGTACTTCTAAACACATTTCTTCCTGATTGGCCTGTACTTCTAAACACATTTCTTCCTGATTGGCCTGTACTTCTGAACATATTTCTTCCTGATTGGCCTGTACTTCTGAATGTAATGTAATGGCCAGTGCCCTGAGTAACATAATTGGGCTTTGACTAAGAGCTAATTAAGAGCAATGGAGTGGAACGAGTGCAGCCTTTTCTTCACAGGCGGTCCTCGCTCTGCACCCTCGATTCCACGTGCACCTTGAGCAGAAGCCGCAACTTGACAAATTATTACTTAGCGGAATGTCAGATCAATGTCAAGTTGCTAATAGGCTCCCCACAGAGTTGGGCCACAGTTTTTTTTTTTTTGTGGTTACATTAAAAAGTCCTATATGCACAGAAGGGCATCACACAGGGGTTCAGACTGTGAATAACACAGCGAGGTGTGAAGGCCTTCGGGGGTGTGAAGTTATGGTGCAGAACATCACCGGAGGACACAGCCAGCGGCACATCTGCGGCCGCTCTACCAATTAAGAACTAGAGAAGACGTGATGGCTGTTTGAGATGCAGTGCTAAGGTGGGTGGACAAAAAAAAGGGCAGTTCGTACCCCGCATGTCATCCACAACTTCAACCCAATTGAAGTTTGATTGGCAGGTGGAAATTTCATGGTCACATTAAAGGGATAGTTCACTGAAAATGAAAATTAGCCCATGATTTATTCACCCTCAAGCCATCCTAGATGTATATGACATTCTTCTTTCAGACGAATACAATTGGAGTTATATTAAAAAATGTCCTGGCTTTTCCAAGCTTTATAATGGCAATGAATGGCCGGTTTCTGTTTTGAAGTCCATAAACGTGCATCCATCCATAATAAATGTAATCCACACGGCTCTGCGGGTTAACAAAGGCCTTCTGAAGCGAAGCGATCCGTTTGTGTAAAAAAAATATCCATATCGTAAACTTTATCAACTAAAATAACTAGCTTCCGACAGACGGCCGTACGCATCGATTTATGGCGAAAGAGTAACCCTTGACCTGGTGCATGACACATTGACGAACGCGGAAGCGCAGAAGACAGAGCAAAACAAAACACCATTTACGAATTAGAAGTCTAAAAA
The DNA here is from genome assembly GCA_036326025.1 of Chrosomus eos. Taxonomy (NCBI): domain Eukaryota; kingdom Metazoa; phylum Chordata; class Actinopteri; order Cypriniformes; family Leuciscidae; genus Chrosomus; species Chrosomus eos. Next base: position 11,974,508 of record CM070840.1, read on the forward strand.
GAGAATTTTTAAAGAGAAATGTAGGAGGAGCTTGAATTGGTTGCCCAGCCTTGTTTGTTTGAACCGCGAGAGGCGTCAAAGCTTACTCTACTCCTACATCCTACTTCAAGGGTTACTCTTTTGGCGTAAGTCGACTTGCATAGGCCGTCGGCCGGAAGCTATTATGTTAGTCAATAAAGTTTTAAATGTGTCGCTTCAGAAGGCCTTTAGTAACCCCCAGAGCCATGTGGATTACTTTTATCATGGATGGATGCACTTTTATGGACTTCAAAACAGAAACCGGCCATTCACTGCCATTATAAAGCTTGGAAGAGCCAGGACATTTTTTTATATTATTATTAGTAGGTGTGTGTCAATACTCCTCAGATGAATTCCAGTAATTAGGCCTACAGTGTCACGATTCATGAATTCACTGTTTCCTTCATGTCTCGTGTTATTGTTGTTCTGTGAGTATGAGCACGTGTGAGTGGGCGTTACCGCTCGTTCAGTTGATCAGTGCACCGGCTGATCTCATCATCAGCGCCAGCTGCTGCCAATTCACCTCTCCATAAAAGACTCATCACTATCTCCTTTCTTTGTCAGATCGTTGCTTTGGTTTTGGTGTCTACATTGTTGTTCCTCGTGTCCTGTCTGCAGTCCTGTTTCCAGTCGAGTTCCTGTTCGGTGTCTTCGTGTCCGTGTTCGTCTCGTCTGGATGTTCACCTGCACAGCTTCACGACCTGCACTCTGCACCAGCACGCTGACCATCTTGTCCCTGCGCCACCAGCCCACCCGTGTCTCTGGACTGTTGCATTTATATTAATAAAGAGTTACTTGCATCTTTGCTTCTGCCTTTTCACTGTGACAGAACGATCTGACCAGCAATGGAAGCAGCAAGTGGAACCGCCTCGTCCTTGGAAGAATTCATCAAGACCAGCATGACACGGATGGATTCCCAGGAGAGGAATATCAACGAGTCGGGTCGGGCTATTCAAGCTCTCGTGGCGCAGGTGTCCGGGCTCACCCAGCAATTCCAACTTATGCGAGCTCCCACTGCGCCACCCGCACCGCCCGCTTCCCCCGTACCACCAGAGAACGTCTCCCAGTCAGAGCCCCGCCTACCAGTGCCTGAGAGTTACAACGGTGAGCCAAACTTTTGCAGAGCATTCCTAACACGTTGTTCGATGCATTTTTCCCTGCAGCCCAGAACCTTCGCTAACGAACGAAGCAAGGTTGCGTTTGTGCTCACGCTACTGATTGGGAGGGCAGCGTTATGGGGGACGGCGGTGTGGGAGAACCAGGATCCATGCTGCACCTCGTTCCTGACACTCTCCGCCGAGATGAAGAGAGTGTTTGACCGCGCTGTCGCGGGAAGAGAAGCGGCACGGATTCTCGCAGACCTCAAGCAAGATGAAAGATCTGTATCTGATTACTCCATCGAGTTCCGGACCTTGGCGGCAGAGTGTCAGTGGAACGAGGAGGCGCAGTGGGACATGTTCCTGCATGGGCTGGCTGACCGCGTCCAGCGAGAGATTTATGCCATGGACTTACCAACTACTCTCAATGGACTGATAGAACTGGCCCTCCGTGTGGATTCCCGACTCTCTCGAGTTGAACGTCGGAGGCTACCCGCTCGGATGTCTGGAGCGGTGGAGACACTGCGAGCCAGCGGCGGGGACGCGGTCAGCCCCGTCTACGATCACGAGCCCATGCAGGTCGGTCGAGCTCGGCTTTCCCGGGAGGAGAAGGAGAGGCGGAGATCCCAGGGCCTTTGCCTTTACTGTGGCACAGCAGGACATTTTGCTTTCAACTGCCCGGTAAAAGGGCAAGCCCGGCAGTAAATCTGAGGCTACTGTCGGGTGGGATCTCCGCTGAGAAGACCTCATCAACATCTACGCTCCTCCCGGTAAGACTAAGATGGTCAGCCCACACTCATGACTGTCAAGCACTACTGGACTCCGGGGCAGAAGGTAACTTTATGGACTACACATTCGCACTCAAGATTCAGGTTCCCCTTCTGCCTCTCACCCGTACCATCGCAGTTCACGCTCTCAACGGCCAAGCTCTCCCCATCATTTCATTTACCACTGGACCCGTCACACTCTGCGTATCTGGCAACCACACTGAAACCATATCCTTCTACATCCTGGACTCCCCCCTTGCACCCATTGTTTTAGGACACCCCTGGCTCATTGAACACAACCCCAAAATAGACTGGCAACAGAAATCTGTGTGTGAATGGAGCGGTAAATGTCATGAGTCCTGTCTCGTGTCTGCTTGTCCGTCTGTTTCTGTTTCTATGTTTCAGGAGGAAGCAGTGGATTTGTCAAACGTGCCCACGGAGTATCTAGACCTGAAGGAGGTGTTCAGTAAGTCTCGCGCTGCTTCTCTTCCTCCGCATCGTCCCTATGACTGTGCTATAGAGTTACTGCCAGGTACGTCTCCGCCTAAGGGCAAGTTATATTCACTTTCTGTTCCAGAGAGGGAGGCTATGGAGAAATATATTTCTGATTCTCTAGCAGCCAAGTTCATTCGCCCATCCTCTTCTCCAGCGGGGGCGGGGTTCTTTTTTGTGGGGAAGAAGGACGGGTCCCTGCGACCTTGTATTGATTACCGGGGGTTGAACAACATCACGGTAAAGAATACGTATCCTTTGCCGCTGATGTCTTCAGCCTTCGAGAGGTTGCAGGGAGCGTCAATCTTCACAAAATTGGATTTACGTAATGCTTATCATTTGGTCCGCATCAGGAAGGGTGATGAATGGAAGACTGCGTTTAATACCCCCAGGGGGCACTTTGAATACTTGGTCATGCCGTTCGGCCTGTCCAACTCCCCAGCAGTCTTCCAGGCACTCGTCAACGACGTGCTGCGAGATATGGTCGACCAGTTCATATATGTCTACCTGGATGACATATTGATTTTTTCTTCTTCTCTCCAGGAACACGTGCAGCACGTTCGGCGAGTGCTTCAGAGGCTGCTAGAGAATGGGCTTTTTGTCAAGACGGAGAAATGCGCTTTTCATGCACAGTCTGTTCCTTTCTTAGGGTACATTGTGTCGTCTGAGGGAGTGCGTATGGATCCTGAGAAGGTTAAGGCTGTGGTGGATTGGCCAAGTCCAGATTCCCGCAAGGCCCTGCAGAGGTTTCTGGGGTTCGCTAATTTTTACCGGCGGTTCATTCGCAATTTCAGCCAACTAGCCTCGCCTCTGACTGCCTTGACCTCCCCCAGAACTGCGTTCAGGTGGTCAGACGCAGCTGAGGCTGCGTTTGCTAAACTCAAAGGCCGCTTTGTTTCAGCCCCCATCTTAGTTACCCCTGATCCATCACGTCAGTTCGTGGTGGAGGTCGATGCGTCAGAGGTGGGGGTAGGTGCAGTGCTATCCCAGCGCTCTCTCACGGACGACAGGATGCACCCATGCGCGTTTTTGTCTCATCGATTATCCCCTGCCGAACGTAACTATGATATTGGTAATAGAGAGTTGTTGGCAGTCAAGCTGGCATTGGAGGAATGGCGCCACTGGTTAGAAGGGTCGGGGGTACCTTTTGTCGTCTGGACAGACCATAAGAATTTGGAATATATCAGAACTGCTAAAAGATTGAACTCTAGGCAGGCTCGGTGGGCACTTTTTTTCGGACGTTTTGACTTTTCTCTCTCGTACCGCCCGGGTTCCAAAAACATCAAACCCGATTCTTTATCGCGCATTTTTGACCGTTCCGATCGCCCGTCTACTCCCGAGTGCATTTTTCCAGAGACTCTAATTATCTCTACACTCACATGGGAGGTCGAATCGAAGGTCAAGACGGCCTTACAAGGGGTAACGCCTCCGGTCGGGTGCCCACCGAACCGCTTATTTGTGCCAGAGGAATTACGGTCCGACGTTATTCAGTGGGGGCATTGTTCCAATGTAGCTTGTCATCCAGGAGTTAGCCGCACTACATCTTTAGTCAAGCAACGATTTTGGTGGCCACGTATGGCTCGCGACGTTCACAGTTTTGTTTTGGCTTGCTCAGTTTGTGCCACTGGTAAGACTTCCAATCGACCCCCAGATGGGCTCCTTCAACCGCTGCCGGTCCCTTCGAGACCCTGGTCCCACATCGCTCTAGATTTCGTCACCGCCCTCCCACCCTCTCAGGGTAACACGGTAGTTTTAACCGTGGTGGACCGGTTCTCGAAGGCGGCTCACTTTATTCCCTTGCCCAAATTGCCCTCAGCCAAGGAGACAGCGGTAACAGTCGTTAACCACGTCTTTCGGTTACATGGCCTCCCGACGGACGTGGTTTCCGACAGAGGTCCCCAATTTGTGTCCAAATTTTGGCAAGAATTTTGTAGATTACTGGGGGCGACTGTTAGCCTGTGCTCAGGGTTTCATCCCCAGAGCAATGGCCAAACTGAGAGAGCCAACCAGGATTTGGAGAGAACGTTGCGATGTATGGTTTCCAAGAATCCTTCCTCATGGAGCCAACAACTGTCAATGGTGGAGTACGCCCACAATTCATTACCAGTATCATCCACGGGCCTATCTCCGTTTGAGTGTAGCATAGGGTACCAGCCACCAATTTTTTCCAGTCTGGAACCCGAAGTCGCGGTTCCCTCCGCTCACGCCTTTGTCCAGAGGTGTCATCGCACTTGGACTAGAGCCCGAGAGACTCTACTCCAAGTGGGAGCGCGCACCAAGGCCAAAGCCGATCGCCACCGGCGGAGGCCTCCCGTATACGTCGTCGGTTCCAAAGTGTGGCTTTCTACCAAGAACATTCCTCTCCGTTCCGTCTCGAATAAGCTTGCTCCCAAATTCATTGGCCCGTTTTCTGTCACCAAAATCATTAGTCCGGTGGCAGTCCGCCTCAACCTTCCTCCAGTGTACAGGAGAATTCATCCCGTTTTTCATGTGTCCAAAATTAAGCCAGTTTTTCATTCTCGTATTAATCCGCCTGTCCCGGTTCCCCCACCGCCGCGACTCGTAGACGGGGATACCACATATTCGGTTCATCGTATTCTGGACTCTAGGCGGAGGGGACGCGGGTTCCAGTATTTGGTGGACTGGGAAGGTTACGGTCCGGAGGAGAGAAGTTGGGTTCCTGCTAGAGACATTCTGGATCACTCCCTTATTGATGATTACAATCGACAGGTAAGGGAGTCTGGGGACGCCAGGAGGCGTCCCTAGGAGAGGGGTACTGTCACGATTCATGAATTCACTGTTTCCTTCATGTCTCGTGTTATTGTTGTTCTGTGAGTATGAGCACGTGTGAGTGGGCGTTACCGCTCGTTCAGTTGATCAGTGCACCGGCTGATCTCATCATCAGCGCCAGCTGCTGCCAATTCACCTCTCCATAAAAGACTCATCACTATCTCCTTTCTTTGTCAGATCGTTGCTTTGGTTTTGGTGTCTACATTGTTGTTCCTCGTGTCCTGTCTGCAGTCCTGTTTCCAGTCGAGTTCCTGTTCGGTGTCTTCGTGTCCGTGTTCGTCTCGTCTGGATGTTCACCTGCACAGCTTCACGACCTGCACTCTGCACCAGCACGCTGACCATCTTGTCCCTGCGCCACCAGCCCACCCGTGTCTCTGGACTGTTGCATTTATATTAATAAAGAGTTACTTGCATCTTTGCTTCCGCCTTTTCACTGTGACATACAGCACAACTTGATGAAACATTATTGCTGGGGAATAGCAATTATAAACAGTTATTTAAAAGTGCCGAAATTCTAAATGGATTAAACAAATAAACTGTGAAATAGGGAAAATTAGTCTAACTAGGACAGAAAATGTGCTTTGGCAACATTACAATAATCACACGGAGTGTGAAAGCAAAGGCTCAATCAATGCTCAAACCCTTATTAGCATATATATATATTTATTTTAGCTCTCAATAACAAAAATTTGAGATCGAATAGATTAAAAACTAAAAACACAAAAATCTGATGACATTCAGAGCTGTCAAACTTCTAAAATGTGCCTGGAGAGATAAACTGCAACCATCCACAAAGTTGCATCATTAGAGTGGGCGAGTGCATGTAAATCCAGGCGTGTGTTACACACCTAACCCCGATGTTGTGGTGGTATTGTGGTAATGAGGCTCTCCCCTCGGGGTGCGTGTGAGCCCTGCAGTCAGAAGATGGCAAACCCAGCAGGATGGAGAGCTGTGAAGGAGATGCTAATGCATGTGGCATATCCTGCGTCTGTCAGTGTGTGTCTGGTCAGGGAGGATCCCTCGGGTATGTGGGTAGGTGGACGTCAAACATTATGTTGCTAAGAAGATTTTGAAAGCGGTGATCACAGCTTAGATCGGCAAAATAAACTTTGTTTCCGGAGATCTCACTCTGCTCTTCTCTGATACTGATAAAACAACAGTTTCTCTTAGAAAAGTAAATGTCTGTCAGCAGTCTGGGGAACATGGGTAAATCTTTCAGTTCTCCAGTGAACCTGATATTTTGCTGATCTGGGGGGTTCAATTCTAAAGGCTTAAGCAAGAAGGTGATACTCCTTAAACGTTTTTTTTTACGGATTCACTGCTCCTTGGCTTTGCGAGTGATCCAAGTGCAGCATTTATTTAGGACAATCCATAAAGTAGTCAAAATCAGGCAAATGGTCAAATACACACAGCAACCTAAACTAGGCAGAATCCAAGGAAACAGGCAGAGAACACGAAATACCAGAACAGGGAAAAATGACACAGGTGCTCAAAGAATGCAGCGGTAACACCATCAAGACTACACAATGAAAGCAAAGGAGAACACAGCTTACATAGGCAAATACAAACAAGCTTATGAACCACAGGTTGGAGAAATCAAATCCTAACGAGTCGGGGCAGTGGATTATGGGGCATGGAGTTCATGATGAGATACAGGAGACAGAAGGAGTGCCCTGGTGGAGATCATGGACACTCCAGCTGGTGAATGTGACAATTCCAGCCTTTACCAATCTTAGAAAGTTTATTTCATATGTAAGCAAAATTGACATTGTAACTGATTATACCCAAATTAATCAGAATCAAATCGCAATCAAATTGAGCGCTTCTAAATAGAAATAAAATCCAAATCAAATCAAGAAATCTGTAAATATGTATACCCAGCCCCACAGTACAAATAATCACAAATCCTGTTCACACACACAAAATATTAATTTTACTTGCTACCAGTCTTAGAAACAACAGTTGATATAGATATTGCTGAATGCTGAATGATTCCATGAAGTTCATAAAAACAGTTACAGAGGAGTTTATTATCATTAAATCATTTCTCTGAGCATGCTATTGTAAGGAAATTTCAGTAACTGAAACTTTCAGTAACATATCAATTATGAAAACAGTCACATCTGTTTGATAACTCACCTGTGCGAAATCATTAAATAAAAAGTACAATAATCTGGCGATAGAACAGTTGTAATCAGCGGGCCCACACACAATCTGCACCCACAGAAGATTTCCCCACAAAACTGGAACACCCTTAATTCACCAAGTTTAACATCCCCCAACGATTTCATGCTCAATGATTAAATATTTGGGCTGATTTAATTGTGTTTTCAGCTTCCAATACTCTCAGCTCCGATTAACACATTTTCCCATGCTTAAATCCCTTCGGCAGATTTCCCCATAAATCAACGCAGAAAATAATCCCCAGATTCCCTCTGGGCCTCTTAACCATTAAAGCCTATAATAGGACATTTTTATTTGTTAATAAAACTCTGCCATTTATGACATCAGCATCACTCCACTCATATGTTCTTGTGCATCCCCGAGCTCTACATTTTACACCATTAAAAATAATAAAGGATGGATGGATGAATGGGCAGACAAACAAAGGGGCAGACAAACAGACAGACAGACAGATAAATAGATAGATAGATAGATAGATAGATAGATAGATAGATAGATAGATAGATAGATAGATAGATAGATAGATAGATAGATAGATAGATAGATAGATAGTTGTGGTCTCAGAAAGACCCTCTATAAGCACTAGTTTAATGAAGGACATTTTTCTAAAAACACCAAAACAATTCAACACAAAAAAGCACTCTAAAAAAGTTGATAGTTGAAAGATGGATGGTTGGGGTGACAGATGGAGCAGTGAGTGAGAAGCACAAAGCAAAGTCAAAAACAGACTTAAAGAAAGTGGCAGCCAGCGAGATAGAAAAGGGTGACGGTACGTACTACAGTGTATATGTACGAGGAGTAGGAGTAGAGTGACAAGGGAGAAAGACAGATAAAACATTCTAGACCAACCCATTTCAGTAAAATAGGGCCTGACGATCCTCTCCTGATTGATTTGGGGTATAACCTGATCCGTCGTCGCCGGCACTAAACAAATACAGTGGACTAGATCATTAAATCTTCTGTCTGACAGGTGGGCAGACCAGTTGTGAGTACAGCTGCTTAAAAAGCTCCCAGGAGAGTGTGTTGCTCTGAGCCTCTCTTTCTTTATCACTCTTACTCTCCCTCTATTTTTAAGCAGCCAGTAGCTAGTGCAGCATACATAAATCAATGTCTTTTGGTAAACAGAATAGAGTGCAGACGTGAATGTGATGAACTCATTTTGACGGACTCTGTCCTCATGTAAACTGGTGACGAGGTTGACGAGTGTGTGTTAAGCAATGCAAACGCTCCTCCCACCACAAATCAAATTTTCTGAGTGTAATTATATCCCCCTATATTTGTCATAACATTTTGATTAAATTCAATGTCCACTAATTATAGACTGTTATAAAACGTACTCGGTTACTAACGTAACCTCGGTTCTCTCTAGAGAGGGAACGAGTACTGCGTAATATCTTACGCTATGGGGAAACACTCTTTCCTCGAGATATTGAAGCCAAAAATTATCCTTAATTTTTTTAATCATGCAAAACGCTTTTGCAGCAGCAAGCAGACAAGGGCGAAACAGCTCGCGCGCCCATTGGCTGCCTCGCTGGAAAAGCTGCAGCCTATCGAGTGAAGGCACTGCGTGACGTAATGACGAATGAAGACGCTTCGCGCTCATTTCGTCATGTCCCGCCAGTATAGGCGTGGTCTCACCCTATAAATACCCCTCGATAGCTGTATTTCTCTGATTTTGTACACCGAAGCGAACCAGAGCATAGTTCAAGCACGGCAAGATACGCAGTACTCGTTCCCTCTCTAGAGAGAACCGAGGTTACGTTAGTAACCGAGTACGTTCTCTTACGAGAGTATCTCTCGTACTGCGTAATATCTTACGCTATGGGGACCCCATACAAAACGCCGTGCGGACAGGGATCCAACACCAGAGTCCCGGGGCAAAGCCCGGGGCACATCTAGTGCATAATCACCATAACTCACATAGAGTAGAGGAGGAGAGGCTAAAGCATCACTCCTTTATAAAGTCCCGTAGGGACACTGACCCGTAAGGGCAACATAGCCGCATTGGCGGCCAATAAGCCCGAAGTTCAGACCGCCAAAAGCTTAGCTTGTAGGGCGGGCACCTCCAGGTTATAGTACTTGATAAATGTCGACGGCGAGGCCCAGCCCGCAGCCGTACAGATATCCTGCAGGGAGACCCCGCTATACCATGCCCACGACGAGGCCACGCCTCTCGTGGAGTGCGCTTTGACACCCAATGGGCACCGTAGGCCCTTGGAAGTGTAAGCCAGCGCTATGGCATCCACTATCCATCTGGATAGGCTCTGTTTTGAGGCGGCGAGTACCTTAGAACGGCCGCCAAACAAAACGAAAAGCTGCTCGGTCTGCCTGAACCCAGCCGAGCGGGACACATAAGCCCTTAACGCCCTGACAGGGCAAAGGAGACTCGCGTCCCTCTCCTCATCGAGAACCGGAAGGGCTGACAGGGAAATCACCTGGGCCCTAAACGGTGTATTGAGGGATTTCGGCACGTAGCCGTGCCTCGGTTTGAGTACGACCTTTGAGTCGTTAGGCCCAAACTCCAGACATGACGCGCTCACAGAAAGCGCCTGCAAGTCCCCTACACGCTTCACTGAAGCGAGAGCCAATAGAAACACCGTCTTAAGGGACAGGTGCCTCATATCCGACAGCTGGATCGGCTCGAACGGGGCGCCTTTCATGGCCTCCAAGACCGTGGAAAGGTCCCAAGCCGGGACTGAAGGGGGCCTGGGAGGATTTATTCTCCGAGCCCCTCGTAGGAAACGCACGACTAAGTCGTTTTTCCCCAGTGACTGGCCAGACACAGGTTTAGCAAACGTTGCTATGGCCGCCACGTACACTTTGAGCGTGGATGGGGTTCTTCCCTTATCCATCAGCTCCTGAAGGAAGGCAAGCACTTCCTCAACCCCGCAGTCCACGGGTGAAAAGCCACGGGCTCGACACCAAGTAGAGAACACCGACCATTTCGAGGCATAGAGCCGTCTGGTAGACGGAGCTCTAGCCTGTGCGATCGTGTTTAGCACTCCTTCTGGGAGGCTAGCGGGTACCCGTTGATGGCCCATGCGTGCAGGGACCACAGTTCCGGGTGAGGATGCCAAATCGAGCCCTCTGCCTGAGAGAGGAGATCTCTCCTCAACGGTACAGGCCACGGGGCAGTGCTGGTCATCCGCATCAGGACCGGAAACCAAGCCTGGTTCGTCCAGAGCGGAGCCACAAGCAGCACTGGGCATCCATTTTCCCTGATCCGCTCCAACACCTGTGGCAGGAGCGAGACCGGGGGAAAAGCATACAGGGGACCGCTGGGCCAAGTATGGGCCAGCGCGTCCCTGCGCTTTGAGAAGAATACTGGGCAGTGAGCGTTCTCCGCGGGACGCGAACAGGTCCACCTGCGCTCTGCCAAACGTTTCCCACAGGAGCTGGACCGTCTGCGGGTGCAGCGACCATTCTCCTGTCAGGACGTTGTCTCTGGACAGCATGTCTGGACCCGTATTCAGGTGCCCAGGCACGTGCGCCGCTTTCAAAGAAAGGAGGTTGCGCTGGGCCCAGACCAAGAGGGGTTCCGTCAGCCTGCAAAGGCGTGCGGACCTGAGGCCGCCCTGGCGATTTATGTACGCCACCACTGACTTGTTGTCCGATCGGACCAAGACGTGGTGGCCCCTCACCAGGGGACAGAAGCGCCGCAGCGCTTTGTCGACTGCTATCAATTCCAAGCAGTTTATGTGAAGGAGCTTCTCCCGCTCTGACCATAGGCCAGCCAACGGTCTGCCCTCGAGCAGCGCTCCCCACCCCGTGGTGGAGGCGTCCGTCGACACCACTTTCACCCTTGAGGCGGTCCCCAGACTCACACCAGACTGATACCAGCTGGTTACTTTCCAGGGTTCCAGAGCCGAAACGCACCTTTGGTCGACCCTGAGGCGACACCTGCCCGTGGACCATGCCCGGGGCGGGACCCGTGCTTTCAGCCACCACTGCAGCGGGCGCATGCGAAGCAGGCCCAGCTGGAGTGCATGGGATGCTGAGGCCATCAGGCCCAGCAATTTCTGAAACCGTCTGAGCGGGACTATGGAGCCGTGGCGGAAGGATTCCGCGACGCGCTGAATACTTAGTACGCGCTCCGGTGACAGGCGTGCCGTCATGGAAAGCGAGTCTAACACTGTTCCCAGGAAAGAAATTCTCTGGCTGGGACACAGCAGGCTCTTTTCCCAGTTGACCGTCAGGCCCAGTGTCTCGAGATGCTCGAGCATTGTGGCCCTGTGTTCTATGAGCTCTGACCGTGATCGAGCTAGAATCAGCCAATCGTCCAAGTAGTTCATAACTCGCATGCCCTGAAGTCTCAGGGGCGCGAGAGCCGCGTCCATGCACTTCGTAAATGTACGGGGTGCCAAAGACAGGCCGAACGGCAGGACTGTGTATTGATAAGCCTGGCCCTCGAACGCGAATCTCAAGAATCGCCTGTGATGGGACGCTATTTGTATTTGGAAATACGCGTCTTTCAGATCTATCGACATAAACCAGTCCCCTTGGCGCACTTGCGCGAGGATTTTCCTGGTCGTAAGCATCCTGAACTGGCGCTTCACAAGCGCTTTGTTCAGCTGTCTCAGATCTAGAATGGGTCTGAAGCCCCCATCTTTTTTCGGTACCAGAAAATATCTGCTGTATAAGCCCCCTTCGCTCTGAGCCTGAGAAAGGGGCTCTATGGCCCCTTTGCTCAGTAGTTTCGCTATCTCGGCTCGAAGTAGATGAGATACTTCGTTTTTCACCGAAGTCTCGACGGGCGCCGTACAACGGCGTGGACGTCGTGCGAATTGTAGCGAGTAGCCTCTCTTTATAGTGTTCAGCACCCAGTCTGATACCCCGGGTAGCTTCGACCACGCTTCTGCGCGAGTAGCTAGGGGTAGGATGCAGACCGGGCTCTGGCCGTGACCTGGCAACGGCTCGAGAGCCCCGGTACCCTGGGAACACGACGCCGTGTTTACAGCGTTCGAGGCGGGGGGCGCGCTGGGCACAGCGGGCAGTCTGGCCGCGCTCACAATCTCTATGGCGGGACGCATAACGAGAGTGAGCGGGGCGAATCCCGTGGGATTCGGCGTGCTTGCGGGAGGATGTGGGCGCAAACCTACGGGCACATCTACAGCACTGTGCACGCTTTCGGCCGGAGCCGATAGATTGTGTGTTGGTTTCGTTTTTACAGAAACCAAGGGACACGGGGCATGCAGCGTGAGCGGGCATTGTATGGGCGCAATCGCTACATTGTTTGCACAATCGACCTGAGTCAGATTTATGTGTGCTCGCCTCGCACCGTGGCGGGCTGTGTCTGGGTGTGGGAATGGGCACTGGGGCGTGGGCATTCTTACAACACTCATAACACCATCGGCCGTGGCCGGCATACCAGAAAATACACTCTTTATTGGATTTATCTGGGTAGCCATGAAAACGGCTTTTTTGTGCAGGCAAGCGGGCTGAGACACCGGCTGCTTCACTGCTAAATACACTGGCACAGTCACATCGCAAGGAACTGAACGAGCGAATCTTTTCGGTGGGGAGCCGGCCGCAGCGGGCTCCGAACACCGTCGCTTTCTTAGAGTGGCTAGGAAAGCTTCGAGGCCTCGGGCTTGAGCTCAATCTTCGGCCGAGGCCCGCGCTGAGCGGGGCGGCGTCCAGCAGAGCGAGAGCGCGGTCTCTGATCCCGGGCCTGGCGGCGCTGTGTAGCGGCGGCTGCGGGCGATGCAGGCCGAGGCTGCGAGCTGCGAGCAGACGGCTGCTTAGAGCGACCTGCAGCGGAGCTCGAGCGCTTCGGAAGGAAGTGCTTCATGGCCTGCGAAGTCTTCTGCTCCTCCGAGAATCTGTCCGCGAAATCCTTGACGGCAGATCCGAAGAGGCCCGCAGGGGAAATGGGCGCGTCGAGGAATACAGAGCGCTCAGCTTCCGTCATCTCAGACAGCGTCAACCACAGATGTCTCTCAGCAACGGCGAGAGAGGCCATATTCCGCCCCATGGCCTGAGCAGCGGCTTTAGCGGCGCGTAGAGCAAGGTCCGTAGCGCCTCGTAAATCCGCCACGTTGATCGCACCCGGGCCTTCCTCGTCCAGTTTAAGGAGAAGGTCGGCCTGGTAGATCTGCAAGATCGCCATCGTATGCAGCGCTGAGACCGCCTGTCCAGCGGCTGTGTAAGCACGTCCGTGCAGCGATGAAGTCACCCGGCAGGCTTTAGAGGGGAGCGTCGTCTGCGCGCGCCGTCCCGCAGAGGGCGGGCAGAGATGCGACGCGACCGCCGCCTCGACAGGAGGAATGGAGAGATATCCTTTATCTCCCGCGCCGGTGACAGAAGTGAAGGCCGCAGAAGTGGAAGTGCGCAGTCTGGCGGAGAGAACGGGGCGGTCCATGACTTAGCGACTTCGTCGTGGAGCTCAGGGAGGAAGGGGGCGGCCCTAGACTTAGACGGGGCTTCGTCTTTCTTGAGAAAGCGCCCGTCGAGTCTGTTGCGCGGCGGCAAGGCGGGCGCCTCCCACTCGAGGCCGATGCTCTCTACGGCCTGGGTGAGCAGACGCATCAGCTCAGCCTCAATGCCGGGTCTCCTCACAGAGGGTTGGCTAGACACGTCAGCGGGGGGGAGGTCCACAGAGCTCGCCCAATCCTCGCTATCGGAAGCCACAAGAGAGCATACCTCGGCAGGCTCGTCCAGCTCGGGAGCGGAAGCGGCGGCAGACGGCGGGCGCTGTCCGTCCGGGAGCGACTCAGGTGAAGCCGGCGAAGCAGGCGGGCGAACCGGCGAGCTTTGGCGGGCTGGAGAAGGCTCGGGAGCGCGCTGGGCGCGACGCTTCTTACGGCGCGGCACAGACGGCTGGGACGCGGGTTCAGAGAACGACGCCAGGCGAGTCCGCAGAGTCGCCATAGGCAGAAGTTCGCAGTGCGGGCATCCACCATCCGCGAGCGCGATAGCAGCGTGCTCATGACCCAGGCAGGACACACAGATGACGTGACGGTCCTCATCGCTGAGTTGAGAGCGGCACGAGCCACAGAAAGGCATCTTTAAAAAGACGCAGCTCTTTTAGAACATATAATGGGTGTTGCGTCACGTAAGCAAACACACACACACACAGTGACAGAGTAAAGGATATAGTACGCCGGAAAGCGCAGCAGGTACGGCAGTTGAAGGCGGCTGGGCCAGCGACTTCAGAAGATGGCACGTCCCGCTGAGAAGGCTACAAGTCAACGGCGCGGCTTCTCACTCTGGATCCCGCGATGCGTGAGCTTCGCGTGAAGAATGAAAAAATCAGAGAAATACAGCTATCGAGGGGTATTTATAGGGTGAGACCACGCCTATACTGGCGGGACATGACGAAATGAGCGCGAAGCGTCTTCATTCGTCATTACGTCACGCAGTGCCTTCACTCGATAGGCTGCAGCTTTTCCAGCGAGGCAGCCAATGGGCGCGCGAGCTGTTTCGCCCTTGTCTGCTTGCTGCTGCAAAAGCGTTTTGCATGATTAAAAAAATTAAGGATAATTTTTGGCTTCAATATCTCGAGGAAAGAGTGTTTCCCCATAGCGTAAGGTATTACGCAGTACGAGAGATACTCTCGTAAGAGAACCCAATCAAGTGGAAATGAAAAAGTCTGTGCAGGAGTTTCATGAGAGATAAGTCGATGAGAAAAGCATGAATGCATTATAAATGAATGAGTCACATTTTATCCTTTTTATTTAAACTGTACAACTGTTTCAATTGGACACCTTCTTGTGTGTGATTAGTCCTGAGAAATTAATCTTTAATCATCGGGTGGCTACATCCAAAACCAACTGTCATAGTATACGTACATGTTTGAGCAGAAAGAACAGCATATCAACTTGTATCGAATGCAAGGTTAACTCAACGTCACATATTCCCTGAACTCTAGGTTGATTAGCCTAAACCTTGTTTACTTAAAAAAACAACAACAACAACAACAACAACAACAACAACGGTCTGGAGTAAGTTCAGTTACCCCGGAGTATGAAACTAAGAGTTGGTGACCACAATGGGGTTGAGTTAGAAATCGCATAAGTCTCATGAGTCTCTTATTTTGAATAACTGGAAGCCCCTTAAAAAGTATGTTCTATATATGTGTGTAGTTTGAATGTAATCCAGACGTACATGTTGTCATTATGTGACCAACCAGTGTCAGTTACATCGCTTCACCGTCATTGACAAATCCTTTCCCATGACTTCATGGAATATTAAAGTATCTATCGTAATCACACTTCCAAACCTCGTCAAATTATTATTATGTAAACTGTAAAGTAGTTTCATTGAATCATAATTCATGCTGCATACTTCGGTACAGTAGGTGGGGCGTGCACTTGATAGTCATAGTTGTAATCCGCCAAAAAACTAAAAGAAGAAGAACCTCATCGAAAGAAGTAGGTTCTCTTACGAGAGTATCTCTCGTACTGCGTAATATCTTACGCTATGGGGAAACACTCTTTCCTCGAGATATTGAAGCCAAAAATTATCCTTAATTTTTTTAATCATGCAAAACGCTTTTGCAGCAGCAAGCAGACAAGGGCGAAACAGCTCGCGCGCCCATTGGCTGCCTCGCTGGAAAAGCTGCAGCCTATCGAGTGAAGGCACTGCGTGACGTAATGACGAATGAAGACGCTTCGCGCTCATTTCGTCATGTCCCGCCAGTATAGGCGTGGTCTCACCCTATAAATACCCCTCGATAGCTGTATTTCTCTGATTTTTTCATTCTTCACGCGAAGCTCACGCATCGCGGGATCCAGAGTGAGAAGCCGCGCCGTTGACTTGTAGCCTTCTCAGCGGGACGTGCCATCTTCTGAAGTCGCTGGCCCAGCCGCCTTCAACTGCCGTACCTGCTGCGCTTTCCGGCGTACTATATCCTTTACTCTGTCACTGTGTGTGTGTGTGTTTGCTTACGTGACGCAACACCCATTATATGTTCTAAAAGAGCTGCGTCTTTTTAAAGATGCCTTTCTGTGGCTCGTGCCGCTCTCAACTCAGCGATGAGGACCGTCACGTCATCTGTGTGTCCTGCCTGGGTCATGAGCACGCTGCTATCGCGCTCGCGGATGGTGGATGCCCGCACTGCGAACTTCTGCCTATGGCGACTCTGCGGACTCGCCTGGCGTCGTTCTCTGAACCCGCGTCCCAGCCGTCTGTGCCGCGCCGTAAGAAGCGTCGCGCCCAGCGCGCTCCCGAGCCTTCTCCAGCCCGCCAAAGCTCGCCGGTTCGCCCGCCTGCTTCGCCGGCTTCACCTGAGTCGCTCCCGGACGGACAGCGCCCGCCGTCTGCCGCCGCTTCCGCTCCCGAGCTGGACGAGCCTGCCGAGGTATGCTCTCTTGTGGCTTCCGATAGCGAGGATTGGGCGAGCTCTGTGGACCTCCCCCCCGCTGACGTGTCTAGCCAACCCTCTGTGAGGAGACCCGGCATTGAGGCTGAGCTGATGCGTCTGCTCACCCAGGCCGTAGAGAGCATCGGCCTCGAGTGGGAGGCGCCCGCCTTGCCGCCGCGCAACAGACTCGACGGGCGCTTTCTCAAGAAAGACGAAGCCCCGTCTAAGTCTAGGGCCGCCCCCTTCCTCCCTGAGCTCCACGACGAAGTCGCTAAGTCATGGACCGCCCCGTTCTCCGCCAGACTGCGCACTTCCACTTCTGCGGCCTTCACTTCTGTCACCGGCGCGGGAGATAAAGGATATCTCTCCATTCCTCCTGTCGAGGCGGCGGTCGCGTCGCATCTCTGCCCGCCCTCTGCGGGACGGCGCGCGCAGACGACGCTCCCCTCTAAAGCCTGCCGGGTGACTTCATCGCTGCACGGACGTGCTTACACAGCCGCTGGACAGGCGGTCTCAGCGCTGCATACGATGGCGATCTTGCAGATCTACCAGGCCGACCTTCTCCTTAAACTGGACGAGGAAGGCCCGGGTGCGATCAACGTGGCGGATTTACGAGGCGCTACGGACCTTGCTCTACGCGCCGCTAAAGCCGCTGCTCAGGCCATGGGGCGGAATATGGCCTCTCTCGCCGTTGCTGAGAGACATCTGTGGTTGACGCTGTCTGAGATGACGGAAGCTGAGCGCTCTGTATTCCTCGACGCGCCCATTTCCCCTGCGGGCCTCTTCGGATCTGCCGTCAAGGATTTCGCGGACAGATTCTCGGAGGAGCAGAAGACTTCGCAGGCCATGAAGCACTTCCTTCCGAAGCGCTCGAGCTCCGCTGCAGGTCGCTCTAAGCAGCCGTCTGCTCGCAGCTCGCAGCCTCGGCCTGCATCGCCCGCAGCCGCCGCTACACAGCGCCGCCAGGCCCGGGATCAGAGACCGCGCTCTCGCTCTGCTGGACGCCGCCCCGCTCAGCGCGGGCCTCGGCCGAAGATTGAGCTCAAGCCCGAGGCCTCGAAGCTTTCCTAGCCACTCTAAGAAAGCGACGGTGTTCGGAGCCCGCTGCGGCCGGCTCCCCACCGAAAAGATTCGCTCGTTCAGTTCCTTGCGATGTGACTGTGCCAGTGTATTTAGCAGTGAAGCAGCCGGTGTCTCAGCCCGCTTGCCTGCACAAAAAAGCCGTTTTCATGGCTACCCAGATAAATCCAATAAAGAGTGTATTTTCTGGTATGCCGGCCACGGCCGATGGTGTTATGAGTGTTGTAAGAATGCCCACGCCCCAGTGCCCATTCCCACACCCAGACACAGCCCGCCACGGTGCGAGGCGAGCACACATAAATCTGACTCAGGTCGATTGTGCAAACAATGTAGCGATTGCGCCCATACAATGCCCGCTCACGCTGCATGCCCCGTGTCCCTTGGTTTCTGTAAAAACGAAACCAACACACAATCTATCGGCTCCGGCCGAAAGCGTGCACAGTGCTGTAGATGTGCCCGTAGGTTTGCGCCCACATCCTCCCGCAAGCACGCCGAATCCCACGGGATTCGCCCCGCTCACTCTCGTTATGCGTCCCGCCATAGAGATTGTGAGCGCGGCCAGACTGCCCGCTGTGCCCAGCGCGCCCCCCGCCTCGAACGCTGTAAACACGGCGTCGTGTTCCCAGGGTACCGGGGCTCTCGAGCCGTTGCCAGGTCACGGCCAGAGCCCGGTCTGCATCCTACCCCTAGCTACTCGCGCAGAAGCGTGGTCGAAGCTACCCGGGGTATCAGACTGGGTGCTGAACACTATAAAGAGAGGCTACTCGCTACAATTCGCACGACGTCCACGCCGTTGTACGGCGCCCGTCGAGACTTCGGTGAAAAACGAAGTATCTCATCTACTTCGAGCCGAGATAGCGAAACTACTGAGCAAAGGGGCCATAGAGCCCCTTTCTCAGGCTCAGAGCGAAGGGGGCTTATACAGCAGATATTTTCTGGTACCGAAAAAAGATGGGGGCTTCAGACCCATTCTAGATCTGAGACAGCTGAACAAAGCGCTTGTGAAGCGCCAGTTCAGGATGCTTACGACCAGGAAAATCCTCGCGCAAGTGCGCCAAGGGGACTGGTTTATGTCGATAGATCTGAAAGACGCGTATTTCCAAATACAAATAGCGTCCCATCACAGGCGATTCTTGAGATTCGCGTTCGAGGGCCAGGCTTATCAATACACAGTCCTGCCGTTCGGCCTGTCTTTGGCACCCCGTACATTTACGAAGTGCATGGACGCGGCTCTCGCGCCCCTGAGACTTCAGGGCATGCGAGTTATGAACTACTTGGACGATTGGCTGATTCTAGCTCGATCACGGTCAGAGCTCATAGAACACAGGGCCACAATGCTCGAGCATCTCGAGACACTGGGCCTGACGGTCAACTGGGAAAAGAGCCTGCTGTGTCCCAGCCAGAGAATTTCTTTCCTGGGAACAGTGTTAGACTCGCTTTCCATGACGGCACGCCTGTCACCGGAGCGCGTACTAAGTATTCAGCGCGTCGCGGAATCCTTCCGCCACGGCTCCATAGTCCCGCTCAGACGGTTTCAGAAATTGCTGGGCCTGATGGCCTCAGCATCCCATGCACTCCAGCTGGGCCTGCTTCGCATGCGCCCGCTGCAGTGGTGGCTGAAAGCACGGGTCCCGCCCCGGGCATGGTCCACGGGCAGGTGTCGCCTCAGGGTCGACCAAAGGTGCGTTTCGGCTCTGGAACCCTGGAAAGTAACCAGCTGGTATCAGTCTGGTGTGAGTCTGGGGACCGCCTCAAGGGTGAAAGTGGTGTCGACGGACGCCTCCACCACGGGGTGGGGAGCGCTGCTCGAGGGCAGACCGTTGGCTGGCCTATGGTCAGAGCGGGAGAAGCTCCTTCACATAAACTGCTTGGAATTGATAGCAGTCGACAAAGCGCTGCGGCGCTTCTGTCCCCTGGTGAGGGGCCACCACGTCTTGGTCCGATCGGACAACAAGTCAGTGGTGGCGTACATAAATCGCCAGGGCGGCCTCAGGTCCGCACGCCTTTGCAGGCTGACGGAATCCCTCTTGGTCTGGGCCCAGCGCAACCTCCTTTCTTTGAAAGCGGCGCACGTGCCTGGGCACCTGAATACGGGTCCAGACATGCTGTCCAGAGACAACGTCCTGACAGGAGAATGGTCGCTGCACCCGCAGACGGTCCAGCTCCTGTGGGAAACGTTTGGCAGAGCGCAGGTGGACCTGTTCGCGTCCCGCGAGAACGCTCACTGCCCAGTATTCTTCTCAAAGCGCAGGGACGCGCTGGCCCATACTTGGCCCAGCGGTCCCCTGTATGCTTTTCCCCCGGTCTCGCTCCTGCCACAGGTGTTGGAGCGGATCAGGGAAAATGGATGCCCAGTGCTGCTTGTGGCTCCGCTCTGGACGAACCAGGCTTGATTTCCGGTCCTGATGCGGATGACCAGCACTGCCCCGTGGCCTGTACCGTTGAGGAGAGATCTCCTCTCTCAGGCAGAGGGCTCGATTTGGCATCCTCACCCGGAACTGTGGTCCCTGCACGCATGGGCCATCAACGGGTACCCGCTAGCCTCCCAGAAGGAGTGCTAAACACGATCGCACAGGCTAGAGCTCCGTCTACCAGACGGCTCTATGCCTCGAAATGGTCGGTGTTCTCTACTTGGTGTCGAGCCCGTGGCTTTTCACCCGTGGACTGCGGGGTTGAGGAAGTGCTTGCCTTCCTTCAGGAGCTGATGGATAAGGGAAGAACCCCATCCACGCTCAAAGTGTACGTGGCGGCCATAGCAACGTTTGCTAAACCTGTGTCTGGCCAGTCACTGGGGAAAAACGACTTAGTCGTGCGTTTCCTACGAGGGGCTCGGAGAATAAATCCTCCCAGGCCCCCTTCAGTCCCGGCTTGGGACCTTTCCACGGTCTTGGAGGCCATGAAAGGCGCCCCGTTCGAGCCGATCCAGCTGTCGGATATGAGGCACCTGTCCCTTAAGACGGTGTTTCTATTGGCTCTCGCTTCAGTGAAGCGTGTAGGGGACTTGCAGGCGCTTTCTGTGAGCGCGTCATGTCTGGAGTTTGGGCCTAACGACTCAAAGGTCGTACTCAAACCGAGGCACGGCTACGTGCCGAAATCCCTCAATACACCGTTTAGGGCCCAGGTGATTTCCCTGTCAGCCCTTCCGGTTCTCGATGAGGAGAGGGACGCGAGTCTCCTTTGCCCTGTCAGGGCGTTAAGGGCTTATGTGTCCCGCTCGGCTGGGTTCAGGCAGACCGAGCAGCTTTTCGTTTTGTTTGGCGGCCGTTCTAAGGTACTCGCCGCCTCAAAACAGAGCCTATCCAGATGGATAGTGGATGCCATAGCGCTGGCTTACACTTCCAAGGGCCTACGGTGCCCATTGGGTGTCAAAGCGCACTCCACGAGAGGCGTGGCCTCGTCGTGGGCATGGTATAGCGGGGTCTCCCTGCAGGATATCTGTACGGCTGCGGGCTGGGCCTCGCCGTCGACATTTATCAAGTACTATAACCTGGAGGTGCCCGCCCTACAAGCTAAGCTTTTGGCGGTCTGAACTTCGGGCTTATTGGCCGCCAATGCGGCTATGTTGCCCTTACGGGTCAGTGTCCCTACGGGACTTTATAAAGGAGTGATGCTTTAGCCTCTCCTCCTCTACTCTATGTGAGTTATGGTGATTATGCACTAGATGTGCCCCGGGCTTTGCCCCGGGACTCTGGTGTTGGATCCCTGTCCGCACGGCGTTTTGTATGGGGTCCCCATAGCGTAAGATATTACGCAGTACGAGAGATACTCTCGTAAGAGAACGTACTCGGTTACTAACGTAACCTCGTTTCTCTCTAGAGAGGGAACGAGTACTGCGTATCTTGCCGTGCTTGAACTATGCTCTGGTTCGCTTCGGTGTACAAAATCAGAGAAATACAGCTATCGAGGGGTATTTATAGGGTGAGACCACGCCTATACTGGCGGGACATGACGAAATGAGCGCGAAGCGTCTTCATTCGTCATTACGTCACGCAGTGCCTTCACTCGATAGGCTGCAGCTTTTCCAGCGAGGCAGCCAATGGGCGCGCGAGCTGTTTCGCCCTTGTCTGCTTGCTGCTGCAAAAGCGTTTTGCATGATTAAAAAAATTAAGGATAATTTTTGGCTTCAATATCTCGAGGAAAGAGTGTTTCCCCATAGCGTAAGATATTACGCAGTACTCGTTCCCTCTCTAGAGAGAACCGAGGTTACGTTAGTAACCGAGTACGTTATCCAGGTACTTTTAGTACTGTGTATTCAGACATACAACTTGTCACATACTGTTTTATTAGTGGTATTCAAAAGGCGGACCACTGTCCGGTTCCGGACCCCGGCTTGGTTCCATCCAGAACTATTAGAGATAGGCTATTATAATTAATTTGCCACACAATAATTTCATAGTGCATAACCAACGTGCAGTGAGCATAAAAGATAACATAGAAGCACTCCTCATTGAAAATTGTCTAAAAACATTTAGGTCGATTACAATGAATAGGCCTATAATTAAAATTATTATTAGTCTAGACTAATATTTCCGAACAGTCTGCAATAATTTGTCAAAACAGCTTTATTTCAAAAACAGTTTGTTTAACATGGACAATGTTTAACAAATAAAAGAGGCACAGTACATCGCAGGTGAAGACGTGGGTAATTTATGTTTATCCATTTTGCAACACGAACTGGAGTTAAGCAACCGTAATTTGTGGCTAGTTTGATAGCTACAGAAATTAAGATCTCCCTCATTTCATTTTCTTTCTTGCTGCAGATGAAATGGTTAAATTTCTGGTTTCGTGCAGGCGCAGTGAGGAAAAATCACTGAGTTTAGGGCAATCGATTTGTAGCTCTGCTTCTACTGTGCTATATAGTTAGCCTGGTTCTACCAGGCTCTCGTACATTTCATTTGTACAGAGAGTCTGGCATCACTCCATTGACAAGCTTTAACTTCCTTATAGGCGGGAACTTTATTGAAATCTAAAACTATTGGATCTGCCCAGAGTCACTCTATCTGCCATAACCAATCGCTAACGTTTGGTCGTGACATATGTCTTTTCCTGAACCCCGTGGGAGGATGGCCATAAACACAAAACTAAGCAAAGATTGTTCTTACTCCGGCTTTAACTTCTTGATATTCGGCAGCGTTGCCACAACGGACCGAATGACTTCGCTTGCATCTTTCTCCGCTGCCATTACTGAGCTACAACTCAAAATAACGCACGAGTCGACATCAACGTCATCGTTCTCAACCACTCCCTCTATTCACTGATTGGTCCTACAAAAAATTGATTTCTGGAAACCGAAGTCTACAGCACAATCCCAGACGTAGTACTGAAGGAAAATGAAATTGAGCGGAAGTGCGTAGGAGGGCGGAGCCAGGCTACTATATAGTCACGAGGAGCGACCAAAATTTCTGACATGCCAAAAATTCATCCAACCATCCGATTGCCTGTCGGGAGAGGTTAATCGCATCTCATTTCCCCCTGTTCACTGCACGACAAACGACGCACGACAAAGCTGAAAATCGTCCCGACCCAAAAAAGAGTCGCACGAGTCAGAATTCGGCTCAAAATCGGACGAAAATCGCACAGTGTATGCCCACCTTTATACGTTTGTCACAATTATGTTCTGTCTAGTCTGCACCTGTTCTCTTTAGGTCCTGATTAGTTTACCTTTCTACACCTGTGTCTAGTTAGTTTCCGCATTTCCTCCTGTGTATTTATACTCCCTGTTCTGTTCAGTCCCTTTTCGGTTCTCGTTTATGTTGAACGTGGTTGTATCTGTCCTGCCTGAGTTAGTTTCAAAGACTGTTGTTACCCTCATCTTCGTCTTGTGCCTTCAACGACCACAACATCGTTATAACGTTTTGTTTTTTCCCTATACATTTAGCATTATTTATCAGCATATTAAGAGCATTTCATAATAACCAATGTCCTAATTTGGTAAATTATTTAGAGGTGGCAAGGGAAGACTTTGAAAGTTAACTTTTTGTCCTCATGAGAATTTTGATAATTAGATTATGTACGTTGCTTGATGCTTGCTTATTGCTTTGTGCAAAATATTAAAATGGTCCATGTTTTTTATAAGAGGTAGGCTAAATTCTGCACCCCCAGTATGTTTTCTCAGTCCCAAGGCCATCTTTTTTTCCACTTTTTTGTGGAAAAGATTACCACTATTAGAGCTAGCATTTCACCTCCAGCCTTTGATCCTTCCATTTTCATTGCAACATGACATCATGACTTTTGCGTAAACATCTATACGCATTTTGAGCTATCCGTGTGTATGCGTGTATGTCTACGCCGTTAAATATCCGAGTGATTCCGCGTGTATGTACACGCCGTTAAATGTCCGAGCGAAACGAAGAAAAACCCAGATCTACATCTGGCGAGCGATATTTTTTGTCCTAGGATGGTAGGGGAACACTTATTAATGGTATTAACCCCAGTGACGGGTAGGTTTAGGGACGGGGTTGGGGTAGGTCATATATTTATATGTACAGTAATGTAACGTTAAGTCAACGGCGTTCATAAACACGCTGAAAAGCGATTATGCGTGTTGATAGCACGCCAAAAATGGAAATACGAATTGGCGTGTTATACATACGCTATTTCATGAGATCAGTCTCTTCATAGAGTGTGCTGCAGTCTTTGCTCAGTTTGAGCCTGTTTCCATCATGGCCCTTAATGATATTGTAACACATTTAAAACAGTCAATCTGTTCCACTGATATTATACCACCACGTATTTTTAAAGAGGTATGGAACACTATTGGACAAATATTCAAGCAATCATAAACAGTAGTCTTACTTCTGGTTAAGTGCCACTTTGTTTTGAAAGAGGCTGTGGTGCAGCCCCTTATTAAAAAACAAAATCTGGACACTTTAGTTCTCTCAAATTATCGTCCAATTTCTAAACTTCCTTTTGTGTCCAAGATTTTAGAGAAGGCAGTTCTAGTGCAGTTACAAGCCTATTTAGATCTGCATGGTTTTCTTGGGGTGTTCCAGTCTGGTTTTAAAGCTTTTCATAGCACAGAGACTGCACTTATAAAAGTTTTTAACGATCTTTTGATTTCAACAGATTCTGTTGATTCTGCAAGTCTGATGCTCTTAGATCTTACAGCAGCATTTGATACGGTTGACCACAGTGTTCTTATCTCGCGTTTCGAGCACAGCGTAGGGATTAAAGGCACTGCATTAAAATGGTTTAGATCGTATCTCTCAGAGAGAGTGTTTAAAATTGAGTATGGGAGCTCTACTTCACCAGTTGCACCAGTGACATGCGGAGTACCGCAGGGCTCTATTTTGGGACCGATTCTCTTCTCCCTTTACTTGCTTCCTTTAGGATCTATCTTAAAGAAGCATAATATTAGTTTCCATCTGTACACAGATGATTTACACATCTACCTGCCTATAAAGAGTAAGGGTGAGGACAACAAAAAGGCTGTTAGATTGCTTTTATGACATTAAAGCATGGATGGCTCTACGTCAAGTATGGTAACGAACCTTGGTGTAAAGATGGATAGTGATCTTAACCTAGAAAAACAGATAAACTCTGTTGTAAAAGCTAGTTTTTTTCAACTTAGGCTACTCACCAAATTGAAGCCATTTTTATCTTTCAAAGATCTGGAGAGGGTTATACATGCTTTTATCACCACCCACCTGGATTATTGTAATGCGTTATATATAGGAGTTAACCAGGCCTCTCTCTCTAGATTGCAAATAGTTCAGAATGCTGCCGCTCGACTCCTTACAGGAACCCGTAAACGGGAGCACATTATGCCTGTTCTTGCCTCTCTTCATTGGTTACCAGTTTGTTTTAGAATACAGTTTAAGATTTTATTGTTTGTTTTTAAATCTCTTCATGGGCAAGCTCCAGCTTACATAGATGACCTATGATGCATGCTCCTCTGAGGTCATTAAGGTCTGCTGACCAACTACTCTTATCTGTTCCTAGAACAAGACTTAAAAATAGGGGAGATCGAGCATTTTCAGTCGTGGCCCCTAGGCTGTGGAATGATTTGCCTATGTGTGTCAGGGTAGCTCCCAGCTTTGACACTTTTAAATCACGACTTAAAACTCACTTTTATTCATTGGCTTTTAAACCAGCCTGAGAGTTAATTTTCTGCTTTTTGTTTTGTTTTGTCTTGTCACTTGTTTAACTGTGTCTTGTGCTCTTGTCATGTGTTTATAATTTGTCTGAAATTATGTCAGTGTTCAGCACTTTGGCGAACCTCGGTTGTTTTAAATGTGCTTTACAAATAAAATTGTATTGTATTGTATTGTATTGTATTGTATCTATGTGCCATACCCATAGGTGTTAAAAAAAAGAAGCAAAAATGAATATCCAGTTGGGAGAAATATTTAATTCTAAGGAGAAGCACACCATCTGGATTATAATTCTTAATTCCACCATAATTAATTTTTTTTAAAATGCCGATTTACATTCTTAGTGCATATGGCCACCTACGGGGCAGTTGTGCAAACATTTTTTAATCTTTTCTTTTAATCTTTTATCTTTAATCAGTTTTTTATTACGGTGAACAAGGATTAAATTGTTTGTTTGATGAATGATTTCACTAAAATAAAACCGTGTTCGCAAAGATAATATGGCAGTAAAAGTTTGTTTAGCTTTTGCTTCCACATTTCTTGTAAGGTAAGATGCATCACATATGCATTTTTATAGAAAAATATTATATAGAAAACGTCCTGTTGCCAAAAAAAAGAAGATCTACAATGTTTAAAATGAGAAAACATGCTGAATACCTCTGAACTAAACTGCTCCGAAATCATGTTTAGAGAATAAGTTGCTATGGTTACTTATACATACCCTGAAAGTTACCTCAGGTTATCCGCTTACTCTGAGTAAATTTACCCAGAACACAGCAAATCACCTGATTTCTGGATTAGGTTTGAAGAAGCCCGTCCCCTAACATACCCATTCCTGAAGGACCCTATCCACATTAGAACTGCTGCAACATTCGCCCAACCCCAACAAAAACAAACACTGCTCTAAATAGTACAAGACAGAATTTGACAGTGCAGCACATTTTCAAAATTGCCTCATAATTTTTTCTTTCAGGACTGCAGAGTAGCATTTCAGCAGCGGATATAATAAAGACATGTGACAACAGTGAATTTTCTGACAACCTGAGGGCTGTCTGTTCTGTCTGAAATGAAACAGGAGATAAGGAAAGACTGGGAGAGAGATGGCTAGAGCAGGGGTGTCCAATCCTGCTCCTGAGGGAGGACGTTTGTCCTGCAGAGTTCAGCTTCAACCTTCCTCAACAAACTTGCATGGAAGTTTACAGTATTCCTGAAGACTTTGATTAGTTGGTTTCACTGCTATTTTTGTGTCAATGAGATATCATTATAGATTTTAATAATAGTTTAAAGATTTTATATTTTACATGTTTGATTTTTGTGATTTTGTTATTTTTATTAGTAACACTTTACAATAAGGTCCATTTGTTAACATTAGTGAATGCATTAACTAACATTAACAAACAATTAACTATTTGTTACAATTTTTATTTTTCATTTAGTTTAAAATACAACAGTTCATTGTTAGTTCATATTAGCTCAGGTTCATTAAATAATATTAAAATATACAACTTTTGATTTTAATAATGCATTAGTAAATGTCGAAATTACGTATGACCGCGTATGAATACCACGAATGTTATTTCTCGCGCCATTTATACGCCAAAATCAGTTTTTGCCTGTATATGATACGCAATTTTCGCGTCCATATGATAGGCACTTTATGGCGTGTAATACGCACGCACCCCCATCCCCCCCTCCCCCTAATCCTACCCAAGGGATTTTCAGTGCGTAGCATATGCACGCAAAAACCATTTTGGCGTATAAATGCCACGAGAAATAACATTCGTGGTATTCATACGCACTTTCATAAGACTGCGTTGGGGTGAAAGGCACTTCTGCCATAGCCTGACGGGGTCTGTATCGCTTTTACTGGCACTATGTAACTTCGGGTTTCGGGTAGGAACCCGTGCACAAAAAAGAACTACAAATTCGACTGCTTTACGTCAAGCGCTACAATAGTCATTATTTCGTTTTTCTTCGTTTCTGATGTCGCAATACATCATCCTTTCATGAAATCATGTAACATACTCTACCTTGTCTGTGGACATCGTTCATTCTAAAGCCGGCGCTGGATAAACAGCGAGCGTGCGTGCGACGGTAGGCTGAATTATTTACGACAGCGGCAATGGACAATTTTGTTTCCAACCAGTAGAGCGACCGAAGAGGAAAAGTTACTTGGTGTTACTTTAACCTTGTTCAGGTGTGTTCAATTAGGAAAGGAGCTAAACTCTGCAGGATAGTTCCCTTCCAGTAGCGGGACTGGACACCGCTAGTTGATACCTTCTGGTCCTTGAAGTTCATTACAGAATAACTTTAGCTTTTACAACATATGGCCACTTAACCAATTTTCCAAAAAGACTTTAACTTCATTGCTGATGTCATTTGAAGGCTCCTAATTAACAGGGACTGCACTGTAAATAGGAGACTAATAAAGTTGCAAGTCGTCAGGCTCAGCATCAAAACAAATAATACAAAAGGTGATACTTATATACAGCTCATCATTTACTCACCCTCTCATGTCATGCCGAACCTATGGAATTAAATCAAAAGAACTCATCAGCAAAATTTCATTCTTGAAACCTCACTTGAGGTCAACACTTTTCGGTGATGGCAACGTGACCTGCAGCAGATTTGAACTTGGTTTCTCTCTCTCTTTGTCTCTCGTTCTGTCTACCCAGCCTGTCTTTGTGCGAATCGACAGTTTTGTCTCGAAGGATGGAGAAAACGAGCGTGGCAAATCCGCTGGGTTTTTCTCCCTATGTTTCCCCAGCATGCTCCTTTTCACCCGCAGTGTGAGTTTACAGAAAGAGACAGGCCGTGTCCGAGCAAATGAGGCTGTTCTTTGGGAAGGCGGTCGGCCCCCTACCGGGTGACATTTTGGATGGGTTAGTCAACGGCTGAGTGGAACGACAGAAGCTGGGAGGGTTACTCTATGTGCTCTATGCACTGTGAATACGCAACTGTCACATCTTCATTCAAACTTATATAACAATATGACACTTTCTGGGGGACGGAGAGACAAAGCCTGTAGGTGTACTTACTGTAGGTAACATTCAGACTGTCAGTATCCACCCTACACTCTTAAAAATAAAGTTTCCAAAAAGGGGCAGCAATATCATAGAACCCTTTAAAGAACAGTTATTAAAAGAACCATTTTTTTTTCTTAGTTTGAAGAATATTTAAAAAATCTAAAGAACCTTTTTCTACTATAAAAGAACGTTTTGAAAGGTTCCGTCAATGTTAAAGGTTCTTCATTGAACCATAGACGCCAATAAAGTCGCCATAGGAAGTTATGATAGCCTTTTCTTCCTTGTTGTGACATATATCCAAGTGAAACGACTTCTCGAACAAGTAAAAATGTAGGGCGGGACTTGATTTTGTCCATCAGGAATTGATTGGATCTTTGTGGTTTGTAATTGCTGTAATCTCATGTGAGTGACAGGCTGTTCCACCCTCGTACCAGTAAAAAGGTTAATAGAAAAGAGAATAGATGTCGCTGTAAGGGTTTTTCTGATAAAAGATTACGATGGCACATGAAAAAAAAAAACACTGTGCAGGGATATAATAAATACTGCAACATTCCATATAGAAAAATGTCACCATTTCATGGTGATTTTAAGAGCATGTTGTAATGAAAGCCTGAAAGGTGGTTTGTGATGTTATTGATCGTAAATGTACGTGAATCATTATCCAATTGATTGCTTGTGATGCATGCAATTAAAAAGAGCTTTTAGCTTAATCGAAGAGCCAGTTATGTGTAATATGTCATGTGGCATTTTTATCACCCCCTTTGAGATTTATCAGAGTGGAGGGTGAATATATTTGACACCTGTCCCCCTAGGACTCCACCCCATCGAGCGGTCAGAGTCGCATCTCGAATAAACACACAGGGTGCTAATTGTCTAAAATACTCTGAGCTTATCAGCATTCGGTCTCTGCGCCTGTGGTTCAATACCATTGGTGTGGAGCTACAATCACTCTTATACAGTGGAGACGACACTGTAGTTATCTGATCTCATGCTACGATTGGCCTATAATTGCCTTGCATTAAATGACATCTAAATAAATTGAAGGCAGCAGATAAGGAAGAATGCCTTTGATCAAATTCAATGATTTTATCATCTTCAGGACACCATTATGCAAATGATTTTGTGTGAGGTGCAATGCACGCTCTCTAAGCACCTACATGAATCATATGAACTGTTATATACTGTTGGCAATGACGTTACTAATGGTCTACTCTATTTTTAGACCTACTGTAAATAACCCTCAATAACTTGAATGGTGGTAGAAAGTTAAATGTCATGTAGAGGTGACTCCAAAACTGCAAATCTTGAGCACTTAAGCACTTAACCCTGGGTTGCTGAAAAGGGACTATTGGCACAATTGGATCCCCTGGGCCAGTTCCGTAAACATAGCCGCCAGGTTAAGACCATGTCTTAAGAACTAGTCTGACAAACTTGCAATTAGTTACGGCTAATCAGTCTTTTCATGTAACTGATTTAAAATAGCTATGAATAGTCTTGAAGAAGAAAAAAACGTACTCGGTTACTAACGTAACCTCGGTTCTCTCTAGAGAGGGAACGAGTACTGCGTAATATCTTACGCTATGGGGAAACACTCTTTCCTCGAGATATTGAAGCCAAAAATTATCCTTAATTTTTTTAATCATGCAAAACGCTTTTGCAGCAGCAAGCAGACAAGGGCGAAACAGCTCGCGCGCCCATTGGCTGCCTCGCTGGAAAAGCTGCAGCCTATCGAGTGAAGGCAC
Source organism: Chrosomus eos (assembly GCA_036326025.1). Classification (NCBI taxonomy): domain Eukaryota; kingdom Metazoa; phylum Chordata; class Actinopteri; order Cypriniformes; family Leuciscidae; genus Chrosomus; species Chrosomus eos. The sequence goes on from CM070840.1 coordinate 12,005,101, forward strand.
TGCGTGACGTAATGACGAATGAAGACGCTTCGCGCTCATTTCGTCATGTCCCGCCAGTATAGGCGTGGTCTCACCCTATAAATACCCCTCGATAGCTGTATTTCTCTGATTTTGTACACCGAAGCGAACCAGAGCATAGTTCAAGCACGGCAAGATACGCAGTACTCGTTCCCTCTCTAGAGAGAACCGAGGTTACGTTAGTAACCGAGTACGTTCTCTTACGAGAGTATCTCTCGTACTGCGTAATATCTTACGCTATGGGGACCCCATACAAAACGCCGTGCGGACAGGGATCCAACACCAGAGTCCCGGGGCAAAGCCCGGGGCACATCTAGTGCATAATCACCATAACTCACATAGAGTAGAGGAGGAGAGGCTAAAGCATCACTCCTTTATAAAGTCCCGTAGGGACACTGACCCGTAAGGGCAACATAGCCGCATTGGCGGCCAATAAGCCCGAAGTTCAGACCGCCAAAAGCTTAGCTTGTAGGGCGGGCACCTCCAGGTTATAGTACTTGATAAATGTCGACGGCGAGGCCCAGCCCGCAGCCGTACAGATATCCTGCAGGGAGACCCCGCTATACCATGCCCACGACGAGGCCACGCCTCTCGTGGAGTGCGCTTTGACACCCAATGGGCACCGTAGGCCCTTGGAAGTGTAAGCCAGCGCTATGGCATCCACTATCCATCTGGATAGGCTCTGTTTTGAGGCGGCGAGTCCCTTAGAACGGCCGCCAAACAAAACGAAAAGCTGCTCGGTCTGCCTGAACCCAGCCGAGCGGGACACATAAGCCCTTAACGCCCTGACAGGGCAAAGGAGACTCGCGTCCCTCTCCTCATCGAGAACCGGAAGGGCTGACAGGGAAATCACCTGGGCCCTAAACGGTGTATTGAGGGATTTCGGCACGTAGCCGTGCCTCGGTTTGAGTACGACCTTTGAGTCGTTAGGCCCAAACTCCAGACATGACGCGCTTACAGAAAGCGCCTGCAAGTCCCCTACACGCTTCACTGAAGCGAGAGCCAATAGAAACACCGTCTTAAGGGACAGGTGCCTCATATCCGACAGCTGGATCGGCTCGAACGGGGCGCCTTTCATGGCCTCCAAGACCGTGGAAAGGTCCCAAGCCGGGACTGAAGGGGGCCTGGGAGGATTTATTCTCCGAGCCCCTCGTAGGAAACGCACGACTAAGTCGTTTTTCCCCAGTGACTGGCCAGACACAGGTTTAGCAAACGTTGCTATGGCCGCCACGTACACTTTGAGCGTGGATGGGGTTCTTCCCTTATCCATCAGCTCCTGAAGGAAGGCAAGCACTTCCTCAACCCCGCAGTCCACGGGTGAAAAGCCACGGGCTCGACACCAAGTAGAGAACACCGACCATTTCGAGGCATAGAGCCGTCTGGTAGACGGAGCTCTAGCCTGTGCGATCGTGTTTAGCACTCCTTCTGGGAGGCTAGCGGGTACCCGTTGATGGCCCATGCGTGCAGGGACCACAGTTCCGGGTGAGGATGCCAAATCGAGCCCTCTGCCTGAGAGAGGAGATCTCTCCTCAACGGTACAGGCCACGGGGCAGTGCTGGTCATCCGCATCAGGACCGGAAACCAAGCCTGGTTCGTCCAGAGCGGAGCCACAAGCAGCACTGGGCATCCATTTTCCCTGATCCGCTCCAACACCTGTGGCAGGAGCGAGACCGGGGGAAAAGCATACAGGGGACCGCTGGGCCAAGTATGGGCCAGCGCGTCCCTGCGCTTTGAGAAGAATACTGGGCAGTGAGCGTTCTCGCGGGACGCGAACAGGTCCACCTGCGCTCTGCCAAACGTTTCCCACAGGAGCTGGACCGTCTGCGGGTGCAGCGACCATTCTCCTGTCAGGACGTTGTCTCTGGACAGCATGTCTGGACCCGTATTCAGGGGCCCAGGCACGTGCGCCGCTTTCAAAGAAAGGAGGTTGCGCTGGGCCCAGACCAAGAGGGGTTCCGTCAGCCTGCAAAGGCGTGCGGACCTGAGGCCGCCCTGGCGATTTATGTACGCCACCACTGACTTGTTGTCCGATCGGACCAAGACGTGGTGGCCCCTCACCAGGGGACAGAAGCGCCGCAGCGCTTTGTCGACTGCTATCAATTCCAAGCAGTTTATGTGAAGGAGCTTCTCCCGCTCTGACCATAGGCCAGCCAACGGTCTGCCCTCGAGCAGCGCTCCCCACCCCGTGGTGGAGGCGTCCGTCGACACCACTTTCACCCTTGAGGCGGTCCCCAGACTCACACCAGACTGATACCAGCTGGTTACTTTCCAGGGTTCCAGAGCCGAAACGCACCTTTGGTCGACCCTGAGGCGACACCTGCCCGTGGACCATGCCCGGGGCGGGACCCGTGCTTTCAGCCACCACTGCAGCGGGCGCATGCGAAGCAGGCCCAGCTGGAGTGCATGGGATGCTGAGGCCATCAGGCCCAGCAATTTCTGAAACCGTCTGAGCGGGACTAAGGAGCCGTGGCGGAAGGATTCCGCGACGCGCTGAATACTTAGTACGCGCTCCGGTGACAGGCGTGCCGTCATGGAAAGCGAGTCTAACACTGTTCCCAGGAAAGAAATTCTCTGGCTGGGACACAGCAGGCTCTTTTCCCAGTTGACCGTCAGGCCCAGTGTCTCGAGATGCTCGAGCATTGTGGCCCTGTGTTCTATGAGCTCTGATCGTGATCGAGCTAGAATCAGCCAATCGTCCAAGTAGTTCATAACTCGCATGCCCTGAAGTCTCAGGGGCGCGAGAGCCGCGTCCATGCACTTCGTAAATGTACGGGGTGCCAAAGACAGGCCGAACGGCAGGACTGTGTATTGATAAGCCTGGCCCTCGAACGCGAATCTCAAGAATCGCCTGTGATGGGACGCTATTTGTATTTGGAAATACGCGTCTTTCAGATCTATCGACATAAACCAGTCCCCTTGGCGCACTTGCGCGAGGATTTTCCTGGTCGTAAGCATCCTGAACTGGCGCTACACAGGCGCTTTGTTCAGCTGTCTCAGATCTAGAATGGGTCTGAAGCCCCCATCTTTTTTCGGTACCAGAAAATATCTGCTGTATAAGCCCCCTTCGCTCTGAGCCTGAGAAAGGGGCTCTATGGCCCCTTTGCTCAGTAGTTTCGCTATCTCGGCTCGAAGTAGATGAGATACTTCGTTTTTCACCGAAGTCTCGACGGGCGCCGTACAACGGCGTGGACGTCGTGCGAATTGTAGCGAGTAGCCTCTCTTTATAGTGTTCAGCACCCAGTCTGATACCCCGGGTAGCTTTGACCACGCTTCTGCGCGAGTAGCTAGGGGTAGGATGCAGACCGGGCTCTGGCCGTGACCTGGCAACGGCTCGAGAGCCCCGGTACCCTGGGAACACGACGCCGTGTTTACAGCGTTCGAGGCGGGGGGCGCGCTGGGCACAGCGGGCAGTCTGGCCGCGCTCACAATCTCTATGGCGGGACGCATAACGAGAGTGAGCGGGGCGAATCCCGTGGGATTCGGCGTGCTTGCGGGAGGATGTGGGCGCAAACCTACGGGCACATCTACAGCACTGTGCACGCTTTCGGCCGGAGCCGATAGATTGTGTGTTGGTTTCGTTTTTACAGAAACCAAGGGACACGGGGCATGCAGCGTGAGCGGGCATTGTATGGGCGCAATCGCTACATTGTTTGCACAATCGACCTGAGTCAGATTTATGTGTGCTCGCCTCGCACCGTGGCGGGCTGTGTCTGGGTGTGGGAATGGGCACTGGGGCGTGGGCATTCTTACAACACTCATAACACCATCGGCCGTGGCCGGCATACCAGAAAATACACTCTTTATTGGATTTATCTGGGTAGCCATGAAAACGGCTTTTTTGTGCAGGCAAGCGGGCTGAGACACCGGCTGCTTCACTGCTAAATACACTGGCACAGTCACATCGCAAGGAACTGAACGAGCGAATCTTTTCGGTGGGGAGCCGGCCGCAGCGGGCTCCGAACACCGTCGCTTTCTTAGAGTGGCTAGGAAAGCTTCGAGGCCTCGGGCTTGAGCTCAATCTTCGGCCGAGGCCCGCGCTGAGCGGGGCGGCGTCCAGCAGAGCGAGAGCGCGGTCTCTGATCCCGGGCCTGGCGGCGCTGTGTAGCGGCGGCTGCGGGCGATGCAGGCCGAGGCTGCGAGCTGCGAGCAGACGGCTGCTTAGAGCGACCTGCAGCGGAGCTCGAGCGCTTCGGAAGGAAGTGCTTCATGGCCTGCGAAGTCTTCTGCTCCTCCGAGAATCTGTCCGCGAAATCCTTGACGGCAGATCCGAAGAGGCCCGCAGGGGAAATGGGCGCGTCGAGGAATACAGAGCGCTCAGCTTCCGTCATCTCAGACAGCGTCAACCACAGATGTCTCTCAGCAACGGCGAGAGAGGCCATATTCCGCCCCATGGCCTGAGCAGCGGCTTTAGCGGCGCGTAGAGCAAGGTCCGTAGCGCCTCGTAAATCCGCCACGTTGATCGCACCCGGGCCTTCCTCGTCCAGTTTAAGGAGAAGGTCGGCCTGGTAGATCTGCAAGATCGCCATCGTATGCAGCGCTGAGACCGCCTGTCCAGCGGCTGTGTAAGCACGTCCGTGCAGCGATGAAGTCACCCGGCAGGCTTTAGAGGGGAGCGTCGTCTGCGCGCGCCGTCCCGCAGAGGGCGGGCAGAGATGCGACGCGACCGCCGCCTCGACAGGAGGAATGGAGAGATATCCTTTATCTCCCGCGCCGGTGACAGAAGTGAAGGCCGCAGAAGTGGAAGTGCGCAGTCTGGCGGAGAACGGGGCGGTCCATGACTTAGCGACTTCGTCGTGGAGCTCAGGGAGGAAGGGGGCGGCCCTAGACTTAGACGGGGCTTCGTCTTTCTTGAGAAAGCGCCCGTCGAGTCTGTTGCGCGGCGGCAAGGCGGGCGCCTCCCACTCGAGGCCGATGCTCTCTACGGCCTGGGTGAGCAGACGCATCAGCTCAGCCTCAATGCCGGGTCTCCTCACAGAGGGTTGGCTAGACACGTCAGCGGGGGGGAGGTCCACAGAGCTCGCCCAATCCTCGCTATCGGAAGCCACAAGAGAGCATACCTCGGCAGGCTCGTCCAGCTCGGGAGCGGAAGCGGCGGCAGACGGCGGGCGCTGTCCGTCCGGGAGCGACTCAGGTGAAGCCGGCGAAGCAGGCGGGCGAACCGGCGAGCTTTGGCGGGCTGGAGAAGGCTCGGGAGCGCGCTGGGCGCGACGCTTCTTACGGCGCGGCACAGACGGCTGGGACGCGGGTTCAGAGAACGACGCCAGGCGAGTCCGCAGAGTCGCCATAGGCAGAAGTTCGCAGTGCGGGCATCCACCATCCGCGAGCGCGATAGCAGCGTGCTCATGACCCAGGCAGGACACACAGATGACGTGACGGTCCTCATCGCTGAGTTGAGAGCGGCACGAGCCACAGAAAGGCATCTTTAAAAAGACGCAGCTCTTTTAGAACATATAATGGGTGTTGCGTCACGTAAGCAAACACACACACACACAGTGACAGAGTAAAGGATATAGTACGCCGGAAAGCGCAGCAGGTACGGCAGTTGAAGGCGGCTGGGCCAGCGACTTCAGAAGATGGCACGTCCCGCTGAGAAGGCTACAAGTCAACGGCGCGGCTTCTCACTCTGGATCCCGCGATGCGTGAGCTTCGCGTGAAGAATGAAAAAATCAGAGAAATACAGCTATCGAGGGGTATTTATAGGGTGAGACCACGCCTATACTGGCGGGACATGACGAAATGAGCGCGAAGCGTCTTCATTCGTCATTACGTCACGCAGTGCCTTCACTCGATAGGCTGCAGCTTTTCCAGCGAGGCAGCCAATGGGCGCGCGAGCTGTTTCGCCCTTGTCTGCTTGCTGCTGCAAAAGCGTTTTGCATGATTAAAAAAATTAAGGATAATTTTTGGCTTCAATATCTCGAGGAAAGAGTGTTTCCCCATAGCGTAAGATATTACGCAGTACGAGAGATACTCTCGTAAGAGAACTTGTAAGACTATTCTTAGCAGATTACCGTATGCAATCAGCCCCTGGTTAGTGAGGAAGTGTGCCTACATAGTATGTGGGGAGTGACCTAAATAGTACCATTCAAAAGTTTTGGGTCAATAAAATATTTTGGTAATGCTTTAGTTTAGGGTCCAATTCTCACTATAAACTTGTTGCTTATTAGGATGCATATTACTAGGATATTTATTAGTATAAAGCACATATAACTGCTTTATTCTACATCTTTAATCCTACCCAATTCCTAAACTTAACAACTACCTTACTAAATAAGCATCCATTCATTCATTTTATTACAATTTCGTATGATTTTTTTCCATTTTAATATATTTTTCAAGTGTAATTTGTCCCTGTTATGGCAAAGCTGAATTTTCAGCATCTTCAATCCAGTCTTCAGTGTCACATGCTCCTTCAGAAATCATTCTAATATGCTGATTTGCCGATCAAGAAACATTTCTTATTATTATCAATGTTGATAACTCTTTAACATTTTTGTAGAAACTGTGACAGATTTTTTTCAGGATTCTTTGATGAATAAAGTATATGACGGGCAAAATAAAAGGAGACTGCAAGGTTATAAGCCCTGTGAGGTATACCCATTCTAAAGGTTCATTTCCCTCCCTGCCCTTTTGAGATAGTAACTCGTTAATTGGAAATGATTTCCGCTCAGGCTAAAGGAGAGACCTCCCTTTGTTCCTGCATCTATCAACACAAGCCCAGGCTCAAAGTTATCTGCTCTCACAAGCATGTATCTGTCAGAGAAGCAAAGTCTTTTCACCTCTGAGGTTAGATCACACCACTGATGTCTAGCGATAAGTCTTGACCTAAATACAGTACTGTGATGCAACAAAGTATAACTGCGACTTCACATGGGCTATAGAGTTCTTTGCGATGACACTGTGCATGAATCTACAGAAGACATTCAGACCAAAAATGAGATTCAGCAGAGTTTTCTCACACCAAAAGAACATTTATGAAAGTGCTTATGTTAATGCAGTGACACAGGCTGAGCGATTTGAGTTGCTGGTTGAATGAAGTGAAACGAAAAGGTGACGCTTCCAGTTCTCAAAGTATCAATGGCCCATTTTAGACAGGGCTAATTTACATAAACATGAATGTTTTAAATTCCAAACTCTCTCAGAACATCACAGTATATTAAAAGTGCTGAAACATCCATTTCATACATTGTACTCCATTAAGACGCAGAGATGGAGATTTTTCATTGTTGCGTTTGAAAAGTAATTCAGTTGCAAATCAAAGCATTTTGTTGTGTCAGTGCATTTGATGTAAGCAGCTGGTGGCCATTGTTAGCTCACCCACTCGGCGAGAGGCGGGAAGAAGGAAAGGAATTGTGGGAGCTTTGAGAGCACTTGTTTTGAGTTTACTTCAGAAAATTGGGCCACTCTGGTAATCAAATAAAAACTACTTTTCAATTGAAATGTTATTTTCTTCCCATCTTCATGCAAATCAGGACACAATTTGCTCTGTGCCTGACGTAATATGGTGTTTCATTTGCATTCAAGAAGTTTCACACTAAACACTGAGAATAACCGTCAATTGTTGCTGACTGCCAGGGCGTTGATCATCGGACAACAAGGAACATTTCCCGTCGAGCGGTCGACAATGAATTAATCTTGCTTCCTCTGGTAAATTGGAACTGATAGAGGAACATAGACAAGGAAAACTGCCGCGAGCTGAAATATTCAAACTGTTTTTAATTTAAACCACAGGTCAAGAGGCCTGCTGAGTGGTTTTGTCAATTAACGGTGCAAAAAGGTCATTGTGAAAACTCATAACAATTTATGAATATTACGCTAATTGAAGTTGAAGTTCGTCAAGGTAACTGTTTCTCTAGTCTAAGGTTGCATACATCGTTATCTGCATTTTCTCTGCAAAGTAAAGTAAAGATGTTTTCCACACAAGACCATGGAGAACATTTTGTTTTTCCTGCAATTGTATAACACATTTCAATACAATATGATGTATTACTTCATGATAAAATATGAAAGCAGATGCCTTGATCTACACTTTTGTTGCTTGTAGTTGTGGGAAATTCATGAATTGTTTATTTGCACATGCTGTTTGCATTAAGCAACTGATTTACTAAAGGAATGATGCGACAGTACAAAAACGCTCTCAAAATGAATGCTGAATGTAATTTGTATGTTGTAATAACCTATCTTGCAGCCCAAATCTGAGTGCTGAGGTCTGTAGGATACAGCAGACTACCTTGATCTGGCATTATGTATTCCTGTAATGGCAAAGCTGAATTTTCAGCATCATTACTCCAGTCTTCCATCACATGATCCTTCAGAAATTATTCGAATATGCTGATTTGCTGCCCAAGAAACATTTCCTATCATTATCACTGTTGAAAACAGTTGTGCTACTTAACCTTGATACATTTATCCTTTGTTAAATGGAAATGTCAAAAAACAGCATTTATTTGAAATAGAAACCTTTTAGAATTTTGTAAACATCACATTTGATAAATTTGATGTGTCCTTGCTGAATAAAACTATTAATTTAAGATCTACTGACCCCAAACTTCTGAACGGTAGTGTACACTTATACACTACAGAAACAATTAGCAGTACTAACGCTGCTTCGTTTTGTTTTTAAATATTTTGTCTCTTGGCAGTTTCCTTTTTGTCTTTCTCTATCATTTAAATGCGGAGATATAGTGAAAACAATGACGCAGCATTACTCAAAGAGTTACGTGTGAGAGAAGCACTTAATTCAATACTTATTTTGATTCCAAGTCTCTATACAAATCACATAATGGTCTGTAATTTTAGGCAGAAAGCTTCTTTGAAACCAATAACTCATCAGCTGTAGACGGTAATAGTTTTGACACCTACCTGTGTGATAGCCTGGAGGAGTCTTCCATAGCTGTAGACAATCACGATAAAAGGGAGAATAAGGCAGAAGAAAAACAGACAGACAATGTAAGACACGTTGTTGGCCGTCCTGGCGGCCCAGTTGACACTGCATGTGGTGCCGGGACCCTCCGGACCGTAGCAGCTCCATCCAAACAGTGGTGGAAGAGTCCAAGCCATGGAATATATCCAGGAGAAGGCAATACCCATGGCCACCTTTCTGTAATTGGTAGAGTCGGCCTGCGTAGCCCCCATCATGGTGCAGTAGCGCTCATAAGAAAGCACCGCCAGCGAGATTAGAGACACGACGCCTGTACAAACAGAAGAGAGATACAGACAACACAACGCTATGTTATGAGTAATAGCTGCGGTCCAGGGTTGCTTACAGATCATTACTGCCTTTGAGGGTTTGTTTACATGAAGTAAAAGGCCAAAATCTGCAGATTTATCGCATGCACTGCAAATATACATCAAGCTCAATGCTGATGGTTTACCTTGCTTAACAGGAAAAATGAGAATTTAGATGCGCTTTGCATCACTGTAAAAAAAAAAAAAAACATTTTTTTCTGAGATTATTGGATCGTTTTACAAGAAAATACTATGTCAGTCTTACTAAATCAAAATTTAATTCATTGTGTTAATTTTGTTTCATTTGAGAAATTTGACTAAAATTGTTTCAAAGTGTCACACTGTGGTTTCCTCAGGAACAAACTGAATTATAGATTATAGATACAAACTCAAAACTTTAATAATAGTAGCCTACTCTGGAACAAGCTGACAGGCAGGGCAAACACAACAGAGATCAGACAAAGACTGAAAGACAGTCAAACAGAAATGAGATAATTAATCATACACAGCTGGGACAAATTAACACATTATGATAGTAACCATAGAAACAAAGGAGTGTCGGGAAAAGAACAAAGGAAAACAGGAACTAATCAAAACACAAACTGAAAGTCCAAACATGCACTGACGTGACACAAAGTAAATCATACTTTTTTTCCCCCCAGTGTACCTGTTTTGCATCTGTAGCTAACTTTAAAAAAATGTATATTGTAATTTTAACAGTAAAAGATAATAATAATAAAAAATGCTACGTTAAGTTCCCTTACAAGTAAAAAACTGTAATAGATCTAATGGGACATTTTTTATAGTAAAATACTGTTAAATGTTAAATGAAAAACAATGGCTCATCTTTAAACAGCATTGAAAAACCTTACACTGACTTTCCCAGAATTCTCTGTTACACTTCACAATTGGTTTGCTTTTTTTTGTTAGAGGAAGCTGATTTACATTGGTAATTTACAGTCTGAACAAGGCAAACAATCTTATCAGTGCACCACACTGTACACATGCAGACAGCTTTTGGTGCATCTTGTAAGGGACGCTACTGTTGCATTGTGCACTCCTCCTCATGTCATTGAATAGTGTACTGTCATTTGTGCTGGCAAAACCAAAAATCTCAGGTGGATCTTAAAATATCCCACCTGAAACTGAAGGCAGCTATCATGTCACTCCCATTTTAACTGTGAAGAGCAGGTGTTCACACTCATTTGAGATGTGACTAACTGCAAGGTCTCTTGGTGACATGCAAGGGACGGGAGTGTGTATTCTCACGATCAAGCCAAAATGTATAATAGTGCAAAGTAAAGGTGTCAAATGTGCCGGTACTTCGATACCTAGTTGATGCAACAAACAATAACTGAACAGTACTGCAGTGCTTTTAGTACAGAGTACAGACTCAATTCAGTGCATGATTTATGAACTCTAGAAACGACTTTAATCTGTAGAAAACAAATACAGGATTATAATAACAAAGTGTCAGAAGTTGCAACCATTTATTATTCAAATGTGTAGTCACATTAGCCTTAATTAAGCAAAGAAATAAGGACTCTTTTTTTTTAATCAGCCAAGTGGTCAATTTGTGGTGTTTAGGTTTGTTGTTGTTGTTCACCAAACTTTGTAAAGCAGAAAAAGACAAAACTTGCAATGTGCTTATGTTTCCTGTCTCTTACTTAAACTCTTTAGGAGATCATTATAAAAATTATCTCTCAAAATCCTGCAATCTTCATCATAAAGAAAGCTTCTTAGAAAGACCTTCGCTCAAGAATTGTTCAAAGAGACTATTAGCTTGAATATTTAAACTATAAGTCTGAAAAAATAAAAATACCTCGAGAACATTTTAGTCATAGTTCCCTGCCTGATATGTGTGTGTATATAAAACCTACACCGTGTAACATCTGGATGAAGCAATGTTTTCATGAGCCTGACAATGTGTTCGCTATATTGATGATTCAAAGAATAAAGGGTGATATTTCTTACAAGTATAGCTTAATACAAGTATTAGCATTTTTAGTGTAATTTATTCAAGGTAGATAATCAGTGAAAGAAATCTATAGTCCACTGCTTACAATTAACATCATTATGGCATTAGACATTGTGAACGAGTAAAGAAGCAAGTTAAATCATATATGCATGGCGGTTCCTGATGAAAGCTAATCAAGAAAGCGAGTAATGAGCCTTTTCAAAGCAATGAGAGGCATTTGTCATCAGGCTTTCAAGGAGTGGAACTGATTACAGAGTTTTTCTCCATAAAAAGCACACTTAGTTCTCCCATAAGCACAATTTTATCGAACCAATGTCGATTCATTCTGCTTTGTTTAGCCACGGTCCCTGACAACTCATTTAGGTTTTGACAATGAATCAACGATATTCTTTAATTACCAACTAGGTTGTACTTCTAGAGTTTATAAGCACTGATGTAAAAGTCTGGTGTCATATAATACAGACCAATTCGATTTTAAGGGCTGCTGGCATGAGAAAAGTGACACCTGTTAATTAACCACAAAACAGCTATTCTACTGACTGGAAATACTACACTCATCTCTAGCCCCATCAGAGCCTGTGTTATGGGTCAAGTACAGGACACATCTCTTTTCCCTGAAAACAGTTCTCCACACCTTTAGGTCAATTGTTAAACCCCAATTAGGAGAAGAATACACCTCTGCTCTGCGTGTTTATTCCAATTATGGAGACATATGGGCCTTTTCAACAGTAGGTTACACTGTAAAAGGTTTTCATCATCTTTGTTTATAATTTGTCATTTATTGTGAGTTAATGAGTTTTCAACGCATTGCAACGAACTTATTACTGTGGGTTGTAAACTTGGGAAGTTTTCAATTTTAGTGGGTTGAACTTTTTTAGTGTACTATCGAACTTTTGGTGCAGACTTGAGTCTTTTCTTGTTCACATCCCTATACAAAAATTTAGGCTATACGTGCCACCAGGTTATGGTATCAGATCATGTACAGTATATTGCAGTCTGTGGTATATTTCCAGAAACATGGTACTATAGTACACTTTTTGTGCACAACATATGTTCCATAAACTAAAGCATATAACCAGAACGAGGAGTTTAATCTATCAACAAGAAAACATCCTTTTAAACGGATTGCCATCTATGGGCTGAGGGGAGTTATCCTGCTTTCCTATTATGTGTAAACATATATATGTTGGATGAAGCAGCTATGATGTTTAGGCCTATGTTACAGGTGCATTCATCGTTTTTGGATTCTGTGGTTTAAAGAAAGAAAATAAGAAACCATACGTAAAATAAAAATAAATAAAGGATAGAATCACAAAAAATGTTAAATGTTGTAAAAATATTTATCATAAAGAATTTGTAGATATCAATATGATGTATTTTAATAATAATAATAATAAAAATAATAAAAACAGACCAAACAACGTTGGTGGGACGTTGTAGCTATTTTTGGAACAGTTTTCTAAAGTGTTACCCAATAAACTTTCCAACATTAATGGGACATCCATCTGTGCCAACAACGGGTAGTTTATTACAACAGCAAACATTCCACTTAAATAAGTTGCAATTAGGAATATTAGCCTACTGCAACTTTTGGAATGGAAAAGGCTTCTAGAGTTGGCGTAGCGGCATCTGCCTGGAGAAAGAAAGCCCCGTTAAACTAGCAGCGCGAGCACGAGTCTGACAGGAGACTTCTGAAGAGAGACGCTTTACCTCACGATAAATAATGTCAAAGATTTTAATTAAAACCATGCAAATTACACGATTGCTTTTCAGATATACTTTAAGTGTAGCTATATAGGTTACCTAAAGGCAAGGAGGATTTTTAAAAGCTATTGTCGGTTATTCAAATTGTATAGCCTAATCATGACATAGCTAACTTGATTTCAGAACGATATGAAGAAGTATAAAAATATACTTATACATATGCCTGTTTATTTCTCACACTGTTCTGTTACTGGTAGAATTTTTCTTCGAAAGACATTAACATTTTGACGCCGACGTAAGATTAGACGTCGAGGTCCGCAAAGTGTCCCAAAGGGAATGTGCTAAAACATTTCTGCAACGTTGTGAAAATACGCATTTAGTAGCTATATTCAAACATCGCTCGTATGAAGTAGTCGATCTAATAGGCTACACAAACGTTATCATATCACTTTCACGATTAAAAAAATGCGTTTTAATGTGGCTTGCGTGATTCCAACGTACCAAACTATGGCAACTGCACTCAAATCCGACTTTTAATCGTTTATTGACATCGCTATAACATACAGACTCACCCAGACATGAGTTTATGAAGCCATACCACACGCATCCCGCACGTCCGATGAGCCACCGTCCCTGCGTACTGGCGGCGAAGCTGAACGGAGTGCCGAGGACGCACACCAGCAGATCACTGACAGCGATGCTCACCAAAAGATAGTTCATGGGCGAGCGCAGCACTTTGTAGCGACAGAACAGAATGAGAACGAGCGTGTTGTTGAGAAACCCGAAAGTCCCGATGAATCCAAGGCACACCGCGACCACCAAGTGTCCCGTCGGGCTCAGACTGTGTTCTGAGTGATTCTCATCCAAATGCGCGCTGGTCCCGTCACCTCCTCCAGCGCACCACGCACAACCCCGACTCATGTTGGACTCAATCATTGCACCATTAATTATGGCTTATGTAAAGGATTTAGTCAGTTTGGTTTTGAAACGAGAGTCTGTGCTTGGTAAAGTCGGTGAAGGGGTTTCTAACCCATTGTTTCAGTGGGACTGGAGTTCACCAAACGCTAAACACAGAAGTACATTATTTGCACAGATAGAGGTTTCAAGATGTGGTCAAGCCAATTATGCCCCTCCTTGGGATGAATGGGAGTTTTTATTACCCCCCGCCTAGCTGACGTCTACGTCTCAAGCCACCGATCTTCATATGCCAATATGCCACTCTTTCCTCTTTCATTTTTCACCCTTAAAGCCATTCTTTATTTATTCACCAAAATGCTAATTATAGCTTTAATGGTTAAATAAACACAGTAAAAAGTACAAATGTGAAAATAAGGAGGTAGGTTTATTTGATTTAACCTGAAAAACATTTAATAAAGTCAGGTTCTTATGATTTAAAACATGACGCATCCTTTTTAGGTTACCTGCATGATATTGTTTTTACTCTGTGCTATACAACATGGAAACCTGCATTATAAAATAGTCTAGACAGAAGCAGGTGAACAAATAAAAAGATAATGGCAGGTCAAAGTCTGTTGAATGCTCACAAATTTCATAGTGAACACACAATACAGATTCATGAACAAATTCCGGCAGGTTTATGATTTTTTTTTTTTTTTTTTTTAAATGGCTGTGTAACCTTTCTTTTCATATTTCTCCATTGCGGTATACATTTTAAATGTGATGTGTGACCTAATAGATGTGGTTATGTGGTAAAATATTAATTACTGCTTTTATTCAAGTTCTGGATGCACCATAAAAAATACTTTAGAGGTAAAAAAAAAAAAAAAAAATTGTACTTTTTACCCATTTGCTGTTGTATTTTTTCAAAAATATTACAATAGGTTTTATTGATTTATTAGTTATGAAATAACAATAATATTAATTACATTAATTATAGTATAGCCTAATTAAAGCAGTTAAGAGATATTTTAATTCTACTCCATAAACTCTGAAAGTGCACTGTGGAAACTCATAGGAAAATAAATTCAATTAAATTATGCTGTTTAAATATAATAAAATCTTGTTATATGTGCAAACACTTATATCAATTATTGTATTAAGATTGTAATAGGTTTTTCTTAGAAGCAGCAAGGCTACATCAGCTGTCTCCTGAAAAAAGATACCAAATATGATATATGATGTATGTAGCCTACATATATTAAGTTATTCATAATTTATTCAAGTTATGCAAGAAATTTGATTTCCAATATTCTAATTTTGGCTTTGCTGAACACTGACACTTGTGGGGGAAAAATATTTTAAAAATGAGATCAAAATTAGATGCGTTCAATGAGGGAACAGATTTTGTGGTCAATAAAACTTCAATGTTTCCAAAAATAAAACATACCCCGGCTTTTACTTTAGATTTTACCTGTCCTCATTTGACTTATACATAGTTCATAAATACACATAGAAGAGTTCAATGCAAAATTATTTCTGATCATTCATCTGCTTTTTTGTTCGCCTGATCAATCATTTCCTTTCTAAGCATCTCTTCAAATGGATTCTTTTTGACAGGTGAGAGGTCAGGGAAAGCAATTTTCTCTCCCTATTTATCCATCTTTCTCCACAAGGGGAATCAGAGAATTGCTCCGCAATCAATTCTATCGATATGGGATTTCATTGTGTTTTTGTACCACTTGAGGTCCAAATCTATCAGGGATGTTTTTAAAGAAAAGTATAAGAACATCTACAGTAAGTAGACTGTGCAACACAAAAGCGATCCATTCTCTTCATCCTGTGTTAATTACAGTTTTTTTCAATTGCTAACAAGCGCTTACCCATACTTCAGATACTTTTTCTAAACTCTTAACACAGACTCACACATATAAAACACAATTGGCCAAATGGATAATTTTCTTCTCAAAAACACATTTTGTTAAATATATACTAACTCTTCATTTCAAAACAGAACACATCTTTCTCTGCACACACTAACTTTACCAAAACACTGGAAATCTGACTCAAAATGAAATTATTCTGTCAAAGAATAACACTTGTTTTCACTTCACAAAGTACATGCAGTCAATCAAAGTACACCAGGTTTCAAAATACTGGCTATTGTTGACATTACAAAAACTGCATAGACTTTTATGTTTCGGTTTTATAGGTATTTGCATGCAAAACATGCAATCCACGGTTTTTACACTAAATTTCTTGGTTGGGAATTGTATGTCCACATGTACAGTAATGTTCACATTCAAAAGCAATCTTTTAAAGCAAAAGCAATCTCACCTCCTTTACTGTTTACTACAGGAGGTGCAGTAGAAATTCGGTATGATAGAACAGAATTTTTTTACAGTATTGCTTACAATGGTATGATAGAACAGAATTTTTTTACAGTATTGCTTACAATGAACAAAACATCCATGAAACACACAAGAGCATTCTGAACAAAAAAGCAACAGCAAAAAGCCCAGATAAAAAGGGGGGGGGGGGGGGGGGGGGGGGGACTAAAAAAAGCACAAAATTACTGTATCTAATCTCTGTGATTTTTCAGGGTTAGGCCACATGTTTTCATCAACATCACATCTGGTATTATCCAAGGCGATGCACCTGGGATAAAACCGCTTGGTATTGCACCTCACTACACCTCTCACTGCACCTCTCACTGCACCTCTCACTGCATCTCTCACTGCATCTCTCACTGCTCCTGCATCTCTCACTGCATCTCTCACTGCATCTCTCACTGCTCCTGCATCTCTCACTGCATCTCTTACTGCTCCTGCATCTCTCACTGCATCTCTCACTGCATCTCTCACTGCTCCTCGTCTCTCACTGCTCTTGCATCTCTCACTGCATCTCTCACTGCATCTCTCACTGCATCTCTCACTGCATCTCTCACTGCATCTCTCACTGCATCTCTCACTGCATCTCTCACTGCATCTCTCACTGCATCTCTCACTGCTCCTGCATCTCTCACTGCATCTCTCACTGCATCTCTCACTGCATCTCTCACTGCATCTCTCACTGCTCCTGCATCTCTCACTGCATCTCTCACTGCATCTCTCACTGCTCCTCGTCTCTCACTGCATCTCTCACTGCATCTCTCACTGCATCTCTCACTGCATCTCTCACTGCTCCTGCATCTCTCACTGCTCCTGCATCTCTCACTGCTCCTGCATCTCTCACTGCTCCTGCATCTCTCACTGGATCTCTCACTGGATCTCTCACTGCATCTCTCACTGGGCCTGCTCTTCTCCCTGGACCCCTTGCTCTTATTCTTCCTCGTCCATACATTACAGTGTTTGTCTTTTTCTGTTTCTGTTTCCAAAAACATCGCTCCTCAAAGTCCTCCTTTTACTGTATAAGTGTCAATGTAATAGAAAAAATAACCCCTGCCACTGAGACTGAGCCAGACTGGAATCAGTTGTGGTTGGCCCAGTTTACCCAACATAAATCAGCTGTGTGTCAATAATTCAATTGTTTGTTTATTTTCAGCTGAAATATATAAATATATTGTTTTTGAACTGATATCATTGCAGAACAAGAAGTTTTTATACTGTATCTAAGGTTTGGAATATTGTTTTTGCTATTGTGGGATGGTGTGTGTTAACATTTGTAAATACTACAAAAACAATCCATTATTTTGTTGGGAGGTATAGCTTGTCTGTTAAGAAAATGTAAGCATTGTGGAAATGTGTTCACTGACTGCATATTGTGTGAAAACGACATGAAATGTGTGAATGGTATGGTCACAAAAGACCGATGCTGTGCTAACTGTGTTTAGAGTTTTGAAAATGTGACAACTGATTGGACAAATGCTTGTTAGCGAATGAAAAAAACTGTAATGCAATTTGGTGCATCTTTGAACCCATTTGAAGCTCAAAATTGAATCTTATTTGAGCAAAGTCAGGTTTCTAACCATCATAAAACTGCAGTTTGTACAGTATAAAAATCATTAATTCAATGAAAAGTCCCCATAAAACATGCAAACCCAACGTGTGTATATAAATCATCTGAAGATGGTCTTTAAAAGTAAGATCCCCATAAACTGCATGGCAACTTTACGATCAAACTGTGCAATAAGATTCCAGGTTAGGTTAAAAGTTAAATCACATTAGTTGGAAATAAAAAATAAGAGGGGTCATGGGCATTACACTTTTGCTGATCAGCACTATGAAATGTCATGCACCACAATCTATCCTTCCCTCAGAAAACTGCAAAAAGGAAAAGTCGTGAAAAAGCCAGCAGCCCCTCTATGCAACGAATGGGTCATTTTTGAGTCCTAAATATTTTTCCTAATTAAACATTATTTTATCTTCCGCCAATGAAGCTAGAGATCTGTATATTCTATCCCCTACTCCTAAACCTATCCATCACAGAAAACGTTCAGCATTTTTACATTTTCAAAATACATCGACAAGCGTTTTTTCTCAAAATATCTATCTAGTATGTGATTTTGGATGCCGGCATGTAGCCTATGTCCCTTTGATAACTCTCAAAACACACATCAGCTGTACAAAGTGAGTTTGAATTAACCAGTGACACGGTAGAGGTGAAAAGTAGGGTACTCGCTGATTTACAGGATACGTTTTTCATCTTTCGTCCGTACCTGTCATCTCTGAAAAGAAACAACAAATCTCCTAGCCAAAACATTCTTTCTAATAATGTTAGGATAGCAAGGAAACACCATTGCAAAATAAATCCATCCCTCCAGTGTGCTATCAGCTGGGAGGCTGCAGTTTATTGAATTTGCTCTGTGTGCAGTGCGCCGCTCAAGGTCGTAATTATGAAGTCTGATTAGTTCATGGGTGGACATGAGGGAGGTGAAGAGGCCTCAAGATAGAGTGGGATTTGTTTTATATAGTCTTGCTTTGCTTCTTCTCTCACACTTTAACCGCACGCATGAACATACATTCATTCAAACACAATCACACACATGAGCTTAGATTCAATTTCATTGTATTTATCATCACACCATAGGTGTCCTAGACTTTCTTGCAGAAATCGAAATCCTGATAATGAGAGTGATACAAGTATGACACACAAAAAAATAACATCCAACCACCTACAGACCGGGATGTACTGAGACTTAACTTGGAGAGGGGAAAAAACAGGTCTCATCACTGCGAGAGATTCACATAGTGTTACCATATTGGTTAAAGGATAATTCCGGTATTTAGCACTTTGAGTCTATTTTCTAGTTTGTTTTGGATGAACTAGAGTGGTGGACTTAGAAATTTTGACAATGGGAAACTTTTTGACTATTTTAGAATCGCCTCTGAGCGCTTCAGAGTGGCTGTATACGAGCATACTCAAACATGTCCTTAAAACAACCCTTAACATTCGTTTTCAAAACTGTGCAACTCACCGAGTGGTTAGTGGTGTTCGTTGATGTTCCAAAACAAGTAGCGTAGCGAAATACAGTTTCTGCCGTGTTTTTTTTTTTGTGCCATTTGGCAAAATTCCATTGATGTCTGTTGAAGGACTCAGTGCTCGTTGATATTACTGCGCTACCAGAAACGGAAAGGGGACCCATTGTCAAAATTTCTAAGTCCACCACTCTAGTTCATCCAAAACAAACTAGAAAATAGACTCAAAGTGCTAAATACCGGAATTATCAGATTTAAATATTTGGACAATTAGATATTTAATTGTTGTACATGCTCATTTTTGCCATCATCTAACATTCACTTAAAGTTAATCAAAACATAATAAAAATTTAAATTTTAAATTTAAAAACATAGTGAAGTAACACTGAAAATGTAATCTGTAATCTCCAAATGAATATTCAAATCCATTTTTCATATTGCAGATTCACTTGTAGCATTTAAAATGGTTGATTTATTCTTTATGTGAACAATATAGCACTGACTTTTAAAATCAGCGACTAACATGGAAGTAAATGACCTTATTGGGATCAGCCTGAATTTTAATATAAATACATTTTTAAATATTCCCCAGTTCTATCAAAGTGGATCCTGGCCAGTACTTGTCCACAACCTTGAGAAGGCTTGCTGCCAAAGGTCAGTGATACAGTCTAAACACCATCTTTCTAAACTGTGTTCCAGTATGCCAATCATCCCATGGGTATTTGCAACAAACCAACAAGCCACGTCTCCCTTTTTTAAGTGCATCGTATGTGTGAATAGTGACTGTCGCAACAAATTTCCATCAACGATGCCTTATGTCTCAAGATGGTCTCTTTCAATAGTCCCACAGTGAATCGTGACAGGGTTACAAAGTACACTAAAACGTCCCTTTGCATGCACAGGCTCAGAATAACAGGGGAGAAAAAGCTGCTTTGTTTAGGAAAGCAAGCCACCTTGCAGCACGGGAAGGGAAGGGAGAAAAAAGGAAGATGGAAATCAGCAAAAGAGATTACCTGTTACGAATTTAAACAGGAGTAGATGGGATTTCATTACGTTAGGGTTTCAACTAGATATCAAGCAAAAAAATAATTCAGCAAAGCCATCAGTGTTGGCGATGATAACACCAGAGACTTATTCAGGATTGCACAACAGCCGAAAGCAATAATGTTCAGTGAAGTCAGAGAAGCTCCGCAAACAAACACATGAACAAGGCTTTGATACAGTCAATAAATGATCTAAAGCCCTCTAGGGTTTCCAGTACGTTGAAGCTTTACTCTACTAGCTATAACTGGTATTTTCAGACCAAGGATCTGTACACACAAATGGAAAGGACGTGATTTACATTCTTAAGACACAGTACTTTCTTGGTCTTATTGTGAATAATTCATTGGTGCACATCTTTTATATATATCAACTTTCCTCACCTCTGAAAACGTCACCTCTAAAACGACTTGCATTTTTGGATGACATCAATTCTTTGCCCCTCCCCTCCAACCATATAGAGACCAATACTCACAATCCATTCCATTACTAACTAATAGTCAACCCTAGATTTTGTTTGTTGATTATACTGTCTGACTCAGAAATACATGACAAGACAGAAGTAAAATGGGTCATGATGTGTTTCATGTTGACTTAAAGGCAGGGTAGGCAAATATTTTGTTATACTGGTTGAAACTCTCTTCTCATCCTGGTCTAAATATGTCGAAAACATGTACATATACCTTCTGTGGAAGTCTCAGAACTAAAAAAATTTCATTCAATCATTGCATTCGATCCGATAATTTTGAAGGATCATATGCGACACTGAAGAATGGAGTAATGGTGTATATTTGGAAATGAATAGCAAAAGCACATCTGGAAGCCAGATTCAAGTCAGCAAACGCTGTTGTCATATTGCTTGTCATGGTTTTGCAGTGAGATTTTTGTTCTCAGTTCCGAAATTTTCCATGGACCTCTTGGCTATTTGAAACAGACCCCAAGCTTGAGAAACATAAGTGAAACTAACCATTCATGTCAAATAAAAACAGAGGGACATGTTCCCACCTCACGCTGTCTGATTTTAAACAAAACCTCTCACTTTCTCATCACGCCGGGACTGTTCCGTCTAATGTGATATGAAATCCATGCCTCCAGTGCGCTATCAGCTGGGAGCCTGCAGTATATTGAGTTTCCTCAGCGTGGAGTGTGCAGACCAAGGTCATAATAAAGATGTCTGATTAGATCATATGTGGACATGAGTGAGGTGAAGAGGCCTCAGGATCAGGGAAGGATTTGTTTTATATAGTCCTGATTAGCTTCCTCCCTCTCTCATTACCATCGAACACACGCACCTACAACACAATACGCCAGCTTCACAGGTCGCCTCTGCTTTGTATTCACCCTCACATATAAACAAACTTCCTGCAATTGAAGAAATGGAAAGGTCAAGTGTTTCAGTGGATGCAAAAGCTCTATTCACAAGTCTGCTGCTTCAATATAAGACATCTACAGACAGCATTTGAAAATAAAGATGTCTGAATAAAAAAAAACATTCAAACACTCATTACTTTTAACTGAAAACATGTGAGTGGATACATACAGAAGTTTGCTGATTCAGTGCCATGAAAAAAAGCAAATGAGGTTCATATGTGACATCCAGAAGGCCAAGAACTCAGCCTCCTCATATTGGTGACACGAAGCCCACATACTCACTGAAGCGAAATATGGTTGACACTGCTCTTCTGAGAGCTCAATGCTGGTCCGTACAAAGAGTTAATTTACTTATGGGAACGGCAACTGAATTGTATTCCCTCCTAAAAAATGTATATATATTTTTTTGTGATTGATTAAAAAGGTGTGCATAAACTTGAATGGAAACACGTTTACATTGGAAAAATTCCCCGATATGCAGAAAAATTATAATTTCCCTCAAGTCCTGTGACTGAATTTGCTTATAGAATAAAATATAATCAGACCACTATCATCACACACAACGTCTGAAATTTTGGGCTGATCACCAGCAAACACAATTTGTCAGAGTGTTTAGTCTGTGCACTTTAATCTGCAAGCATTCTTTACATTTAACAAAAGTAATGAAGTGGAATCGTCCATTATCATTTTTATTTAAAAAAAAAAAAAATTCAGTTCCCCTGAAAATTACAATTTTGTTTTCTTGAAGACATATTTGCGATTTGTTTTTGCCATATTCAAATATTTCACACAACGTAAATGAGCAACTTGACGGAAACAACTACAGACAGATTTTGTGAGGTGGTATAGAAAAAAACTCATTCGTAAACATTACTAAATGTAATGTAAACTGTTCAAAATTCAAAACTACAAAGAGCTAATTGCTTGCACATTAGATTTAACAAACTAATGGTTCATTGTGGAATCCATCAGACGTTCTTAATTAAAAGGGTTATTGATTTTTCATATTGAAAGGTAAACAGAAACCTATCAGAAATGTCAAACAACTAGTGCAAAAGAATCCTGTACATTTACTTTGGTCCTGGAGGGCCACTGTCCTGCAGAGTTTGGCTCCAACCCTAATGCACCTGAACAAGCTAATCAATGTCTTCAGGATTACTAGGCCGGTTTTGTCCGGATTGGAGCCTTCCAGGACCTAAGAGGCCCTTCATAACTCTCAGGCACTGCTACACACAAATTATGAATCTCCTCATCCTTTGTGTTTGGGGTTTGACACTTTTAGTGACAGCGAATTCTGTTTGAGGACAAACTTCCCTTTCCCTAGGCCACACATTTGATGCCAGAGTGTAGATAAAAACATACTTATCGCTTCCATCTAGACACAGGAAATCACTTTTAGGCTCAAACCTACAGCACAGCACAGGGAGTTGTCTGCTCCCACTTTCCTTGGGTCCTCTGGGATATAAGCCAAGACAGAAGGAGATTTGATTGGAGGAATAATGGTAAAAAGGATCTCGAGAGGTCAAGAGGATGCCATTTCCACCATTAATCATGTTCTTCAGAGCTATGTCAGCTACGATGGTGTCACTCTCCGCCAAAGCCATTGGGAACCAATCACAGCTCCACAGCTGATACATTCACTTCAGCCACAGTTTTACATCCTGTCTCTCTTCATAAAGTGTTACAGTTTCAATGTGTCATTTGTCAAGAAACGTACGTGTATGTGTATGCATGGTGCTGGGTTAATACAGGTAAAGAATATGGAATTTTAATTGACTCTTTATACACAAATATGGGGTAACATGTGGCAAGATGACACTTGATGGATTTTTTTTCTCGAATGTGTCTGAAAACTGAGCTAGAACTCACACCTTACATTAGTGTAAAGATGTTCTAAACACTCATGACGTTCTTTCTTCTGTTTAACATAAAGGAAGATATTTTTAAGAAAGTTGGAAACCAAAGCAGTTGCTAGTCCCCATTGACTTCCATAGTATTTTTTCCTATACTATAGAAGTCAATGGGGACCAAAACATATTTACATTTGTGTTCAGCACAAGAAATTAATAGCTACAGGTTTGGAACAACTTGGCGTTGAGTAAACAATGACAGAATTAAAATTGTTTGGGTGAACTATCCCTTTAAGTGCTTCGCTGTAACACAGATTGCTTTTTTGAAAAAACAAATGAGGAACAAGTAAACTTTTATTTTTGTGGTAATCAATATTATTGTTGATTGAGTGTAACCTGTACACGATAACCTGGAATATTCCTTTAAACTGTACTGTTTTTTAGCACAATTTTTGTTGTAGACATGCTGGAAACCATATAAACTGAGGGAGAGAACAGAGAAGTGTTTATTCACTGTATGTCTCGTTATTAGTTGTTGTCATGGTAGCATAGGTTAATGACAAGGTGAATTGGCAGACATGATTGTCTGAAACGTCTAAAGAGCATTTTTTTGTATAGTGGCACAGAGAAGCTTTTTTTTAAACCTGGTTTTAGAAGAGATCAACTCAATTTAACAACATAATATAATTTAATTAATCTTTTTTGTAAAGTTGTGTTCAATTTTACCACTTTGCTACCATGATTATCATGATTGTAAGTCCCTGACTGTAACATAGATTTAAGGATCAACAATAAACAGCATGCCACAAAATGCTGTTTATTGAGCTTACATAACTGAGCACATTATTTTAGCAAATTTAACACATGGTTAAAGTGGATTGCAGGTGGTTAGTGACATTATACTGCATGCAGGGTGGCACAACTGCTATTGAATTTGTTTTGTCACAGAAGTAGTTTTTAGCATGCCAGTGACTTCCAATACGTCCATTTGCTGTTATTTTAAAAGCGATTGAGATATCTGCTAGAATCAGTCTCATTATTCAAGAGGCATCATTGGATCAAACAGCAACCCATCATGCCATGCTGTGGTATGAATAAGACACGACTCTGATATGACAGTGAAAATGTTAAATGACACTGCTACATATCTGGCAAGAGAGATGGAGTGTGTATGGATGTATGTGCAAGAGAAATGTGCCGTGAGAGTGTCTCAGATTTATCAGACATTGAATCTTTGCTCACTTATCCAAAATGACTGATACATTTTTCAGTCTTTTTTTTTTTGTCTCGCCTTACAAAGTTACACAATATACACAGAGATTTTCCAATAATGTAACAGAGCCGGCCTTGTAGAAAATTCAATAATGATCAAAAAAAGTGATAGCACTGAGATATCCTTCACACATGTGGTTCAACAGACTCCAAACTACATTCAAAAGCATTAAAGTTTCCTCAGAGTATTAGGTACACCATCAAACTAATAACTAATTTTCTTTGGACGTGAACCTCATAAAATAATACAATTATTCAGAAGAGTTCAATTAGTTTTGAGAAAAGTGTTCAAATTCTTTTTGGGGTCACAGTAAATTTTTAGTATGTGTCAGTTTTTCAGTAATAAACACTAAAGTATCTCAACAGTCTCCTTTCTTTTAATTAAGCTTTGCGATTTAAATCATCAGTTTATATGCTGTGTACTCCGACAGATTCATTCAACAAGATTAAAGTTGCCTGCCTTTCATATTTTACTCGACTAAAGAGAAATCTTCCTCACTGTCAGCTGGTGATTGTCCATTCCACACACCTGCAAATGAATGCAAATCTCACTTTTTAAAGGACACTGGAGTCTGTTTCCTAGTCAAGAAGAACAAACTACCGTTCTGCTGGAGTGGCCTTGCCTTCTTTTCCAAAGCCATTCATCACATTGTCAATTACTGTAGGAGAAAAGAGAAAGTGCATACATAAATCACCATTATGAGTAAGTTCGAGAAAGAGGCAGGTAAGGTGAGGTGACACAGACTCAACCAAATGATAATGTGTGGAAATCATTCCTAGTCTGCTGAATTGAACTTAAGGGATAGTTCACCAAGAAAAAAGAAAGAAAGAAAGAAAGAAAGAAAGAAAGAAAGAAAGAAAGAAAGAAAGAAAGAAAGAAAGAAAGAAAGAAAGAAAAAGAAGAATGAAATAACTTATTTAATGAGTTAAAGCAATGGGGGAAAAAAAAAATATATATATATATATATACACAGTTCTTTCTGGTTATCGAATCTTTGGTCTTATCGATCTATATTTGTTCCAGAGCAAATTGACTTTGGTTAAGGGAAAAACTATGTTTCATAACTTTATAAAGGCTATATTTCACTTAAATCCTGTACTAGAGTGTTGCTTGTTTGACTGAATTGTTTGCCTGTGTTTATTTTCTATTGTCTTATATAATGGTTATTATTGTTCATTTAAATATTGTAGTTCAATACATTTTATTTTATATAAATATGCTGTATTTGGTATTGAGAAAGGATTGTGATATGGAGTCAGAACAAATAAGTTGTTTTAGCACTGTCGTGGGAAGGACAAAGACGAACATATCGTTTTCCTCAAAAAACAGTATTAAAAATGAATAACATTTTCTTAAAAATATATGACTTTGTGTTGCACACAATAAAAATAAGTTCATACTGGTTCATAAAAACAAAAAAAATAATTTCTTAGTACTATAACTTTGAAAATCTGTTAGATACACTCTTGATCCAAGTCCTAGCATGTGAAGGTAGCCTCCCAAAAAGCAAGAAATCAATGTAGAAAAATACACAGAGCTTCATTTTACAGCTCAAATCCATAGGTATAATGTACCTATGATAGTTGCTTTTTTGATGGAGCATTTGATCAGTCATTCTCATGTACAGCTGAGCATGGTGAAACTGGAGCAGGGAGTGTGTTACTGTAATATGGTAAAATAAACAGCTAGGCGTTTTGCATTGTAGCATGAATCATCAGTTCACCCTGCGCCTGAAGGCCTCCTGGTATGAATACACATCCCATCATTAGCACAAAGTCCCAGTCCCACACTTAGTCACCATCACATGAACTCTAATGCCTAATAATGACTAAGTAGGGAGAGGGGGAACAAGGTGAACTTACTGTATTCAATCTGTTCTCAATGGTAATACAGGAATTGGAGACAGTGTGAAAAAGTGACCGGGGTGCTCGGTAGTCATTATTCATGTTTAAAGAAGTCCCTCTGTGCTTTTTTCATGACCATCTCAGTCGCTGATGTGTAACTTTGTTTGGTGATGCATCTGTGTCCATTTCCACAGCCCATTACAGGCATCTGTCTCCATTAAAGACCGGGAAAGAGAAAGAACAACACACATAACGTTTTTTCTATAGAGGATACTTTCCATTGACTTCTATTGTTTTATAGTGAGCTAATTATATTTTCTGTCCATTAACCCTTGCAGAAACCTTTCTACATTTTTACCATTTTCATTAAACTATCATTTCTTGTGCTTAAACCATGTTCAATCGATACCAGCACATGACCAGAAACCTCAGTGCCAGTTAGAAATGAACTGAAAATGCACTCAATTCTTTAATTTGAAATAAGTTAAACTGAGGTATAGCAAACATGACACAGATTTTCTTATTTGAATGGAAGGAATTATAATGAAAATGAACGTAAAATTCAAAAGAAATTCGTATTACTTTTTTTTAAATACAAAAGCAAAATTTGTCAAAAGAATAGAGAACTATAGATGGACAGAACTGGGTGGACGGAAAGATGGAATGGACAGATGTATGGATGGAACGAACAATAGATGGATGGAACGAACAATGGACAGATGGAAAGAACAATGGATTGATGGAAAGAACAATGGACAGATAGAACGGATAGACGGATGGAACGAACTATGGATGCAACTGGCAGCCTTACTCATAAGCTTAAAATATGCTGTACCAGAAATTCTTGCAAGGTTTCAAAGCAGTGCATTACAATGCAGAGTATAAGAAGACCACTAGACAAGCATGGCCTTCATGTTGGGACTTGAATATGGTTAAATATGCTCAAATTCATTTGGATAGACCTGTGGAGTTCTGGAAAAATGTGTTATGGAGTGATGTGACCAAACTGGAACTTTGTGGACCCATGGATCAAGATTTGCACAGTCTGGTGCAAAAAAGGCAAAGCTTATGAGCTGAAGAACTCCATCTCCGTTGGTCAAACATGGAGGTGGTCCAGTCTTGTTACGGGGGTGCTATGCTGTTGCAGGAAGTGGAAATATTGACTGTCTGAAGGACATCATGAATTCTTTGAAGTATCAAGCCATTTTGGCAAAGATGGTGATGCCTTCAGTGCAGAGACTGAAGCTTGATGATCAATGGACTTTCCTGGACAGCCATTTCAAAGTATAAATCCAAATCTAAGCTTGGTTCAGGGATCAGTTGTAGAATGGCCTTGAGTGTGCCTGTACCGTCTTCAGATTTAAATCTCATACAGTATTTGGTGGAAATTGAAGAAAGCAGTGATAACGTGAAAACCAAGGATTCTCAGTGATCTGGAAGTTTTTTAAGCAATGGGGCAAGATTACAGGAGAGAGATGATTCTAGACTTACGGGCAGCGATTGATGGAGTTTATAAAGAATAAAAGATTCTGCTCAAAATTTGGCTTTTGGGGGTTTGACTAATTTTGTACATGAATATTTAGAGCCAATTATTTTTCCATTTTCCCTCAACTTTAAGTTCTCAGAATCACTCACATGTATATTAATAAACCTTCTGTAAAAGATTCATACGTGATTCACAGAGATCCCAATGGGGCATCAGTTAAAACACCTTGAGGCAAAATCCATTTAAAATTGTATTTAAAAGGTTCATCAGACTGGTTTATTTGTACAATTGATGAATTGTGCAGGTGAATCTTGACTTTCACTAATGAAGAGAATGTAGATCAAACAATGAGAAACCAGTTCTCTGAAATAGCTCAAAGTTGCATCTCATGAACCATTGGCAATATATATATACAGTGCTGCATGCAAAAGCAAAGTTCTGCCTAAGGGGTCTTTCCTGTGTTTGCCTTTCTAATGTTGTATTTTCACCTTTGTGCCCCTATTTCTTTTTCTTTTCTATATCACAATAATATTGAAATGTTTTTTTTTTACCACTAGTAAAAGTGTAGCTGTGAATCCTATCCAGTCTCTTTCAATCAATAACTTACGTACAGTAGTGTGTACATTTGTACTTTTGAAATGGATATATGGCATACAGAAGAAGCGCAGCTTTGTACATTTCAACACAGTAACTGTCATCCAAACTGTTGCCATAGTTTATATCAGGTAACAGGGTGCAGTGTTTTATTGACAACATGACCAAGCATTTTGACTATCTTGTTTTTGAACAAAGACACTAGGACTTTTCATTCTGATGGCACTGACATGTTCATTGACATAAATACTGACTTTTGAGAGATAAATTAAAGATTTTGAGTTAGTCACAGGCTTGTACAAATTGTTTTGAGAATGCACATACTTCTTTGCAAATATTAAGGATGATTTGAGAAATGCACCAAAGCGACTGAGAAAAACTGTAAAGGCCAGTAACTGGAGTCACAACAGGCTGCAGTTGCCGACAGTGGGTGGAGCTTAACCCTTGTATGGTGTTCGGGTCTGTAGGACCCGTTTTCATTTTTTGTCAAAAGAAAAAATTACAAGTAATCATTTTTTCAACCTTAGACTCATTGGCCTTGGCTCATTTTCTGTGAAGAACATATATCCAAACACATTTTCAATGACCACACACTGTACACCCCCCCTACACATTTATATTACACACAGGATGTCCGGGTCCACTGGACCCAGGGCTAATAAAAGTGTGGAAACTTTAGGTCCTGTGTACCTGTACTCTGTCCTCCTCCTGTCAGGGCTTGCTGTTAGTGTGTGTGTGTATGTGTGTTCTTGTATATGGTTTATGAGGACACAAATATGTATAATGACATGGGTATTACAACGTAAACATGGTTTATGGGGACATCTGTGTCCTCATAAACCAAACGGCTTAAAAAAACATACTAAATGCAGTTTTTGGAAATTCAAAAAAGGCCAAAAGTTTTCTGTGATTGGTAGGTTTAGGAGTAGGGTTAGTGTAGGGGGATAGATTATACAGTTTGTACATTTGTAAAACCATTACACCTATGGAGAGTCCCCATAAACCACATATCCAAGTGAGTGTGTGTGTGTGTGTGTGTGTAGTGTAGTGTAGTGTAGTGTAGTGTAGTGCAGTGTAGTGCAGTGCAGTGCAGTGTGTGTGTGTGTGTGTGTGTGTGTGTGTGTGTGTGTGTGTGTGTGTGTGTGTGTGTGTGTGTGTGTGTGTGTGTGTGTGTGTGTGTGTGTGTGTGTGTGTGTGTGTGTGTGTGTGTGTGTGTGTGTGTGTGTGTGTGTGTGAGAGAGAGAGAGAGAGAGAGAGAGTATGTGCATGCATGTGAGAGAGAGATTGTAAGTGTGAGAGAGTGTGAGTGCAAAAGTGAGTTTTGTTTCTATCCCTGCCGTTCCCGCACGAGGTTGCAATTCTTAAATGTGATGTAACAAAGGTAAAGGGAAAATATTAACCATATATGCTGTTTATATTGCTTGTAATTGGGATGAAGTAAACATCTGTTGAGTATTTTAACATAAATTGTTTGATTATGTTGAATTAAAAACCCAAAAATGCAGCAGGTCCACCAGACCCACGAACACTGGCTGAATAACAAAAATATGAACACCACACAAGGGTTAAATGACATATACAATGTCATAGGGATTTAGGGATAATAGTTTATTGAAGCCTTTGTCGAACTGTTTTCATTAAATTTAGTTCTCGGCAGGAAAATGTCTTGCCAGTCAAGGGGGTGGAAAAATTGTAGTTGCTATGATAGATGGATAGATAGATAGATAGATAGATAGATAGATAGATAGATAGATAGATAGATAGATAGATAGATAGATAGATAGATAGATAGATAGATAGATAGATAGATAGATAGATAGATAGATAGATAGATAGATAGATAGATAGATAGATAGATAGAAAAAAGAACATTTGGATAGATGGATGGATGAATGGATGGATGGATGGACCCACACAGAAAAACATGTATACACTCATGCTGAGTGCATATAGAGAAAGATGTAGCTTACAGTACATGGTGATGTTTTATTGTCTTTAATGAAAAGAACACTGAACATACACTGAGCTCTCTTCGGCTCATGCATTAGGACGTCACATCATAAAACCCTTTTCACACTTGTGATCACAGAATCACGCTCAGAGGAACAGAGCATAATTATTATTATATGAATTTTCAAAAAGCCCAGTGGACGAGGATGAGCAGAGGTGAAAAGAAAAGTACTTAAAATTTCACACCACGGAGCAAGAAGATGACGAAAACAAACACCTTCAACCCAAAGTCGCTGCCCGGGCCAAAGGCTTCTGCTTAATGAGAGGCAGAACAGGAAAAGAAAAAGACTAAAGTGAGAGAGGAAGACTGAATGATAAACATGCATTACGTCACACATAACAGAGATAACCAAGAACTTTGATGGGTTTGATGGGTCATGAAGGTTTTGTATCCATTAGTCATCAAAGCGTAAATTAATTTGCGCTTTTTATCAAGGTGTGTGTGTGTATGTGTGTGTGTGTGTGTGTGTGTGGGGGGGGGGGGTGTTGGTACAGAAGCGTTATGATGGTGGGGAGCTTATTTGGTGACCTGCAGTTATCTGTCACTAAAATGACAGTTTGGAAATTGATGGGTGTAAAGCTGTTTGAACTACAGCCATGGTCTTATCTTAAGACGAGCCACCTGCACCCTCACATTTGTTCCTCCTCCATCACGTCAATGTCTAAAGTCTGACCATCAGACATTAAAGTTATAAGAAAATGTCACTCAAGGCCTTCTTTCTCTCTGTATATACCTCAGACCTTTCACAAAACGGACAGAAAAAAATATTTTATAATAATTTTTATATTTATAAACATTCATACATATATGAACACTGAATGTTCATTCACATGGTTAGACTGTATGATTCATGCTGTTTATTGGTACACTGCATGATCAACTTTTTGTTGATCTGAGTAAAGAGTAAAAAATAAAATAAAATGATTTTTTTTACATACTTTCCCCATTACAGTTTAAAACCATTTGTAGGCTGACTCCACCAAAAAGTGTAAACACTCTGTGACAAAACTTTGCTCTGTTCTGACAATTTAATTAATTATTAAACAAAAATTTTAGGCTGAAATTCTTGACTGAATATTTCAACAGAAACAGCTTACTTTAAATTTATGATGAAACAAAAGTAGCAACAGATCTTGTCTTCATTATTGTGACATACGTCCAAGTGAAACAAAATACTAAAAAAATATATATATATATAGGGAAGGGACTTCTATCCATCGATTGTTGATTGGATGGATGCAGATCTGAATGCGAGCTTGCAGTAACCTGTCAGTTATGAAATTTCTCGAACCAAAAGATCGAGTTGACAAGGTAAAAACTAATTGAAATTTTTTTTTAAACATATGCATGTGTGAATAGTTCACTATAAGATCAATAACATATAGTACATTCATTAAAGGAACACTCCACCTTTTTTTTAAATAGGGCTTATTCACATTCTTTCCTACATTTAGATAGGTGTGCAAATGCATTTTTGTCTCAGTGCATGCATTGTTTTAGTTTGACAGGGTCGGTGCTAGCTTAGCTTAGCACAATGAATGGAATCCTTTGTTGCCAGCTAGCATGTCCTGAGTAAAAGTGATAAAAATAAAAATAAAAACCCACGTAATTACTTCTTGTGGCCTGTGTATTCACAACGAGTACAAATAGCGATGCAGATTAACACTAGGCGATTTCCTAGGCAGATATTGACTTGGGACTATATTACGGGGAAGGACAGGCGAAGCACTGCTGCTTAGGCGAAGCACTGCTACTTGGGTGCAGAGATATCACGCAACACATGAAATCCCAAGTAGCAGTGCTTCGCCTGTGCTTCCCCCTAATATAGTCCCAAGTCAATATCTGCCTAGGAAATCACCTAGTGTTAATCTGCAGCGCTATTTGTACTCGTTGTGAATAAGCAGGCCACAAGAAATTATTACGTGTTTTTAAAAAAAAAAAAAGATCACTTTTATTTAGGACATGCTAGCTGGCAACAAAGGATTCCATTCATTGTGCTAAGCTAAGCTAGCACCGACCCTGTCAAACTAAAACAATGCATGCACTGAGACAAAATGCATTTGCACACCTATCTAAATGTAGGAAAGAATGTT
The DNA here is from genome assembly GCA_036326025.1 of Chrosomus eos. Lineage (NCBI taxonomy): Eukaryota > Metazoa > Chordata > Actinopteri > Cypriniformes > Leuciscidae > Chrosomus > Chrosomus eos. The sequence continues at coordinate 12,037,903 of CM070840.1, forward strand.
AATAAGCCCTATTTCAAAAAACGGTGGAGTGTTCCTTTAAGTAGATAGGGTGAATTTTCATGTTAGAAATATATCACGAACTGTGACAATGAGAAAAAGCATGTGATATCCTGGTTTAATCATATTTAAATGTAAATAGCAACATGATTTACATAGTGTTGAGACATTTAGATTTTGGCCTAGTGTATGTTTTGGTTTCAGCCAAGAACTTTCATTTCAGTGCGCTGCTCAGCTTACTCAATTACCTTGGAATATTCCTTTGAATAGCACATTATCTATCTTGTAGCCCTTGGGTTTAACACATTTGAATGAACCTTTTTGGGGCCCTGGGAAGAGCCAGACATCATCTGAGTGTGATGGGATCAATATACTCAGGTTCGGCAATGAGTCACAGAACATTTAGGTCTCCAACACAGCTTTTAATGCTCCAGAAAACACAAGACAATAAGACTGGGAATATGTCACCTTTTTATATGGACAAACAACCACTGCAGACAGCACTTTCAGGTCTCTTGGTAATAACGAACACACACCCTTTGCAGATGCACACCTTTTAGTTTATCCAACTGTGTCATCTTCCTCCTGAGATTTAGAAAATGATGAAAAAACCTGTATATATAAAGGTTTGACGTATCACCAGCTGCCTTGGTATACCATGGCAACTCATGTGAAGCACAGCAACTTTGCTTACAACAGGAGTGTTATCGATCTGAATCTCAGCTGTCTTAGATGTTTCTGTGATAGGGGCTTCCAGAAGCCGGACAACAGCAGACACAGATCTGACCTGTGGCATTACTTCTAATGTCTAATCTTTGCAGGAACAAGAGTCAGCGGATATTACTTGAACTCAGTGGGGCTTTTAATAAAGGTTTTAATAAACAAAGGAATTACTGAATGGAAAGTTGATTGCACGGTTCACTCTGATGCTTTCTATTATTCTTGATCAGTAGTTCTTAATTGGTTTTGCTTTAGAGTTTTACATTGGACATCAAGTGGAGACCCAATAAAGAAATCAAAAGGGTTTGTGATGCAAATATAAACTAAAATGTCCTTCAAATCTTAATTAATATAACAAATAATAAGAAAAAAAATATTTTACGTCCCAGCCTGCTTCATCACGTATTTGGTTCCCCCGGAAACATTTCCGTTGTGGTCTATGTTACTTGCAGCGCGTATTTGGTTGTGTTGTGAGCTTTTGCAGCGCGTTTCTGTATTTGGTTGTGTTGTGAGCTTTTGCAGCGCATTTCTGTATTTGGTTGTGTTGTGAGTATTTGGAGCACATGTGTGTTGTAAAACTGATGATGTTTTCTTAATTTGGGGGTGTTTTTTTCTATTTGCATGCGTCTATTTGCATGTGATTTTTTCTATTTGTATGCGTCTTCTTTAGGTTACAGCACATTGAGCTCTCTCGGCCACCGTACTACGAATACATTTGTTACTACATGTTTATTACATGTTTATTACAGTGTAATAATACGTTTGTTACTACATGTTTATTACAGTGCAATAATACGTTTGTTACTACATGTTTATTACAGTGTAATAATACATTTGTTACTACATGTTTATTACATTGTTATTATATATTTGTTACCACATATTTATTACATGTTTATTACAGTGTAATTCTACATTTTTTACACGTAATTATACATTTAAAAGTGTAATACATTTGTTAGTGTAATCATGTTTGTTAAAGTATAATGTTTATTACAGTGTAATTATACATGTGTTACACTGTAATTATACATATGTTACTACATTGTAATTATACGTTTGTTAGTGTAATAATACATTTTTAAAGTTTTACATTTGTTACAGTGTAATTATGTTTGATACAGTGTAATTATATTTGTTACAGTGTAATTATATGCTTGTTACATGTAATAATACATTTGTTACTATATTGTAATTATATGTTGTTACTATAGTGCATTTATATGTTTATTACAGTATAATTATACATTTGTTGCACTGTAATAATACATTTGTTACTTCATTGTAATTATTCGTTTGTTAGTGTGATTATATGTTATTTTATTGTGTATTTGTCACACTTATGTTAGCTATTAAAAAATATTAGATAAGAGTTTATTTACTGTTAATTATATTATATGTTTGAATAAATTTGCCATGATGAAGTTTATGAAAACTACCTTATGTGCCTCATATATATAGTTTATATGAATCAGATGTTCAGCCAATGGTCCGTGGGCGTGACGTATGAGGCTGAGACTAACTAGACAACTGATATGGTGGGGTTATTTGTCAAGTTTGCTCTAGAAGTTATATTAGTGTAAGAATAAATTCATGTCTGGGGAATATAAAATATGATACAAGTAACTTTGAAAACAATGCAATCTTTAATTCTTTAGCACAGCACTGACATCTAATGGTGGATTAGATAAATAAAGATTTCGAGAAATCTTGCAGAAAGTATCAGCATCCATATTTCAAATATTTTTTGATGCCTGACAAACATAACAGCAAAATAAATTTTCATTAATTTGTAATAATATTTTATGTATTTCATTATATTCTAGAAATATATTTTTATTTATTAGAGAGCACCAAGTCCTGTACATTTTGACATTCCGTAGATGTTCTGTAAGGCTTCTCATAGCTCATGTGGAAATCCATGGTGCAGCTCCACTTCCAGGGTCAGTGGGCCCCATGGTGCAGCTCCACTTCCAGGGTCAGTGGGCCCCATGGTGCAGCTTCACTTCCAGGGTCAGTGGGCCCCATGGTGCAGCTTCACTTCCAGGGCCAGTGGGCCCCATGGTGCAGCTTCACTTCCAGGGTCAGTGGGCCCCATGGTGCAGCTTCACTTCCAGGGTCAGTGGGCCCCATGGTGCAGCTCCACTTCCAGGGTCAGTGGGCCCCATGGTGCAGCTCCACTTCCAGGGTCAGTGGGCCTCATGGTGCAGCTTCACTTCCAGGGTCAGTGGGCCTCATGGTGCAGCTTCACTTCCAGGATCAGTGGGCCTCATGGTGCAGCTTCACTTCCAGGGTCAGTGGGCCCCATGGTGCAGCTCCACTTCAAGGGTCAGTGGGCCCCATGGTGCAGCTTCACTTCAAGGGTCAGTGGGCCCCATGGTGCAGCTTCACTTCAAAAGTCAGTGGGCCCCATGGTGCAGCTCTGCCTCTTAGCTCAATGAGTCCATGATATTTCAGAATCTTGCGCTCTGTATAATCTGTGAACATCTGTGAATAGTTGCCATAATACTTCAAACTCAAAAAGGCTAATAAAATAATGAAACCTCATTCACACCAGTTTTAAATATATACTTCATTACAAAAATACATATAGATAATTATAGAATACACATTTATAAAGCTTTTACAGTAAGCCCAGCATTCTGCCATCCAATTCAGTAAAAGTGGGAGGCAACCAACATACGGTGAGCACTGACACAGGCTATATTCAAAAAACTGAACAACATTGCAAAGACATGAACACAAAACCAGTGCAGGTAAAACATAACTAGAATACTGAGCATCTGTACAGGAGGCAGATGACAATTACAGAGCACACAAGCACAGAGCAAAAGCCTCAATTTGCTTAGTAAGACGTCTGTGTGTGATTGATGCAAAGTGTATGACGTACGGTCGACATGTTCTGACAGAAGAAAAATGCACATAAAAAGCTGTTATTCAGTTCCAGTTAGGATCATTTCATTGATAGAAACTTCTCCTAATCTTTATACAGAGACTATGTGCTGTTTCTATATGAACCTGAGCAAAATCTCAATGCAAAGTTAAAAGCAGAGTTCCACTTACCTAAAAGTAAATGAAAAAGATAATATTCTCATAAAAGCTAAATCAGCAAACTGAGAACAATTGGTCCCGTGATAAAAGACAATGAAGACCAAAAAAACGAACAAGAAACTGAAGAATTAAGAATACAATAAGTCCATTTACAGTATTGTCTGCAGCCATCATGCCACATGAAAAATGGGTTTATTCTAAAATAGTCTCGTCAGGCAGACTTTTGACATGAGGAATGAACATTGATATTCTCAGTTCGACCACAGTTTGTTTGTTTTAATCGTGGGTTATCTAAAATAGATTAAACCACAATAATAGAGACATGAGAGGAAAAAAAAAGACCAACTGTGGGTGATCTGTGTCTGTGCAGTCTCAGCCGGCGACATATTTTACCACCACAGAATAAAATAAAACTAATGAAAAACTATTATAAGCTGATATTAGCAACAAGGCCTATATACTGCATGCAACACCATGAATGAGAGTTAACCAAAGTATGAGCGTAATAGATAATGCATAAAGGTGTGGTAATATTATCATGAAAATTCACAGGAAAAAGTCCATCGTCCATTGTCAATAATGTAGCGATGTATTACACAGCTTACACAGAAGTCACTTTCAAACCAAGTTGGTCATTCACCATGTGACCTTGAACCCTTTGAGGAATCTGTGTGGGTAAATCTTTTACCCTCACACGAAATTGCTGATCACATGGATTTCAATTCCTATTGAAATGACAGACTTCGTCCACAAAAATTCGCAGAACAACAGTAAATGTGACTGCACCTTAATGGTCTATACATGAATTCATAATGGTCTATACATCCATTCAAAAGCTTATAATGTCTGACCAATATACCCTGCAATGTCTTTACATAAAATAAGGGATGTAGCAACCATTACAACTCACATCACTCGATTAATATTGAGCAGTCCTGATAAGATTTAAATTATGTCCCCACTTTTCAGATGGCTCCCACACCCCTGCACAAAATATTCAGAATAAATAAACTTCAAACATTTCACAGGCTGAATGAAGTAGTGTAAAGTCACATTGGATGCAGTGAAAAGCAAACTTTTCTCTATTTTAAAACTTAAGCAAAATATACAAACACAATCTGATGTACATGGTTCATTTTTAACTGTTCACATTGCACTTGTTGTACTTCAAGTAAGTGAATTTTGCATTTTTCTTGTGTTGATTATAAGCAGTTAAGCAATGATTATTCAAATGACCTGCATAATCTATTAGCAAACATCAATTGTATAACTGGTCCACAGTCAAAGAGCTGAATTCTCATCGGATCGATTCTCATTGGCTTTGCTTCGCTGGAACGGAGATCAGCTCTTTTCTTCCTTTTCCTGCCATTAGAACCTGACACAAATCAGAGAGATATGTTGAATATATGTATTCTTCTTTACTTTATTTTTCTGTGTAACACCTAAGAGGACATTTAAAGATTTTTTTTTTACCCTCCATATAATGAATATCAGTGGGGTCCAAAACAACACTGGACCCCAATGATTTTCATTGTATGGACATAAATGTAATTTCTGCTGAATAAAAATACAGTTTTACTGAAGAAAAAAGGGTAATTTCTGGGTGACCTATCCCTTTAATAATCATATAGTTATACTACCTATGTCTAGATGGACCATAGGAGTCCAGCATTTGAGTGCTGGCCTGCTCCAGGTTCCAGCCACATCTCTCCAGAGCTTCTACGCATTCAGGCCGAGCCTTCAAACCCAGTCGGAACAACTGCTCCACCTACATCAGGAAACAGTCATCTGTGTAAATGCTTCAAAGATCTTTCATCATCCATGAGTACCTCTCTCTCTTTTGTGTCTGAAATGAAGCACGCAGATACCTTCAGATATTTCACGGCCTCCTGAACGTCCCAGCTGTGTGTCTGAAGGGCCGTTTGACACTCCTCTACGTCACAGATCCATGTACCGCCTCCTGCACCTACAGAAACAACCAATCAGTCATCTCAAATTACCATGACATCATTGAGTAGCCAATGGTGAGAGTCTCTGGTGAAAAATTGCTTACTTGTAGTATCGTGACATGGTTGTAGGCACCTGCTTGGGTGCTGCTCGGCCAGGCCAGACTGTTGGAAGTCCCGCTGTTACTCGTGTGGCCAGGAGAAGAACTGGGCTTGTTGACTTGCTGTTGAACCATAGGCCTCACAGTGGCCATATTTGTGTTTTTTTTCTCATTGTTTCCCTCTGAGTCCTTCAGGAACCTCTCGTACTTGTCCAGGTATGCCGGTTTCTCAGGTAGCAAGTAGTAATGAGTGCTGCTGGCCTTCACGCCACCATACACGATAGGCAGGATGCAGGGACTCTTAGCCGGAGTCTGGCCCACTTCAGTAGATCCGTACTGAGAACTTGCAGTGGTGGCGGTTGACGTAGATGATGTAATGGAGGAGCTGGATGGCGCAGAGGAATATGACGACGGGGATAGGCAGGAGCCCAATGATCCGACGCAACAGAGGCTGGATCTCTGTTGAGGGGAGCCGCCTTGTGGCACCATAGGGCTCGGAGCCCGAGAGTTGGGTTGAGATAGAGCATGATCCCTTGGGGGTATCTGAGGCGGACAGCGGCTCACTTCTTCTTGGTCTCCAAGAGAAACCGACAGTCTGCTGCCATATATTCCTGCCCGCTTAGAAGGCCGTATGGGTGGGATTGGGATTCTTGGAGGGATTTGAGGCCTGTCCTCATAGGAGGAGGGCAGAATGATCTGTCGGTGCGGGGCGAGAGCTGCAGGAGTCGGGAGGGGTGAAGAAGGGAGGGAACGTCCGGTCGGAGGGACCCGAAGCTTCACCATCACCTCCCTTTGAAGCTCCTTGAAGATGTCTGCTGATTGCGAAAACGAGTGAGATTCCTCACCATGCTTGAATGGTAGAAAGAGGTTGTCCTCCACATTGCATTTACCATCGACTTTAATGTCATCCTCTGATTGTGTCCGTTCAGATACAGTGTCTTCCTTCACCGCAGATGCATTTATGGAGCTCACTTCCATGTCTTCCTGCTCAGCACACTCCAAGGCCACTTCGTCATATGCCGGAAGAGAAGGTAGGGGCCGCATATCCCAATCCACCACAGGAGTAGGGTGCATGGGGTTGGGCAGGGCTCGATTGGGGCTCTGCGGTGGCGCCATATCTAAGATAGATGCGGCGTAGGATGCAGGTGGTTTCGCTGTGCTGGGGTTGGGCGTCTCGGTAATGGGTGAGGGTGAGGGTGATGTAGAGCTGAAACTATCGTCGCCAAAGTCAATGAGTGAGACTTCGCTAAGGCGGTCACTAGGACTAGTGCTTTCCCAAGGCCAGGGGCGTAAACCCAGGTATGTTGGAGTCTTAAGCGAGAGTTTCTTCACACCCGTCACTATCAGATCATCATCATTGTCCAGCACAGAGTCGTAAAATGGTTCTGGGAACAAGTCATAAGCCAAAACTTTAGGAAAATTGTTTTTGTCGTGATTCTTAGAAGAAAAGAAATAGTTCTTACTCTTAAGAAGAACTGCTGGTTTAGGAGGTCTGGGGGGAGGTTGTTCTAACACAAGAGTAAGAAAAGATCAGAAATAAAAGAAGACAGAGCAAAAGAGAGAAGTGGTCAATTTGAAGAAGAGCAGAACAGCCCAGCTCAACAAAATCAAGCAATTGCTTACTTTTAGACCGGTTTGGAAGTTTAGTGGGCTTGGCCGCATTTGAATCCATCCCAAGAACATCTGGAGGATCCATGGGATTACCAAGGTACAGACTGAACACAAAGCACATTGGGTAAATAACTAAATCCACCTCTGCAGATTTTCTGTCATTCAGTGGTTCTCAACAAGTGTGCAGAGATGACTAAACAGAATTTGAATCAACAAATTACTATGAATATATTAAAATAATTACAAAATCAAGATATAAACTGCAATTTCCTATATTAAATTATGATAAAAATAACAAATAAAATATTTCTTCTTTTTACCCATCAGTAACTTGTTCTTTTATTATTTAACATCATACTACGGTGGCCGAGAGAACTCAATGCACTGCAGATAAAGAAAACACATGCAAATAGAAAAAACACAAGCAAATTAAGAAAACATCAGTTTGATGTTAAATACTCACAACACAACCAAATACAGAAATGTGCTGCAAATACTCACAACACAACCAAAAGCATAAACACGTTGCAAATACGCACAACAAGTGTCGAACCTGGATGAGACATGCTTATTGTTTAATGTCAGTGGTGTTGTCCTGAAAGGTGAGTTTTGTGTTTATTTTGACATCCTGATCATATGTGCGTTGTGAGTATTTGTAGTGCATTTCTGTATTTGGTTGTGTTGTGAGTGTCTGGAGCACATTGTATTGTTAAACTGATGAAGATGTTTTCCTCATCTGCTGGTTTTTTTCCCTAAAATTTGCAGCGCATTGAGCTATTTCAGCCAAACAGTGGTACAGTTCTTGAAATATTTGAAATCACAAAATGAATCAGGGTTATATAAATTAACATATCAATATTCAAAGTTTCCATTAAAAAAAGTTTATTATATAAAGTAAGAAACTTTATTATAATTCCCGGAAATAGTATATTTCAGGACAACGGAGGGCTTTTGAGTCAAAAAGGTTGAGAATTACTGGTTTAAAATAATATATTGCTGCTCTCTAGTGGTGAACACAAGTAAAGCGGTCTGTTCCCTGAGAGATAAAAAAACCCCATAGTCTGCTAACAAGAGGTCAGTCGTGCATGGTCATGGAATATTACTCATCGATCTTGTCAGGGGCGCCCCAACTTCGGTGTGGGTCTGTGTCTCCATGGCCTGTGTGGATGAAACTGTGCTTGAGAGGTCGGCTGATGTCGTGAGCGGACAGACCAGCCACAGAGGTCACCACATTCCTCGGGAACTGTCCCACCTTCAGGGTCTGTCTGTTCTGACCTCTCCACCAATAGTTCTCAGCTCTGCAGCACAGAAATTAGGCTGTAAAAACAGACTATAAGAACTAGAGTAAATACTTTTCTTTTTAAAGAAAGCAAGGCTGCTTTGTTAAACATTCAGGTCATTAGCATAAATGGTGAAAAACGAGGACTGTCAAGAATAAAATAATTCCAATTCACTTAATGATTATTAAATCTCTTGATCAAATTCTGACTTTAACATTTTTTTATATCTTTGCTAGGCCGTAGGTTAACAGCGACCACATAATACAGTGGTTCCTCACACCTGGCTGACACAAAAAACTCGAAAATATGTCCTCACCTGCCCTCAATGATAGTGATGATGTCATTGGCATGAATTTTAAGTTTGTCTGGTTCATCAAAGTCCTGCAATGCCCTCATGTCAGTGGGCATGGTCTATAATTGAATTAGAAAGACTTCATTAATTAAAACAACCAATAATTATATTGACATTCTGGTGTATGTGCAATTCAATAAAAAGACTTTGATACAAGGACATTCTAACCAGTATAATCACCTTCTGTTGTTGCTATTCGAGACCTTACCTCCACAAGGAAGTCCCTGAGGGACACAAATGTCGGCCTGTCCTCGGGTTTGGGCGACCAGGACTGCAGCATGACGTTATAAATGTCCTGCGGACAGTCCTCTGGTTTGATAAGCCTCTCTCCCTCCCTGTCGATCTTATGGAGAATCTATGCAAAAGGACACACAGATGTCACACCAACTTTACTTACAGAAAAAGGTGTTTAGGGTCAGGTATGTGTGTATACCTGACTACCATTGAGTCCAACCCATGGTTCCTGCCCGTGAGTGAACATTTCCCACAATGTTACTCCAAACATCCAGGTATCACTGGCATGGGAGAAGGTACGGGTCTTCAGGCTCTCTGGAGCACACCTGAAAAGCACAGAGCATGTCAACATGGGCTAGGGGAATGAATAAAAAGTAGATGGTGGTCTATAACTCTTCTCACCAGGCAAAAGGGACTTTGTGATGCTCCTGCATCACGTAATGATCATCGTTTTTAGGCAAGGCCCTCATTAGGCCAAAGTCACCGATCTTGATGAGGTCATTGGAGGCTAAAAGGATGTTGCGTGCAGCCAGGTCTCTGTGAATGAATCGTCGGGACTCAAGGTACGCCATGCCACAGGAGATCTGAACGGCGTAGCGGCACAGCACCGCTATCAAAATATGACCCTGACGCTTCCTCAGGCGGTCCAACAAGGCACCCAATGGGGCAAGTTCTGTCACCTAAAACACAAATAAGACAGGTAGTTTTTACCATTTACATAACCAAATTTCAAAAGTTGGGGTCAGTAAGATTTTTTCTTTTTAGGTTTTTGAAAAAAGTAGCTAACGTTCAACAAAGTTGCATTTATTTGATAAAAAACACAGTAAAAACGGTAATATTGTGAAACATTATTACAACTTAATATAACTGTTTTCTATTTTAATATATTTTAAAATATAATTTATTTAGGGTGACCATATTTTGTCCTGAAAAAACAGGACACTCGGCCCGGCAAACAGATAGGCCTACTCAAATGATACTCGAAGTTTACTCAAAGACACCTTATTAATTTCAATACATTTAAAGTAGGTTATGCCTCCTCTGTATGGATAGAAATTTGTTATATTGTTATATGAAAACAGGACATGTCCTGGGAAAACAGGACAGTTGGTCACCCTAATTTATTCCTCTGATGGTTAAAGTAACACCAAGTAACTTTTCCTCTTCGGTTGCCCTACTGGTTGGAAACGAAATTGTCCATTGCCGCTGTCGTAAATAATTTAGCCTACCGTCGCACGCACGCTCTCTGTTTATCCAGCGCCGGCTTTAGAATGAACGATGTCCACAGACAAGGTAGAGTATGTTACATGATTTCATGAAAGGATGATGTATTGCGACATCAGAAACGAAGAAAAACTAAATAATGACTATTGTAGCGCTTGACGTAAAGCAGTCGAATTTTGTAGTTCTTTTTATGCAGTTACATAGTGCCAGTAAAAGCGATACAGAGTTACAGACCCCGTCAGGCTATGGCAGACGTGTCATTTAACTTATTTTAAGTCGATGTACCATCACAAGGGTCTTGGAAATATATTATGAAGGTTGAAAAACTACATAGTGTTACTTTAAGCTGAATGTTCAGTACCCATTACTCCTGTCTTCAGTCACATGATCCTGTAGAAATCATTGTAATGCGCTGATTTGGTGCTCAAGAAACATGTCTTATTGTTATCAATGTTGTAATGCTTTATATTTTTTGTGGAAACAGTGCTAAAAAAATAGGATTCTTTGATTAATATAATATTCAAAAGAACATTTATTTGAAAAATATTTTTGTAACAATGTGAAAGTCTTTACTGTCACTTTTGATCAATTTAATGTGTCCTAAGTAAAAGTATTAGTGTAGTTCAGTTTGCTATACCATAAAGGTAGACTATATAGGAACATAGTTGTTTTTTAAAGACAAAAAATGCCATTTTTAGTACTTCAATTCTCATTCCTCACCATCTTCATGGGGTGAGTGAGGACAACACCATATAGACGAATGAGATTGTGGTGGTCCAGAGAGTGCATGGCGTTAACTTCCCTTATGAAGTCATCTAGACCTTCACCCTGCTGGTCCAACAGGTCTGTCTTCAGGCACTTTACAGCCACACTCAGCTACAGCACAGGAAGAAACTCTATGCATTATATTCATTTTGCATATGGATACCTAATCATTACTAGTAATGTTTATCTTCCTTCTCTTACCACTCTTCCAGAAGGGGCTTGCCATTCTCCACGTTTCACCACTCCGAAGGAGCCGTCTCCCAGTTTCTCGTAGAGGGTGAGGTCTCTGTCACTGATGAGGCAGGTGAGATCGGCTGGCTGACCATCTGGTTGAGCTGATGATGGGGATGAGCTGCGGAACACCGCTGGAGTCTGGGAATCGGAGTCAGGACGCTTCCCGGTGAACACCTGCTGGCCCAAGCACAGAGACTACGGCTGAGGGTGATTCCACCTGCCTCTGACTCCAAGATGCAGTAGCTTTTCACACAGTGAGAGGTGTCATTTATAAACCTGGCAGATATCCGTGATAATCTATGTGACGCTTAAATGCAGCTATGAGGAAAAAAGACTTATTTAAAATCGACATATTTCGACATATAAAACCGACATATTTACAAAATCTCCTTCAATGTTTCACAGAGGAAAGGAAGTCATACAGGTGTGGAATGAAATGGGGATGCGTAAATGATGACAGAATTAGAATATTTATTTTTGTGTGATCTATTCCTATACGCGCACACACACGCACATGCGCGGACACACACACACACACACACACACACACACACACACACACACACACACACACACACACACACACACACACACACACACACACTAAAATATATATATAATAATAAAGCGCTTTACATGGAGGGGGCAATCTCCACAACGTACTCAATGTATATATATATATATATATATATATATATATATATATATATATATATATATATATATATATATATATATATATATATATATATATACATATAGTGTGTTTGTTTGTGTGTGTGTGTGTGTGTGTGTGTGTGTATATATATATATATTTATTTTTTATTAATTGAAATAAAGCTGAAATAAAATAAATAAAATAAATGTTGCCTTGGCAAGTTTACGTTATTAACTGTAAATATATTAAAATTAAAAAGTACTAAAACCTAAAACTGAAATAAAAAAATGAATTACACTTAAATAGCACTAATTTAAAAAAAATAATAAAATTATACAAAAAATGTAACTAAAATTAAACTAATAATAATAATAATAATAATAATAATTTGTTATATTTATAGTATATAGCTCTTTTCTGGGTACTCAAAGCGCTTTACATATGGAAGAGGGGAATCTTCTCAACCACCAATCTGTGCAGCATCACTTGGATGATGCGACGGCAGCCATATTGTGCCAGAACGCCCACCACACACCAGCTTATTGGTGGAGAGGAGACAGTGATGAAGCCAATCAGTATATGGGGATGATTAGGAGGCCATGAGGGACAGAGGCCATTAGGCAAATTTTGCGAGAATGTCGATGTTACACCTCTTCTCTTTTTCGAAAGACATCCTATTATTTTTAATGACCACAGAGAGTCAGGACCTCGGTTTAATGTCTCATCCCGAAGGACGGTGCTTTTTGACAGTATAGTGTCCCCATAACTATACTAGGGCGTTAGGACCCATCCAGGTACTAACCAGGCTCAACCCTTCTTAGCTTCAGTGAGCAACCAGTCATATCACCCTTTAATGTAATATATATATATATATATATATGTGTGTGTGTGTGTGTGTGTGTGTGTGTGTGTGTGTGTGTGTGTGTGTGTGTGTGTGTGTGGTGTGTGTGTATATATATAATACAGCCATTTTTCATTTCCGGATCCACACCATACCTTGCTCATCCATGACTTCCGTTTACACATGGCCCTTCTCCTTTTCACTGCCTCCCACAGCCGTCTCTGACCTGCGGAGCCAGAGAGGGATGAAAAATATATAATAAGATATAATAATATAATATAATATAATAAAATATAAATGACTTATAAATAAATATAAATATAAATAAATATTATAAATATAAACTTACCTCATCTTTTTTATATTATGTTATACACCCAAATAAATAATTTAATAATAATCTAACGAATTCTTCCAACATTCAAAACTCCTCTCACACAGTTAAAACACATGCAACCCCACTCACCTGGGCGGCCCATGCCGATCTTTTCAAGGTCCTCATTTTTGACATAGTCAAAGTGTGAGAGACGTGTGACATTGAGGTCATCACGGATACGCAGAAAATACTGCTGAAGCTGCACGTCGGTGAGCAGCTCCGTGAGCCACTCCGTACCCTCGTCAGACTGCATGTCTTCACCGTCCGGCTGCACACACAAAACATAAGCATAGATAATATTATCCTCCACAGTTCTGCTTCTCAAGTAAATCTGTTAATTTAAGGACATTTCCTGGAAAACAAAACAAAAATACAGTGTTCTGCTGTGTAGAGGAAACAGTACACAGCATCTTTACCTCGTCTTTTACATTATAGTGTCGCTGGTAGTCTGAGACTGCCGCCATTTGTACATGGAAAGCAGTGCTTTTAGGGAGTGTGTGTATGAGTGAACTGCCCTCCCTCGTTGAGTGTCCTGTTTTTACAGTAAACTGTCAAGCGTCTCCTCTAATCTGAAAGATATATTTGTCTTTCTCCCATCAGCCGCAACATGAAGCTCTCTTTTATAAGCTAAAGCCAAGAATAGCATGTGTAATCTGATTCTTTGCCGAAAATTGTTGCAGTCTCATGTGAAACTGTGTCTTCTGTTGTAAAACCTCTGCCCAGCCTCCTGAGACTTGGTGTGAAAGATTATTCCCAACCTTGTGGATGAATGAATCAGTGCGCACAGTGCCTTAAATCCAGTTCATTGCAGTCCTGCCCTGTCTTCCAAACATGTAAAGATCCATCTTCTGTCTCATCTCCTTAAGTCTCAGTCAGATGAATAAAAAGGTCACAGCTTGTTAACGGTAAAGCATTTCCATATTAGTTTTTTTTTCCAGAAGCAGAATTTTGCTTTCTCTTGCTGAGTCACTGCGAGATGCAGTACGAGTGAGGCAGACCTCAAGACACAATCCTTAAGCAGTATTGCAGTACAAAACAGTATGTGCTCAACAAAGCAGAGCTTAACCTCGCCCACAAAAAAAAAAAAAAGGGTTATATTGATGTGTCAACATCATTGTACAAATCCTTTGTTTTATTTGTGGCCATTTTTACAGTGACAGGAAATTACTGAAATAGGATTTGGAAACGGATTCAAACTCGCAAAAGTGTCACAATATTACATGCCAGAGTATGTAGCTACACTATAACGGACATAGATAGATAGATAGATAGATAGATAGATAGATAGATAGATAGATAGATAGATAGATAGATAGATAGATAGATAGATAGATAGATAGATAGATAGATAGATAGATAGATAGATAGATAGATAGATAGATAGATAGATAGATAGATAGATAGATAGATAGATAGATAGATAGATAGATAGATAGATAGATAGATAGATAGATAGATAGATAGATAGATTTTACATAAATATGCCCCGACATAACACTAATTTAGCCGACTGACCAATCAGAATCAAGTATTCCGGAGAGCCGTGTTATATATATATATATATATATAGAGAGAGAGAGAGAGAGAGAGAGAGAGAGAGAGAGAGAGAGAGAGAGAGAGAGAGAGAGAGAGAGAGAGAGAGAGAGAGAAGTGTCAAAACCTCATTGATTCTATTGGGGATATTGGGGAAATGTACATCCACTTAGGGAGCAGTAAATCAGGACATGCATTCACTACTGATGAATTATGCAGCCTCCCAGTGCGAAAGAGAGAAAGGGGGAAAGGTGTAGAGAGAATGTGATTGTGAGTTGCCTAAACACCCTGAATTAAAACAGCCCACACACGTGCATAAAACTTATTCACACTTTTTCACGAAACATGTGAACTATCATAAATCACCCACTGAGTGTGACAATGACAATGACGCATTAACCCTTGGCAACTAGAGCATGACTAAGAGGAGCAGACAGAATGCCACATGGCATTTATTTCCCTTCTAGAGATCCTCTACGCACAAATATGAGGATTTCCAATACAGGACACTGTCGTAGGAGACAGGGTGGGTGGAAATGTCCACTCTTTGAAACTCTGATACTGTGAGATATTATATTTATGCAACAGACTCACACTGGCCTTATATAGTGTTACAGCAGGTATAGAAACAATACATTAAATATTTGATAACCAATTTAAACTATTCAGTCTGTTTTAGGACATTCTAAATTTAGAGAACTAGATATAAATAAGTAGATAGACAAACATAGGCAGATAGACAGACAAATAGATAGATAGATAGATAGATAGATAGATAGATAGATAGATAGATAGATAGATAGATAGATAGATAGATAGATAGATAGATAGATAGATAGATAGATAGACCTTATAAAGAGGTACAGCACATATAGAAACAATATTCTAAATATGTCATAACCTATTTAACAATTCAGTCTTTTATTCAGGACATTCTAAGTTTAGAGAACTAAATATAGCCTTGCTTATTTATTTAGCCAGCAAGGCATTTATGGGGAATTGATATCTAGAAGTGGTCTTACCAAGCTTTAGGCCAGTCCTGAGGTCTTCAGAAAATGTCCACTAAATAGAGGATGTCAGGGACGGTCCTCTGGCGGTCCAGTGTTTGACAAGGCCATGACAGGCACATATGAGCCAAATCAAGGCCGCTTCTGACTAGTCAACGTCAAACTGCAAAACAGATTTACATATGCAGAGATGAGTAATAGTGAGATTTTATAACCTTGTTAGAATGTGTATTTTCAAACATTTGATTGTGATTGCAGAGATTTGCAAACCATAGATGCACGTAAGAGGGATAATCGTGGACCCTGTAAGGTGAACATCATCCAGTTTACATATTCAAATCGTTCTCGTGGACTGACTTATCTCTTTCATTCAATGAACAGAAACACTCTCTGAACAAACACGCCCTGAACGAGTCGGTCGCTGAATTCGGAACTGCATATTAGCAGACTGCTCTTAAGATTAGTAGCTATGTTAGTATGTGGATTCCAAATGCAGCAAGTGTTTTGAATCTGTAAAAGACTCTAACTTAATATGTACTGTATAATAACGCTTGTTTTGGTCACAAACGACTCTGTGTTAAACAAATCTGATGAGTGAATAATTCAATTAATCACGTCATTCATAAAACACTTTCACCACTTGCGGAACAACAGTATTCAAATCTAAATTAATCTTTTTGGAGACTGGATTCAAAAGATTTGAATAGCCTAACTGATAAATCCATTCTTAGTATCACTGAGATTTGTATTTATCATTTTTTTTTAAAAAGTTTTAGTAATTTGTGTGTTTTTGTCATTTTAGTTATTGAATTTTTTTTAATGTCTTGTTTTTATTTAATTTTATTTCAGTTTTAGTTATTTAGTAGGCTACATAAAGTTAAACTAAATGAAAAATGACAAATGTTGCTTTGGAAACTAGCAGAAATAAAATACATTTATGATTTTGTTTTTCAGTTAGCATATATTTAATGTAACAAGTTAACAATTTTTTAGTTAACTGTAAAAATAGCCCTGATATAAATCTGTGACAAGTTGAATTCGCCAACCTAGCAAACAGATAGTTGGGATAATGAAGTATTATATTGAACAGTTGCGTTTTGTCGTATTGCTGTTGAGTCGTGCTAAAGAACACCATTATCACTGTAACTGCATCTTGCGGTTTATTTCTTTAAATTATAACATTTTATTAGAAATGTAGCTTAGATAGAATAGAAATATAAATCATTAACCGGGCAACCGGTCCAAAAGGAACTATATAAAACGCTTTGAGTTTCCTATCTGGACAGCATTTCAGGAACCATAAGCGCGTTTCGAGTCTCAGGCCCATCAGTGTGACCTAGCTAGACAGCACGCTAGGTTTTGAGACACAGCCACTGTCTTCTTTATTTCAGATAGAGGCTGACATAACAAGCGGATTCAAACAAGCGTAAGAAACCTCTCTATAAATAGATAGTTATGTTAAAGCAAATAGGCATTAAAGGGCGGTGTTATCCATACTGATCACATGCTCTGTAGTGATGCAGTCAGTTATTAGGATGGTTAGCGCAGAGGTACCTGCATTGATCAGTGCCGAAGTCCGAGCTCACATTTATGCAGTTTTGAGTGAATTATATTTCAAAACAGACAAGACTGTCAAATTATTTACTTACCTCTTAAATAGTCGTTTTAAAGAAAGAGAATAAGCTGCTCATCGGTCGTAATCCTTCGCCCCCTCGGTACAACAAGGATTGCATCTTTCTTAAAGTGACAGAGCTTTTTACGTAGACGAGCACGCGGGGGCGTTTGTATCTTTATGGGAACCTTACTGTGGTTCTTAAACTAAGCTTAATATAATGAAGACTTAAAATAAACATGTGGCATTTGAACATGTGTGATTGGGGACTAGCCTACAATGTTTTAGTTGCGGCACATTTTAGAGTAATTTACTACAACATCGTCAAATGTCCTAGACTAGTATACTTTGTTATTGACCACATGAACAATGAACAGTCAGCACTTACTGGTTTTCATGGTGCATTATGGGCATTATTTGGTTGTGAGGCCCACCAATTGACACTTTTTTAAATGAAATTTTATTTATTTTATAAACTAAACCAGAAATACACCAGATTATAACATATCGTTTGATTTTTTTCTTTTCAGAATGTTGGCCCTCACAGTTTTAACAAATATGAACACTAATGTTTGTCCCCATCAGTTGCAAATCAAGGACAAACATGTTCAATGTTTTTCACTACAGATCTGTTTCATGTCTTGTGAGATAAGAAAATAATAAGAAAGTCTTACACAGCAGTAAACATAGCAATGCCAGAGTTTATTACAGAGAAAATGAAGGTTGACAGATTTGACAGATGTCAGTTCTAACAATTAACAGTAATCAAATGGTTGTAACCCCAACACCCAACACATCTAGATTTCAACTTCCCTGCTATTTATTTGGATACATTTGGGAAATCATCCCCACTTGACTAAGTAAAAGTTAGATTTGATTCATGCACATTTTAACATGCTATGAAAGATCAAACAATTTCTGTTTCTGGTAAGTGCCACAAAGAGGAGAAAGACAGCTTCAGAATAGTATACATAACTTGAAAAATGTGTCCACCAAACTTAGACAGAAGTGCCTTCAAACATGAAACCCTTACGTAAAATCAGCAGTAAGCTAAGCAGTCATACATCATATTTAAATCATTGTGCAATATGACCACATCCTCTTTCCTAACACCTGCCTTAGAAAAAATAAGTGAAATACACAACCAATGTTTCTATAGAAAATACACCTTTTTCAAATTGCAACAGAAACAGACCAGAAAAGTGAAATCTGAAACAAGAACCCAATGAAACACTGAAATAATCTGATAAAGACTCTGATAAACAAAAGTCATGACTAGATGTACTCACAACTTCAATAGTTATCTAAAGTTATTATTAGTAACAAAGCAGGAAAAAGCCACACAAAAAAGCATGACAATAATGAAAAATAAATATTTACATAAACTATGGGAAACACTGTTCCCGATAATTTGATCCACCCTACAGTGAAATATGAGGATCACTGCCCTCGATATATACACGCCGGTAGGCAAAAACTACCTTCAAACACACTACATTATGGAAGACACTGCTCCCGATAATGGTTTTAGAATAGAAATATAAATGTTACAGAGAAATGCTGTTGTCACTTAAATGCTTGAGCCCACGAGTTTGGTCAAAATGGAAACCTGCTTTGCCAATTAATTTAAAGGTTTCAGACATACGAGAACTAAAAAGATATTTCAATATAAGATGATCTGAAAAACTATTCAAAATCTTCACTCAAAATCCCAAACTATTATTTTCTGGTTTTAGTTTTGCCAATTTAGAGCTTTTCTTCAAAAAAAAAATTATATTTTTAAAGAAGAGGAACTGCTCCATGAGTAATAAAACAGGTGCTTTTGAGCTTATTTCCTCAAGCACCTGTAACAAGAGACATTTCTGATACCAGCTGTTGGTAACATGTATTTCTGTTAGCAGATGCTGCTTTTAAGAACTGACAGTATAACCGTCACAATTATGGAAGACACTGCTTCCGATAATTTAAAAAAAATAAGACACTTTTATAGTGAACACTGTCACTGATAAATAAATTTGAAATAAATATAGTATGGTCCTCAGTTGGTCACAAAGGCTGAGTTTGGGGGTTTTACATGAAGTGCAAAAAGGACTAAAATCCCCAAGTAGCAGCCGAGAACCAGGTTGACTCCATATGTAACTTGATAACGAGTCATGGATGAGGAAAAACATCTTGAAAGAAATAACTAGAACTTGAAAAGCACCCTAAAATCAGTTTGCAGAAGAACAAATATTGTATTAATTATCCTTAGTCCAGCAATAATAATAATATATATATAATACTATTATAATCATAATACAATAAGAATGATATCTATGTAATTTATTATCTCAATATAGTTCTTAATGTTTAAAGAACTTCCACAATTTTACTTAAAGCTGCCCTATCATACATTTAGAAGCATCTTAGGCAATTCATTGTTCCAAATCAAATCTACTTTCATAGTGGCAGGATTATTTGTGTGTATCGAGAAGCACTTTTAAGTAAAACCGATGTCAGGTTGGTTGATGCAATGCTATATCTCGTTGTCTAAGGACCAGATATCTCCAGCCAGGTCATTGGCACACCCCTGGATGGTCCAGGTGAGTAGAGCAAATTTGTTTAGGACCTGGTCTATGTCGAAGCTTGCTTTTTTTGCATGTACATCATCCAGGTACTTTTCCAGGTCTGTGGCGGTTTGCCACCCATTACCAAAGAAAACATGGCGGAACGGGATCTCTCTCAAAGAGACGTAAGGAGACAGAAAATTATGCTCCACCTTAAAAGAGGAAGAAAATGACAAGAGCATGAGAACTTGGCCAATATGTATCAATCAATGATACAAGATGCGCCTAGAAAAGCTAAGAGAATAACTTCACCTTCATTATGCGGTTATTGATTATGCGACACATCTCGATGTCATCGACGTCGCTGCCCCGGATATCAGTAGCTAGAGCGGCTGCGGCCCGACCAAAGGAGCTCTTTGCTGAGTTCAGCCACGCCGTTGACAAAGAATCAATTTTATCGACCTGTTGATAGATTTTTGAGAAATGAGCAAGTTATTTTGCAGATTAAAAACTGGTTAAAGTATCAAAAATATCATGCATATGACAAAAAGCATTACCTTGTCAGCTTTGAGACTGTTAACACGACTGATGATGGCGCTCACGTGCTTTGTGATCACGTTGCCATACGTGGTAACGTCCAGTTTGAGAATGTGGTCATGAACGAGACGGAGGGCCATCTGCCCAGCAACCTGAGCAGCAAGCAAGGACAGATCAACCACTTTCCGACCGGTGACATCATTCAGTTCATCTTCACCATCCTTATTTGTTCCAAAATACCGATAGTCAGCAGCGTCCTGGTGAAAGAAATCATAAAATAAGTATGCAAACATTTGGATGACCTTTATGAACTTAGGGCCACCAGTCTCTTAAAACAACTGGGTGGTGAGCTTCAATAGTACAAAAATGGCTTTTTGCGGAACTCAAGTAAGGGTCAGGAACAAAGATTCATTTATCAATTCATAAAAAAAAAAATTTAGCGTTAAATTGACAGACCAATAAAACATTAAAAACAACACTTACCTTAGAGACAAAACTAAAAGACACAGATGGGATTCCAGAAAGGGCCAGGAAAGGATATGCAGCATCATCCATCTGCATGGGCTTCAGACTGAGCATAAAACGACAACTGATTCAGGAGCATGTACCACAGAAACAATCACGATTATGTTGATGTTTCGATCCATTATAGCAAAAATCAAAGCAGATTTACTCACAGATTTGACAAACTACCACCGTAACTCTGGAAAAGGTTTGAACTTGACCCAGTGATTTTGACTTTTTTCAGGGTGTTCTGCAGAAGGGTGTGCAACAAAGGACTGGCAGAAGCTCTAAAGGAGCCCATACCTGACGAATAAAAAGAAACATTTTATTTTTTAAAGGATAGGGAGAAGAGTAGAGAAAGAACCTATGGATTACATTAATGGAACTCGAACGTGTCCGCCACATGATCACCATAGAATTTCTCAGGTGCATAGGCACTAATATGCATTAGGTGATATTACTGCCATGTATCTCTTCCAATATGATGTGATTTTACTAAAGTCAACCATCTTGGAATTTCCAATAATATGGAAGTGTTGAATGAATGGTTTATAGAAATGCATGCTATTCTGAAAAAGGCACAACAGGTGATATGAACTTTTACACAATGTTTAATTATTTATCTGTCAAGTTATTTCGTCATGCACACTGATAAAAACAGTTGGGAAAATATTAGATGTATTTATATGATTTATCATCTTGCTACTCTTAACCTGATGGACATCATTTGTATTACAGCCTTCTGTTTTACCAGATGAGAAGTTGATCTATGTATCATCTTTTTACTTTTAATTAGCGGTTAGATATCCCTTTTAGGGTTTGGGTTGCCAGGGTGCTGAATGTCAGAGGCGTGGGGGTTGGTTTATATCATTCATACTGACAACCAGCCTTCTAATAGTGTAAACATCATGCTAGCAACATGCTTATGCTAATAATGCTAGGATCATGCCAATCAAGCTAACAACATGCTAATCACGTAAGCATCATGCTAACAACATGCCAATCATGTTAGCATCTTGTTAAAAACAAGCTAATCAACATGATAAATGTGTTAGCATCATGTAAAATTGTTAATTGTGTTAACATTTGTCCAGTGCCGAGTTTTGCCACAGCAAGCACCACTCACATTTTCCAGGGTTGCCAACTTTGGGACTTTGGCTGGAGTGAGACTTTTTGAGACAATTTCAGTGTGTGCGAAGAGAACATTTTTGGTAGCCCTAATTTAAAAAATGGCAGTCCTTGTTTACTTAGTATAAACCCTGATTTATGCAAAAAAAAAAATGAATGCAGCAGGCCTAATGATATAACGCAGTCATATTCCCGGTCACGTTGGAGGTTTTCGAGCTGGGACTATTTTCAGGCGCTGCATCATATGATTACGCCTGCTGCACTCATGGTACGGCAGTAAAGTTTCTTGATTATTACGCAGGAATGAGAGTATAATTCCTAGCCATATCAGCCTAGAAAATCGCAACTTTACATTTTCCGTCGGTCTTAGTGCACAATGTAACTACAGAAGAGTCAAGTTTTAAATAGAAAAAATATCGAAACTCTTTGGTCATTTTTTTTTTGAGAAATGCTAATGGTCTTGTCCACTTCAATGATGTATGCTAAGCTATGCTAAAAGTGGTACCACCAGAACCGGAGATCGGCTGAATGGATTCAAAAACGGTAAAACTCTGGGGGAGTTGTAAAATGAGCCTATTTCCAAAAAAAGTGGAGTATGCCTTTAAACTAGTAGCTTTTGGTGTCATAACCTTATTTTTTATGGTTACATGTATCAAAAATAACAAAAACATAACTAGGCGTAGCCTATTTTAGAGGCCCATTTTCTTTTCTTAATTTTTTGTTGTGGGGCCAGTGACAAATTTGGCAGGGCAAGTAAAAATTAACCACTAGCCCGACTGGACCAATAGAAAAAAAATCCTTAGCATTGAGCAATGCATTTGTAATTGGGTGTACAAAAGCCTATGATACTTTGATCACTTGCACACAGTAAACTTACCAGTAACAACCCCATCCAAACTGATGTAGGTAAAGGCTTTCCTGTCCAGTGATGCCCAGTATCCCTGTTTAACACAGATGAAACAACACGTTACAAAACCATAGCTGAGTTTTTAAATAAACTGCTTGCAATTATTGTAGCCAAGCACAAATGACATTGGGCACACAAACCTCAAGCCATTCAGTAACTCCGACGTTACCAAAATCCCCTGCAGTCCAGCTGGCAAACACAATACTTCTTTTGGGTTTGAAACCATCTAAGGTGAAGAAGACAAGGAGTGAACGCACGCCACAACAATCCACTGACAGACTGCATTTGAACACAGGTAGATAAGAACATACCTTTCTTCAACTCTGTGAAAACCCTTGCAAGCTCCATCAGAAGAGTAGTGCCAACTGTAGACTTGGCATATCCCAAGCTCAGGGAGTCCCTCTGCGCTCCAATCACGACATAGCGATCTGACGGATTCAGACAACCACAATGAGACTAGAGACGTTCAGAGCCCTAGGACTTATTTAAGGAAAATGTAGAAACTCACCAGGGTCAACATATCCTTTGATGACTCCAAACACATTATGGATCTTGGTGTCAACAAGGTTATTATTGAAAGCTACGGCTACTGTGACATTTTCTGGTCCCAACATGTACATAGAGGAGTTACTCTTACTCTTTTCAGGAGCATTGCTTGCTTCCATTTTTCTGTGAGAAATTAAAGAATACCAATTCATTTTGATGTTTCTGGACAAAGAATTAAAAAAAAATTATCAAGGTAAACCAAAAATATAACGTACGCAAAGATTTTTTTGGCCATTTTATAAGTAATCGTCTGGGCGAGAATT
Source organism: Chrosomus eos (assembly GCA_036326025.1). Classification (NCBI taxonomy): domain Eukaryota; kingdom Metazoa; phylum Chordata; class Actinopteri; order Cypriniformes; family Leuciscidae; genus Chrosomus; species Chrosomus eos. The sequence goes on from CM070840.1 coordinate 12,061,876, forward strand.
CCTGGAAGACCAGAGGACTTGACTGGAGGAAACTGTGTGTGATTAAAAGATGGGAATCCTGGGGTGTAAGGATCACCTGATCCTAGGTGGACCTGTAATTAATGACCAGAATGAATGAATAAACAACATAAATAAAATACATTTATGATTTTACTTGTTCAATTCATTTTTAAAATTCAGTTCAAAACATCACTGTTACTGATTTTTAATGTATTGTAAATGTCAACATTTAACAGGCAATTTAGATTGCCTTTGCCATTATCTATTAGTCTTTCAATTTGAAATATTTATTTAAATTAAAGAAGTTGTTATAGTAAAACAGTCAACACAACCATATGAATTTGATTCTTCTGCGTAACTTACATGACCATAGAGCTCAGTATCCTCATCAATTGTTTCAATGCCAGGGTAGATCAGAGCTGCTACTGCACCCATCTTAGCAGCATTCATAACCTAAAATGGTGAAACATATTTAGATCAGCACAAGCAAAAAGTATGTTACTATTAATAGACTGTTACTGTTAATGAAGTCATAGAGTCTCTAGCAAAACACTAATGGTTCAGAAAGAAAATGAACTCCTCATGCGTCACCTTCTGTGCAATGCTGATTTTTCCAGTTTTCATTAGTACGACAAACCCATTTAGATTCACTTTGAATTCGTCCTGCACTTTCTGCAGGTCAGCAAGCTCACCATAGTTGGCGTACACCACTCTGCCCTGTGAATATAAATGTTTGAGAAAATAATTGAGAATGTAAGTCATGGGACAACTACATGACGTATCTGACTGACAAAGCAAGCAAAAAAAGAAAGAATGCCAAGTGTTTCCTGCAGAGGAAGATGAAGGCTAACCTCTTTACGTCCTGTTTCACTGTAAGCCAGGAACCCCTTTGGACTTCCGATTTCCTCTTGACCAAACCACACTTTGTTTGTATTGGAGCTTTTAGGGTTAAAAACAGTCCAGATTACAAATAATGCAACCAAAGGAAGATGGAAGAACTATGACTGCAGTTCTAAAGTGTTGCTATGTGTTTTTTACAGTGTAAAAAACACTGTTTTGTTGGTTGCAGAGAGGTTTCTTTTTATCATACAGTGTTTCTGGTCTGAGCCTACTGACCTGTTAGGACACTGTAGTTTTACATAGTGCTCATCAACCCAGGGGTCCATTTTCAGTTCCGTGAAAATACCATGGATTCGGTCACCTAACATGTTATCTACAGATGATCCTGCATAACGGCCCCCCTGGAAATTCTCGCTTGATGGAAGAACAACGGAAAGTCAGAAAAGAACAATAGCAGATGTGTACATTTACTCACATAATTGTGTTAATTTAAACTGACAACGCTAACAATAATATTAAAGGTGACATTTTAGTTTAGGGTCCAATTCTCACTATAAACTAACTATTAACTACGAATTTTGCCTCAAACTCTTAATTACTACTTATTATTAGGCGTTTTATTTAGGGATGCACCGATACCACTTTTTTCAGACCAAGTACAAGTATTTACATTTGGGTACTTGCCAATACTAAGTACCAATATGAGTACTTAATACCATTAAGTTACAGTTCTTCTAACAATGTTTTATTTTCATCAGATGTTTTTCACTTTCTGACTAACAAAGTAAATAGGCCTATACAACTTGTATAATCAAATTGCTTGTATTAAAGGAGCTATTTCTCCTCCTCTTAACAATTTAGCAGAGCATAGTTTGCAGTCTGCTGTACTTTTAACATCGCTCATCTTAAAATATCTCCAAACAGCTGACATTACTCCTCCGACTACCTGCTCAACTGACGAGAGGTTAGGCTAATGTCAGGTTGCCTTAAGCACTGGTATCGGTGCATGCATCCCTAGTTTTATTGATAAATTTAGGTATTGGGTAGGAGTAGGGATGTAGAATAAGGTCATGCAGAATAAGGCATTAATATGTGCTTTATAAGTACTAGTAAACAGCCAATATCCTAGTAAAATGTTTGCCAATAAGCTAGTTAAAACTGAGAATTGTATCCTAAACTAAAGTATTACCATTTTAATGATTTGAAGATACCTTAATTTTGTTTTGATGTTTTCAGATGACAGTTTATCATTCAGAAGTTTAACAATGTCACTCCAATCCATGGAGGGTGCAGAAGGATAATTAACATCTTGATTTTCTTCAACTTCAGAGTTTTCCAAAGAGCAGGAAGGCAACTGAGACTTACGGTGGATATAGTAACCAATGAGTAAACCTGGCACAAGAAAAAAAAAAGAAACCGAGAGTGGTTTGTCACATGAGTGAGGCTCACAAAAACTCATTACATGGCTCTCTGAAACACTTAATTTTGATTGGTCATTTATAGCATTATGGGGTCAAGCATTTTTGTACTGAACTTACCATTGTCCCTGGCAACAAATTATCGCTTTCAACAAATTTAATCAATATTTTCATATCTGTTTATTTATATTTACATGGTAAACAGTCATTTATGAAGTGCATAGAATCATGTACATAAACCAAGAATCATACAAGATCACCTTTCCGCAATGTGGAATCCAGTCATAAAAATGGAATTTACTGTATAATGTGGAATGTCATAGATTTGGCAAAATTTGGATGAAAAACAATTTATGGGTGTACACTTAATCAAATCATGATATGATCTCACCGATGTGACCACTCTAGGCTGTTCCCTGGAGCATATGATCACATCAGTGTGATTATAATGTTCAGTGTGTCATGTGATCAACTGCTAAATTCAAATCTGCTCTAGCAGAGACAAATGCGCTCTGTGCTTGTCAAACATCACAACTGTTCGTTGTTTTCAACCACATAATGTATCAGGCATTTAAACGTACAGTATGTAACTTTTGGCCACCAGGGGTCACTCAATCAAAATAATAGCAAAAGACGTATTCTGATGACGTCGTGAAAGAGCGTGTGCTCATGGGAGTTGTTGTCGTTGTCGAGAGAGAGAGAGAGAGAGAGAGAGAGAGAGAGAGAGAGAGAGAGAGAGAGAGAGAGAGAGAGAGAGAGAGAGAGAGAGAGAGAGAGAGAGAGAGAGAGAGAGAGAGAGAGAGAGAGAGAGAGAGAGAGAGAGAGAGAGAGAGCGCGAACCAGCTATACGATGTTCATTGGGACACGCGCGATCTGTCATTCCCCAGCCATCTAGCATCTCCAGCAGATAACATGTTCACTGACGAGGTAATGTGTTGTTATTTATATTATATCTCTACTTGTTACGTTTAGTTACGGCTATTAACTTTATGTAATGCCATTGTAATGAACACGCGCGCTCTGTCGCTCCCCACATTCCTCACTCATTCTAACTTAGTGTTTTTAAAATCACGTCTTTTCAAACGGAGAGATATATGAATTATCAGGGCTATTAAATCAATATTCCATCTAGCTAGTATTAATAGATGTTAAAAAACACGGTCACCTTTCGTTAATAATTATAATTACGTTTATACTATGATATTGAAAAAGATGGTGAACTGCATATGAAGCTACTTTCTGGAGCTATATCTACAACAAATGTGAATTTACATTATACTGTACATGAGAGCTAGTCCATCTGCGTTTTACACATGCCATCATCGTTTCACAACATATAAGTTACGGATAGATATAGTTAGCTGAATGGGTGCTTACTTGTTTATTAGAATGCAAGCGAGATCGGCATCTCTCTGTAGTTCCAGTTGTCACGAAGCTCGTGGAGAAGCAACTCCAATGTTAACGCGAGTCATGTCTCTTCTCCTGTCTCAAACCCTTCTCGGGTCATTTCTTTCACCCGTGCGTTTCCGCTTCACGGCTCTGCCTCCAGCAGCAGAACGTGCAGGCAAAGCATAATCATGGTCCATTATTGATATCCAACTATTGATTCTTTATCGTCTTCTTTTATTTTAGTGACGTGCGTCCGGTGTTTACATTTGCGTTTGGCGGTTTTTCGCCGGGATCCGCACGAAGTTAGAGAAACTAGAGTCAAAGGTTATATGACGTCATAGACGGGCGACGAAACGGAAATAAAGACACGGCCCGTGTCTTCAAATTAAAATATAAATTTCTCCGGATTTGAAAGTTGGTGGGAACTTTTGGGATAATGTTAGTACACAACTAAAAGAAATATATAACATAGATACAGTTATTTTTGCTATTTTGAAAGCCGAAAAGTTCCATATTGTGCCTTTAAATACACACGAGTGCTAGAGAAAGTTTGTAAAATACACTTAATTTGATAAGGAGTTTTATACACATCAGATACACATAGGTAACTATAAAGTTTACTCTATTCTCCTTCCAGTTCACCGGCCACTTACTTTCATGTTCTTCAGAAGAAGTGGATGAATTTACATGATGTAGTTCTGGCAGCTCTGATTCTCAGAATCACAGCGCAAACTAAAATGCCGGCATCCATTATTCTTTAATAATGACTGAATGATATTTAAATGATATTAGGATATAGTAAAGAACTGAATAAACTACAAAAACACTCACCGAAAAAGAAGACAGTCAGTATTACACCCAAGCAAACCAGAATCCTCTTGTTCAATGGCGCAGAAACACTGGATCTCACGTACTTGTCACGTTGCACGTGTTCTTGTTCAGTATCAGTACCATCCATTTCCTCCTCCTCACCTTCCACAGAGAGCTTCACCTCCACACGGCTGCTGTCTCCATCAGGATTCTGAGACTGACTGAACCGGGTGTATGAGCGACTGTTTACCTGTTAACAGGGGGGAAATAATTAAGCTTCGAATTCCAGAGAAATACACAAAAGTCGATATTTAAAGACAAGAAGTTTGTCTAAAACAGAACTTACTATTCTCGAAAACTTCATTTTGACTTGGTCAATTGTTCCTGCCATGGAATCTGAAACAAAAGAGATATATCTTTAGCAACTAAGTTTCTCACAAGATCAGACAAAGAGCCCTTTTTAAAGTCTCTGAATTCATAAACACAGCCCTACTTGTTCAAAGTCCAAACATTTTTTATCCACTGAAAAAAGGACAAGTCTTTTGATTCGTTGAACTGCATCCAAAACCCAGAGCCACCCTCTACAGCGGCTCCAAAGCTAGTTAAAGCAGTGATAGGAATCAATATGGAGATTATATAATGTTGATAATGTGACGTGCACCACAAACATTTACAAATTGTGAAATACTATGTTTAGTTTAAATGTAGTGGCCCAATAACCCATTTACACAAACTAAAGGAAGAATGACAAAAACAGATAGAAAATCGCATTTAGTGAATTTTTCAACAGAGAAACATAAGCAATTCGCCAAAATGCAAAAATATTTACAATATTTTGTAATATATTTTCTACTGGTTTTGGTTAGTTAGGGAGTTAGTGTACTTTTCTGTTGTTTATTTGTTTTCTTTTGGCAGGTTAAGTAATTTTACTCCAACGAGTCAGAGGGTACTTGTGTTTGTTATTTTGGCTTTTTGCGTCCTTAAGTTTGCTTTGCTTCCTTTTGATTTACTTAGTCAATTATACATATATTTTTGTTACATTTTTTGAGCTGAAATTTGATATGTCTGTTGTGCAGGGCAGGAGACGGGCACACTCACTCACCACAGTACTTTTTTTTTTCTTTTCACTGTTTACTCCCTTACCCTAGACAAAACTTTACCCATGGGACATAAAAGTGAAAATCTTATACAGCTAGATTAAGGCAGAGGAAAAATGTTAAAGAAAAATAGATTTTTGTGTGTGTGTGTTTAAGTTTTAAACTTCTATATTAAACAGCAACTATCCAGATAAACAAGCAATGAGAGAAAAATTAGAGCCACGGGTTTATGAAACAAAGGTTTTTTGAGTCTTTGTAAAATCTGTGGCTTTATAATTACTTGTTGCAGAACATACTTCCCCAATAATGTCAGTTATGAGGTTATTACACACCATTTCTGCATTCAACTTAATCTACAATAATTCGTTAGAGGAAGTAGTTGGTTGCATGTAGACAGAATAACTTCCTACTAATTCAACCACCAACAGGCACAATTGGCGCCAATATTTCATTTCGCAACAACTGCATGCAGTTTCACAACAACTGCTTAAGTTTCACAGGAAAGACTTTAGCAGTTAAGACTAAAAACAAAAACGCTGGAGGACCAACGAATGAGTCAGAACACTGACAAATAAACGTTAAGACAAACCAAATCCAACCTTTGCCTTAGTTTAGATTGTGCCCTTGATGCTGCCATACTATATCTGCAATGACATTTCAAGGTTCTTGACCAAAAAACAACATTCATCACGTTTCAATAACCTTGAACAGGAAAATTATTATAAAAAGTATAAAGCTGGTTTAATAATAAAAAAAAAAACTGAAATACAAACTCCTCTCTATTTTAAGTCCAATTAATTTATTTTCTCCAGCAAAGGTGATCAACATGTCAGCCCAATGAGAAGTTGATTCATTGTTGATCCCTTCAAGCATAAATGCAACTCAATTAGACATGGAATAGAAGAAGCATGAAGATATTATCCTTCAAGACATGTGAGAGTCACAACCAGCATCAGACTTTGATATGGAGGCTGGTTCATAAAGATTTCCATTCTAAATTGGGTTATAAACCACTTCTTGCAGAGCATTGGGAATTAACAAAATTAGAAGATATCGGTTTTAACTTTATGCTCATCTCCAGAATACAAGGAAGTTCCTTATTACAACACATGCAGCAAGGTCGAATATCAATATAATTATTTTCAATGTCTGAAAAGTAGTCATTAATTTCATATAAGAAAAGGCAAATCTATGTATTAGGCTACTCTTAATAGAACACTTGAAGGTCAAAGATGTTTAGCACTTCCTGCCCACCACGTGGTCGTGGCGCACAAATCTAATTCATCCTTACTTTGTTGTAGAGAAATATTACAAAACAAGCTTAAGCACAAATTAATATTCAATACAGATGTTATGCTAAGTAGGATTTTTTTTTTATTGTTGTATATTATTACCATTTACATTTCAATTGTAGGTCTGTATTTCCGCCTACAAAATCATTATCAAAGAGACTGTCTGCGGATCTTTCTAGTTGTAACCACATAAGTAATGTGTATGCTTAACATTAAAAAAAAACACAAACCGCTAAAACAACAACAATCAGTCAACTTATTTATTTATCCAAAGCATGTCATGAAGTTCAATGACACTGACAGTGCGCGTCTCATCGAGCTGTCGGGCCATCTGCTAATTCATAAAAGATGAAGCGTAGTAGTGGCTTATTGAAGTGCAACATTCCTGCTTTTACATGAGAAAACTGGTCCTGTAAATGAACGTTTATTCGTATGTGTGTTGTTTAAATGACAGTACTTACTTGAAATGGCGAATTTTAATGTCCTGAATGTCCTGAATGCTCACGCACTCGGCTGGCAGCACCGGGTGATTGTGAAACACGCACGGCACGTACACTGCACGCACGCGCACTCGCGCAGATCTCAACGTCACTTCCTAGTTCCTTCTAACAGGCTGGTGATCAGCCAATAAAAGATGTAGCCTACACTTTACAGTGACATTCTCTGACAGTGCCAAATATATTTCTGTTTAATAATAAAATAAAAGAAGTCCATTTAAAAATGATTCCTCATTATTACCCTTAATAAATATTTAAGTAAATTTAACCGAAATGTTTCCCCACTCTGCTCTTTTTGCCAAGAGGAGGAACATTCTCTTTCACTCCTAATAGTTCTTCCACTAAATGTTTTCACCTTCCTACTTCTTGTGGGTGTTTGCATGCATGACTAATAAAATAAATTAAGGAAACAAGGGATTTTTTTATCCACTTCCTTCTGCTACACCAGTTTTGTTTAGAAGTCAGCCAAAAGTTCTCTCTCTTTTCAGATTGCACCTTGAATACAAACAACAATGTAAGCTTATCACACTATCTTTTTGAAGTAGGTCATGCTGTGTGTATCTTACACACCAATTAAGGGCACAAAAAGGTTATTATTATTATTTCAATTATTGATTTAATATTCAGAATCTGTATCATTATGTATTATAAAATACATTTAACACACTAATCAACACAGTCTTCAATTTTGTTTCAATAAAAAATAAAACCAGAAGAAACGAAAAAATAGCAGTTGAGTGAAGTTCTGCTTTTGTGTAAATCCATTGGGAAAAAAAACTTTAGGTTGAAACCAAAAAAGGAAGTGGTAAATAAAACTCCCCATTCTTTACTTGTGCTGTGCAAATAAGAGCATATAAGATGCACTTTTATTCTTGTGCACAATAGAGACATTTGTGTCTTAATGAAAGCAGCAGATCAGAAATATTTTGCTAGCGTGCAGCCCACGGAGCCCCACACTCAACAAGGATGTGCTATAAGCAACTGATTGCGAGAGAAGTGACTAACAGAAACTTTAGTGTAAAGTTGAAGTTAGAGAAGATCTGCAGCCTTTCAGCAACCCAACACCATCTGTAGTAAACTGTCTCGAAAAAGTTACCATTCCGGTTTGGCTGGTGTTGATCCAAGTCATCCAAAAGTACATGAACAAGGCTTTTTTAAACAACTTTCTTAACTTTTGCAAAATGTGTGGGTAAAGAATTATTAGACAAAAATATATTTTTATGCTCCAAAATCCTTTCACGTATAGATTTTCCCGTCTTTTCCAGGACTGCACTCGCATTTTAACTTGATGATGCTTGGTGGTTTGTATTACACATGGTGTGTTATCATGAAAGCCAACCAGTTTAAGGTTTTTAGGAATCCATTTCAGTGTTTTCAGTCCATTGACATCTAAACCTTTTCAAAGTGTTACGTGCGTTGGAACCGCAGGCGGTGAGTAAAACTGTTTCAAATGTCTGTGTGTTGTAAACTATCGGCGTGTAAGCTAAGCACAGCAAGTAAACAACATGATCACGTACAGTTAATGTATCGCTGGAGCATGCGATGTATGGTGTGTGTGTGTGTGTGTGTGTGTGTGTGTGTGTGTGTGTGTGTGTGTTTGTGTGTTTAAATACATTTGTTTAGCTGGCCACTGTAGGTGTCAGTTTGTTTATTGTAAAACTAAATCATGTCCTCATAAACCACCAGTCTGTCTGTTTACAACACACGCAAGAGCTTCGCGCGCTCCCGCCCACACGGCACGCCTCCACCCGCTCGGGTTTTTCCGGAAAGACTCGGTACAGCCTATCTTTCTTTTATAAATATAATAAAACTAAAGACTTTTTGGAGATATGAAGGATGCAATACTACTCTATAGGTACTCAAGATTAACATGAGATTGAGTGAAACTGAGTGTTTCAGCCCCCCTTTAAGATTTCCTACTTTGTCATACTGGCGAGACATGAACAGAAGAGGGCAGCAATGAGTAACCAAAGGCAACAGGATCTTAGATGAAGTTCATCAGATTTTTTTCAGGATAACTCAACAGAAGATAATATTACAGTTCACTTGGGTTCCAGCACACACAGGTATTGAGAGAAATGAGAAGGCAGACGAATTAGCAAAATAAGCACTTAAAGTAGAACAAGTAGAAATACAGGTTCCACTCAGCAAATCAGAATTTAAAACAATAATTAAAGATGGTATTCATAAACTCTGGCTAGATAAATGGGATAAGGGGGGAAAGGCATTTATATAGTATTCAACAGAATGTAACAGTTAAAAAGATTAGCTCATTCTCACGACAGGAAGAAACCTGGTCTACCAGGCTAAGGTTAGGACATACAGAACTGAACAGGCAGCCTACATATAATAGGGAAACATGAGACAGGAATGTGCCCATATTGTATGGAAACAGAAACCGTGAAACATGTAGCCTGTACTTCTGACATGTAGGCAGTATCTTGAAGAGAGAGAGAGATACTTAAGAGGGTAACTCTGTTACTTTAAGCAACCTGTTGAGTCTGGAACCCAGTCTACAATCATGAATGCAGCTGATGTTATATTAATTTTGGATACTTTTAATTTTGTATCAAAGACATAAAAAAGTAAGAGCTGTTATGACTCATCTTTTATAGGCCTATAAATCTACAGTTACTCGACCCTTTGGACTTATCAACTCAAATAACGTAAGCACTGTTGGTCACACCTTATTTTACATATATTTTCTGTTCATATATTGTCTTGACAACTACAAACTTCTGTCGAAAGTGTCAGCTCTGACGTGCAGCAGATATGATGAAATGTGCGGATTGTAAATCAAAGATTAACTTATGGATAACAAAGTGAGTAAATAATGAAAGAACTTTCACTTCTGAGTGAACTGTCTCTTTAAGGAACAAACCTATTATTAATTTGTAGTTTAACCTGGATTAACAAAACTTCACAATAAGGCTCCGATTTCAACGGTCGCATGTGTTTTTAGTCCTTTTCACTCTGAATTCTAGAAAGAACAGAAAGCAGAGGACAGGAGTGATGGTGCTGATGAAACACGTTTTACTCAATAGCGTCACCAATTCCAGTTACAGTTGAGGTAAAAATCTGCAGAAATGAATGAATGAATAACTCTCTGTATGAAGAAAATAGCACTGGCAAATTTTAGATGTGACCTTTTACTATTTTTAAATTAGGGAAAATAATAAAATCAAACTGTGTACAATTTTGGATCTGGGCTTAAGATAGACTTGGATCGGTTTCCTTCTTTTTCCAGCTATATGTCTATGTACTTTGTTTTGCAGAAGTCTAAAATTAGCAAGGTGCTAAATTTAGATTTCCTTCAGAGCTATAAATAGCACCCAGGAAATAATATGAATTATGTTCTGTGTACTGTATGAGCACAGCAATATGGTGAGAAGCGCAGGTTTCAAATGGAAGGAACATTCAAAAAAGGTGATGTAAGAATACATTAGAAATATAGTGAGGCTTATGCTTAAACGCATGCAAATATAGAACAAGGCAAAATACAAAGAAAATATGTCTTTTCTTTTAAATTCTTTTAAAATTTTAAAATACCATAAAAAATTAGCTTGAAATCTTTATTGCCTTTATTTTAGCCATTTAAAAAAGGCCTGTATATATATGGCCTGCATGATCAGCTAAATATTAACAAAATGACAATGACATTGGTGTGCAGCCCACGGTAATAACACCTCAACAAGGATGTGCTATTACTAAGCAACTGATTGCGAGAGAAGTGACTTTCAGGAACTTTAGTGTAAAGCTGAAGTTAGAGAAGATCTGCAGCCTTTCAGCAACCCAACACCATCTGTAGTAAACTGTCTCGAAAAGGTTACCATTCTGGTTTGGCTGGTCTTGATCCAAGTCATCCAAAAGTACATGAACAAGGCTTTTTTAAACAACTATTCTTAACTTTTGCAAATCGTGCGGGTAAAGAATTATTAGACAAAAATATATTTTTATGCTCCAAAATCCTTTCACGTATAGATTTTCCCGTCTTTTCCAGGACTGCACTCGCATTTTAACTTGATGATGCTTGGTGGTTTGTATTACACATGGTGTGTTATCATGAAAGCCAACCAGTTTAAGGTTTTTAGGTATCCATTTCAGTGTTTTCAGTCCATTGACATCTAAACCTTTTCAAAGACTGTTTGATTGATTCCTCAGCTTCGAATATAAATGGTACATTATGCAACTTTTGTTTGTTCGAAATTAGCGAAATTTAAATAACGAGTCAATACACCATCAATCCTTCTTCCAAAACATGTTTTTTGGGTGTGTCTTACCGTGATTCACTGGTAACCCTGTTATAGGTGTTTATATTTCAGACCTGACAGCATGGTTTTTGTGGGAAATTGCAGTGAGAAATCAAGGAGAACATCTTCATCCACTGAGGTCTGCCCAGACAGCCGCACCGCTGGAGGTGGCAGGATTGGTCAAGAAGGGTCAGATTATGATCATGGGGAAGGTGCCACAGAAGCAGAAGTTTCTCTATGAAGGAATGACACGTCGACTGAACAAGTCACAAAGGTCCAGATTGACTCTATGAACTTTACTCACATTCTAGGCTGAACCACAGGAAGAAAACCTGAATGTATTCTTCCACCTGCTGAACTCAAGCCACATACACCTGGTGAGATCAGGTGCTCTGATCACAGCCCTCTGAAAGCTTCTACAGATGCTAACATTGCAAAGACAACTTTTGAGTTACGTCTTAAAGATTACAACAAACGTCTTACTGTGATCCCCCCACACACACACAATTCTTCACCCTGGCAGAGATTAGAGATTACCCAAACTCACACAAGAATCTAAAATGGTTTAATGTGAATGACATGTTTAGTATTGAAATGTCTCAGTGCGACTGGTACAAATGTCTCATTCCCAAAGAAGTAAATCAAAAGGTAATTTAAAGGGGGTATATAATGCCATTTTTGTACAAGCAAATATGACTCTTAGGGTCTAAATTAAAAGTATGTAATATACTTTAATTAAAAATTCTCATTAGTATTGTAAGAAAACACTTATTTAACCTGGTCAAAAACAGCTCTGTTGTCAGCATGCCGTTTAAGTGTATGTGCCTTTACATGATAATGAGCTTTGCTGACTCCGCCCCTCTGTTCTGTGTGTACACCGTTTGTAACACAATAACACAATAACCATAAAGCATTGCTCATTAAAAACGTGGGATTATGAATTATATTGAGAACGTCGTACATAGAAAACATGCCGTAATGTACCCTAAGTGTAAACCTTAGCCGCATTCATCGTGAAGCTAGCGATTTGCAAAGATTAATATAAATATTACACTCACTTCAGTTCTTCTGGAGGTGCAGCAGGGACACGAATAGTTTGTACGGATTCCTTTTTTCAGGAGCAGCTTCTTAGCAAAACCAGCTTTATACTGATCCTCGTTTAAAAAGTCTGGTGTGTGAAATGATTCGCGCAAACATGAAAGCATTGACGTTGATCGTGGGGAATATTCCCTTCGAAAACAAACTCAGCCACTGCGTCTTCAGCGGTTCGGATTTAGGAACATTAAAATGACTGCTGTGTTCCTTATTGCACCCAAGAATAGAAAACCACTTCGCTTAGACTCCATTCTGCTCATAGACAGTGCTTGTGCTTCAGCGTACTTTTCGGCACGACACCGGTCCGCGCGCGCATGATTGATCAATCAACAATCGTGGGAGGGGCGTCTGACCGTGGCACTGCCAACACACATTTCAGTACAATCAAATTGTAAAAGTGCATGTACCATTATGGGATACTCTACTGGTTTTCCCGGTTTTTCATATTAAACTATGTTATTCCCTTAACTAAGACGAGTTGATACCTCTCTCGTCTCAGTGCGTGCACTAAATCGCTTGCGGAGAAACTTTGTCAGATCTTATCGCAGCCCTGTTCATTCAATACGGGTATGATGTTGAGATCTATCTATTCACACAGAGGAAAACTGAGGGACTCACACACAACTATTACAAAGTTGAAGATTGTTCAATTAGATGACAAACATGTCTGTTGTCAGTGTGCTTTTAATTGTTCTGATCTGGTCAATTTTACTTTTAAATGACCGATTTCTAAAGAAATTTGTAATCAATTGATTTAATTTACTGCAAGTATATTGTAGGCTAATGGTAGATTAAATGTTAATATACGCTGTTCAGTCAGTATGCATTATATAAGTTGAGTTAATGTAACCCTAATAAAGCTGTTGATGTGAAAAACAAAACTTGGTTTAATGATTTATAATTTATTTAATAAGTAAACAACAAAATATAAATTGGCAAGTTTGAGATTAGTCCATTTGTCTTTTAAGTTATCTTTACTTAAACATTTAAATGAGAAGACAACATTAGGTCAACTCAATTAATTGAGTTTTCAATTTACCCATTACTCAATTTTACTTATGCAACCACTTTCCTCAAATCATTTGAGTAGTCTCAATTTATTAGGATTTACAGTGTTCATCACAGAAATTCAGAGTGAAATGAAGGACCTTTATTTATAAATACAGTGAAATGTAACAGAAAACAAAAACAATTTATATATAAAATTGCATAAAATATTTATTTAATTTTATATTAAGATTTGCTACTTTGTCATACTAGCAAGACAGGAACAGAAGAGGGCAGCAATGAGTAACCAAAGGCAACAATCCAAAACACAGGTTTAAGAGACCATTTGTGAATGGTAGAATCTTATCAAAAATCTTCAATTCCTTAAAATATATTATTTCTTTATAAGAAACATTTAAATAATATTTGAATTACTAAAAAAAAACATGGCGAACTGAATAAGTGAGTTATTTACAAATTTAAAAAGCTAAAAAAAAATGCTTTGTAAAAAGCAACAAAAAAAAACACACAAAAAGGTCTAAAATACATAGCAAAGTAGCTATATAATTGCGTGTATTCCGCCCTCTATAAATACTCTGTTGAAGAAAGTGCAATTAAGTAATGCCAATAAAGAATATATATGTATACAAACAGAAGTACTGTAACTTTAAAAGTAAGTAGTTCTTAAACTGGAGATGCACTGCCCATCTTCTTCACTGTTTCTGCTTTCATCCTATAGGGGACAGAACATTTTTTCCATCAATTTATTTAAGCACACTAAGACTGCATTCTTTCATGTAAGTGAATGATAAGTCACGTTCTCATACTTAAGGCACGTGACTCTCTTTTGTGTCCAATCTTGTGCTGGGTCAGCGCAAATTGATCTTCCTTTTTCGGTGTGGAAGCTGCAATGACATAACATGCCATGAACTCAAGCACCAGAGAAAATATCATTATTAAGTCCATAAAATAAAGGACTATACAGTTTATTCATGTGGCATTGCAAATTCAAGCCCCAAAATATACAAAGAAAGAATTTCTGCTAAATCAGAAAATAAAAAGTATAATGCTTTATATTTAAAGCTAGGGAATGCACATTCAAATGTTCTTATTTTTCCACATATTCACACATAACAATACTCACACTTGTTTTTTATTATTACTATTTGTCACAATTTGTGAAATAATCAAAACTATAACACATTTTGCCTTTGTGCACTTTTTTTTGTAAAATTATATATAATCATTTATTATACAATTTCTAACTTACATAGAGTGCATGTATGCAAAATAAAAAATAAAAAACTTACATAATAGCTGCAAGATCACAGCCGCCAGTTATAGCTTGGACATCATAGCCTTTCAGAATTGCACAGCGTCTGGGTCTTCTAGTGTAACTGAGGCAGCAACTACCTGTGCAACAGAAGGGAAAGAGTTATTCAGGTCTTTACACATCTACAGGCTGTGTCAAACTTTCCACTAATATCCAAAATGACATTAAGGACTTTAACATGCGTTAGTTTAAAAGGCAGCTAATACAAGGGTTTCTAATTTAAATTCAGCTATAGGATAGGCCCATAACTGAACAGGTAATGAGATCCATCTTGGTTTTGAACTACAGTACAATTGTACCCTTGATCATGAAACATAATCTTCATTTTTAAAGCGATACAAGTCCATGCAATCAATGGGTTATGTCATTAAAAAAAAATATATATATATATATTTTGAAGCAGTTGCTCAACATTTTAGCCGCACATTTTTACAACACGAGTCAAATAACAACATGCTGTCGGATCCTTAACGCATTCAATAAAGCGCATTCAATAGAACGCATTCAATTTAAAAGATCTATTGCATAATCATTGAAAGCGCTATCACTCACCTGCCTCTGTCTCCACCTGAAAAATGAGGAGTGTAACGAAGGCCAAAATACAGATTTTTATGACCATCTTTGAACTTTGGAAGTGTTTCAGTATCTCTTTAAGTGTTTAAGTGTTGTTAAGAGAGTGTTAATCCACACAGAGAAAGATCTGAAAAGCTTCAGTGAGATCACTCTATTTAAACCGTTGATTCGGGTTTTCCCCCACCTTTGGAATTTAAGCTCCCCCTTTGAAATTCCTCAGTGGATTATATGTTGTACGACACTGAGCAGGTGTGAGATAGTTATCTACTTCCTGCTTTAAAAAACACATTCCTCTGAATGATGGTTTGATATTAAGTCTATGAAATACATGTATACTTGAAATACACATATGACTAATTCAAAGGCTAATTTACAAATAAATTAGTTCTTTTAAAATCTGGCTTTTTCCTGTAAAAGCGTTCAGAGAAAAACAAACAAAAAAAATATTACCATTTTGTTTAAATTCTGTTTGTCCAAACCCTTTTTAAACAGGCCTATGAGGGATATTTTGTAACTGTGATTGATACCTGTGATCATAAATACATAGAATCAAGCAACCAATTAAATATTCATATTAAAATTGGTAGACCTTTAAAGTTTGTGTATGATTTACGTTTTAGATGCTGCTATTCAAAGTAGATGTATGTGTGCTAGAACCACGTTTGGCGTAGATTAATACTTATCAGATTATCATGTGTACCCTTGCAATCAGACAAAAATGCAGTAGGGGTAACATATTACAACTAACGCGAGTTATGTATCAGATACTTTCCAATGGGTAAAATACACATTGCATCGCAACAAAATATCTTGAGTTTACTTTACAAATAAGTGACTGACAGCTCTCCTGTCCCCATGAGAAATCGGGAATAAGTGCAGAGGCGTTGTGTGCACTGTGTGAACATTGTAGTCTAAATGTGAGCATGCATTTACTCATTTAATTTGCACAAAAACAGAAAATTTCCTTCAACCCGAGGCTCATTCATGTCACTTTTGGTGTGAAAGGGCATTTACATTTGCCAAAAATATAACTTTTTTTGTTATTAAAAAACAAACAAGCCCAGCCAAGAGGAGAAAAAGTAACACAAAAGTAACGTAACACATTACTTTCCATAAAAAGTAACTAACGCAATTAGTTACTTTTGTTTGTAACTTTTAAAAGTGTCTCTCGCTAACACTGCAGAAATGTATGAAGAGCTGTCATTTTTGTCAACAATGTATCATAAATGCAGCTGATGTTAGATTAATTTTGGATGATTTCTATTACACGCATTTTTGTATCAAAGATATAAAAAGTAAGAGCTGATATGACTCATCTTATAGGCCTTTTTTATTTATCAACTAAAATAACATAAGCATTTACAGTTGGTCACACCTTTTCGGTACATATTTTATCTTGACAACTACAAACTTCCGTCGAAAGTGTCAGCTCTGACGTGCAGCAGATATGATCAAATGTGCGGATTCTAAATCAAAGATTAACTTATGGATAACAAAGTGAGTAAATAACTTTCACTTCTGTGAACTGTCTCTTTAAGGCACAAACCTATTATTAATTTGTAGTTTAACCTGGATTAACAAAACTTCACAATAAGGCTCCGATTTCAACGGTTGCATGTGTTTTTAGTCCTTTTCACTCTGAATTCTATAAAGAACAGAAAGCAGAGGACAAGAGTGATGGTGCTGATGAAACACGTGATAGCAGTCTCATCCCAAGAAGTCATATATTGACGTATTGGGACGTCTTTTGACCATACGTCAATATTTGATGTTTTATTAACAAGGTTCGGGAGGAACACGTTCTAATGATCAAACAATCAAGTCAGCCAGCTGTCAGCAATCAGTAATCAACTGGTCCACTCAATCAGCACAAGTAAAGCCTATAAATACACACAGTCAACTCACCCATATTCCTCGACAGTTTTCAGCATCCCTCCACCACCCCATCTCCTCACACTTGCCTAGTTATCTTCCTAAACAGAGATACGGGGGGAGTACTCTGGGTTCGGGCCCAATTTCCGAGCTCGGAGCCCTCCCCCCGGACAGCACGCCAAATACGCATAACCATTTTTATTCTCTAATCATTGGTAAGTGTGAACTCGTGAACCGCCTTTTTAGGGTTCCCTTAAACGTCGGTTAGATGACGTTATCGGATCCTAACTCTACCCCAGACCTAAACCTACCCCTAAACCTAACTGACGTTAAAGGTAAAGCGTCAGTTGTATGACGTCCCAGGATCGTCATATAACCGACGTTTAAGGGTACCCTAAAAAGGCGGATATTGACGTATGGTCAAAATACGTCCCACGACGTCAATATATGACTTCTTGGGATGAGACTGTGTTAATATATTTTACTCAATAGTGTCACCAATTCCAGTTACAGTTGAGGTAAAATCTGCAGAAATGAATGAATGAATAACTCTCTGTATGAAGAAAATAGCACTGGCAAATTTTAGATGTGACCTTTTACTATTTTTAAATTAGGGAAAATAATAAAATCAAAATGTGTACAATTTTGGATCTGGGCTTAAGATAGACTTGGATCGGTTTCCTTCTTTTTCCAGCTATATGTCTACTTTGTTTTGCAGAAGTCTAAAATTAGCAAGGTGCTAAATTTAGATGTCCTTCAGAGCTATAAATAGCACCCAGGAAATAATATGAATTATGTTCTGTGTATGAGCACAGCAATATGGTGAGAAGTGCAGGTTTCAAATGGAAGGAACATACAAAAAAGGTGATGTAAGAATACATTTTAGAAATATATATATAGTGAGGCTTATGCTTAAACGCATGCAAATATAGAACAAGGCAAAATACACTAGACAATATTTTTTGAAACACTTAGATCTAAACATTTTAAAATAACATTAAAAAATTAGCTTGAAATATTTTTATATTATACATTTATGGTAAATATAATACACATTTAGTGACATTAAATGTATTTTAGCCATTTAAAAAAAAGTATAAACTGCACGATTCATGCAATCAGTATAGATCATAAAAAAAATTATATATATACACATGGCTTGCATGGTCAGCTAAATATTAACATAATGACACAATCATTTACCACCTGATTACCATTTGAATTGTTCTACCGTGAGATCATGGTTGTACAAACTACAAAGTCTGGAGTCTTCTGAGGCTGGCCGGGCAAGTTGTTAAACATTTGTTAAAAGCAAACGCTCTTCACAACATTGGTATCGATGGTTACATGAAGAACCTTTAACATCCATGGAACATTTCCATTGCACAAAAGGTTCTTAAGAAAATTAAAAGCCATAAAAAAATAAAAGCCTAACCAAGAAAAAATCTATCCTTTAATAACTGTTCACTGAAATGTTCTTTGGCGAACCCAGAATGGTTGTTCTATGGAATCGCTGTGAAAATCCCCTAGCTTTATTTGCAAACAAGAAGCCAGCAACACTATGAAGGCGATACTTTGCAGGTCACTTCTTGGACATTTGAGTTTGTGATGATATCTTTAGGCCTGCATGTTTATTTTTAGTGGAAATAGCTTGCATTCCAAGTTTTATTTCCATGACTGTTGTTTAAATGCCAGACATTTTTGTATCTTGGCTAACACTTAAATTGATAATTCATGGTCTGCATGCGTCACAAACAGATCCAATGCTCAGGTTTCTTTGCAACCTTCCTTCCCCCTCTTGAACTTAGAGATAAATGACATTTATCAGAGTTTCGTTAAGATGCTGAAGCTCAACACAATGCATTCAGTACGGTTCAGTCACACACAAAAAAAAGAGTTCCAGTTAAAGGCCAAGTTCTTCTGAATGAAATAGCCCATATAACTGGATGTTTGTGTATAGCACTTGAATGACTTGTTTGGTAAAAATTGAGATGATTTATATAGATATATCATATTTTTAAGTGCATGAATACTGGCACATGTGTGCATACGTGTTAGTAACCCGGTCACACTAAATGCGTCTCTATAGCACGCATTGTGTTTATAGTGCAATTACGCGAAAATTAGTTTGTATGTGCATAGGATATACGCACGCACACCCTTGTGTTGTTGCTGTTTTTTCTTTCCTTGAGTCTCTCTCCCTTTCTCTCTCTCAATTTTTTGAAGTAATTTTTTTCTTTCTCTCCTTACTTTAGACTTAAAATCATTCTCTCTTAAATTATACATGCATGATTCTCCGATATTGGATTTTATGCTACATTTATTCACCTTATTTACAACGTAAGAGTGGGTGTGACCATTTGTACCGGAATGTGTCAGGCTTGCAGTTTCATCCTCTTTTATTTTACCAGTACAAAAACAGTCCATTATACTGCATTTTATTGCAAACTGGTACATGTTATCACATTATTCAATGCATTATAATAATCATAAACACACTGGTTTGTAGTGCAAATAGTTTTACTGTTTAATGTACATTCTTCTGGAACCCTATAGCAGAAAATGTATCAAAATTCTCCGACATTTAGATAAAATAGTTTAATTCTGTTGCAAAATAAGGTGTGTTGAGCTGAAGCTCAGGATTCTCAAAGAACTACACTTCCCAGAGTGCACCAGCAGCATAAAACCGGCTGCTTGTCACCTGATCAGTCATTTTCACTGATTTGGAGCACCTGAAAAGACATGGAGGTTCTCAGTCATTCAGACAAACAAACTTCAGAGAAGACGCTCCAAGTTCACTCATAGGTTAAGTCCAAAGATGGCAATTATTGGTGAAATGTTTTATTTACTTTCATGGTGTTTGAAATGCTGCTTAATATGTTCGAGCTATGTTTAACTGCTGTGTAGATTGGGTAAGGAACACATTGCAGCATTGTCTTTATTGATTTAGTGTTAAATGGATTTGTGCTAAAATAATATTTCATTTGAGTTTGAAAAAATTAACAGTATAAGATTCAAAAGGATGGTACAAAGTTAAAAATGATAAAATGTTAAAACTTTACAAATTTGGAAGATTCATGAAATATTTTTTCTTTATTCCATGTAATAGGCTTAAGTGGTTAATTAATTTAAAATGCTTAATTAAAATGGTAACTTTTTGTTCTTTGTCTTTAAAGGTTTATCACCTAATTTGCTGAACAGACCAATCAACTGACAAAGCCAAAATAAAAATAAAAGTGATTGAGCCGGAAATTTGAGTTGTCCTTGTTGTGTCCTTTGGAAGTTGAACAAGAGTAGGACTTGACAAGGTGGACATGAGCAGCTGTTTTGCTTCCAACTATCAGAGCGATTAGTATGGCTGTCCATTATAATGAAAACCTCTGTTTTAATAGTGAGCGAAGTTCCTGCTACAGTAGTTCCCTAAAAACTATCCACACGAACCACCTCATGCACATACACAAACAAGATTTAATTTCCAAATTTGATTCACTGAAAAGAAAGTTTGCATTGGTCACTCTTATTTACAAGTGTTCCCTCAGGATGTCAGTGTAATGTCAGGAATACGTTGGACTCCAATGTAAATCCAACGTTTGTTTGACGTCAAGCTCCAACTTTGGACAGACATTAAATGTTGGTTAAATTAAGATCGTGTTGACCTCTAAATCCAATTGTTTGACCTCAAGCTCCAACGTTGTGCAGACGTCAAATTTTGGTTAAATGAAAATTGGGTTGACTTCTAAATCCAAAGTTTGTTTGACGGCAAGCTTTAATGTGCAGACGTTAAATTAAAATTAGGTTGACGTCATGCTCCAACATTGGACAGACATCAAATTTTGGTTGAAAAAAAAAAAAAAAATGAAAATTGGACCGACATCTAAACCCAACGCTTGTTTGACGTCAAGCTCTGTTGAGCAGATGTAAAATTTTGGTTGAAAATTAATATCAAGTTTACGTCTAAATCCAATATTTGTTTGATGTCAAGCTCCGTTGTGCAGATGTCAAATTTTGGTTGGAAATGAAAATTTGGTTTTTCTAAACGCAATGTTTGTTTGACATCAAGCTCATGTTGAACAGATGTCAAAAACTATTATTTTTATATCAAAACCTAATGTTTACTTTACATCAAACAGAGTGCCTAAAATAAAATGTCCACATGGAAATGTATCACTGATTAATAAGTAAATGTGTTTTTTTAGCATAAAGCAAAACTAAAAAGCAAGGTAAAAAAAAAAAAAAAACAATGAACATGCCATCGCCTGGCATGGAGGAAATGGCATGTTCATTGTTTTTTTTCCCTCTGGGTGTCAAGCATAGACAGTATAAGAGGTGTCAAGAGGTGGAAAAAGTGTGCTGCAGGAAGTTTTTTCTCCATCACTGATTTTAGCTATATTTAACTATATTTGTAGACAAAACTCTAAATCATGTTATTCTTGTGATGCAGCTAAGTGAAACTTAAAGTAGGCTACTTTCAGCTAGGTGGAAAATGGTGCAAATTGTCCATTGCTGACAATGCTAGCTTGCTATGTCCCACAAAAAATCAAACAAATGTTATCACGACTAGCAACATTCATTTATATTTTCCTTACCTGTGCGCATGGTCAACGTGCACAATTCTTCCTCTACATGATTTAAAATCAACAAAATAGTACATCTGATGATGCTATAATTTGATGATGTGTGGACGTTAAAACGTTTAGCAGATGTTGAGTTTTGATGACTAGATTCCATCTTAAACAAACACGATATCAACGTCAGCTGTCATATTCTACAGTACGTCAAATTGAGGTTGACAATAGGCGTTTTCCTGCCATTGAATTCCGTTCATCCGAATCTTTAGCTATTCAACCAAATTGCGATGTCTTGTGTCAATGAACGTGAGCTTGCTGTGTTAAATGAGGTGAGCACAATTTCAATTTGAACGTCACAACAGAACCAGGCTTTCTGCATTTCTCACTCATTTTACATTGGATTTGGAATGACAAGAGTGAGTGAATCATCCATTCGGTCATTACGTAGGCCTATCAGGGTCATGTCAAATTTTTATCAGTCAATTTCCTTACGGTCTTAAAGGAATAGTTAACCTAAAAATAAAAACAGTCATAATCTAATTACCCTTATGTTCCAAAGCATCACATTCCAAACACATATGGGCTATTAATCCACCATAGAAAAAAAACATGTTTCTGAAAAGTTGCATGCCAATAATTTGCACATACTAGTGAGTAGTGACACTATCTTAAAGTCAAAGTAAGCCAAAAACAACATACAATCATAAAAAACAGCCAGAAGGCTTCCAAGTCACATGATAGCATTGCGTGAGGCTAAGGTGGAAATTTAAGTATTTTTATCCTTACTGAAAATTATTTCCTGTACAGTGAACTGTTAATTCAAGTCCCACTGTGAAAACTAGCAAATTAGTTTAAATAATGAACAAATCATTTAGACTATTTTTTATAGTACTATATTCTTTTTTAACAGACTGTGGTTGAATGTAAAAGAAACACTACGCAAGTAAATGACAGGATTGGGACTGAATTTAAATCGAACTTGACTTCATTTGTTGTCTAATCTAATGCCAATGATGGGTTGTGATGCTAACGATTAGTTATATTTTTAGCATCTGACATTTAGATTTAGAACTGAAAAACAGATCATCTAAGTATTTTTAAATTTGATTCATTTTCCAAAACATGACATGTTTCCAGAGAGCAGTTAAGGATACATATGTGCAAAATTATGCAAAAAGTGTATTTGTGTCACTGAGTTAAAACAAACACAGTGACACAAATACACTTTTTGCATAATTTTGCATATATTCATGGGGGATACCTGTCACTTTTCTTAAGTTAGAATGATACAGAACAGGAAATCTTACAATAACAATGTTTTTGCTCCTTATAAAATCAAACTTTTCATTTAACCTTTTAACATTTAAATGCACGTCTTTCTATCTTAAGAATGTTCTTGCAACATTTTCCATAGCTTAGTTTCCAAACTATGGCAAATATTTGAAGGCAGTCAAATGACTTGCTTATTCTAATAACCTCACGTTACATTTAATGGAAAAGCAATTTGCTGTGTTCAGACATTTTAGTAACTCAGTTGCATGTCTGAACTTTATTCACCTGAAGAGTTTGGCAATCAGAGAGGCAAGTTGCTTTTTATCTCAGACACAGCCTGAATATCCAGTTTACAAATCATTTTGAAAAGTCAGAGAAAGGCATCATCCATCATCACATCACTTTCAGCGCACACAGTAGAGAAATAATTTAAATAGCTTAGGCGGAACATTGATGCTCAAGCATTGCCGTTCCCACACAACAGATCAACATATGTGATGCATTAACATTAAAAACACGACAGCTGAGATATAAAACAAAATATGAACAATCAAATCAAACATGATAATCTGTTAATCTATGACAAACACTTTTGGCGCTTCGAGTCATTTTCAGGGCATGGTGTTCAGCTCTGTATCACTACACAAAGGACTTGAATTTGAGCAAATACTGACACAACAGGTCTCATCATTCTTGAGAAGTTGGATACATGTTTGTGGAACGTTAATTGCGGTTTAAGTGAGCAAAAGGTTTTGTTTTCTGCAAGACTGGTCTTGCACATATTTTTATAAAAAATGAAAGTTGTGCGACGGTTGAAGTACAGGTACGTATTATATTTCCATAGCTCCTAAAGTTGAAACTGAATGTTATGATGATGAGTTTATGTTTATTTAAGTATTTAACTACATACTGGGGTAGTTACATCCAAACTTATTATAATACATCTAAAAGAAGCTCCTTAGCCCTGGTCCGAGAGGTCTGTGGTCATTTTGTCCATACAGTCCCTCAAAAAAGTATGTCACGTAATATTTTAGAATGAACTCAACACATTTTCCAGAGTTGTAAGGCTAAAACAAACAGTTACCTATATAGACTTTCTATCATTTAAAATGGCATGATCTGAAGTCCTACATTAAGTAGGTATCACTCTCTCCTCTTCCATTCTAGGCCCAGTCCCAAGTCACTTGGAGAGGGTCATTCCTTTACAGGGAACACCTCTCTGTAAAAAGCGGAAAGTACGATCTTTCCTAGATTGAGCCGTTTCATCCGCATGGGCTTTCCTATTGAAATTCAATGGAAATTAGATGTAAATCTTGGAGAGGCTTAAAACATACAAAAATACCACAAAAACATTAGGTCATAGCTGAAAGACAAGTAAACATGTCCAACCAGGAGAGAGCATGACATAATTACAAGTCTCTCATTATAGGGATGTGTGTGAGGATGCATTGTGCTGGCTCTGGTGTTCATTATCAGAAACTTCCTGCTGCTTTCATCCTTCTGAATTTCCCTCATCATTATTGACCTTTCTATGTCCTTTATTTCGGTGTCTCTGAATGGCTTTCCAGACACGACACAGCACTCCACCCCTAAAGTATGCACACACAGAAAAAAAAAAGCAATTATCTACTGCAATAGTTTAGGTTAGTGCACGTACTGTAAGCAACTTTATTATATTTATTGCATTTTAAATGTGGCTTATGTGATCAAATAATTGAGGTCATTTTATGCCAATAGTATACACAATCAATCACTCAATTCAACATTTAAAAAGTAAAACCCTCACCTAAGCCTGAGGCAGCGAAGGTCTTCTTTAGTCACATCGCTGAGAATGTCACTGAGTGTATAATCTTCTACAACAAACTGTCAGAAACCACAAGCACTTGGCATGAATCTTCTGTTCGTTTATCACTGAAAGCTTAAACAGTGAGTCATCATTTTTATATCTTGGGAAAGACACTATACACACAGAGTGATTCAGTATTTAGTATGTTTTCACCTTATCTATGGTCTCGGAGTCAGCACCCTGCTCTTTCAGCCAGTCAGTGAGCTTTTTGTCAGGCTCGGGCTGTGCGGCAACTTGAAATATGGAAGGAGTGGAGGGCGTCTCTGGTGAGGACAAAGGAAAGATATCAATAGGAGATATCACTAGGAAGCATGGCATTAGTTTTCACTGTTATGCTGATGATACTCAGCTCTATATGTCTTCACGCCCTGACGAAATTTACCAATCCACAAAATTAACGGAATCCATAGCTGATATAAAAAACTGGATGTCTCGTAATTTCCTATTACTTAATTCTGAAAAAACAGAGATTCTAATTATTGGACAAAAAACTTCCTCACCTAATAACCTAACACTTGTCTAACACTTGATGGCTGCTCTGGCAAGTCCTCGTCGTCGGTTAGGAACCTGGGTGTGGTCTTTGATACCAATCTTTAATTTGAAAGTCACGTGTCTAGTATCTGTAAAACTGGATTTTTTCATCAAAAAAAAAAAATATACCGGTATCTAAATTACGCCATATGCTCTCAATGAAAAATGCAGAACAATTGGTTCATGTGTTCATGACATCAAGGCTGGATTATTGTAATGCTCTACCCTGCATGTTTAATACATAAACTACAGCTGGTCCAAAATGCAGCCGCTAGAGTTCTTACCAGAACCAGGAAATATGACCATATTAGCCCGGTTCTGTCAACACTGCATAGGCTCCCTATTAAACATTGTATACATTTTTAAATATTGCTGATTACTTACAAAGCACTAAATGGTTTAGCACCCTTGTACTTGAGCGCATTATAGTCCTTCACGTCTATTGCGATATCAAAATTCTGGCCAGTTGATAATACCTAGAATATCAAAATCGACTCCTGGTGGTAGATCCTTTTCCTATTTAGCACCAAAACTTTGGAACAATCTTCCTAACATGGTCCGGGAAGCATATACAGTCTATCAGTTTAAATCTAGACTAAAAACACATCTCCTTGGCTTAAGTTAGCATACACATAACACATTATAGATTTCTATAATTCAATGTTAGGCTGCATAGATTAGATCAGCCGGAACCGGGAACACTTCCCATAATTCCTGATGTACTTTGTACATCATAAGAAGGATGGCGTCTACGCTAATATTAGTCTCTCTGTTTATCCCGAGGTTTACCGCAGACCGCCGGATCCAGGCCATATCCAGATCTGAGGAAGGACCATCGCATGGACACGACGACAACGCATCCCTGAAGTGCCAGCCTCATCAACACTGTGAAGGCCTCATGGACACCTCAACACACTCATCTCCTCACCGCCGTGATGACTCCAGGAACTGGATAAATATCGTGAAAGTTCTGATCCTATCTGACTTCTGACCTGTAATGCTGCCTAAATCATAATCATACACTGTTCGTTCGTTGGCCAAATGAGGACTGTCCCCCTGACTGAGCCTGGGTTCTCCCAAGGTTTTTTTCTCCATTCTGTCACCTGATGGAGTTTTGGATCCTTGCCACTGTCGCCTTTTTCGCATTTCTCGCCGTTGGCTTTTGGCTTGCTTAGTTGGGGACATTTCATTTTAAATTTAACAATACTATTACAATATTATTTTCCTGTTATATCTGTAAAACTGCTTTGAAACAATCTGTATTGTAAAAAGCGCTATATAAATAAAGGTGACTTGACTTGACTAGACAGCATTTTAAAGCTCACAGATAGCAAGACTATGCAGAGCATTTAAAATCATTCACTTTGAAGCCAAGGGCATTTCCTCAGATTGTTTTCTTGCATTGCCTCCTCAAAGAAATTGGATGTGAAAATAATCTGTATTACAAAAATAAAACAGTGCAAATATGACAGAATATGACTATTATGCCTAATAAATAATTAAAAAGTGTATAAATCACTCGTTTTTCTAAAGTAACACTGTCCAACAGCGACACCAGCAGGTAAAGTTACAGCGGGACAACGCGTCTCTCTATGATTGGCTATAATCAGTTAGTCCGATAAATCCCACCTTTTGTTTTCGTGCGCTAATCAGTCTGAAATCAAGCGTAGCGTCAGTTCTGGCAGGTCACGTTAGTCAAGCTCTCATCAGCTGATCCACGTCTACCTATAGGAATACGACGCCTATCACTGTATACATATATAAGCTCCTCCAGTATTATCAGCAGCGATCACATTTCTCAGGAGATAATTACCCTCCTCCATCCCCAGCTCCTCCTCTCGTCAGTCAGGATTTGGCATTCTGATTCCCCTTGAATCAGAATAAATTCTCGAATCATGTTGTACTTTAAAATCTTGAATTAATGTTATCTGCATACATTCATGTTTGAATGTACACTCTCCCTGCTCTTATTCATGCTAGGCTGCATGGATGCGCAGGGAGTTCTCGCCCAAAACAGAACCAGGCCGCCAATCCAAACTATATGCTAATTGTCAATCGTATTTGACGATAGTGGTCCTGACAGAATTAATGGGAAGAATAATTCAAAAGTAAGTAAACAACTCAGCCACTTAGATACTACCGCTTTCTGTCACATCAAACTTGAAACAGCATTTTGCTTGGTGAAATTAAAGGTACATCTTCGTGGCTGTGATCAGTGTTTACAGAGCTTGATGACTGATGAAAAGAAGTTGACTATTATAAAATAATTTAGGAGGTTGGCAATGTAGGCAGCAGACAGCATGGCGACTTGCAAGTTTTTTTTAACAGAATTTGTATTTGCTTTGTTCTATAAACTGGTTGTAAAACAACTCCCGAGGTCAGAATGGGACACAGGAAATAAGATAGTGGTGAGTTGAACACTTTCTCTAGAATCGTAGCATACAGGCCTATGATTTCAGTGTAAATAAAGACAGAGTGCATGGCATAATAAGCATATCTAAATCGATAAGTCTGTGTGATTTGGTTACACAACTAACCTGCAGCAGACTGCTGTCTGATCCTGATAAGCTCAATGTCGTGCACCCGCTGTTGGAGAGTTTGTCTCAGTACCTGCTGATACTCCCTCTCTTTCTGTACCAGTTCTTCAAGCAGCCTACAGAGGGAGACATAACATTTAAACACGCTCTCTCAAACTATTCAAGCTATAGTCTTTATTATGAACAGATTGTAGTCTTCAAAGATCACATTTCACCAACTAAATCCAACAAGAAATGTCAGCACACAGAACACTTTTTAAAACAACACAAAACCATCAAGCTCTACACTCAGAAGTAAACCGGGAGAGTCTTATTTTGTATAAAATGCAAGGAACACAATCTATAAGTGTTTTTCACAAATTTGAATAAAAACAAGTAATTAAATTGTCAATAATAATGGAATTTATTGGTAATAGTCTCAAAGTATATTTTGGAATATATAAAATACATAACCAATCAAAAGTCTGGGGTCAAGATTTTTTTTTTTTAAGAAATTAAAACTTTTATTCAAGGATGCATTGGCATGATCAAAAGTGACAGTAATGTATTTATATTTTACGAAAGATTTCTATTTCAAATAAATGGTAGTCTATTGAACTCTCTTATCATCAAATAATATTTTTTTGTAAACATTAAATTGTGAACAAAACATTTTAAATTATAATAATATTTTACAATATTAGTGTTTTTATTGTATTTTTGATCAAATAAATGCAGCCTTTGTGAACAAAAGAGATTTTTCTTTCTTAAAAAAGAAAGAGCCCAAAACTTACTGAGCCCAAACTTTTAAATGGCAGGGTAATTGAAGTAAAATAAAGATCCATGGCCAAGAAGTATTTTTTATTTTAGTTCTATTTTGAGTTTTGTTTTTTAATCCACTCGCATTAAAACGGATGTCAAAAATGTATTTTTACATTTAACTCCCTTCATCAGAATAATATGAGTATTTTATGAAGAGACTGTTGTGTGTACCTGCTAGTCTCCTGTTTGAGGCGACCGAGCTGGACTCCCAGCGGGTGCTGAGGCCGCTGAGCCTCATGGGATATGACTGAACTCAGTGTGCTGACTCCAGACGTGAGGGCCTGATCTTCCTGCGTCGTACGTGCCACTGATCCAAAATCCCCATCATCCTCTTCATCTACTTCATCTGCGTCTTTATCTGCGCCCTCACTTTCCGATGCAGGCCCGAAATGTGTCTGCAGCTCTAGAAGAGAAAGAGAGAAAGAGAGAGAGAGAGAGAGGAGAGAGAGGAGAGAGAGAGAGAGAGAGAGAGAGAGAGAGAGAGAGAGAGAGAGAGAGAGAGAGAGAGAGAGAGAGAGAGAGAGAAGGAGAGAGAGAGAGAGAGAGAGAGAGAGAGAGAGAGAGAGAGAGAGAGAGAGAGAGAGAGAGAGAGAGAGAGAGAGAGAGAGAGAGAGGAGGATGGAGAGGAGAGAGTGAGAGTGAGAGTGAGAGTGAGAGTGAGAGTGAGAGTGAGGTGAGAGTGAGAGACGGTTGAAACAGGTCTCAGTCATCTTGTTTCTGGTTTTGCTTGTTTTTCCTTCTCTCTCAATTACACACCTGGAATTAAAATAGTAACAGCTGCCTGCACAGCCCGTCTGATGATGTTGTCCATGGCAAACATCCAGTGTGGTTTAATGTGGTGGTTCCTCAACACTTTATTCACCTGAGACACAAACAGTGAGGAAAGATTAATATTAAAGGGTCAGTTCACCCAAAAATGAAAATTCTGTCAGTAATTACTCACCCTCATGTTGTTCCAACCCCCTAAGACATTTGTTCATCTTCGGAACACATTAAGATATTTTGGATGAAATCTGAGAGCTGTCTCACTCCTTCATAGACTGCTAGGTAATTTCATCTGCCGGCCCAGAAAGTTAGTAAAGACATCGTTAAAGGTGCCTTGTGTAATAATGTCCGCCAAAAAATCAATTCATACTCCACATTCCACACCAGATGGGGGCAGTATACCTCCAGAAAGTGAGTTGGTCTACTCTAGAGTAACAAACGAGAAACGGCATAGTCTCTATGTTCCACCCAAGGCCGCCGCTATGGGCGGGCCCGCCTACAGAGCTCCTGTGATTCCCTCCATCCAATTCGCATTTAATAAATTATTTTAAAAATAATAATAATTTACGTGCAGTATTTATATATTTATTGATGTGTATTTAAGTGTAATGATTGACTGGAAAAAAAAAAACACCCGGAAGTTTGACTCAATATTTACAATTTACTGCAGAATCTCGGTAAAGTTATAGCGACGCGACGTGCTCGGTTTTGCCTATTCAGAAACTAATGGAAAGAGAAACTCATGAAGAGATTCCACGTCGACTTCAGCTGTGGTCTGATTGGTCGAGACTGTTTTCCAAGATGGCTCCTTTCTGTATGCGCTAACTGTACTGTCTGTGTAAAGTATCTTCTTATTAAACTGTCTGTACACTTACAAAGTTCTCAATGCTTCGGTTTGCATGTAAGGACACTCATTATGCTACCGTGTTAGTGTGGGGCTATTTTGAGCCTTGTTAGTGGTATTAACTAGCGATCGCTTTTTTCTTATTATATGCCCCATATACTACCGTTATAAGCTAAACTGTTTTTAGAGATAAAACTCTTTACATGCGATTATCATGAAACACAATCTCAGGGAACGATTTAGTCGGTACCAATGTGTTATTACACCCGAGGTTCATTTTGCACCGGAGTTCTCCTTTAACTTGAGATTTGTGACTATTAGGCTGTTATTATAGGAAGTTAGCTTATAGCATGCTGTGTTCACGGAACAATGCAGACCAATGCTATAACTGTCACATGATATCTTCAGTAGCCGAAATATGATTGGGCAATAGGCTAATTTTAGTTAGTTATGTAATTGTCCCGGTTTTCAAAAGGCTATGTGAATATGTCCTGGTTTTCGAAAGTCTACGTGAATATGTATGTTCAAACAGCGCGCACGGCAGAGAGGTAGAGAGCGCGAGACCTTGCGTGCGTGTGCTAGTGTGTGTCATGAAGCGCATGTAAGCACGATTGATTGACATCAGGTTCAAGTACGCCCACAAGCCGTGCGAGTTATTCGTGTGTTGCAGTTTGGCTGGTGGTTATGTTGCCCGCATACCGCCTCCCATGGCCGAAACTGGTATTATGACACCTGTCGGGCCGTGGCTAGTAATTTAGCGTGCTGATTCAGGTTAATATCTCTGCAGCACTATAACTTGTCATTTTTTTAATGACATCATCGCCCTTATTTCTTCTCATTCTTTTGATGCGTGTAGCTCATTTTTTGGATATTTTTACCTCAATTCTTACACATGGCACCTTTAAAATAGTCCAATATCTACAGCGGCTCAACCTTAAAGGGGTGGTTCGGAATTTTGGACATCGGGCCTCATTTCAAAGTGAGCCTGTGTGTTATTTATCAGTGGAGACAGTTTTCAAAAATTTGTATCCAGTCGTTCCAGTTGCATATTTCGCCGGTGCTAGGCTCACGCGAGTCAACGGTAACTGCTAGCCTGCCATTAAATACAGTTTTACCCACTCCACAGTACACTAAAAGCAAACAAATTATAACGCCAGACTATCGATGTAAATGTCTGTTGAGGAGAATAATGTTAGTAATCAAACTACCCTTGTGATCATTGAGATTCACATTACATTTACAGGAACTAGTTTCTCAGCAGCGGCGGAATTTTACTTTGCTCCGGTTAGTAGTACTGCGCCGAAAAGTAAACACAGAACAGAAGCGCACGACAGTCGGGACGTCTAGCTAGGTAGTAGACGAGGGATATTGGCAACAAATGAAGGATATTGGCAACAGGTGATTCGGTGTGCATTTCGCAATTGCAATAATAAATCCAAAAAATGTTCACCTCGAAGTTTCCACAAATTTCCATTCAAAGATCCAGAAAGGATCCAACTTTAGCTCATTGCTGCTGGCTTGGACAACGAGACACCGGCAGAGACTCTACAAAAGTTGAAAATTTGCAGTGATCATTTTAGACTAGACGATTTTGAAGACAACCGTAATCGAAACGGTCACAGGTTACTGAGAAGGAATGCAGTTCCAGCCGTCTTTCCAGATGCACCAACAGCTACAGATGTTACTTACAGGTAATAACTTTTGTCAGGCTATTCTAGCTAGCTAATGAAGTTAGTCCCTTTCATAACTGATAGATTGACACTGACAACGTTAGTGGAGATAACGTTATAGTTCAATGCATTGTAGAGATTGACAATAGTATTACTTATGGTGTGTTCACACCGAACGTGAATTTAATTATTTGCGCAAGTAGATTACATACAAAGTCAATGCAAAGACGCGAATAGACACATCATTCGCGCGGGCATCATATTCAAAGTCCGAAACACTGGCCTTGCTTTCAAACGTGGACATTGTCATCAGGGGCGTGGTACCGGGGGGATAAAGGGTACCGAGTA
Organism: Chrosomus eos; assembly: GCA_036326025.1. Lineage (NCBI taxonomy): Eukaryota > Metazoa > Chordata > Actinopteri > Cypriniformes > Leuciscidae > Chrosomus > Chrosomus eos. The sequence goes on from CM070840.1 coordinate 12,094,511, forward strand.
CCCAGGGCCCTTAAATGCGCGAGAACTGAGAAGATGACGCAGATGACGTCCTGACATAGCCGGAAGCGCTACATTGTCCTTTTTACAAGCAGAGGAAGATGAGCGATGTACATAAAACTGCCTTCGTAAATATGTCCGCAGATTCCGGTGTAGATGAAGACTTGAATTTTTTTAACCAACCTTACTTATTCAAACCAGAATACACAGATATCTGCGTCAAATATCTGCGTCATCTTCTCAGTTCTCGCGCAATAATTGAATAAAGTCGTTATTTTCTTTTTTTTGCGCACAAAAAGTATTCTCGTCGCTTGATAAACTTAAGGTTGAGCCACTGTAGTCACTTGGACTATTTTATGATGTCTTTTCTAACTTTCTGGGCCGGCAGATGAAATTACCTAGCAGCCTATGAAGGAGTGAGACAGCTCTCAGATTTCATCCAAAATATCTTAATGTGTTCCGAAGATGAACAAAAGTCTTACGGGGTTGGAAGAAGAACATGAGGGTGAGTAATTACTGACAGAATTTTCATTTTTGTGTGAACTAACCCTTTAATGTCATCAAATTCAAATCAAACACAGGAGGGAGACACTGAGGCAACACAAAAATGAGGCACTAACAAGATTCTAACATTAGGGGCTTTCACACCGGAGGACCTTTTCATAGTTTCTAGAACTATTGGCGGAAGTTCCCGGATTTTGGCGTGTTCGCACCGCAGGAACTAGGAACGATTTTAGTTCTAGGGATGCCTTTTGGAGGAACTAATTTAGCTCCTACTTCAGAGTTGTCCGAACACACGCGAAACACCAGCATCCACCATTTTTAAAAAAGCTCTGTAAACACACAGATAGCCTATATTTACTCCAGAAACAAACTCTACGAACATGGAAAAAGTAATAGATGGGCCTCTTAAACTTTACGTTGAGGAGAAAATACAACGCAACCTTGAGGGGACCAAGCCAAGCATGATTTACTTATGTATTTCCGCTCAGCTAGCAACGATGGACATCAACCACACGGCATATGCTAATAACTTTTTATTCATTTCTATATACAAGTATAACAGTTCTATCTAATAACATATTAGACAGGACTGTTAAACACATCATAGACTAATGAACATGGAGGATGCGAGCGCTGTGTGCTCATTCTCTGGCTGGTGTTTTCTGCACAGAGCCGTCAAAATAAAAGTCGCAACAAAAAGCGCGGCTTACGTCACTTTAGGTTCCTACTGGTGGTGCGAATGCAACCAGGAAAACGTTCCACTGGGAAAACAACCTGGCAGCTAGTTCCTAGAAATAGCCGATGAAAAAGCCCCTTCTTTATTAGAAGATTTTATCTACTTTTTGAGGCAAAATATGCTCCAAGATGTTGATCACTATAGAGAAAAGAATAATCTCTTTGATGAATAAAGAAAGAGATATCTCTCTGAAGAATGTCTTTGGTCCCACAACAAGGTGGATCAAAATCACACATCATTTGTTCCACGATGTATGTGCTGTGCACTTTTGGAACACTGAAAATCCTTTGTTGGTGGCACATTGCAACAAAAACAAGAGCAACAACAACATATCTTCTAAAGGAGATTGTGTTCTGCGGCAGCATTAGAAAAAGATACTATTTATACTGCAATCCACTCACAGAATCCTGGAAACCAAACAGAACAAGCTGGATCTGGTTGATTGACGTGCTGTCAAAGTCCAGGTCCAATTTGAGTTTTGATATAGTGGTTGCCATGACACGTCGCTCAGGGCAACGTATAAAGTCCCGTAAGATGCAGATGATCTGTTTGATGTGGTCCACCGACAACTTCAGCTCCTCCTGACCCTAAAAGACAAGGCCACAATAATCCTCAGTGCATGAATCAGACACTAACACACACAGACAAATACTCGGGAAGCACACCTGAATGTGGTTCTCCATGAGGTTGGAGGTCACTTTATCTTGGTCCTCATTGAGGACCTTGTAGAGTATGGCGCGTCTCTCACTGTCTTTCTTCAGCAGGAAGAGGCCGGAGTCGCTGTTCTCAGAGGAAGCTGGAGAGCTGCGGTCTTCTGCTGTAGGACTCTCATCTGGAACACTGAATCACACACATTTAACACTGATTCAGTGAGAACATATTAATCCAAACATTTTAAAATGTAATTTATTCCTGTGATGGTAAAGCTGGATTTTCAGCATCATTACTCCAGTCTTCAGTGTCACATGATCCTTCAGATCAGTTATATGCTGATGCTGTTCTTGGCCATTGATTCTACTATGTTAATACAGTGTTTTTGTACATATAAATGGTACTTTTAATAGTACTTTCCAGTACATACAAAGACGCCCTTTTCAATTCGGAGGCCCATTTCAAAGAGAATGGGGAAAAAATTCTCAATGAGAAAAAAAAGACAGACAAAAACAATGTATCCAACTGTAATTACTTTATTATCTCTTATTTTATACTTGATAGTCTAATTATAAATGCATTTTATGTACCACTACAGGGGTTGGACAGTGAAACTGAAACACCTGGTTTTAGACCACAATAATTTATTAGTATGGTCTAGGGCCTCCTTTTGCGGCCAATACAGCGTCAATTCGTCTTGGGAATGACATATACAAGTCCTGCACAGTGGTCAGATTAATTATTATTATTATTATTCTTGCAGGATAGTGGCCAGGTCACGAAGTGATGCTGGTGGAGGAAAATGTTTCCTGACTCGCTCCTCCAAAACACCCCAAAGTGGCTCAATAATATTTAGATCTGGTGACTGTGCAGGCCATGGGAGATGTTCATCTTCACTTTCATGTTCATCAAACCAATCTTTCACCAGTCTTGCTGTGTGTATTGGTGCATTGTCATCCTGATACACGGCACAAAACTGTGCTCTTACCCTGCTAATTGGACCTTCACAGTCTGCTCTTATTGGTTCAATGTGCAATTAATGAAGATTGGCCACCAGGCTGGTCCAATTTAGCCATGAAACCTCCCACACTAAAATGAGAGGTGTTTCAGTTTCATTGTCCAACCCCTGTATCTCTTTAACCAGAATCGCGACCAATCACTGCCGAAATCACAACCATGAACAAAAACCTAGGTATTTAGAGCAAAGAAATAAAAATGAGAGAACAGGGATTAGATAAGGGGTTTAATATGATATACATTACAATATGAATACGGATAGAAGTTGGTTTTCCAATGACGGAGTGTTGCAAAAGCCCTGACAAGTTTGTCCTTATCCAGCAATCTCATAACGTTGTGCTCGATTTACATCAAGTGCAGACAGTCTTTTAATGCAGCATGGTGGATTTTATCGCAGACATGATTTTATCAGTCGCAGACACGAGATGGTATAGAAAAATGGTGGCCTGGTATAGAAAAATAAAAAGAGGGGGGATGAAATAATACTTTTAAAGCTAAAGCTGTCATTAGGTGGCAGGAAATCATTGTTTTAACAGGCGAGTCATTGGCTGCATCCGAAATTGCATACTTCCCTATATAGTAGGGCGCGAAAAACAGTATTTGACAAAAGAAGTATGTCCGAAAATTCACAGTTCTCATAAAATAGGTAAAAAGTAACCGGATAACCTACTAGTTCCGGTGAGTAGTGTAAAAATGTAATTAAAAAATATTAGGTAGAATTAAATTAAAATTTAAATAAAAATGCATTAAATTTCAGACAGAAAAAAAATGTGTCACTAGTCAGCAGCAGAATGTTTATTACATTTTACAAATAGTGTTTTGCTCATATGTGATCTCATACTTTTTGAGCTTTGAAATATCAATGAATTAACTGTGAATATAACTTATCTGAAAAGTAAATGTTAACTTTGGCAGCCAAAGTATAAATCTGGAGTGGTGATTAAAAACGTGATTTCATTAGAGGAAAGAGGAAACGTGGTTAATGTGTGACAGCTCTGTGATTGGGTGTGTGCATTGAAACCGAGGTGAAGAAGTGGTCAGTAAAGTGTTCATGGGATTATTTTATGAGCAACCAGAGAGCGCCTGTTGTAAAAGGCATTATCTCATTACACACACATACATACACCTGCCCAGAAACCGCGGCCCAGCACACCTGTCTCCTCATTCCTCCGTGTTAATTAAACAGCGTTTCCAAGGAGTCGACTAGCTGTCAGGAGGCCAGGCCTCAGCGCCTCATGCCCAGGAAGTTGATTTACTGTCGGGCTGAGAGCCGGAGCAGACGCGGGTACTCAAGCTCCGTAAACACAGTCACGTCATTAACATTCCAGACGCTAATCCAACGCTCACATAATCTCATACATATACACACTTAAGCAACTACAGCTATCGCTGACCAGTGCATGACCTAAACTCGTCTGGACCGGTTTTCGGCTCTGCATTCACCTTAGTGCTCTGGCGAGGATTCTTCTGAGCTCACCTGAGGAAGTTTGAGTGGGGCGGTTTGATGAGGTTCTCGGAGCTAGAGCGTTTTTTCTTCTCGAAAAACACGTCTTGTTTGGAGTCGCAGTCTGGAGACACGGAGCCCGGTTCACTGCTGCTGCTCCCCGTAGCCTCTGTCTGCAGCTGTACTGGTAACGAAACGCTACGGATGTAGTCTAAATGGAGTAAAACACACACACACACACACGGTTATACATACACACGGTTATACATACACACGGTTACACATACATACACACGGTATACACACACCCACATGTACTCATTCAGTCAGACCATTTTTGGCTTTTTCCCACTCTGAAGTTCAAACCTTTCAGTAAATATTTATAATAGCCTAAATAATAAAGCCAAGTGTTATGTTTTTAATTAATTTTAAAACTAAAAATTTTACTGGGGCTGTCAATTCAACATGTTTTTTTATATTGTTATTAAAGGTGGGGTATGTGATTTTCTTTTTTGACCATTTTTTTCAAAATCACTTGAAATCCTATTCCTAACCCACTTACAGCCACTGAGTTAGAAGCACTGAAATGAAAGTTAAAAAATTTAATCATCTGTGGAACGGGTAGGACTCGAAAAACTCCAGCCAATCATTTTCAAGACCGTCTAGAATCATTGGACAGTCAGTGCGTCAATCAAACGGTCGTACCATACCCCCCTCCCCCATGCCCCTCTTCGAATGGGTGGAGTGGGTGGAGTCAGGGAAAGAAGGTAGGACCTTTTGAGTTGTGTATTTTCAAAATCTGCCGGCTGTTTTGCAAATCTCATACCCCACCTTTAATTTTAAATTTTAAAATGAACAATGAATCATGCCTCCTAATGGGCATTAATAGACTATACAATATAGGCATAAATACACGTCTAAGGACATGTTTTGTAATGCCCGTTCAATAATTAACTCATCTTCCACATTAATATAAATATATTTACAATTTAAATCAGCAAATATGTGAGATTGACTGCAATAAATTAGATTTAATAAGAAATAATAATAATTGACTGACAGCCCCCAAATTAATTTAATTTCACATTTGGGTTTCTATTACAATATAAAAACACAACATTTTAACACTTTACAATAAGGTTTGATTTGTTAATATTACTTAACTACTACATTAGCTAACATAAACAATGAAAAAATACTTACGAAGCATTTATTAATCTTAGTTAATGTTAATTTCAACATTTAGTAATACATTATTAAAATCAAAAGTTGTATCTGTTCATATTTCTTAATAGACCACCTGAGCTAAAATGAACTGTTGTATTTTTATTAACAAACATTATCAAAAATGAATACATACTGTAACAAATGTATTGCCCATTGTTAGTTAATGCATATTAACTAACATTAACTAATGGAACCTTATTGTAAAGTATTACCCACAATATTACAATAATACTCAAAACATTTCTAAAAAGCTTCACTAGTAAGTTAAACCCCTAGAACCAAATCAACATTAAATAACTGAGAACAGAAAGGAAAAGAAAAATCAAGAGAATTAGAAAAAAATATATGTCACAAAGAACCAGAGCACACAAAGAACATGCACTCAATACAAACACCAGAAACCAGCAAAATATCAATGATTATGATTTCATGGTCCTCAAGAACACATAAGGACACATAGACGGGAGACACAAACCTTGCCACACTGTTACACAGAGAATCCAAGCAGCCGATTGGATGGCGTGAAGGGAGAAGGAAATATTGATTTGTTATCATCTGCATGCTCCAGATGCAAAGGCTGTTCGAAATATACCTCCTCCTAAGAGGAAACTTTTTTGACCAAATTTTAAGGTAACACGTAGCATTTTAAGGTAACATGTAGAAACATGTACAAACTTTTGAACTGTAATGTATACAAAAGTATATTTAATTGAATACCTAGAAGTATTAACAAAAAAGTGTAACCAAAAATAATAAAAAATGTCACCAAATATTTATGTAGGCTAGCCTATATATTTTTATGCCTATTAGATCAAGCCATTAGCTTAGCAACATGCTAACACCAAACTATTAAAATCAACCAAGGCTTCTGTGCAAAAAGGTATTTATGTTGTTCACTACATGGAGAGTTTTTCAAATGAGTCACATGAGCTTAAACGACAGACAGCAGTAGACAGCTCACTAGTATTTAGAGAACAGAGCTTGTCTCTCACTAACATTGTTGTCTTATGTCAATGTCAAAGAGAAATCTGAGTGGTTTGTAAGAAAGCAGTGTGCATGTTTGTGTGAAACACCACACCCTGAGAATGCTTTTCACGGACAGCGGGGTAGCTGACATGTGCAGCAGGATGGAAACAATTTGTGATGGTAGCGTGAGGGCCGTACTGTGGGCTTTCCTTTGACCCCTCCTCTTTTCCAGGTCCTGTTGTTCCAAACCATCTCTTGTGCAAGTTCAATCTGGACCGCAATCTGCCGGCTGAGAGCAGTTCGGACCTGTTGCGAAGATCTCAGACAGCGCAGAGAAGCAGGAATGCCGGGCTATGGGGGGGTTTGGCAGCTCTGTGTGTTTGCCTGCGAGAAATGATCCATGTGCGCTCTCTCACAGACCCAAAATGTCTTACACACCATGGATATGACCAGAAGGGTCAACCCAGGTCACATTATTATCACAGCTGTGGAAAGCAAGTTGGACTTGGTAAGAGATGTTACCTGAGGGTTTGAAAGCGATCTTGCTCTTTTTGCCCTTGATGTTTTGACGCAGGAACAGATCCTTGAGCAGGTCCCCGGCCGTCGCACGTTTATTTGGGTCCGGCTCAAAGCAGGAAAGGATGAAGGATTTGGCCTCTGACGAAAGAGACTCTGGGATCTCAGGATGGATCTTAAACATGCCCACCTGGTAGAAAAGAAAACAGAGATGAATGGAGGAGATGCTCTCTGATAAAAAGCCTATTGAAAAGCATGAACAATACACAAACAATGAAAAAACAAAACAAAAACAATGCATCTCTACATTCAAAAAAACATATTGCGATGATCCATATTTTTTATTCAGAGGATAGCATTATTTTATTTTTTATTCATCATTTTAAAAATAAATAAATTATTGAATATTATTATTATTCTATATACATACAAATAAATCCTTTCCTGGTCGGTTATCTTCTGCTTTGAAACCAAATCCAAATTTTCTGTAAAGAACTAGATTATTAAACAAAATGATTTCTAAAAAAAAGATCTCCAAAAATACTGTAGTAATTATATATATTACTTTAAAAGTTACAATAAATTAATACATTGAAAAAAATATATATTTTTGTATTTTACACACATATCTACACACACTACCTTCATGACCCATATACATAAATAAATTATTATAAATGATATATAATTTAAATGTTATATATAGCAAAGCTGAATTTTTTCAGTATCATTACTCCAGTCTTAAATGTCACATGATCTTTTAGAAATCATTCTAATATGATTATTTATTTTCAGGGATTTTTTCTGAATAAATATATTAATTTCTTTAATTTCTTTAAAAATAAAAATAAAATAAAAATCTTACTGACCCCAAACTTTTGAACAGTAGTGAATAATTAGTGTATAGTTTTTTAATCAAAGTTTGCGTTAACATGCTATAATTTCTATTTAATGATATGTAAAATATGTAAAGATATATTTATTGGGAATACACATACTGTATCAGCACATTCCCTTTTTTTTTAAGGAAATACATTTATACCTTGAACATGGCAGCCTGTGGCTCTCCCAGCTCATGGAAAGGTGGTTTTCCTGTCGCCATCTCTATGATGGTGCAGCCCAGGGACCAGATATCAGCAGGTGCCCCGTAACCTCTAGGGCCCTTATCGATGATCTCGGGGGCCATGTACTGCAACGTGCCTGGACAGAGGTTTACCAGGGAAGAGCAGAACTTCAGGAGATAAGAATGTGCTGTGACAGGATGTTACATACAATAAATCAAGGAGAGACGTTCAGAAGTGATGACGATGACAGTGGAAGGCGAGAGGGAGGACGGATGAGTGCACCTGCTCTGATGCTTCAGCAGTCACTAATGAAACACAAACACACTCCTGTCTCAGACGCTATGCTAATCTAATTACTCTCCCACAGGAGACATTCTCATGTTACCAGTGACCAGGACTCACCACACTAGAAGAAACGCTGTCTATTTTGAGTCAGGAGATAAGGGTTATCTAAGTCCTGGAAAGGTGACCAAGTCCACACCAGTGGTTTGGATAGCAAAACGACCAACAGTCAAGTGTTTTTTTTTAATATGAAAATCCTTTCTAAAATATAAAGGGAGCTTTTATTGATCTTGGTCACTAATATTCTTTTAAAGAAATGAATTATTTTATTCAGCAAGGATGCATTACATTGATCAAATGTGACAGTAAGGACTTTATAATGCTACAAAAGATTTTATTTACATTTTTTAACAAAAATATTAAGCAGCACAACTGTTTCCAATACTGATAATAACAACAATGTTTCTTGAAAATTAAGCTTTTCCATCACAGGAATAAATTACATTTTAAAATAAATTTAAATAGAAAACAGTTATTTAAAATTATAATAATATTTCACAATATTACACAATTTTGATCAAATAAATGCAACCTGAGTGAGCATAAGAGACTTTTTTGTCAATAAATTGTCAAATTATTATAGTTAAATCAATTAATGATTAATCAACTGTTATTATTAATTAAATAGCAGCTATTTGTCACGTCTTGTTTTGGTCCATGTTTCATGTCAGTCGTGTTTCATGTCTTGTCATGTGATTCCCTTGCCCTCATGTGATACTGCCAGGGGAATGGTCTCCTGGAAACATATGTGGAGAAACTTAGTGGACTCTGATGACAGAGGATCACAAGACTAGAAAAAGGAATCACATGACAAGACATGAAACATGAATGCCATAAAACATGGGCCATAACAAGACGTGACACTTTTATTAATATATGTTTTTACACAATTTTTCTCTCAACCTTTTTCCATCGACCCCCAGTTTGAAAATACTGATATTGGAAATCACATTCTAAAATGTATTAATGTATGCTGACAGTGTTGGGATGGAGGAGGTGCCCTGACACTGAAAGGGGAGGAATGAAAGTCCCACGGATCCTGTTTGGTGGGCTAATGATGGACTGAACTTTAAGCCCAAAACCCTGACCTGGTAACACCACCAGGATGTATGATGCGTGACACACAGCACGGGTCAAATGGAACAGGCGAGAGGGTCACATGGAGAGCACATTCTATAACTAACAAAAGGCGATAGGTGATAATACCAGTAAACGTTTCTGTGCAGGGATTGACTCCAGCCAGCCTCTTGGACGTGCCGAAGTCTGAGATTTTCAACACGCCACTGTAGGTGTTGACTAAGACATTGTCTCCCTGTGGACAGATGAACAGGCATTAAACTTCTGGTTTTGATTGCCCGCAAATAAAGACCCAAAAGGTTTGTCACAGTTGTGACCTTGATGTCCCGATGAACGATTTGGTTCTCGTGCAAATAACGGAGTCCTTCCAAGATCTGCCGAGTGTAGAAGATTATGGTGGCTTCTTTAAGAGGACCCCACTTTGAACGTAACAACGCTGACAGACTTCCTGTGGAGGAGAGATGATGAATCATTTTTAAAATAGAAAAGACATACTTAATATTCTTCTTTCAGAAACCACACATGTACCTCCAGGGACCTGTTCCATGAAGATCTTGATATAGCCATCCTCTGACACAGAGCCCAGGTACTGAACAATGTTCCTGTGTTTCAGGTACTTGTGCAGGGCTATTTCCTCATGCAGTGGTTGGGAATACCTGTATGTGTCAGTGTTATTATAGTATTAGTTTTAGTCATTTCCTTTGTCATTTTTAGTAAATTTTAAAGCTTTAATTTCAGATTTTTTTCTTTCGGTTATAGTAAGTTAAATACTTTGATTTAAACTCATTTAATTTCAGTTAGTTGCAACATTTCAAATTTTTCTAATTAATCTTTTATTTTATTTCAGCTTTATTTTAATCAACAAAAACTATTATTAATAGTTTTAGTAAACAATAACAACACTGTAGAGGTCATATCACCTATATGTATCTTATGGTTTAGTATTGTAGAACTACAATCGAAAAAATACAATTCTCTATTCATCTTCCCTCCTGAAAAGACCATCTAGAGAACCTTTTCTCTGTTCGTCATACAGGGACCACTTTTCACAATCAAATCAATTCCAGATTAATAACATTAAGTCAAAACAATTCCTGGTTAAATATCATTTCAGTTGGAAATGGGTTGGAATTGCTCCAAAATACTGTACTTTTTTTGTACAAGATTAATTAATTGTACATTTTAAATTAATTCAGAATTATTATTTGTTAATTAAAGTTATTGTTAATCATTACATTATCATTTTTATAATTACTCTCACTCTCACACTCACTCACTCACTCACTCACACACACACACACCACTCACTCACTCACTCACTCACTCACTCACTCACACTCACTCACTCACTCACTCACTCACACTCACTCTCACACTCACTCACTCACTCACTCACACTCACTCACTCACCTCTCACTCACTTACTCTCTCATCACTCTCTCACTCACTCACACTCACCTCATCACTCACTCACTCACTCACTCACTCACTCACTCACTCACTCACACTCACTCACTTCACTCACTCACTCACTCACTCACCACTCACTCACTCACCTCACACTCACTCACTCACTCTCACACTCACACTCACTCACTCACTCTCTCACACTCACTCACCTCTCACTCACTCACACTCACTCACTCACTCACTCACTCACTCACTCCTCACTCACTCACACTCACTCACTCACTCACTCACTCACTCACTCACTCACTCACTCACTCACTCACTCACTCACTCACTCACTCACCATCACTCTCACTCACTCACTCACTCACTCACTCACTCACTCACTCACTCACTCACTCACTCACTCACTCACTCACACACTCACTCACTCACTCACTCACTCACTCACTCACTCACTCACTCACTCACTCACTACTACTCACTCACACTCACTCACTCACTCACTCACTCACTCACTTCACTCACTCACTCATCACTCACTCACTCACTACTCACTCACTCCCACTCACTCACTCACCTCACTCAACTCACTCCTTACTCTCACTCTCTCTCACTCACTCTCTTATGTCGTTAAAAACCTGTATGGCTTTCTTCTTAAGGTTGGGAACAAACAACATTGTAGCCCATTGACTTTCATTGTATGGACGGAAAAATACACTGAGACATTTTTCAAAATATCTTGTTTAATGTTCCACAGAAGAAAGTCAAACAGGTTTGGAAACAACATGAGGGTAAATTATGACAGATTTACAGACGCCTGATGGAAACACCAGCATCTATAACACAATATGCTGGTGAGCATCCATGCTGGCCTTTTCAAAAGGGTTGTCATAAAAATGTCTCACCTGCTGTCTCTCTCTGGGATCTCTTTGATGGCAATGCGCACCTGGTTACTGAGGTCTCTCCCTGCGTAGACCACTCCATACGTTCCCCTACCTAGAACCACCCTGTCGCCATTTTCATTGTAGTCGTACTCGTACTACAAAACAATTCAGGAATTAAGTATACCAATCCCCCAAATCCAACAAGATTCGACTAGTTTTTAGTCCAGTCAAACTAGTTAGTCTTTGAAGCGTTCACCTCCAGGGTGTCCCCGTCTCCCTCCCCCTCCAGCTCGACAGCATTTCCTGATCCGTCTGTGATCAACTCCTTCACCATGGAGCAGAACCTTCAAACAGGAGACAACCATTCCCACATCAGTAAATAGATTACTTTTTTCAAATAACCAGTAAAGTAACAAATTTATTTTAAATATCTTTTAAAAAAATGTTTTCTCATTTATTGACTGACACCTCTCCAAACTCAATGTTGAGAGAAATCGGGAGCAAGTGCAGAGGCGTTGTGTGCGCTGTGTAAACATGATGGGTATTGTAGTTCTAGACTAAATGTGAGCATGCATTTACTCATCTCACTTGCACAAAAACAGATTGAGTATTCCTCAAAATGGATAAAAATAGGGCATTGCAAACTCAGAATATTAGGCAAACCTGCAATGAATAAATTTTTAATTACACAATATACTTTATGTATTCAACCTCACTTTACTAACAAATGTCTTTGCTTCTGACCTTCAATGATCACATCATCATCACATTTGCATTTCATTTTTATATATTTTATAGAAACTTGACCTGAGCACCAACCTGCCACACTGTTCCTCTGTGGAGAAGTAGATCTGGAAGTCGTCCGAGTTATCGTGAACATACAAAAAGCAGCAGCGCTCATCAAATTTTGAGATGCTAGAGAGTGAAAGGATGCAAGATTTGTTTCGCATCTCTGAGATCATGAATAAATCACATTTAAATGGAAGAACTGCAGCTGAAACAACATATTTTCATGTTTTGGGCCGATATTACAATTGTATATTATATTACCTATAAAAACAAACACTAGAAATAAAATGAATAGTTTCTTTAAAATACTATTGTTAATTTAACCTTAGAAAAAAAGTAGAGACAGAGAGACAGAATCTCACCTAATGCCTTTGATGGATGACGCTGTGAAGTTCCACTCATGTATTCCCTTCTGTAACCAGTTCGGAAAATCAAACAATGATACACAAAATAAAAATTTCCAGCAAAATTTTTAACCACTGACCGTCTCAGAGGGGGACACGTGCCATATTGAAACATTCTTCTCGTCAGCTTCACTGTTAATGGACACATACGAGGGCTGGTACACTTTAGTCGGCTCCAGAATCAACACCTATGCGTAATGAAAAAAAGGGACGAGTCAATTAATTGCTGTTCGGACGATTCAGTTGTGGTCCTGGATAAGACACTAATGTCAGGTGGATTAGTACCGGAAAACGGAGGCCATTTGTGGTTCCCTGGGTGGCCTCCACGATAATGTCCATCCAGAAGTTGAGTCTCTCTCGTTGAGGAGAATGCTCAGTGTTCTGCTTCTTAAAATGCTGAATCAACTGAAGGTTTTGGACGACTGATCGCAGGTACCTGAAAGATGAAATGAATGTGAGTTGCATTAAAGGTGCCATATGTCAAAAAATCCATTCAAACTCCACATATTCCATACCAGATGGGGGCAGTATACCTCCAGAAAGTTGGCCTACTCTAGTCTGTTTTTTAGTTTCAGGTTGTTAATTTTCTAAAACCGTCAAATAGTCCGCTTTGTCCCGCCAAAGCCTATTTTGATCGGTGAGGGATGTAGTAGACTAGAATGACTGCTGCCGCTGCGCTTGACAGGGCGCGTTACGAGCAGAGAGAGAGAGAGAGACAGAGAGAGCGAGCCCCGGCCGCGCGCACGCACTCTCACGTCTTCAAACAACACGAGCGCGGTCCTGCTCTCTCTCCCTCGCGCATATTAATCAATTGACACGATAGTAAGACCGCAGTTTCACGTGGGGCATTTGGAGATTTTTAGAGATTAAAGAGATACAAGCAGTGCGAGTTATTCGTGTGTTGCAGTTTGGCTGGTGGTTATGTATGTTGCCCGCATACCGCCTCCCATGGCCGAAACTGGTATTACGACACCTGTCGGGCCGGCGCTAGTAAGTTAGCATGCTAATTTAGGTTTATATCTCGGTATATATATCTTCTCATTCTTTTGATGCGTGTAGCTCATTTTTTTGGATATTTTTACCTCACTTTTGACATATGGCACCTTTAAAGCTCAATTTTGCCATTTTAGAAAGTTGAGCTGTGAAAAGAAATTATGAGTAGGATGAGGAGGATGTGGCTAGATTCAAATTCATATTTCCAGCATTTTGGCGAAATGTATCCGGACACAACTGTTTGCTCCAACTCTATTTCTTAAACTTAACATATAGAATAAATATTCTACAGGTATGTTGTATATGTACCATATGGGTGGTTTGAGTTTGAAGAGTTTCTCTGCAGCCTGGACAGCTTTGGGGATGTCATTGGCAAGCATGCCGACAGTAAAGAACTGTCCCACATCCCAGTAGTTATTCATCTTCTCCAGACTCCCTTTACGGCCCAGCAGACTGTTCAACCTCACACCTGGAGTGAGAGAGAGAGAGAGAGAGAGAGAGAGGGGAGAGAGAGAGAGAGAGAGAGAGAGAGAGAGGAGAGAGAGAGAGAGAGAGAGAGAGAGAGAGAGAGAGAGAGAGAGAGAGAGAGAGAGAGAGAGAGAGAGAGAGAGAGAGAGAGAGAGGAGAGAGAGGAGAGAGAGGAGAGAGAGAGGAGAGAGAGAGTGATTAAGGAGGAAGCTGTGTTCTTAATGAAGTGAATTAACTGGGAGAAACAGGATACAGGAAGTGTGCTCCTCCTCACCGATCTTCCTGAGTTCTATGGAAGTCTCAAACTGCTGTCCGGACACTATAAGCAGCACTGCCAGATTAATGCCTGAATACAGAGTGGGCTGCAGCTCAAAGCCTTTTCTATACCTACAACACACACACACACACACACACACACACACACACACACACACACACACACACACACACACACACACACACACACACACACACACACACACACACACACACACACACACACACACACACACACACACACACACACACACACACACACACACACACACACACACTACACATTAATATGTCATAGGTGAATGCCAGTGCTTTGCTAAGTACTGTAATTGCTATGGGTTTTTAGTAGATTTAATGTGGATACTAGGGTGTTCTTGGTGTTTTAACCCACTTAATGCAATTATTAGGGTGTTTTAGCACATTTAAGGCCCCGATTTACTTCAAGCTAAATCGAAAAAACTGATGTGACGTCATTTCGAAGTTTGTTTGGAGTCAGATGTCCGTGGGTAAAAACATGAACCCACTGGAGAGCCGCTTTATATAGAAAATGAAGTTGTACTTCGAATGAAATAAGACACTGACAGTTTTTCCATGTTTCATACAGCAAAGCTGTTTGCTTTCAACAATCTATCCCTAAGCGAAGAACGAAAGAGAACTTCGGCTTAAGTAAATCGAGGCCTTTAATGCGGCTGCTAGGGCGATCAAGGTATTTTTAGTGCATTTAATGTGTCTGCTCTCCTCAGTATTTTTAGCACATTCAGTGTTGTAGCTAATGTGTTTTTAGCCCACGTAATGCAGTTGTTAGGGTGCTCTGTGTCTTTCAGTGCATTTCATGCACCTGCTAGGGTAATCTGGGTGTTATTAGCATATTCAATACATCTACTTGGGTGTTCTACCACATTTAATGCTAGTGCATTCTGATAGTTTTTAATGCAGTTGCTAGGGTGTTCTAGGCGTTTTAGCACATGAGGTTGTCAGGGTGTTCTGGGTGTTTTTTAGCATACTTAAATTGGGTGCTAGGATGTTCCGGGTATTTTAGTGTAAAATAATGCAAATAATTTATTTGTTCCAGAGCCCAACCTAAAGAATTTCCTTCATTTAAAATAAATAAATACATAACACGTCCTTTGAAAAGTAAGCTTCGAGCAGCTCATTTCACTCACTCACCACTGGATGGCGTTCTCTCTGTTCTTGGTGTCCTTGCAGTCAGAGTCGAGGAAGATGTCTTTATAGATGCGCCCACACAAGCAGAACATATCAGGTGCAGGGTGCTCACATGACTGAAGAACCTGCAACATCACACGCAAAGCCTGCTCTCGATCTCCAGGGCTGTTTCGTCTGCGTTTGCACACACACACACACAAAAATAAATGCATTTGTTCCTGAGATCAAACGCTGTATAAGTTAAATGTCTGTTTGCCAAGCATATGAATAGGAGAATATACCACACAATGCAGATTTGTGGTCACCTATTGAGCGCAAAAGCATAGTGGAACTGAATCATGGGCTGGATGGCCAAGTCACAGGTGGGCAACATCTCAATGGTCTGTACCAATTTAACCATGGCATCATAGTCCTGAAAACACGAACCAATGACCATTAAAACCCAGCTGTAAAGCTTTTCAATGCTTAGATGATTTTGGTTTATAGTATTTACCTGTATATCTCTGTAGGAGAAAAGCAGGTTCATTACAATGTCCTGAGTCAAAACCTCAGTGTTGTCGATGCGGAGTTTGATCCGGGTAAGCTCCTTGGCCAGCTCTTCACCCTGGTACTTATCTCGAGCTTTTCGGATGTCGTTCAGGAGAGTGTCTTTGTAAGAAGCACTGTCAGGGAGGAATTTACATCAGGATTTAGTATACACTGATAAATCTGCAGGTACTATAAACCTCAGATATACTCTTAAAGGGATAGTTCACCCAAAAATGTTAATTAATAGTTATTATTCACTCATGTGTCGTTCTAAACCTGTAGGACTTTCGTTCATCTTCAGAATACAAATTAAGATTTTTTTTTATGAAATCTGAGCGCAATTACTTTTTTCTCCCACGTCAAGCAGGTTCGGTTGAGCTTCTGTTTATGTTCGCTGATCAAAGTTTATATGTGAATAAAAGACTAAGTTAAATCTGTTCATCATATAAAGCGATCGAATCATTTGTACTAAAGTACTCAATTAATATTGATTAGTTTCTCTTTATGAACTTTTCAAGCATCAAAGTGGTAGTTGCAACAAGGGCGCCGTAAAGGGGTGGAAGGTTAGGACAATTCTAAGGGCCCAGGCTGATTTAGGGCCCAGAAGAGCAGACCCCCTTTTTCTTTTCTTATTTCTTTTCTCTTTTTTATACATACATAAAATGTGCTAGGGCCCCTCATGCACTAAATGTGTATTTTGTCCGTTTTGACCATAGATTTAATATTTAAAAAACAAATAATGTATTTACTGTTTTCAGTCACACCCCTCCCCATCACAATGGTTCATTCCACCTGCGCTGTCCGAGCTACGATCGCTAGTGTAGCGTCTCTTGCTTATAGAGATCGCTAAGACATGTGACCAACTGGGCGGCAACGTCATCAGAACGCAAAGAATTATGGGTATGTTTGGCCAGTTTACACAGAGTTTAGATGGGCTGGCATAGCAGGCTTGCTTTCTGGAATGAAAAAAATAAAACAGTAGTGTGAAAAACATATTATAATCCTACAAAATGCAGCGGGCTAAAGATAACATTGTCGGACCATACCGCCTAAAACTCAATTCTAATGCAAAGACGAGATATGAGGAGAAAATAAAGGAAATCAAGGGACTGGATCCTTTATGAGTGACTGGTCAGGAGACGTCAACCTGTTGCCCAACTTCCAGCACAACTACATGATATGAGATATATATAAATCAGACTTGACAATATATTCTCAATTCCAAAAAAATAAATAAATAAAATGCACAAACTTATGACAAATCTACACACACGAAGTTTTCAGTAACTTCAAGTCGCAAGTTTAAGCACCACACTCCTCGCGCTCTCTCATCTATCTGCATGCAGTCAGAATTCATGTCAAGATTGCAATCCTGGAGTGTGTGTGTGTGTGTGTGTGTTTGTCCGCGAGAGGGCGCGGGCACGAGCGGAGAGAGAGAGAGAGAGAGAGAGAGAGAGAGAGGAGAGAGAGAGGAGAGAGAGAGAGAGAGAGAGAGAGAGAGAGAGAGAGAGAGAGAGGAGGAGCCCTGCTTATGAGTGACGACGGACGGAGGACAGAACCACTAAACATTCAAACGTAACCTATATGGTTACACTTTAGATCTGTGATATTAGTCTGATTTTATTTGAGATTTCGGCTTCCAAAGATTATAGAATATATTTGAGGTATTTGATAGAGAGACGCGATCGACTGGTGGAAACATAAGAACATACTCCGTCATTTTGTTCATAACAGGACATCATTCAAACAGAACTGCAAGGTTTTTAATTATATTTGTGTACACTCGCAATAAAACACAACATTGTGCTTTTGTCACACTCTAAACTCTGCTGCTATCCATGCCAGGCATTCGTCGCCTTTTTGTCACCTCTGAAACATGGGTTGTAGTTATTATTTTTCCACGCTGGAAAACGATAAAAGGATTTTCCGTTCTTAAGCTTTATGCCACTTCTATCGTGAGAACGACTACTGCAGTTTACAACACAGCAGGTAGACGGAATCTTGTACACTGCGTTCTTCCCTCCATGCAATCAATACTGGCGCCTTCTGTTTGTGCCGCGGATCCCCAAAATGCTTTGCGTTCACCACTGGTAATACGTCACTGGTGACGTCACATTAGCAATCTCTATTGCACTTGCTATGATGTAGTGCAGACAGTGACACACGCAGGCATGTCACATCAAAAGTCAGGGCATCAAAAACGGAAAGAAATGAAGGAAAGAGAAGACAGAGAACGCCGAAGTCGACAGTATGTGTCACAGTTTTTCAAAAAGAAAGGTAGCTTGCCCTATTCCTGTATTCCAAAACTTTCAGAGTTATTACTTATTTTTGTTGCTACATGACCCGCTTTTATCTAGCTAGCTTAGTAAAATAATTACTGAATTATGAAACAGATTCAGCGGCTGCTGCACACGTCCTCCTCCCCCCACGTCCCCCGTCCCCGTCTCAGCCGAACAAGGTGAGCCTGAGCGCGAAACTTCACGAAGATTGAAGTCTCTAAACACGTCTTATCTACTGTGTTCGCCACATGATGATAACTTTACAAAACAAAAAGTTATCTACACGCTTAAAAAATTACAAAATCAGTTTGCCGTGTATGTGTCGTGTGTTCCCAACGCAGACTCATGATGAAAGTGCGTATCAATATGAATGTTATTTCTCGTGCCACTGATACGCCATAAATGGTTTTTGCGTGCATGCTACGCACTACGCACTAGGATTAGGGGGAGGAGGGTGCGTGCGTATTACACGCCATAAAGTGCGTATCATATGCACGCGAATTTACACGCAAAAACTATTTTTGGCGTATAAATGTCGCGAGAAATAACATTCGTGGTATTGATACGCACTTTCATGAGTTCGGGCTCTGTGTTCTGTGAAGCGACAGTGCTGCTGCTACGATCGATGCTGTCAAACTTGACATTCTTAATGTGAATAAAATGCCCCAGAAAAAAATAATATAAAATTGAATAAAACATGTGTCTGTCTGTAGTAACCATTGGCTATAAGTTTACAAAATAGATATTTTAATATTTTATAGTAAGAAAACTAAATAGGGCAATAAAAATAATATGGTTATTATTACGTGTGTGTGTGTGTGTGTGTGTTTGTGTGTGTGTGTGTGTGTGTGTGTGTGTGTGTGTGTGTGTGTGTGTTTGACTTATACAGATGCAGAGTCAGCAATTGAGATAATAAATGTTCTTCCTTTTATGTAAACAAGTAGGCTACATATTTCTAAAAAAAAAATCTTGTTTTTTTGTACTCATCTTTAGACATTTTAACTATGCAATGTGCTAAGTATAATTTTTTAAAGTATACTGGGCATGTTTATTGGGTTAAATTTTATCTGTAAAAAAATGTAGGGGGCCCAGAAATTTTGGTTTCCATAGGGCCCAGAATTTCTGGCGGCACCCCTGCATATATATATTGAACAAAATTATAAACGCAACACTTTTTTTTTGCCCCCATTTTCATGAACTGAACTCAAAGATCTAAGACTTTTTGTATGTACACAAAAGGCCTGTTAAGCCGCGTTTCCACCGCAGGAACTTTACCCAGGAACTAGGAACTTTGGGCTGGTACTCGGTGTGTTTACACCATAGGAACCAGGGTCTAAATGAAGTTCCGGGTAGATATTTCCCCCTCCGAAAGTCCCTGCTTACGAGGTAGTACTTTTTCAAAGTTCAGGAACTTTCGCGGGTGAGGCTTTTGTGCGCTGCCGCATTATGATTGGATAACTCCGCGATTTTTAGAATCTATTGCAGTTCGTGGCTTCATGCAGTAATAAAGTTCCATGCAGTAAGAGTTGTCTGTCTGCAAATATGGAATTTAAAAATAAAAAAGGCCGCTGGACCAACGACGAGATTCAGGCTTTATTAAGCGTATTTGCGGAAGAGAGACACATTTTCTGCGCGTTCGTCCCAGCCGTCTCACGGTCATGTCCGCAATAGCTGATAACATACGCTGTCTAATTTTAGATCTAACGTTAGCATTACGAGCTTTCTGAACACGCTTTAATATCAGTGCTCGTCTCTTTTCTGCCGTTTTGTAAATGACCTCGTTAGTAAACCAATAAATCTCAAACAACTGCAGCACAGTGTGAATCTCTTCCATATTTATTATAAATGTGGCGCTCAAAACTGATTACTGTCTTTTTACAGTCTACTGTCTGTCACAACAAGCAAGCAATGAGCAGTCCGCGCGCAGTTTACCCGGTACCGCGCTGTAAACGCAGAAAGCTACCGGTCTGGGGCAAAAAAAGTTCCTGGTAGTGATGGGCGATACTGCAAATTTCTGTATCGATCCGATACCAAGTAAATACAGGGCCAGTATCGCCGATATCGATACCGATACCGATACTTTTTCATTTTAAAAGCATGCATTTGAACTTGAATGCACTTTCCTTTGCTAGAGCATTGTGTCATGATTTATGAGGTGAATGCATCATTAATATGCTAAATCTAAATCCGTTTTCATGACTTCCAGGCCTAAATATTTTGTGATTTGTGCTCTCAACTCGCCTTTAATTAGTCAGTGACTTTTACAAAACTACCCTAATTATAGTACTAGCCTAGTACTAGCCTACTACTAGCCTACTAGTAGCCTACTGTTCTAAAGTTTGGGGTCTGTAAAATTTTTCTTTTTCTTAGCAAAAACTTTAATATTACAATTGAACAAATTGTAATTGTAAACTGTAATTTATTCAAGTGATCAAAGCTGAATTAGCGGCATCATTAATCTAGTCATGATGATATTTCATTTTAATATGCTGATTTGCTGCTCAGAAAACATTTCTTATTATTATCAATGTTGAAAACAGTTTCATATTTTTGTGGAAACCATGATACATTTTATGCAGAATTATTTGATGAACAAAGTTGAAAGAACAGCATTTATATGAAGTCGATTTTTTTTAACAGTGTAAAACCCTTGACTGTCACTTTTGATCAATTTAATGATATATTTTTTAATTTCATTAAAAAAATCTTACTGACCTCAGCATTTTGAACCGTTATGCACACTTTTGGTTTGTAATTGCGAAATAACTCCTGATTGTTTCGCTGTCATCTAAGCAAGGCTTCGTTTCCCAAACGCACTGGGCCTGTGTGGGCTCAGCGAAGCACTAGCATTGAACGCTCTCTGTAATTGATTGGTTTCGTCTTGTATACAGATGACTAGGAGAAAAAGTTCTATCCTACGCAATTACCCGCTAACATTTGCTTATTTCCCCACTTAGAAGCTTATTTTACGCACTGAATTGCGTGCTAAATTAATAAAAAATAACTGGTAAAAAAAATACACATTTGGATCGATATTTTTATGTGAGGATCGATCCGTTTCGATACCACGTCAGTATCGAAGTATCGATATTTCAGGATCGATCCGCACATCACTAGTTCCTGGGAAAAAAGTTCCTGGGACAAATAGTTCCGGGCAATTGCGTTGAAAACGCGGCTTTAGTGTTAAGTAAAGTACCGGGTAAACTGCGCGCGACTGCTCATTGCTTGCTTGTGACGGACAGTAAAAAGACTGTAATCAGTTTTGAGCGCCACATTTATAATAAATATGGAAGAGATTCACACTGTGCTGCAGTTGTTTGAGATTGATTGGTTTACTAACGAGGTCATTAACAAAACGGCAGAAAAGAGACAAGCACTGATATTAAAGCGTGTTCAGAAAGCTCGTAATGCTAACGTTAGATCTAAAATTAGACAGCGTATGTTATCAGCTATTGCGGACATGACCGTGAGACGGCTGGGACGAACGCGCAGAAAATGTGTCTCTCTTCCGCAAATACGCTTAATAAAGCCTGAATCTCGTCGTCGGTCCAGCAGCCTTTTTTATTTTTGTTAAATTCTATATTTGCAGACAGACAACTCTTACTGCATGGAACTTCATTACTGCATGAAGCCACGAACTGCAATAGATTCTAAAAATAGCAGAGTTATCCAATCATAATGCGGCAGCGCACAAGCCCCACCCGTGAAAGTTCCTGAACTTTGAAGAAGTGCTACCTCGCGAGCAGGGACTTTCGGAGGGGGAAATATCTACCCGGAACTTCATTTAGACCCTGGTTCCTATGGTGTAAACACACCGAGTACCAGCCCAAAGTTCCTAGTTCCTGGGTAAAGTTCCTGCGGTGGAAACGCGGCTTTAGTGAGCACTTCTCCTTTGCCGAGATAATCCATCCACCTCACATGTGTTGCATATTAAGATGCTGATTAGACAGCATGATTATTGCACAGGTGTGTCTTAGGCTGGCCACAATAAAAGGTCACTCTAAAATGTGCAGTTTTACTGTATGGGGCGGGGGGGGGGGGGGGTGTACTGACAGATACTGACTGGTCCCAAAACCAGTCAGAATCTGGTGTGACCCCCATTTGCCTCACGTCGTGCAACACATCTCCTTCGCATAGAGTTGATCAGGTTGTTGATTGTGGCCTGTGGAATGTTGGTCCACTCCTCTTCAATGGCTGTGCAAAGTTGCTGGAAATTGGCATGACATGGAACACGCTGTCGTATACGACGATCCAGAGCATCCCAAACATGCTCAATGGGTGACATGTCCGGTGAGTATGCTAGCCATGCAAGAACTGGAATGTTTTCAGCTTCCAGGAATTGTTTACAGATCCTTGCAACATGGGGCCGTGCATTATCATGCTGCAACATGGGTGATGGTTGTGGATGAATGGCACAACAATGGGCCTCAGGATCTCAACACGGTATCTCTGTGCATTCAAAATGCCATCAATAAAAAGCACCTGTGTTTGTTGTTTATAACATACGCCTGCCCATACCATATCCCCACCACCACTATGGGCCACTCGATCCACAACGTTGACATCAGCAAACCGCTCACCTACACGATGTCATACACGCTGTCTGCCATCTGCCCTGTACAGTGAAAACCAGGATTCATCTGTGAAGAGAACACCTCTCCAAAGTGCCAGACGCCATCGAATGTGAGCATTTGCCCACTCAAGTTGGTTACGACGACTAACTGCAGTCAGAGACCCTGATGAGGACGTTGTGCATGCAGATGAGCTTTCCTAAGAAGGTTTCTGACAGTTTGTGCATAAATTCTTTAGTTATGCAAACCGATTGTTGCAGCAGCTGTCCGGGTGGAGGTGAGATGCTGGATGTGGAGGTCCTGTGCTGGTGTGGTTACACGTAGTCTGCGGTTGTGAGGCCGGTTGGATGTACTGCCAAATTCTCTGAAATGCCTATAGGATATGGTTTATGGTAGAGAAATGAACATTCAATTCACGGTTAACAGCTCTGGTGGAAATACCTGCAGCCAGCATGCCAATTGTACGCTCCCTCAAAACTTGCGACATCTATGGCATTGTGTGATAAAACTGCACATTTTAGAGTGGCCTTTTATTGTGGCCAGCCTAAGGCACACCTGTGCAATAATCATGCTGTCTAATCAGCATCTTGATATGCCACACCTCCTGTGAGGTAGATGGATTATCTCGGCAAAGGAGAAGTGCTCACTAACACAGATTAAGACAGATTTGTGAACAATATTTGAGATAAGTAGGCCTTTTGTGTACATAGAAATCGTCCTACAGTAGATCTTTGAGTTCAGCTCATGAAAAATGGGGGCGTTTATAATTTTGTTCACTGTAGCTTTCAATGGAGAGACAAAAAAAATCTCAGATTTAATCAAAAAGATCATCATTTGTGTTCCAAAGATGAACACAACGGATTTGGAACTACATGAGGGTGAGAAATTAATGCATTTTTGGGTGAAGCAACCCTTTAAAAGTAAAGATTTTTTATTGGCATCTATGGTTCCATAAAGAACCTTTAAAATCCATGGAACTTTTTCATTCCACTAAAGATTCCTTAGAGTGGAATAAGGTTCTTTAGATATTTAAATGTTCTTCAAGTTAAGATTTTTTTTTAAGAACTGTTCACTGAAAGGTTCTTTGGGGAACCAAACAAAGGATCTCCTTTGTGAAGGAAAACTGCTCTTTTTTTCAGTTGCAGCGCATTGAGTACTCTCGGCCCCTATAGAAAACCCCTTTTTGGAATCATCTGATGCACCTAAACATCATGAAACAACAAATAATTTTGTCTGTACCTGACGTGTTCTTGGCCAGCTAAAAAGTGAGTTAGCAATAGTCAAAAATCTAACTACACGAGACTTGTGTACTGTATGCAACAGGGTGCTGAAATCATGTCACTACAATCTGCGGGAGTTCTAAAATTTGATACCAGAGCTCTAGGTGAAAGGACACCCTGATGCTTGTTAGAAGCTACTGTAGTTTCTAAGAAATATAGCATGCACCTGTGTATGTCTGTCTTGATGATATTATCTGACTGCTACATCCCATTTGGGCTGAGTCCCATTTCTTCACTTCAGGCACAATGAGATGTGGTAAAAAAAAAAGTTTAACAATCACAAAATTGAAGATGTTCACTTGATTTATGTTCAACAAAAATGTCATGACATCGTTACGTAACTTTGAAAACGATCTTCTGAAAGCAAGACCATAGAGTAGGCATCCTGCCAAGAGTGACCATAATGTGAGCAGTCATACCAAGACGTGACGTGAATGTCTTTGAGTAAGTTGACAAAGCGGTCCACCAACGGGACGCACAGAGGTCCAAGAAGGTTGTCCCAGTTGGGCTGCATGTACTCCGATGCTCTACGCTGGGCCACGTTCTCACAGCACAAGTACTCGTTGTTGGGCGTCATCAAGTAAGGGATGAAATAGTAGTTTCCACTGGAGGCCTAAGAAAGAGAAACAAATTCTAAATCTGTGAAAAAATGAAATATAGACCTATTTTTTGCTGGTAGGAGCACTTTAGAGACCACTGGAATATGAAGTCTGTACCTCTGTTTGAAAGTACAAACTGTCTGTCAGAAATGACTCTGTCTTAGTGATCATGTACTCAGCAGCTGCCAGCCAAGAGATGTGAAGTGCCAAAGGAAATCTTGTTGACACCTTTGTGATCATGTACTGTCCCAGAATTCCAGAGTGAAATGGAGGTGGCCGAAGCACATCTTAGCAATCTGCCACATCAACACCTCAAATGCAAGGGGTCAACTAAAGCCTCTTTCAAGTCAAATGGTCACCATACACTTCTACACTATTTAAACTAGGACGGTGTTCTAATCAAGGTTCAAAAAACTACCAAGCCTTTGGATCCACTTAATGGAAATGATGAAGCATTTAAAATGAACCAAGCTGTTTCTCAGCAAGAAATAACTCAATGACTTTGATTCTTTTAGTTCTACTGACAGACATCAGTGGTCACTCTCATACCAATACATGAATATGGGATTTTACCAGCATGCACTAGCACACTCACAGTACCTACTTTGTTCCTCAGGCTGGAGCCCCTGTACTCAGGAGGCAACTGGACCCATGGGAAGCCTATTTTAACAGGCCTTGCAACCTACTCCAGGTAACACACGAGATAGAGAGAAAGAAAGAAAAGGAGAGCAAACAGTGAAGGCAACTGAAAGGAAAAGAGAAAAAGAGAGTGACAAAGAAAGAATATACACTACACTGCACAGTATGAATTGAAGACAGGAAAATAAAGGCGGAGTAAGACAAAAGCAAAGTTCATCCAAAGAATTCTGTCATTTACTCACCCTCATGTTGTTCCAACACTAGTCACTCTTTTCCATTTATTTACACTGAATAGAGAGTTGATTTTCCAAGCTTCAGAGATGTAAAAACTTGACTCTGTATGAGAAGCCATTTAGAAACCGCACAACACCTTTGTGTGAGGCAGTGGCATTATTGTTAAAGGTGCTCTAAGTGATGTCACGCATTTTTAAGGCCAAAACATTTTTTGTCACATACAGCAAACATCTCCTCACTATCCGCTAACTGCCTGTCCCCTGAACACACTGTAAAAAAACGCGGTCTCTGCAGACACCCCAGGCTCCACACACGGCTACAAAAACAAACTCTAGCGACCCACTCTAGGAAACATAACAAACTGTTCCAGCCAATAACGACAAGAAGGGTTTGGGGTGGGGTTTGAGGGGTTAGTGCGCGGATGAGGAGGAGGGAGTGTCTAGCTAGCCTCCGTTTTGTTTGACAATAGTTTGAACTTCAACAAGAAGTGACGTCACCCAGGATCACTTGGAGCACCTTTAAATAAAAACTATAACTACTAAAACATTTTTGTTAATCGAAATAAAGCTGAAATGAAATTACATTAAAAACTTATAATAGGGGCAAATTATACCCCTTTTTACAAGATGTAATATAAGTCTCAGGTGTCCCCAGAATGTGTCTGTCGAGTTTCAGCTAAAAATACCCCACAGATCATTTATTATACCATGTTGTAAATGCTGATTTTTGAGTGGAAGACAAAACATGCTTTTTCGTGCATGCATGTATCTTTAAATGCAAATGAGCTGCTGCTCCCCACCCCACTTTCCAGAAGAGGGCGGAGCCTTACAGCACATGCCTAGGACACTGCTAAAAACTAGAACGTCTCCGGTTACTTACGTAACCTCGGTTCCCTGAAAGGCAAGGAACGAGACATTACGGATGTCGTATATGGGAACTCTCTCTCATCCTTCACTTCCGCTGAAATCTTATTGGCTAACGCCAGCAACGCTGGCCAATTGACGCAAATATGCAAATACTAAAACCCCGTTGCAGTATAATGCAAGTGCAGCGTCAATTCCTCCTCAGAATCGAACAGAACGCCAAATCAATAGCGAACACGGCGGCGAGCGTAATGTCTCGTTCCTTGCCTTTCAGGGAACCGAGGTTACGTAAGTAACCGGAGACGTTCCCTTTCAAGGCTACGGAACTTCGACATTACGGATGTCGTATATGGGAACTGTATAGAATCCCGCCGTGGAAGCAAGCAAACCACAGAACAGAACCCAATACAAAACCCCGACACCGCCCCCCCAGAATGCCAGCATTGTGATAGGACGAGACTGGCCAATAGCGAGCCTCTAACTTCTGATAGGTCCAAGGGGACGAATCACAAACTCACAAAACACTGCCAGAATTTGCATATATCCCGAACAGTATAACCGGGGGGAAGTCTGCACTGTAGACCAACAGGGCAACAACAACAGTAAAATAAGGCCAACGCACAGCGGTGACAACAGTCTTAATACACATAAGCACACAGAACAACTCATGAGCAAAGCGCAGAGAGCTCTAAATGCTGTGCAAGAATTCAACTCACCGAAAGCACTTGAGACGCCACAGAGGGTAAATCCAACTTGTAAAACCTGGGGAACGTATTCTGAGAAGACCAGCCAGCCGCAAGACATAAATCCTGAATAGACATACCCTTAGTCCAGGCCCACGAAGAGGCGATCGCCCTGGTCGAATGGGCCTTAACATTGAGGGGGCATTCCTGTCCCATACAGTCATAAGCCAAAACAATAGCGTCCACAATCCAGTGAGCAAGCCTCTGTTTAGAGACTCCCCGTCCCTTATTGCATCCACCAAAGCACACAAATAGCTGGTCCGAGCTTCGGAAAGCAGCCGAGCGAGAGATGTACTCCCGGAGCGCTCTGACTGGGCAGATAGCACTTTGAGCATCCGAACCTAGAGAGGTCGATGGCTCAACAGACAGGGCAGGCAAAGAAACAATCTGCGCCCTGAACGGGGTATTGAGCGATTTAGGGACATAACCCGGCCTCGGTCTGAGAGTCACGTTACAGTTTCCGGGTCCAAAGCGAATACAATCTTCGCTGACAGAGAAAGCCTGTAAACCCCCAACCCGCTTCGCCGAAGCGAGAGCGAGAAGCAGCGCCGTTTTAATCGAAAGCTCCTTAACTGCAATCGACACTAAGGGTTCAAAGGGCGGCCGTGACAAAGCTTCCAAGACCAAAGTCAAATCCCAAGGCGGCACGGACGGCGGCCGTGCAGGGCATAATCTCTTAGCTCCTTTAAGGAACCGAGTCACCAACGCATGTCTACCGATAGACTGTCCATCAACAGGCGGGTAAAACGCAGCAATAGCAGCTACGTATACCTTCAGGTTGGATGGCAGGCTCCCTTCGTCCATTCTGTACTGAAGGAAGCGTAGAATATCCGACACCGAGCAGTTCGCTGGGTCTAAACCGATATCCTGACACCATTTAGAGAAAACACCCCACTTCAGAGCGTACAGGCGCCGGGTAGACGGGGCTCGCGCTTCCGCGATGGTATTTTGAACCCGCGAATGAAGCACATCGATCCCGCTCAGCGTCCCTGCAGCGGCCACACATGGAGCCTCCACAGCCCGGGGCTGGGATGCCAAATCGATCCGCTCGCCTGAGACAGTAGGTCCTTCCTGAGCGGAATTTCCCACGGTTGCTCCGTTAGTAACTCCACCAAGTCCGCGAACCAGGGCTGATTCGGCCAGTACGGGGCCACTAGAGTCACCGCCGCCTTTTCCTCCCTGACTTTGCACAACACCATGGGCAAAATTTTCACCGGAGGAAAGGCATAGAGACGGGCTTTCGGCCATCGCGCAGTTAGCGCGTCCATCTCCCGGGGGGAACGGGACAGCGAGAAAAACATCCGACAATGCGCGTTCTCGCTCATCGCGAAGAGGTCGATCTCCGCTCTGCCGAAACGATCCCATATCAGTTGAACCGTCCCGGGGTGAAGCCTTCATTCCCCTTGAGGAATCCCGTTCCTCGAGAGCATATCCGCCCCCCGATTTAGAACACCGGGGATGTGTGTCGCTCTCACCGAGAGAAAGAACCGATCCGCCCACAGCAGGAGAGATTCCGCCTGCTTGAATAGGTCCCTGGAATGCAAACCGCCTTGGCGATTGATGTAAGAGACCACAGAAGTGTTGTCGGTTCGAATCAACACATGCCGCTGTTCCAGTCGAGACCGGAAAACTTTTAGGGCTAGAGAGACCGCTTCCAGTTCCAAGCGATTTATGTGCCACTCCATCTGCCTCTCTGACCACCGACCGGAGGCGGGCTTGCCCAGGCAGACCGCTCCCCACCCGGTGGACGAAGCGTCCGTCAGGACCTCCACACGTCGCGTCACTATACCCATAGGGACACCTGAACTGTAGAGATCCGGGTTCTTCCACGGGGCCAGGGCACGGGCGCACACACGGTTGACCATAATGCGCTTGCGGCCGGAGTGCCACGCGCTCGGGTTGACGCGCGCTTTCAGCCAGTGCTGAAGCGGTCTCATATGTAGCAGTCCCAGATGACACACTGACGAAGCGGCTGCCATCCGCCACAATAGCCTCTGAAACTCTTTCAGAGGGACGAGTCTGCCCGGTCTGAAGAGACCTAGCGAAGAAGTCAGAGCCTCCGCTCGTTCGGGGGAGAGACGCGCTTTCATACTCACTGAGTCCAAGCATACTCCCAGGAATGTGGTAGTTTGGCTCGGTGTGAGCACACTTTTTTTGGACGTTTACCCTCAAACCAAGCGTTTTCAAATGGCGAAGTAGGGCTTCCACATGGCCGACCAATGTCTCCCTCGACTGCGCGAGAATCAGCCAGTCGTCCAGATAGTTCAAGACGCGCATCCCGCTCGACCTGAGGGGTGAAAGTGCCGCGTCTACACATTTCGAAAAGGTGCGGGGGGCGAGGGCTAGCCCGAACGGGAGTACCGTGTATTGGTACGCCGCATTCTCGAACGCAAACCTCAGGAATCGCCTGTGGCGCTTCGCTATCTGGACGTGAAAATAAGCGTCCTCTAGATCCACCGAAGCGAACCAATCCCCGGGGCGAATTTGCGCTAGGATCTGTTTCAGTGTAGTCATCCTGAAAGCGCGCTTGTGAAGCGCTCTGTTGA
Organism: Chrosomus eos; assembly: GCA_036326025.1. Lineage (NCBI taxonomy): Eukaryota > Metazoa > Chordata > Actinopteri > Cypriniformes > Leuciscidae > Chrosomus > Chrosomus eos. The sequence continues at coordinate 12,124,725 of CM070840.1, forward strand.
CGGGTCTCAGGTCCAGTATGGGGCGGAGACCCCCTCCCTTCTTCGGCACTACAAAGTAGCGGCTGTAGAATCCGCTTCCCCGCTCGCTCGGGGGAACCGGCTCTATCGCTCCCTTGTCGAGTAAACTGCACACTTCCTGCCTCCTTCCTACATGAGCATTTTGGGGCAAAGTTAACGACTGGATTACGCCGCGGAAGCGGGGTGGTCTGCGTTTGAACTGAAGTGTGTACCCGTGTCGAATTACATTCAGCACCCACGGCGAGATGCCCGGAATAGCTTCCCACGCCGTGAGGAAACGACTGAGTGTGGGCCGGTCTAGACCTGCGGTCATCGCCGCTATGTGAGGGTTGGGGATAGACACCTCGCGCTTCCCGCGAGGCGCCTTTATAGTTAATGACCGTGACTCTGCGCTGCTCGAAGACAGGGCGGGTAACACAGTGTGAAGTGCAAGAGGAGAAAAAAGCTCTGTTTGTGAAGAAGTAATTTGCTTTATTGAACAACACACAACATTCACAACATGACTGCACGCGTCGCTCGCCGAACGCAGAGGGACCGCGTGCTCTAGAGCGCGCCGCTTGGCAGCGGGGCCATCCGTGCGCTCTCCTCTCCTCTTGCCCGAGCGGTCAGGACGACTGCTTGGGCCTTGCTGGGGACGCGGCGGGTTTTCTGCGCGGGCTCCTCTGAGCCGGTCTCTTGTTTCCCGCTCCCTGCCACTGCCCGTGTCGGCCCTTACGGGCATCCGGTCCCGGGCGGGAGGCTGGCTGATGTCTGGCCGCAGCCTGGGACTGGCGCCCCGAGGCGGAAGACGAGCGAGGGCGCTGCGGCGGGGGCGGTGGCGGCGCTCGCCGAGGGATCACATGGCTCATCGCCTTCGCCTTCTTCTGAGTCTCGGAGTACCGCTCGGTGACCTTCTCCACGGCATCTCCGAACAGGCCATCAGGGGAGATCGGTGCGTTTAGCAGCGTCTTCCTGTCCGCCTCCAGCACGTCCGATAGGGTGAGCCACAGGTGTCTGTGGAGGACCACCAAATACCCCATCGAACGGCCAATCGCCTGGGCCGAGCGCTTCGTGGCTAGGAGCGCGAGGTCCGTTGCAGAACGGAGGTCTCGGATGGCGTCAGCGTCGACAGAGGCGGCGCCATCCAGAGATTTCAATCGCTTGGCCTGCAGCACTTGAAGAACGGCCATAGCGTGTAGTGCAGAAACCGCCTCCCCCGCGGCGCCGTAGGCCTTGTTAGCCTGGTGAGCCGTAAACCTGCAGGCTCGGGACGGCAGGCTGCGGTCCGAGCCCAGGGCGGGAGCTGACGGGCAAAGATGTGCAGCGACGGTCTCCTCGACAGGAGGGATGCGGAGGTAGCCGTGGTCCCCCGCCTCGTCCACGGGGGGGAACATGGCCTGGGTCGAAGTGAGGGTGCGCGCCGATTGCGGGGCCACCCACGACTTCACCACGTGCTCGTGCACATCAGGAAAGAACGGGGTTCCCCTTTTCGAAGCGGCCTGACGGCGGCTCGATTGGAGGAACCACGCGTCCAACTTGCTCTTTGAGGGCTCGTCGGGAGCCTTCCAGGATAAATCCAGTTCCTCGACGGCCTTCGAGAGGATACGGAAGAGCTCTTCCTGCAGATCCGCGGGGGTCTCTTCCGTGGGTGCCAGAGGGGCGGCCTGTTCCGCACCGTAGTCGTTCTCGGAGGCCGACAAGGACATAGAGTCGTCCTCCTCACTCACCCCGAAGGACACGAAGGCCCAATCCCCGCAGCAGCGCGAGCTTCGTCTCGCCTGGCCTTGAGGGCTCGGAGGGGCATGTCCGCACAGAAGTCGCAGGACCCTTCATCCCTGAGGGCCGACTCCGCGTGGGCCAGCCCCATGCACGCGATGCAGAACAGGTTCATGTCGGGGGGCACTATGGGGCTCGAGCATAAATTGCAGACGGTCGCCATCGGATGCTGGAGACAGTTCAGGTATCTCCGGTGCACCTTCAACGATAGCAAAAATCCAAGTAGTAGTAGTATCAGCTTTCTAGCACACGATTTGAGCGTGAAGAGAGAGATTCTGAGGAGGAATTGACGCTGCACTTGCATTATACTGCAACGGGGTTTTAGTATTTGCATATTTGCGTCAATTGGCCAGCGTTGCTGGCGTTAGCCAATAAGATTTCAGCGGAAGTGAAGGATGAGAGAGAGTTCCCATATACGACATCCGTAATGTCGAAGTTCCGTAGCCTTGAAAGGGAACATCTGTTAAGTTTTGATTATCATCTCTATCGCGGTCACATGACATTGCACTTCTTCATCATTATGAAAGTTTATTATCTGCATTAGTTTAAAAGCCATATCAGTCTAAACTTCTGATATATGGTTTTCTGAGAGCACACATCCGAAGTACTCGCACAGAAAGCTGGCTGTCAGACGCCGCGTCCCGTGAGTATTAAACTAAGTTCTCTTTCATGTCTTATTGCGCTTAAACTGTCAAATACATACAAGGTTGTGTCAAAGACACTCAAAGTAAAGTAAAATTGAATTTTGCATATTAGGTCTCCTTTAAAATAAAATAACTTTGGCAACTAAATGAAGTCAAATAAGTGTAAGTTAAAGTACTAAAATTAACAAAACTAAAACTGATATAAAAATAAAGCTAAATAAATATATTACATATATATATATATATATATATATATATATATATATATATATATATATATATATATATATATTTATTTATTTAAAACTAATAAAAATGACAAGCACATAACAAAATTAATAAAACTGAAATTAAAATGAAAACTGAAAATATAAAAATAAAAGTGGTGTGAGGACAAAACATATTTAAGCAATTCACTGCAAATCCTAGCTTCATCCTTGGTACGTTAATGAGAGTTCATGAGAGAAGTAGCAATTTGGAAATTACTCTTTTCAATGAATTGGCTGATCCAGGTAATTTGTCTTACTCTTTTTATAATTTACTCATGAATTATTATTCACACAGTGATCAAGTTACTGGAAGTTAATGTCATCCGAAAAGAATACAGATTTAAATTTCACCCTTTTCCTCACACAAAGCCATCACATGATACCAGAAGCCCATGAGACATATGGACCATTTTTATGACACAGTGTTTTTGCAGGTTTTTGAAGCTTGAAAGCTTCACTCACTATAGAAAACAGGCACAGTTTTGCCCTACAGAACAAAGAAAGTCATACGAGTTTGGGTATGAGTTTCATACATGAGGTTGGAGTAGATAATGTCAGAATTCTTGGGTTAATGATTCCTGAGAAAGATGCCTGAATAATTCCTAATGAATATTAAAGAGCAAACATTGAATTTCATTTGTGTTCACAAAACTGATGTTAAGAAGTTAACACACTTTTGCTTGTTTTTGGACCATTTCGATGAATCACATTTGATTCCTCTCTTTATCCATTCAATAGAAGAGGTTTATATTTAAAGACTAACACTCAACGACCATCTCCTTTTTCAAAACCACTAACTCAGAGTGCCATGAAACCTTGAGAGCCCTTATGGGTTCATCAGAATCCGCAATAGTCTTCACACCTGGACACGGCGACCTTGTGTCCACTCACATTAGTGTACTGTATGTGCATAAAGAAGAGTTCAGGAAATGATCTGCCCACCAAATGAAGTGGAGGATATATTTCGAGCCCTGACACAGAAGAGCATGTAAACGTATGTCATAAGAGCTCCAAAAATAGTCTCATACACAAAGCTCTTGGCGCACCAACAACAGACTCCAAACCTCATCAGATTACATCCTTTTGATACTTACTGTGTTTTTCTGTGCCACCATGTCCTATGCAAGAAAAAAAAGAAAAGAAAATAATTACTCCAAAAATGCATGCATACTAAAGCCATAAGCCTCAAAAAGCTATGGTTTACAGTGAACTTAGAACGACGCAGAGCAAAACCCCCTCGGCTGTTCTAAATTCACTGTAAACCATAACTTCACAGGGCGTATTGTTTTTATATAACGGTTATTCTACATACCTGGCAAGGTTTCATAAAATAAATAGACAACTCTTCCATCAAGCAATATAGTTCTTCAGAACAAGCAACACAGAGACATAGTGGCGCAGTAATATGGATGTAATGCGGTCACAGGTATATGTTTGTAGAGTCATTTACAATGGCTTTGAATGTGGCTCAACCAATCATAATCAAGGACTAGGACTGACCACCAGGACTATCTTATATAAGTCCCAAACTTCCCAAGTTTTGCTGTCATGCCATTTATTATTCCATGATTGATGGCCATGTGGTGCAGTGAATGAAACCGGACTGAATCAGTTGGACACAGCAGCGTGACTGAACATTAACAAATACACAAACAGATCGTGTGACGCTCCTCCCCACGTGTGATTGTCATCATTTCAGTATGCTAGAACACATGCCTTCCAATGTCTCTGTGGCAATGTAGCTATGAGCAGCTGTCCCGGGCTGATAGCATTCCTTAGCTCGAATACAGACCATGTTGTTCAGGCAGCTCTACTGTCCGGTGCCCAGAAAAGATAAACTCCTTCCTAAGCTGAGAATAGCAGGTCAGGCCCTGCAGCCTAGTGGACGGCCTCTTTGTTCAGATGACATACTCGTCTGAGAGCTCAAAAGTGTAACCTCCCATCAATCCTTGTTAGAAAAACTTATAATGGGAATATGTAATTCCTAAGTAACGCAGCCGGACCAATGCAATCTACCAAGAGCAGCGCAAATTAGTGTCTGGTTTAAGACATGCTTTTTGGGCCATTATGCCATTTTTTTTATCACCCCCCAACTTAGGAATTACATATTCCTGTCATAACTTTTTCTAAGTGCCACCACACAAATACTAGCAAGGATTAATGGGAGGTTAAAACTTTCAAGCCCTCAGACTCTTACATTCTCTTTTAGTATCTTTGTCATCTGAAGAAAGAGGCCGTTCCACTACTAGGCGGCAGGGCCTGACCTGCTATTCTCAGCTTAGGAAGGAGTTTATCTGAAAGGGAAACAGTAGTATGCAATACAGTCAGCCACAAAAATAACCCTGTTTTTCACTGCGTGTCTTCAGGAAATCCTTACAGTAGTTTTGTAACGCCAAAAGAGAGTTTGCACTGGTGCAAGCTATTAGTAAATCTGGCCCAAAGTCTCTTTTTGTGGACATTTTTTTAGGGTGAAAAGTAGTTAATTCAATATTTATTTTTTTATAACATTTTCAGAAATTAGCTAAATTAGCTAAAAAAAAAAATCTGGACATCTTTAAAGGGCAAAAGTATTTTTGTTTTTTTATTAATAAATAGGATTTTCTTTAGGGGTAAGATCATAGATTTGGATAATTCTTAGTCTAAAAGATCTGTAGTTATTTTAATTATTTTGATTTAAAGGTGTAGCACAATTCTTCTGCAATCAACAGCACTAAACAATTGCAAAATACTGTTACCAAACAGGTTTCCAATCTTTGTACATGTAGTCCTACCTCAAACTATTAATTAAATCAATATTATTTAAACCAGTATTTACTCTTTTAGGGAAAATCCGACTACATATGGCTTTCTTAAAATCATCAAACTTTAAAAAAGAGACACGTAGATATATTATATTTATTTTACATTTCTTTAGAGTGTAATGTTGCGGTTTGAGCATGAAAAAGGCCTGCAAAAGCATGTCCACTCCAAATGAACGTATAATCTATATCAGTGCATACTGTCTCTGAACCCCCTGAAACATCATGAATATAGTCTTGAGCTTTCTTCCAGGAACGTACACATCACAATATCCCTCGTTTAAATTATTCCCACCAAGGCATATGCAACATAAAGTGGTGAAGCCTGGCTGAGTTGTGTTGAAACTTGCAGTAATGATAAAGGGAGTGGCATTTTCGAAACATGCTCGAAGCGGTTGACCAATCATAACACACTGGTTCAGCCAACCAATGAGAGCGCATTGCACATTTTTGGAACGAGAGATTTCAAAAAGACCAAAACTAAACAGAGCGTTACTGACAGTGTTTTTTGAACATTCAAGCATGAAAATCTATTCTAGTAGACCCTAAAAACAAAAGCAAAACTTTGTAAAAGGGCGTGTTTAAGACTCTCACCTTAAGGGATTGTGCCGTGTCAGGGTCCGTGTCGTGGTAGAGGATGACATTGTTGGCCATGTCAAAGCTCTCACGCACACCGAGGTGATAAAACAGGGATGGCTGTCTGAACACATCGCTCATGTCCACAACTGCAATGTCTGCAATCAATCAGAGAATCACAGTAAGCATTCGGGGAGACCATAATGCAGAATCCCACTATACTCTAGTTTTGCATACTTTAAGCATCAATCTCAGAGCCTGCTATTTAAGAAACATTTATTTCTAAAGATTCTTTTGTTTATTATGACAGTCCATGACAACACACTCTATAAACTCTTTAAATAACCTTTTGTCTGTTTAAAGTTGTAGTCCTAAGGGCATATTTGTTCTACTATATATGGTTATATTTGTTCGTTTCCAGTCAAACACAGTCTGTACTTACTCTGTTGAAACTATGCAAACATCTGAAATCATGTTTAAAAGCCATGCACTAATAGTATAAGCTCAAAAATACAAGACCAGACTTGATACTGTAAGATGCATGACTCCCATACTTAGTAAAGAGGAGAGGAGGGAAATACAATAACAAGAAGACTAGTATATGGAGAGTTTTGTTCACTTTTTGCAGAACTAGAATTCAAAGTTTTAGCTCTAAAATGAACCATGCTGTGGGGAAATCTGCATGCACAAAAGGGCACAGCATCAAACTTAAAAACATTCTCATTTTCTCACCCTCCTAAAGCTCATATGTAAACATATTTTGATCACCCAGAGTAATGCGTGCAGCCACGCCCACGAGAGAGAGAGAGAGAGAGAGAGACTTCATACTAGACCTGGCGAGTAAATTCCAGGAAAGGAATGTGCTGGAGGCAGAAGATCCCAAATACACACCTAATATCCCTTGAAAGAGATTGGCATGACCTTTTAGTAATAGCCTTCCCATAGGAAAGCCCATTGATCCATAACATCACATTACCGTTAACAATTAGCTTTTAACTTTTTTTTCCTGTAGTACTATCTGTCTGTAATCTGTATATTGTTTTATAATATATAAAAAAAATATATATATTTTATTTATCATTTATTTTTTTATTTTATATATATATATATATATATATATATATATATATATATATATATATATATATATATATATATATATATATATATATATATAAAATAAAAAAATAAATGATAAATAAAATATATATATATTTTTTTGCATGGTATTACTAATATTCACTTTTTAAAATTAATTTATATAATAATTATAAGAGCAACTACATGTTTTTGCATATGTACAGCACCACCATTTATTTATTTATTATTCATAATTTGACATATTTATTTATATAGATGTTTTATGAAGTTTGGTTTTTAACTTTTGATTTTTTATTATTATTTATATAATATTATATAGTATTTGCATGATATTACTATAGTAGTAATGGTATTCTTACAAAGTAATTTAATTCAATTGCACACCCATGCTCTAAATCTTACATGACCAATGCCAATGAGTTTCTATTCTTCTAGAGATGCACCATCCTGCAGAGCTGAATGTTATCTATGGAAGTCCTGGTCCAAGAGGCTCTCCAAAATTACACATTTTGGATATTTTCGTAATCCAGCACACATTATTCAACTCATCAGCTCGTTGTTAGAAGCTCCAAGAACTGAACTGGGTGTGCCAGATAAGAGAGACACCCAAAGGGTAAAGTGTTGGGGGGGCTCTAGACCTATAGCCTCGAGCACCCATCCCTTAAACCTGCCTTGCAGTGCCTCACCTGCGTCATAAAAGGTATCAAGCACTGTTGTCTCCCCAAAGTCTAATCGTCCAAAAGTCACTGTAGTTAATATGGCACTCTCCGCGTCGCAGGCGCGCTGGAGACACTGGAGCGCCCCGGATTCCGGGCTGTTCGCGGCCACTGCTTTCAGTCCATCATTCAGCACATAAACCGCTCGCAGGGACCTCTGTTTGGTCACCGGACTCGGGCTGGTCACATCAGTCCTCTCCACGCCTGCAGACATGGAAACCGCTGCAGTGTGGTCGCCACCAGTCTCTGATGTGGGTTGATTGGACATGATCTCCATACTGCGAGTAATTGTTTTGTCCCTCTGCGCGTGCCTCCTTTTCTTTGCGCCGTTAATCAATAATGAATAACCAAAGTTTAGTGCGTACCTGTGGCACGGAAAGGCGAGTGGCTGTGACGTCCAGCGTCTTGCGATTCATTAAAGCAGCGCGCATCACTACATATTACAATCCGGTCCAGTTTTATCCCGTTTGCGCCAGCGATTGTGCAATTATACAAAATGCAGCTCTTGTGAATTAACGCGGAAAGTGCAGAAAGTCAGACAAACTTAAGCCGCACCGCGCACTCGACGTCTCCAAAGACAGGCATTACCATCCTATTTGAGGAAGTTATTCCTCCTGCCCCTCTCTGCAAAATGATCTGATCGTTTCCTCAAACGTCTGTCTTTCCGTTCAGGCGTAAGTATATTTCATAAGAGTGTAGTGCGCGAGGAACGTCTCGCGGTTGTTGCTGCATGTACAGTCTCTATTGAATCATCTGGAGCAGATGTCTAAATATAAAACTTGTCCGTGTTGATACGCGCATGGCAAACAGAGCACCGCTGGTCCATATCCCAGGGCTCCAACTCGCCAAACTGGTTTACTTTCTGTTGTTTTCATTTCATTTCAGAATCGAGAAACTGGAAGTAAACAATTCCAATACATTGCAAGCGTTCATTGAAACTTTTCCCACGCTCACTAAAAAGAGTTTTGTCATTTTTCCTCTGAAATTATGTTTCCATCACGTTTGAAGTGTAGAAATGATGAGGTGGAAATTGCATTGTACCCATTTTAGTATAACAACTAAATTTGCTTCGCTATTTTATAGCTAGCATTTTATGACTCATAATAGCCTACACAGAATTAATATTTTCTTAATTTCAAAAATTACGCACCATGAAAATATTCTGTAAAATATTCACAAATGATAGGCATACCTTGGTTTTCTTTACATGTCACAAATTTCACATTTTATCTCACTCTTCAGTGACACGGATGCCTTTTTGGGAAACAAATAGCCTACACGTGACGTCATAACCGTGGTGACAGCAGTAATTGGATGTAGCATAAATTATTTTCTCACAATAAATATTGAGATGATTTTGACCTATGGTATATGGTGTGTGTATATATATAATCTGTGAGTGAACGTATACATTTGCAAATATATTTAATTATTATGATTTTTTTTTTTTTACAAGTTGAGTCATTTTACCACTAACTTAGTGGTCAAATTGTAAATGTAAAAGATTTTTAAGAGATTTGTTGATCTTGCCAATCATGAGGGTCTAGAACGGTTCAGTTTTATAAAAATAATATAAAATAAAAATAATAATTTTAATAATTTTGCTATTTTTATTGTGATTATTGTTATACTACTACTACTACTACTACTACTACTAATAATAATAATAATAAAATATTTATACAAAATGTCTCCTTTATTCCTTAAGAGAATGCCATTTAAAGAATAACTCTAATTTTAACTTATAATTTTTTTCATTTGTTTACAGACAAATAGACAATACATATGAGATCATGCAGAAGGGACATACTCACCATGATTAACACATTCTTTAACGCACACAAATTACAAAAATATATTTTAATTACAAAACAGGATTGTTTCTTCAGAAATGCTGTCAACATACTGGCGTCATTGACAGAAAGTACTTGGAAAAATTGGTGGTTGTGGCGAAATGCCAAACTACTACAAGTAGTAGTTCCTCATTCAAACTTTACTCTTGTAGACAAAAGGTGTGATGAGAGGGTTCAGAATGATGTATGTTTTGTTTATGAATACAATCTGCATGTTTTCAATTATTCCACTTGCAAATGTACTGACATTTTATCTTGTATACATCTGCATTATCAAATAAATTAAGTATTAAAGAAATATAATGTATTATCAAATGCAAAATATATATTTTTTCAAATGATTTACCCAAACAACATAATTTACATACTGGATTCTAAAACATTTCTGAGGTGTGCTCACATCTCCTGGTTTTGTGCATTATTAGTGATGTAACCGTCCTTAGAGACACAGTTATCTGCACGCCTCAGTGGCCAGCAACCAGGAGACCTGATCCTCAATTACCAGATCAAATACCATAAAGAGCAGCGGATGCCTAAGGAATGATATCAGTGAATGTCTTAAATGTGTTTGAGAGCGGGGTCCATATAGCTGCAAACGGTGAGCGCTTCTGAGGGCCGTCTGAGTGTTTGTTTGTATCTGAGCCGCTTGATGTGTGTGATCTTACTCTTAGGAGCTGAACTTAAAATGACCTTCATCTCATAAAACATCTCACATATACATGACCTTTGAAATGATACATAATAGTAATAACCCCCATCCAAACAGATGTACAAGAATTTAAAATCTGATCACAGATCAGCTGTTTGATGCTTGGGTGGAGGCATCTGACTTATTCTGGAAAGGGAAATTAACTTTCTAGTACTTATATTTCTATCAAATGATATTCTTTGGTGGGTTAACAGATGACCAAGATGATGAGAAAAAACTTTGATGAGCTAAAAAATCTGGTTAAAAATAATATGGATATTACACACACACACCTTCAAAGATTGTACTACAAAAATATATTTGAAGTACCGTAAATATATATTCATAAAATGTCAGACAACACTAACTTTGACATTAGTTTAAACCCTAGATTTAAACCTGGATTATTTTATTGCCCTTAGTATGATTTTTATATAAATTTTTTTGCAATAAAAGACATTTTTCTAGCCCGATTTTAGCCTCTGATTTGAACATGGTTCAAAATCATGGTTTAGTGGTTTGAAGGGGCGTGTCTGCTGTGAGACTTCATTGTAAATGCCCACTGATGTGACTGGCTAATGTTTTATGAAATAGCTAGCATTAGTCTGTGGAACTCTCTCGAAATCTTTTACTGTTTTTTTTCTATTACAGCTATCTAGATTAACGAATCGTGTAAAGTAATGATTATAGCATAATATTTAGATTTATTCCCAACACATGAAAGGTTGCAGTGATGAGCATTGAGCAGATTAAAGACAGTCTGTTGATCGCATGAATGAAGTGATCTCATCGTTGCACCCAATTTCTGCACTCTTATGAATGCTTTCACCAAATAACGCAAACGCAATGTTTACAGTAAGAGATTCGTTGTGCAGTGTAACAGCATAATTGATTTCGGAACGAGTTTTGGCAAGTGTCAAGATAAGTGCGGTATGATTGACGGCTTGGGCGATTTAATGGATCGTTCTTAGATCGCTTTCTGTATAATTTAATCAGTTTAAATAAGATTACTTTCATCCTACTAAGAGAACGATGTGAAGTTGATCGCTTAGTCACTAGCTTGATTTGCTGATGCATTAACAGTATATTGAGAGGAAGATAATCTATCTGAAGTTGAATAATTATACATCAGAAATCACTGATCACAGGCATTAGAATAAACATGGTTACTTGCATGTTTGTGGTGTTACAGGCAGATCCATATTGTAAAAGTCTAGCCCGCGTCGAAATTGCGACAACCAAATAATCCACAGTGAAATGCACCGAATACAAACAAATAATGCACTGCTGAGACATTCACATTGTTGATTTCTCAGTTAATTACCCCTTTATAACATGTCCAAGTCACTTTCTATATGAAAATATGATTCTGAAAAATAAATTTTTAATAAATCCGGGCAATAAGATTCATCACATACTTGACCCTGGTGCACCACCTAGAGGACATAAGTATAATAAACAAAGAACCAGAAAAATCACTTTTTTGAAGTATCTTTTTTTAATAAAATCTGCACACATTATTGTATTTAGTACATTAAAATATAAAAGTATATATAGAAGTTTTTCAAAGAAAACAACCGAGTCAAGAAAACAAAACGTGAGTTTTCTCATTGTCATCACCAACGTAAAAGAAATAGGAAAGACTACGCTCCAAATAAACAAGGCCTCAATGTGGGTTTGCTGCATGTGGAAACCGCAAGGGGTGTGAAATCAAACGCATCTTTGCATATAAAGAAAATAACAGAAGGCCTCCAAGTCAAAAGAAAAGAACTTAAGGTGAAGAGCATTTAAGTAAAACACACTGCTTTCTCCTTCATTTGATGTGTTCTTTGACTAGCGTTCAGAGGCAGTACTAGAGAGGGTGATGGGGTAACTGTGTCACAGTTGTGCAGGAGACCAGCTAATCCCCATGGCAACCGCTATCACCCGTCTCCAGGTGTGGGTCATCGGCACCCTTTAATCACATGACCCACCGTAAGGCCACACCCGGGCAACGGGTCTGTGAGTCAGCGCCCAGTCTGAGCATAACACGCAAAATAAGCTTCTTAAAACAACGAAAGCTGAAAGAGTACAAGTGATTTGGGGGGTAAACAGTTGTTTTGTTTATGCAATTGTTCTGATACATTGTTCTTCTTTTTTTGGCACAATCTACTCGGGCTGTGGTGTGGGACCTCAGCCAGATCCTTCATCAGATACATCCAGCATGCTTGAGATCATTTGGATAGGGATTTCTTAATCTGCTCCACTTCCATCTAAAACGAAGCATAAAACAAAGAGGAGTCAGTTAAAAACAGCCATAAGAAAAAATATAAACACTTCACATATTAAGATTCAAGATTATTTTCCCCGGTTTCACAGATCTGGTATCAACGATGCAAGAGTTAAGCACTCTGTAAAGTCTCCTCCAGCACATCCCAAAGACTTTCAATGAATTTAAGGTCTGGACTCTGAGGAGCCAATTCATGTGTGAAAATGATTCTTCATGCTTCCTCCCAACCATTCTTTCACAATTTGAGCCTTATGAATCTTGACATTGTCATCCTGGTATATTGCCATGATGTGTCATGGTTGTTTAATAAATAAAAATCTACATACTAAATTAGGGTTAGAAGAACTGTTGGCGAACATTTAACATGCTAGAAACATAATAATCACTGCAATAATGATCCATAGACTAAAGCATTTGCCTATTTAAATCCAAACAGCGACTTTTTTTAGTTTTTTGGCCGAGCAGTGTACCTGCAGTGAAATACGAATCCTCTTCTCCTCATCCAGTTCACTCACCAACTGCTTGATTTCTTGTCTGATAAAACAAGTTTGGGAATTACACATATTTCACATCCTTCTAAAAAGACATCAGTCAATCAACTCATTTCATCCCACATCTCATTTCCTTCTATACTTCCATACATTGATTAATAATTTCCTTCTCTTTATACTTCCTTCCCCTCTTTCACTACTTCACTTCCATCAAACCAGGGTCCTGGAGGGCCACTGCCCTGCAAAGTTTAGCTCCAACTTTCTAGAAGTTTCTAGATTGCCTAGTCAGACTCTACAGGACAGTGGCCCGCCAAGAGCAGGATTGGACACCCCTGATCCCCCATCCCGTTGGTTCATACTTGTGCTGGCTCTTCATGAGCTCCACGGTTCCTTTCAGGTCTCGTAATTGTGCTTTGAGCTCCTCCAGTGTGGAACCCTGTTCATTCTTCCCTCTCGCATCAACGGAAGGGGAATGGGGCCGCAGACCAGCGGCGCCCTGGTGGAGAGAAGCCCCACTGGACCCAGAAGAGGATGGAGGGGCACTTGGTTTAGGGGGTAAAGATGATTTCTCAGGAAGCTGTGGAAAACCCCCATGAGATATCAGAAAAAGAGCTTATCAAACAATCACTCTCGTACGTTTGTCTTCCATTTCGGGCCTCAGTCTCTCTTTGTGTGTGTGTGAGTGGCACCTTAAAGTATTTGGGCACTTGAAGGGATAGTTTACACCAAAATTAAAATTCTATCATTATTAACTCACCCTCATGTCATTCCAAACCTGCATGACTATTTTTCATCTGTGAAGATATTTTTAAGAACTGTTTTTATGGGACTGCAGAAGTCGCTGGAGACATTAAACATCATCACACTGAAAAGGTAAACTCATCTCCTCTCTATAATCTTTTTTTACATATAGACTGTGTTTATAATTGTTCTCTTGCAAACTATTTTAACTGAAACTTTTTTTTTTTTTATAAACAGCGAAAGTGTTGTTGGAAGCTTGATATTGGTGGTCATGTGACCAGGGTGTAGTTTGTTTATATCTTACGGCATCCAAGATTAGATTATCATGTAAGATCTTCAAAGATTGAAGATTATTATCATGATGAACAAAATGTGAAAGAATCATAAACTTTTGTTGGTCCCAAAGCTATTTTCTGCAATAATCCAAATGCCAATGAAAATATAAAATTGGGCTTTTGTTGAACCAGGGTGATCCTAACTTAACAAAAAAAAATATCCTCCTCTTTTTTTCACAGAAGAAAGTAAGTCTTACAAGTTTGGAACATCATGAGAGTGAGTAAATAATGACAGATTTTTCATTTTTGGGGAGAACTATCCCTCTAAGACACACTTCAAATGTAATAATTTTTAAAGAAATCATTTAAAAGTGTGACTCGAGTATCCAAAAGTAATACCTTTTGTGTCTGTACATAAAAATACTTGACAAGGACGCTCCCTTGTGGTAGGACAGGGATGTGCATGCAAAAGGTGAGGTGGGTTTAAGGGGTGGTGGGGGGTGGATGACTGGGGGTGGGGAGGATGGGGGGGGGGGGAGGGGTCGGGTGGGGGGGGGGGAGGCTTACTGTTAGACTGGCACTGCCTTGGGCATCTTCTTGGAGTTGTCAAGAGTTTTGGGAGTGAATGAGTCCTGCTCTTCCTTTCCCATCTCCTTGTCTCTCCTCTCCTCCTCTGGAGATGGGGAGTCCAGGAGGTCAGGACTAGAGAGAGAGGACTAGGAAGTAGAGAGATATTTAAGTGATCATGACCAGATAACCCATAGACAGGCAGAGCGGGTTAAGCCCATGTGACGTTCACACATAGCAAATGGCACAATCATATCTGACAGATTAATACTGAACATGTGTATAAGTCACAAATCTATGACACTTTGTCAGTTGATTGCATCTGATAGGCGTGAAAACTCCCCAAATGTAGTTGACTTGACACTCTGATTAGTTAAAAATAACAACAAACAAGCATGTGTGGCAGAGTTATTATAGTTAACAGAAACTTAAACCATAAAAAATTCAATGTCCAATGCCAATGTCATTTTGATGTTCTGTAGAATACTGACAACAGTTGAACTGATATTTTGTTGGTTTTAAGTTGTGGTATTACTTTAACAAAATTTCAATGTTTTCCAAACATCTAAAGCCAACATCAAACTGACATCCAACACCAATATTTAGTCATGAGGTATGGTAACTAAGTCAACATCTGATAAACGTCATAATGCTAATGTTGACACAATGTTAAATTATAACATCATTACACTTTGATATTTTGTTGGTTATAAGTTATGGTTTTAAGAAAACAAAAGTCAACAGTGGTCCAGTGTTGGAGGCCCAATTTTCATTTTCATCTAAAATTTTACGTCAGTACAACATTGTCCTTCGTCTTTCTGATGTTACATTTACTTCTGGTGCCCACTGGCTATACATAGATATACAAAAATAAAAAAAATAAAAAAAACACACAACAAAATTACGGAAATGCACAAATAAAATCGGTGGACTCACAGACGTGAAGATCTGCGACCGTGGCCGCCGGTCCATCACACGGGGCCGTGATGCGGTCGGGTGGTTCAGCTTCTCTGTGGATAAGACGACGGAGTCGAAGTCTTCTACATCTTCAGCCCAGAGTCACACGAATACAAAGATAAACACACGGGACCACATATATATCACGTGCATATGCATCACGAACACAGGAAAAAACACGCCAGACCATCATCTCCAGAGTGGAAACGAATGAAGTGAGTTGGACAGAGAGCTGTTTTAATCTTATTAGATATGGATTATTAGAAGTCTTATTAGTCATGAGTTAGTCTGGATTAAATGGCAGCTCTGAACAGGGACTCACCGATATCTAGGGATTTGTCTACAGAGCCTCGGTCAGCTGCCACACCGTCAGTCTTCGGACTGTCACTACTGTACAAAAGAGATTTAAACCAAAATGAGCTTTAGTAAAAACACAAAAATAGCACAAATGTTCTTGGAAATTGCAATACAATGGAGTAATGATGTGATAAGAGATTAATAGGGTTTGTAGAATTAGAAGTCTGATTCATTCTAGTGAACTGGTTCATTTGGATGTTTCTAAATGAATACATTCAAAAACAAAATGACTCAC
Source organism: Chrosomus eos (assembly GCA_036326025.1). NCBI lineage: Eukaryota > Metazoa > Chordata > Actinopteri > Cypriniformes > Leuciscidae > Chrosomus > Chrosomus eos. The sequence continues at coordinate 12,141,035 of CM070840.1, forward strand.
TGATTCACTCATTTTAATGGTTATCAATCCATTAAAAAATGAAATGAACTACAAGTAGTAGTTTGGATGGTTTAAAATAAAATGAATCCATTCAAAAACTTAAATGATTCACTCATTCATTGGAATCACTGCACAAAGTAATTTGGTTGATTCTAAATCAATCCACTCTAAAATGAATAGACTCACTGACTCTCTGGAATCACTACATGGAAGTAATTTGGATGGTGCTAAATGAATCCGTTCAAAAATAAAATGTTTGAGTCTTGAGACTTGGTCATGTAAAATTTTTATTTGTATTATTTAGTGTAAATTCATCTGTTAAAAGTGTAATCTTATCTGTGACACTAATTGAGTTCCTTCTTTGTGCCAAATAAAGTGTTCTTAGTCTAAAAATTAAGAATATCACCTGATACTCTGATACATGATAAGATATCATGAATGCATAGGTTTTAAGAATTGAAAATCTATTCCAGTTCTGGAATTGGATACTTAAAAGGCAGGAATCAGATACTTGTTATAAAATTAAAATTTCGATTCCTCTTATCGATTCATTTGTGTGCATTTTAATATGATTTTAAACCATTAATGCACAAGAAGACTAGCACGCTGTTTTCTGTTATATCTTAAGTAAACATAAACAGTTGACAAAGAAAACGCACGTTGTAACAGTATATTGGATCCGTGCAGCTCTTAAAGTGACAGCAGCCTAATATTCCTGCTGCCATCTCTATATTAACGTTAATAAAAAATAAAAAAAATTAAAAAGAGAAAATTCACTTGCTGTTCTTGATTAAATATATTTGCAATGTGTCGTTTATTTATAAAGTGCAGTTTTATTTTACATTTAATTTAGTTTTTGTACCTAAATACCTGAAAATCTTAAAAACACTGTTTATTTCAATTGTATTTTTGTTCAGTTGTGCGATTGCTAATTTGTTTATTTGTTCTTTTTTTAATTAGGGAGTGTTTAATTGTTTATAATGCTTGAAATCTATATTAGTTAGGCTATGGTATTTCAAAAAGTTCCTTGTGTAAGTGTTCTTTATTCAGTTGATTTTTGTTCATGGTATTCAGCTTCAATTAAATGTTTTGCAATAACACTTAGACCAAATGTATTGGAATAAAAATTGAAAAATAAGCAGAATCGGAATTGTTAAAATTCAAATGATTCCAACCCTAATGGTGCATTAGGGTATGATGAATGTGATCATGTGTTGGTGATGCTAGTACATGTGTGTGAGACTGACGGTATATTGGGTACAGCTGGTCTCTCAGGTCTGTCTGGGCGTTTGGGTGGCAGGGATGACGGTCGATTCGACATGTTGTTGTTCTTCGGAGGAAGAGGCTTCTTTGGAAGGACAACTGGGAGGGACGGCTTTAGAGTCTCACCCAACTTCGACTCTTCACCTACATGTAATAGACCATCATCATCACTTACATCATCATTACTAAAGGGTATAAAATGTCATACAGGGATGTTTACAGGAAACTAAAAGAGGGATTGTCAAAGCAGAGATAGAAAATGTTATTCCAACTTATGTTTAATTCAGAGAAGCAAGAAGTCTTTGAAAACACAAGCACTATGTCAACCTTAACCATTAAGAGGAAGGCAAGTTTTGCAGTAAAAGTTCTAAATAACAGAATTAGAGTTGACCAAAGCAAATTAAAACAATTCTGAAAGACGCTACCAACCTTTTTCCTCAGCTCTGTGTGGGAGAGATTCGGGCCGTTCTGGTGGAACCTTTCTTGCCTCTGTCTTTTTGTCTGGGGATCAATAGACACAATACGAGGGTTCAACAGCTGACTCACTGGAAACATTCACAAATTGAACATCTAGGAGTTGAAATCCAATTTAAATAATGGAAATAAAAAAATGAAACAAAGAAATGTTACAATGTAAAATGAGGAAATACATAAGACTCTGCATTTCTAAGTCACTAATCATATAAACATTTTTGTGACACTGATCATGTGACTCTTTGTACAGACAGTCAGATGTTCTTGCTTCCATTGAAGCAGAAGATGTTCTTTGGATCATTCTCAAATCATGAAGGAGAATATGATCATCAGGTTTTACACAAACCTGTGGAGTTCATGCAGCTCGAGTGCTGCTGTCACTGAAGCAAAAAGCACATAAAAGCAAAAGGGTAAAGTCAAGAGTATTGCATTGTAGTATACAGTTATCCCACAATGCAATAGTCTTGACTTGACCTTCCATTTCCAGTGAGACAAATGTCAGCAAGAAGGATTTAATAATTTATTTCTGTCACAAAAATAACGTGGTCATGTGAAGTCTTATTAAACAATGTAGCATGCAACAGTTTTAAACAGGTTTTAAAATACAATCTATTATATTATGTTATTATATTACATTATATTATGATTATATAACTATTTTACATGACTGAGATGGTTTGGAATCCATGTTAATATTTATAACTCAACTTTCTACTCAAAATGTTATGCCGATAATATAATTTGTGACCGAAAAAGTATTTTCATTTGCAGTTTCAAACTTTGGCACCCAATCAAACAATTAAATTGCAGGTGTAACATAGGCCAGTAAGGCTGTGCATGTAACCCTCACTGCCCTGGCCTCGAGAGGCGCACTAGCAACTGACGCCAGCAGCTGCGGTCTTTAGTGTCCTTGTTAGCGCACCCGGCTCCCACACCGGAGACCCCGGTTTGAATCCCTCTTGGAGAGGGTCGAATAGGACTGGTTACAATAGGTTTACGGGGGTGAGTGTAACGGACATAGGCCAGAAGAGCTAGGCGTGTAAACCTCACTCCCCTGGCCTCAAGAGGCTTATTAGCGACTGATGCTAGATGCTGCAGTCTTTAGCGCCATTGTTAGCAAGCCCGCCTCACAAACCAGAGACCCCAGTTCAAATCACGCTCGGAGCGGGTTGCTAAGACCGGTTATACAAGCAAAGCACTGACAATACATGAACACTCAATTTTAACAATATTGATTGATATAAATTGGTTGATAACGCAAAAATGCTCAAAATTCTGTCTATCACTACTCCATATACTAGTGTTGGAAATATAACTACTGCATATTCTCTGTTCCCTCTAGGCGTAGCCTTTGTTTCTCACTCCAATATCATGGTACGTTAATGCAAAGATTACGTGGGCCGAGTTTCAAAACCTCTGAAGAGAAGCTATAAGGAACTCTAGCCTATTTATATTTTAAGTAATTTCTGAGTAAGCTGGTATACATACTGTATATCCATAATGTATGTACACACTGTATATCCATAAACAAGTGAACACTATTTTGACAGAGAAAGTCATTATGATAGATCATAATGATAGATTCCAATGATCATTAAATAGATTTGTAAGCCACAAGGAAGAGCCAGAATAATATAATGGATCTGTTTTCATATGACTTCATAGGACCATGTTGCATGTTTTAAATTTAGTGACAGAAATAAATTATTTGCTTACGTTTGTTACACAAGAAATGGAAAAGGATGAAGTCGAGAGTAATGCATAGTGGGATACAGTACGCCATGTAGAGTACTCTTCCTGTATACTACACATTTTTACATCTGCAGGAAAAAATGCAGAAAGAAAAGGAAAGGAGTTGGAGGAAAGGAGACAATGTTACCTGTGACCTGTTTAGTGGTTGGTGCTGCAGGAGGAGGTGGTTTCTTAGGTCTCTGTAAGCACACACACAGTTAAAACACACAGTACACCTATTAAAACACACATGCACACTCATTTACACACTGATCGCCCTTTAAAACTAATACTAAAATACATACATTAAACATACACATTTGTCCTATTAAAAACACAATCCCTTCAGGCCAAACAGCAAACATCAAAGGACATGCTGCTTAATCAGGCAAAGGGTAAGGAGGGAGGTAAAAAGACAGGGCAGTGGGGAGCGTGTGTGTGTGTGTGTGTGTGTGTGTGTGTGTGTGTGTGTGTGTGTTTATTACACCACAGCTCTCCTTTTGCTCAGAGACTGAGGCCCGTTGACATACAGGACGGGATCTCCCCGTTGAAAACAGCTAATATGTGTCAAAGAGAGACAAAAATAAGATCTCACCTCTTTTTCTACCTCAGGAATGAATAACTTCACAAAGTTGTCTGGAAACACTCCCTGTTTGCCGTTGACCTCTCCAACCCACCAACCAGCGTCTGCACAATCCTACACACAACAACAAACAACGAAATGTCAACCACTCTGAAAGCAGAAATGTCAATCAGAACATAATTGATGATCAAAATACTGTACAGTTATCTGGAGACGAATTTTGAACCAAGGAGATTTCACAGTGGGCGTGGTCATTAAATTCCAGGCATGAATAACTATTAATATATTGGTTTTAGAACAATTTTGTGTTCAATCACCATACTCACCTTATTGACAATCGCAACAATATCTCCTTCTTTGATAGTGAGCTCATCTTCGTTCTGAGCTTCATACGGGAAAATTACTTTGCAAAACTCCTTTGCTGTAATTTCAATGTTCACAGCCACAAGTCACATCAAGAAACAATTATGTCATATTTGCATACAATTTGAGTACATGGACAATCTAGGCATTGAAATAATCCACAGAACAGGTATGATCTAATCCTGTTACCTTTGGCCTTGTTTTCAGGCTCCGCCTTCATGGTTTCCTGGGCAACAGCTGGAGCGACTTTCTTCACCATCGGAGGCTGAGGAGAATCAAATACTTATATTAAATACTACTTCGAACATGTCATTCAAAATTTAGGGTCGGTAAGATAAAAATAAGATAAAACATTTATTACCAGTTAAAAAGGTAATATTGTGAAATATTCTATTGGAATATATTTTAAAATGCCATTTATTACTGTCACGACAAAGTAGCCATTTTTCAGCATTCATAACTCCAGTCTTCAGTGTCACATGATCCTTCAGAAATCATTCTAATACTCTGATTTGGTGCTCAAGAAACGTTTCTTATTATAATCAATGTTGAAAATAGCTGTGCTGCTTAATATTTTTGTGGAAACTGTGATAATGTTATCAGGATGAATGGAAAGTTAAAAAGAACAGCATTTATATAAAATAGAAATATTTTGGCAACATTATAAATGTCTGTACTGTCCCTTTTGATCAACTGAACGTGTCCTTGCTGAATAATTAGTAAAAAAAGTCAGTTCAGAGACGAAACAGACTATTTTCTTTAGCGGAAGCAATACAATCGTTTTTTTATCAATAAACTCCTTTTTAAATCAATATTTTTTGTCAAATTATTGATTTATTTGGTAGGTAGCCATGTAATAAGCAGGATAATGTATAGTGAGGCGGTTGTTATAGCGAATACAAACCCTTCAGGCTGATTCAAGACCCCCCTTTCACGTCGGGCTCATAATCATCCTGTCGGGTTTATATTCGCTATAACAACTGCCTCGCTATACATTATCCCTTACTTATACATTTACGTTAAAGTTAATACATGTTAAAGTAATTTAATATCAATTTATATTAAAAATAATAATGCTTTCGAGTATGCATGGCAGTCAATGAGGGCAACTAGAAACAATGACCCAGAGTCCAACAGTCTCACAAAAAATTCAGCATTTCTCGATAACAAAGAACAATCTGCAGAATTAATCAAAAGCTATTGTGCAGTTGGGAGGCCATAAGGAAGTTGTCAGGGGCCCAGTGAATTCAAACATAAGTGTGTGAATAGTATACTGTCTAGTTGACTGTTTATCTGGCCTCTTTCCCACAGCGAAGCCACAATCCTTCCACAAACATGGCAGGGAATCAATCCAACCTGACATACAACAAGCTCTTTAACATCCTGCACTCCCAATGTGGCCTTAACACACACATTCGCTGTTCACTCAGAAAAAAAAAAAGTACCCACTCTTCCTCCTTCTCCCTCTCTTCCCTTTCCTCTCATTTAAAGCAGTCATGATGGAGTCAGACTAACAAGCACCATGTGGCACCCAAATGTTTAAACGACATAATAAGAACATCATTACAACATCTGGCTGCTACACTGCTCTTCTCAAAGGCCTCATGTCATCTCTGTGAAGACCCTATCGTGACTTCCACCCCCGAACACCCATAATGCCCTGTCTTGAAGCCCAAATCACCGGCACATGAAACGAAACACATCTCGGCCGTCGTATTTACCAGCGAGGAAGCCACAGTTTCGTTAATAATAACGTTCTGTAGAAAGACGGACAGATTAAGAAAGAGTTGCAGAGAAAAATAGGTGTTATTTACCTTCGTCTTTGCTCAAAATGACAAAAACAATCCTTCACAAATATCAGGCGTGCATACGTAAGACTGTGTGCGCAAGTCCTGCCTGCAACAGGAACCTCCAACAAGCTTTCAGTCTAACCACAGTTCACTCCCCCCCTGAGTCATGACAGTCTCTTACAGTCTTACAAGCCCTACTTCTGCTTTAAACAGCCCTTCAGCCAGGAAACCACTCAGAGAGAGAGGAAGAGAGGAGGAGAGGGGTGGACATGGAAAGAGAGCCGTGTCAGGGTGTGGTAAAATTTGTATGTGGATAAACCTTCAGGTTATAAACGACACTGCATTTCCATATTGCAATAATCACTTGCCTTGCAAAGAAGAAAATTGTCTCTGCTGGTAACAGGTGGAAGAGTTAAGCACTGGAGTGTATAATAATAGATCTGAAGAGATTTCCTTTTCTTTCGCACTAAACAAAGTGAGGCTGAGAGACACAAAGTGCGGAAGACGTCCAATAAACGCTTCTTTGACAATAACTTCCTTTCTTAGTGAAAGAGAGTACCGGCCCAGCTCTCTCTCTCTCACACACACCACATATACATATATGTATATGAAATGAATAACTTACCTACTGCATACTACAGTATAATGTGTATATACTGCAAACTGCCTACTATTTCTTTAATTAACGTGAAATAATATCATGCAACTATAAACATTTAAACAGTATTAAGGTACATTGTTCTTACATGACCTCATGTTGCATGTTTAATTCAGTTAAATATGATTATTTTGTATTGTTAATCTAAAGTTTGTGTAATAATGTGTGGTAATTCAGTTATCATAGGAAAAAGAAGATCAAATTGAGCACATTGCTTTATGGGTACAATAATGAGGGCAGATTACTGTGTTGTTAACCAATACATTAGCAAATTAAAAAAAACAATGTAATGGTACTAGTGAATTTAGTTAAAGATTACCATTAAATGGGTGTTAGATAATTGCAAAGATAATGTAAATGTAAAAATATGGGAAATTATCATGACTAATTAAACATTTAATACTGGGCAATAATCGCACATAGTATTACATCAATACACACTAATGTTCAAAAATGAACTAATTATTTTAATTAGTGACTAAGTACATTTATGTTACATTTTTTTTTTCAAATAAATGTTGTTCTTTTGAGCTTTCTATTCATTAAAGAATCCTGAAAAAAATGCATCAAGGTTTGTACAGAAATATTAAGCAGCACAACTGTTTTTAGCATTAATAATAATAATAAGAAATGTTTCTTGAGCACCAAATCAGCATACTATAAAGATTGGGAAATTTAATTATCATGCATAATTAAATATTTAATATCGGACGGACGATAATCAATATGGTACCTATATATTGCGCATCCCTAGAGTACTCGAAGCATATAGAAATTTCACATGAATATGGTACATACTGTGTACTGCAGAAATATTATTCATTGAATGGTAGTATGCTATTTCACACACAACTATTGACTTCTTAACTACACAGACACACACTTCTGTGCAATAACTTGGCAGAGAGAGACAAACACACAAAATAATCAGTTTCCAAATAACACAAACCAAAAAAAAAAAAAAGAAACGAAAGCATAAATGAAATGTGGGACTAATAAAGAGAGCCAACGCTGGGTAGAGAAAATTAGGAAATGAGCAAGGGAATGCATGCCACTCTCAGTGGGACAGGAAGGCAGGAAGGTTTTAATGAACAAGAGACGGTGGGGCCGAAGGCAGAGTGAACGCAGGGGACCGAGATAGAGACGGCCTGACTGTAATTACTGAGGAAGAGAGTCGTAAAATCTGAGAGCCGCACATCCACTTTTCTTTTGCTTCATTAAAACACAGAGCTACCAATATTCCAAACTCACCTTCTCCACATCATTGTCCATGTCCACAGATCGGGGGCGGAGCTTGATCGGCTGGTCTTTGAAAATGTCCCCGAAGCCGAACCCCCGAACCTTTTTGGGCTGAATCTCAGAACTGGAGGACACACTGCCAGTGTCAGACCGTAAACTACTGGAGTCGCCGCCATCACTCTCTGAGCCGGTGCTGTCCTTTATACCTGCAAATACACAAACACGTTTCAGAGGACTGAAAGCATTTGCATGCAGCTTTGAATACAGCATTCTTCACAGCTGGACTGTTAGAGTAGATCTGTCCAGGAATCCTTGCTGATAGTGCTGTGCACGCTTGTGCATTTCAGTAGGTGAATTTTGGCAAATGAATCCTGAAATTTCGCTGATATCGGTATTATATGTAAATGTTACAGCTAAAACGAATGTTAATGATCACAATTTATTTATAAAGTTTAATTTTATTATAAAAATAATACTTTTATTTAGCAAGAATGCATTAAAGTGATCAAATGTCACAAAGAGGATAAATAACTGTTTACAGCAGCAAATCAGTATATTATAAAAATTTCTGAAGGATCATGTGACACTGAAGACTGGAGTAATGATTCTGAAAGTTCAGCCCATCACGGGAATATATATAATTTTTTTTCTATCTTTTTTTTAAATGTATTTAAATTGTAATTATGTTTCACAACATTACTAATATTACCGTTTTATTATATTTTTGATCAAATACTGTAAAAGTATTTTATTTAGTTTAACTAACCCCTGAGATTTTAAATGGATAGTTCAATAAGTAAACACATTTTCACAGAGAACTTATTGTACATGTAATAAAACAAACACTTAAAATTGTATTTAAAATATATACAAATATTTAACATTTATCATTTTTGTCATTAGTATCAGTAGTATTCACAGTTCTCTGATGCTGGCTTATGGTCACATGACATGCAGCTAAACAAATAAAATAAACCTCTTCTAGTAAGTGATTTATCTTAATTGTTTTTTAAATTATTATTTGTGATTGGTTAAAAGCAGAGAAGTAAGTGAATGCTAAGATGCATGTAACGTGATTGATTAGATGTGGCTGGATATTTTGTAAAACGTTTAGGCTTAGCATCTGGATGCATTTCTTCCATGTGTTACAAATGTTTCACCACTTATCTGAGTGACTTCATCAGCTGTTGGGAGGAGGTGGAGTTTCCCCACACTTAACCTCATTACACTCTGTACCATCACAAGACTCACAAATCACTGTGGGAGTCGCTCGCTTAATGGTGTGAATAATGACCGTCATATGCGATGGGATTAAACTTTCATGTTTCACCATCTGCTAGTTTTCTGGGAAATCGTCACATCAATAAGCCAATATCTTCAATAAGAAGAAAAACATGCTCCAAAAAATATTCCATTCTTTTCTATCCTGACACTGGATTCCTGGGAATTTTCACAGACATTGTGTTGGTAAGAGTAGGCATTTTCAGATGTGGTGTAGAGACTGACTGGTTCGTGTGCTACGTGTGTCTTCCTGTGGGGTCAGATCCTCAGCCTCGGCCAACAGCTCCTTGGTGAAGTTAGAGGGGAACATCCCAGTTTTTCCGCTGAGAGATCCCTCCCACCATCCCTCCTCCACCTGAGCGAGAAAACACACACAAAGGCAGTTTTAAGAATTAGAGACTCCATATTTGGTAGAAACAATCTGTGACATGACATATATTTATAATGTGATGGTCACGTATTTGTTTTAAACTACAGTCTTGTACAGTACTCACTTCTCCCAGAATCTCAATAACATCTCCGATCTTCAGTTCTAGCTCATCGTCATTCTGAGGAGTGTAGCTAAAGGTAGCTTTGCAGCGCCTTTTTCGGATTGCCTCACCTGTTTACATGAAATACACATGGATAAATGATGTGAGCTGCCCATCTACCCATCTATCTATCATCCATCCATCAACAAATAACAAAACAGAGCAGCACTTACACATTCGAGCACTAGGTGTCGCTCTTCTCCTTAAATTTATGCTAAACAATTAGCAACACATTTTACTCCAGTGCTGATCACTATACATACTGTACTGACTTGTATGTAGCTCATGAATCAGCCTCTGACAATACTGTAGATACTCAAAGTTTCAGTTCTCTACAGAATGGAGAAACTGGGCATCCCAACTCGGACCTGTCGATATTAATATCTTGATGCCATACTGAGAATGCTGAAATATTTCATTCAATACTTAGTACTCTGGTGAAAACCAATTAGACACACATACTGTATTTTGGTTCACGTTTTCTTTGGAAACCAACATCTCTATCTGTAAAACAAATTAAAGTCACATGAACCAACACTAGTGCTTTTGTCTGAAAATCAGGTGATATACGTACATTGAGGACTCTAAACAGAATGTTTCTTTGTTTCAGAAACCAAACAGTGAAAATAGTATCCAGTAGATATTTTTTTATTACCCAAATAATTAACTTAAATAAATTATAAGAAAGTGTACTATTTTGATGGTTATATTTTCATCCATATTTTTTAATTATGCATTCTATTTTAAATTAAATTGGCAACATACTTAACTAATTTGGCAAAACTGATCTCTGACCACTCAGAGGATTCACAGTGGCCCGATTAAGACTATGTGTGATGTTTATGTAATTGTGTCTGTGTAAAGGTGATTTAATAATGTATAATTGTGTACCGTCACACGCACACACAGGAAGTGGTAGGAGTAAATGGTTTCTGGTCTTAGGAGATGCACTACTTACTTTCAAAGGCCCAAATCACATACACACATTAAAAAAACCGTCTGATGGACAGATTCTGGACCCGTATGGGTGACTTTTTTAAGAAGGATAAGTCTTTGCAACATTTTTAATATATTTAACTGTCTGTCTTATCAACTGCGAGAAGCAAATCTGAGCCAGATCTCTGTTTAATTGAATCATTGATCCACAGAAACTTTAACCAGCCCCCAAATCCTGTCCTGTGAGACATGAGGATGTTTGTATTGTGCTGAATAAGCACTGGTCTACTTTTCAGATCAGATGTGCTACCTTTCTTGGTAGGTCTGAGGCTGGGTTCTGATTTTGGGCTGGCGCTGCCATTGGACAGGTCTGATCTCGATCCGGCCAAACTGGACTCCTTCTTCACCTCCTTTTTCGAGTCTTTCTTTGTCTCCTAAAATAGAAAAAGGGCATTAAATGCAGAGAAACCATAGGGGGAGCACTGGTCCATTCTCATTCAGTGTGTGTGTGTGTGTGTGTGTGTGTGTAAGACAGAGAGGCGGTGATAGGCCTCAGTGCAGCAGAGCGGCGCTCATTTCCTGGATGGGCCGTACAGTGACTCAGAGTCAACCACACACACAACACACACACACTTCTCCATCTGTCTGTACGTCTGTTAGCAGAAGTAGCAGCTCTGTCTGTACTTCACTCCTCTTTGCCTCCACTAGGGCTGTCAAGGTTGTGAAAATGTGAGTGGTGATTAATAGTAATTCAAATAACTGTGACTAAGTATTTAATTGTCTATTTAGTTTAGTTGTCTATTGTGAGTGAAGCTCACATTAAACTTGTAAAACTATTATTTTACAACAATATGGCCTGGTTTCACAGACAGGGTTTAGATTAAGCCGGGATCAGGCTTTAGGTCAATTAGGACATTTAAGTATCTTTTATAATTGTGCTTTAGAACAAAACCATTACTGGTGTGCATCTTGAGACAAAACATTGGCACTGACATAATTTAAGATATATCAGTGCAAGTTGCTTTCAGTTAAAACAGCACAAACATGCATTTTAGTCTGAGACTAAGCTTAAGTCTTGTCTGATACCAGGGTATATGTCTCTGCCTTGAATTCTTCACTTTCACACAGCGTTTGACAGAAAGGCAGTCTGGTAAAGTCATTGCATTAAGGAGGATGACCTAGTTGAACTTGTTAGTAGTTTTTAATATACTCCTCATTCCAAATCTGAAGTAATGTGCTCATCTTCTCTGAATTCGGCAAACTGTAATGGTTAAAAAGGTCATTACCTGTGCTGATGTGAAAATAAAGTGAACCCACAGTGTGCATTTGTAATGGAGAATATGAAAATTACACTGCAAACTGAACATTGACTGAGTTGGTCATAATACAATATATGATTGGCAATATGCGATAGTAGTTTAAAGAGCACAAAGATTGCTCTACCATCCTCATTCTCTCGTTCTGCACATAGGAATTGCGAATGTAAGGTATCTGACTTCATGGCCTGTGTAAAGGTTAAGAGAACTGCTGAGAAAGATCTCGAGCATCTCTTGGCTCACACAGAGCTGTCATCCTTTCTCAATTTCCTGCATGTTATTTTTCTCTGCTCTCGCTGCAAGTTCTTTCTGCGTGTTTTACTATCTCACTCACTCTGACATGGTTATTTATTTAGAGGAATAAGAGCAGACTATCTGCTCGCTGGATGCTTCATTCTTACAGATTAAATTGTCATTCTGCAAGTGGACATTTTAAAACATCATTAATCTCAACTATAGTTTCAAGAACACATCTTACATTTTTAAAATCTGACTCATGTCTCTACTCATATCTCTGGCTCTTATTAAAGACCAAATTGGTTTAATATATGCAATTCTTTTTTTTTTCTGTGTTGACATATTTCCTTCTGAAACAAAAAGGTTAAGCCAGGACATATCAAAAGATATATCAGGATATAATATATAGCCAGGACATACCCAAAGATAATCAATATTTTTGTTGAATTTGATCAACTTTTAGGTATAAACACATATAGATGGCTGGATTTATGGTCTTTCATTAATAGATCTCATTAAACTCTTCATTAATAGCACAAAAAAATCTTCATATATCCTAATCTAAATTAGTTCAAAACATCAATAACTCCAGGTAAACGCTAAGGTGCTATATTTCTCAGATAGTTCATGTTTCAAAAATCAAAAATGTTAAAAAGCTAATAAAAAAAGGAAAACACATCAGAAACAGGAAGTGTCTCTCACAAAGGAAATTGATTTTATTTTCTGAATAATGTGCTGAACTATTCCATTTAAAAGTTATCAGCCAGGAATGAAATAAGGTTACAGTAGTTAGCTTTCTTTATGTCGATTGCATGATTGTGTGAGAGAGAGAGAGAGAGAGAGAGAGAGAGAGAGAGAGAGAGAGAGAGAGAGAGAGAGAGAGAGAGAGAGAGAGAGAGAGAGAGAGAGAGAGAGAGAGAGAGAGAGAGGAGAAGAGAGAGAGAGAGGTGAACAGTCTAGGCGTGAAACGAGAAGGTATCAGAGAAAAAGCTGTATAAGAGATATCCAACCATAAAAATCATGCATTTAACATCCGCTCAGCAGACCACTCACATGCGCACAGACCACAAGATTTTCCTGATATCACACAATTTGAATGTCAATTTATATATTTATATCTCTATAAAATGTTCCCTGATGAAATCCAGCTGATATTTTTGCAATGTTTCTGGTTTATGCAAATATACTCCTTTTACATTAGATGTTGCCCACAAATATGATGCTTAAAATATAAAGGAACCAAGATTTTTGGTCTGTTTTCATGGAAGACAAAGAATGGATATTTTAAATGCATGTGATGTATTGGTAAAAGCTTAACATTTTCCCCTAGAAATATGAGGAATATAGGTAAGACAGAATGCTAGGAAAGCTAAAAAGAATATGTACACGTACACACACACATTTGCTGAAAAGTCAGGAGATAACCAGACAGATCGAAGAGACAGAGCCCTCAACTGCAAATAAGAGTTGACCTTGAGCAGCATATCACACTGGATCCTGTAAATGTCCGTATTGTGTTGCTTGTGTGCGTGTGTGTGTATAGACACATCTGTGTGTATACCAGAAACATTCTTTCCAAGAAAAAACCCTGAAAACAAAATTCCATTCGCTCTGCCATAACTGCCTTATCAAGTTATTTATGATGAGAAGAACACACTGCAACCGTCCTGCTGAAAAAAACCAGAAGGATTTCATGCTAGTTCAGACTGGTTTATGATGATTCGTGCTGGTTTGATGCGAGTTTAGCTGGACTATAAAAATGTTAATATTTGTGTATGCATGCATGTCACTCAAATGGAGCACAACAAAGAAACTGAATGCAATCATTCATCATAACAATATCTTTGGACATCAAATGTAGGCATTAACAACTTTTTAGATGAACTTGATTATGTTCTATCACTATATTTTAAGCCATTTTTGAACACAAATGTTTAGCACACACTAAATAGAATTGAATCTGGAATTGCATTGGGTTGCAGCCCTAGCATTAACTATAGCCTACTGTTAGTGTGCTAAGTTCTCTCAGTCACTGTGATAGCACTGCAGACAGGCCAGCTCATTGATTGATGGGTCGTCTCCAAACTCCACATCTCACAAAGTCCTACTGTTCGAATCGGATCAGCCGGTGCCAGCCATCAGCATGGAGCTGATGAACTCTGAGAACATCTGAATACGTAACTGCAGCAAGTACTGTTTAGTGTAAAGTACTATCATCATTAAAAAATAGGTCCTGAATTATTCCAATAAAAAAAAAAATGCATTTCTGGACAGAAACTGTTTTTTTTTTTTGTGGCTGTTGGAGCTTCTCCCCAAATAGGTTGACCTGATTCTAACCACTACCACACTTTTGGTTAGAGAGTGGTAAACAAGTTATTACAATGTAGATGCAGCTCTATCCAAACTTATAAAAGCATGGATGGTATGGCATATGTGTAATGGTCTACCTGCATACCTTATGGTGTCGCTTCCATGGCAACTTATTAAAGCCAGGCCCCTAGGGCCAAAGTACAGCTGGAGATCACATAGTAGGTCAAACACTGAAATTTGAGCAAGAAGAATGGGGAGGATCATGCAGACCCATAAACACATTAGGAATGAGTCACAATGGCCGACTACTCACCAAAAAAAAACAAAACAAAAAAAACAGTTTGTCTAGATTATTTTGGTAAAACTTGAAGTTAATAAATTAAATATTTTTTAGTGTATTTTGCATCATAAGTGTATAAAGGTATAAATTACTTTTTAAAATATATTAAACCAGTTATTTTGAATTGTAATAATATTTTACAATATTACCGTTTTACTTTATTTTAATCAAACAGATTTGGCAGCCTTGGTGAGACTTCTTTAAAAAACAGTAGATTACAGTATGCACAATTTAACATGAAACACTGCTGCTAAATGATGTAAAAGTATTGTTCAATGTTATTTCATGTTACAGGGTGTGAATCATCACTGGTCTCAAGATTCAATTCGATTATGATTATCATGTCAGCGATCGATAACACTATGCACTGCATCCTCACTTTTCAATATTATTGCACATACTTTTTCGTCAATTAATACAAGCAGTTAGATATATGAACTCCCTTTTTATTTTATCTGCTCCAAGAAAGTACACTTCCTGAATGTAGCAAACATCGAAACACAACTTCAGACCATTCAGAACAAACACTAGTAAATACTAAAAAATCTGTCAAGTGTACTTAAGTTACAATAACGCTAACACACACTCAAACACACAAACTTGTGCTAATTTACAGGATATTGGAAAAGTTGCATACAATTCATCATCTTTAATGCACCGCCAATGCAGCCAAACACATGCAAACAAATCTTTGGCCACTGCATCACATCTCGTGTTGTTTTTTGAGGGTTCAGGTCAAGTATAAGCGTTGCGTTGCTCTATTGTGTGGTATTTGAATGCTAAGAAAGATAGATTAATCATCTGGTCGTTTAGGCAATCCATTAACTTTTTTGATTTTTGGAAATACACAGTTTAACACATCACTAACATGCAAACAAGCTGTGTTTTGCTCAAGGATACCTTTGGATAGCTATATTAAAACCATATCATTTTTAGAAAAAACTTTCTATGCACTATAAAAAAACATTTTAAGATGGTAACTGGTGTTGGTAGAGGGGACAATCACAACTCGTTGTTTTTCGCTCATCTCGCTTTACGGCACGCAGCTGCAAGGCTCACATTTTTAATATACACTTCCTGCCAAACTCAAAGGCTTCATCTGAGCTAAAGTCAAACCACAGTTAGTAGCTGCAAACTTCTGCAGTGCGCTCCATCAAACGATACTGTACGCACACACACAGACATACAGACCAGACCAGGCGAGACCTTTTCCTTTTAAACTGTAAAAATAAACTTGCCAGCAGAAACAGCAGTTTTGCAATGCATCGTGGGAACAGCAGATGCCTAATCAGACTCACCTGACAGTCAGTTTGGGTTTATCAAAGGAACAGATTAGAAGGGGGCGTTCACATACTTGCATACTTCAGGCCAAGAAGAATTCAACTTCCACCACATACTGACCGACTATTTGTGCATTACTCTCATACATGGTTATTTCTTTAACACACTGACACACACACACACACACACACACACACACACACATTGACCTCATACTCGGGGCTGAAGGGGGCGTTCACATACTTGCATACTTCATGCCAAGAAGAATTCAACTTCCACCACATACTGACCGACTATTTGTGCATTACTCTCATACATGGTTATTTCTTTAACACTCTGACACACACACACCACACACACACACACACACACACACACACACACACACACACACACACACACACACACACACACACACACACACAACACACACACACACACACACACACACACACACACACACACACACACAAACATTGACCTATACTCAGAGCTGTCACTAGACTCCTTTTCACCAACTTCCTGTTCACAAGAGCATTAACAGAGCTCTGAAAGTGTGTGTGTGTGTGTGTGATCTACAACATCCCCCCCCCCCCCTCCTCCTCCTCCTCCCACCTCATTGGTCAATGGTATAGGTGGTTTCCACAGCGTCCCATCATTCCTTGGTCTTCCACTACATAGGGAGGAGGAAATGTGCTTCGGGGAATGACAGGCCCCTCTCATACACAACAGTGTAGACGACCTTGGTATGTTAGCGCTGCTCTTTGATCAATGCCACGGGCTTGCTCATGCTGAGAACCAGGCTGCACAATGTACGAAAAATGTCTTTATTCCCATAAAAACAAATTTCACGTTGGAAGACAGAGGAGGTGAATAATGGATGTGCACCACCAAAAATAATGTCTCAACAGCTGTTTTAACAATGTTTATTCCATATAGTCTAAGTTATTTGAGCAGGTTTGAACAACACAGAATACAGAAGTATTAACAACAATAGGGTCAGATACTGTACTTTTAAAGAAAGTACCTTAGATTGATATTAAATTGAAGCATATAACATGTTTAAATGACTTGTGCCCTGGGCTTGGCAAAAAGGGCACATTAAGATTCAACAGCAGCTATAAAAAGATGCAAGATCACGTCCACATCAACTGCGGCATTAGGAAAGGGTCAAATATTTCAGCTAATGTAGCAAGTTAGCAGCTAGCAAGCTAACTTGCAGATACAATGTGCAGTCTTATATAGGTACAGGTAAATTGATCCAATACTTGGATCTTTAAAGATACAGACACTTCTCATATAAATAACAAGGTCAAGGTCAAGATGGTTAACTTGTTTTAGATTGTCTTATGTTTTGATTTAGTTAGCATGCTAACAGTGTGCTATACTTTTACTGCTAGACAGTTGGCAGTGTAAAATCCTCTTGAAAATAGGTATACATAAGGGACATTTACAGATGTTAGGCACATTTCCCTGCACAGATTTCACAATAAGTTAAATTAGACACAATAGGTTAAGTTTGCTGTTGATCGAAAAAAAGTTGCTTGGTCTGAAAATGCCTTCTGTGTGAGCTGTGCTGCATACATTGCTGAACTATTGACTAGAGACAATGGATCTTTTTTGCCTGCAAAATTTCCCCCAAAATAATGTGACCGAAAGGTCCTTAGCAACCAGTATGGTGGGTGGGAATTTGTCAGTATCATGACGAGACTGCAGTGAAGTGCAATTCTGACTAAAATAGAAGAATGGAGCAAGAACAATGAATGATGTAAAACTCCACAATCCAGCACACCACCTAAACCTCCCTCTTATTTTAAAAGGGTTAATGCTCTACAACCCAGTTACATCAGCAAGTGTTCAGAATCCTGTGATACAGAATTCCACGTTTCAGGGTGAAACGCTTCATTGACTGTGACACAGTTTCATGAGCTGCCGCCCCCAATGGATTATTAGTGCAGTGGAGTGAGAACAGTGCCCCACGCTGAGACACACTCATACAAAAGTACAGATAGGTAGAAATGACAATCACACATAAAAAAAACAATATGCACATGCATGTAGACACATACATGATTTTGAAGGATTTAGTTTAGACAGCTCAGACACCAAGTAAAATGTAAAGCACCTCTACAGAGATGATGAAGATCCATCCATCCACCCGGTAACCTTCCAATGGGACAGTGAGGATACGTAACTTTGAAATGAATACTGCTACAATATTAACAATAAATAATGCCAACTGTCTTTGTGAAAAGTTGAAAAGACAACAACATAGAAATTAAGAGACTCATTTAGCTCATCCTCTTGGATATATTCCAAATACTCAATGCCATGAATCATGCAAAGTTTGGCAAATCCAGTAATTCGTTTTTCTGCGTTGTGGGCCATCTGACAAAATCTGAGCAAATCGAGCCTGTTCTGCTGAATCATAAATGTTCTGGAGATACGGGAGTAATGGTTACAAATTAATGCTAAACGTTAATATTCACGTTACCCTTGTTCAAAACCCTAGTTGATGAAAACAAAACACCAATTTTCAAAAAATGCATAAACAAAAAACTATTTATTCATTTATGTTCAACAAGCACTATATATGACATTTATGCAATATGATGAAATCCAAAATATAAATGAAATAAAAATAAAATTTAGTAAAAATAACAACCCAGAAGGAGAGGGCAAAAGTGAGATGTGAAAAAGTCATTTATGGCAGAACATAATCTCCTTATTTCAATTCAGAGAATAGCAGATTATCTGATCTTAACTAAAAACGTGATACTGAAACAATCCTTGCCAGCTGTGTCGAATTGAATCAGAGAAAAAAAAGAGAGAAAGAAAAGCAGGATGACATGAGTCCATTATTGAGCGCTTGTGATGCCCGTCTATTCAAAATTACATCACTCATTTAATCACAATAGGCTAAATTATCGGCCCATTATCACATCACCAAAACAGGAAGCTGGGATGCACGGATGACTGAACCAATCTGCCAGAGAGGAAGCCAAGAACTGACCGGCCCACTGGTGTGCTTGCGACTTATTTATCATCACTCATTATCATAACCTCCCCGTAGCATGTGGCGGCTCAACAGAAATACAAGAGATCTGATTGAGCTATGTTAAATCGATTCAAGCATCATGGTAGAGCACAAAGTGACAGACAAACAGGATAAGGGTGAGATTTACTTGTGGCAGACCTCAAACAGGAAACACCTGTAGATGGCAACATGCTTTCTTGTGTCTCTTTCTCTTAAAGATAATTGCACATTTACATTATACATCACGAGAATGAGTCAGATGGTCCACTGCTTATCTTTGACTAGTTAAGTTGTTGATCAAGCATGGTTGGGTAGAACGTTTAGCGTGCTTCAGAGGCATAACTTATCTGAGAGGATTTTAGCACACTATGATTTAGCATGCTGAAACTGAAAGAGAAGTTCAAAAACAAACTAAAAGTAAAAAAGTAAAAACGAAACTAAAAGCACAGCCTAAAACAAATAGACATTTAAACCAAATAAAAACAATAAATTAACGTATGTACATGAGATGCCCAAGAGCTAAGAACTGCACTTTGTTTTCAAAAGTCTGGTTTGTAAGTCACAGCTGCTCAACTGCATTTTTGCCCAAAGTTGACCATCTAATGCTCTGATAAGAGATTACGTAAGATTATGAACTTCTCAGGTAAACAGGGGGTCTGGGAATGAAGCAAGACAAAATTCAACACATTTTTCAGATACTTATTTCCTGACACACTATGAGTGTCTGAATGTTCACGCTCACTTTCTCACAAACCCTGGGGGAAGAAAAGTCACTACAGAGGTGCTCAATTGTTTCTCCTGGAAGATTAAATGATTCTCAGATTTTTCTCTTGATAAAAATAAAATAATATACAGTATATAAGACTGGAAAAACTGGAAGAACTGAAGAGAGGGCAGCTCTCTGAGAAAACGAAGGAAATTAATATTTGAACTCTCTCTTGTGAAGTTAGCATCACCATTTGAGACGCAAGTCTCACCTCAGAATACATCTCTTTTCCCTCTTCCCCCACTCCTTCTCTCTCATGCTGAGATCAACAAAATTCACCCAAAAATCGACATAATTATCATACAGTAATATACGTGTTTGGTACCATTTTTCAGTGCGACTGGTACAAATGTCTCATTCCTAAGGAAGGGTTTAGAGAGCGGAGGATGTGTCTTCCAGGCAAATAGCATTCTGCTCCCAAAAGGTGTAAACTCTGAATGCAAATTCCCATTGTTAGCAAATGTTTCCATGTGAAAGAAGTTTCTGTCTATATAAAGAAATGCAACAAGAGGCTCAGGGAGATTCTGTAACTCAGATTAGCCCATAATGTTGAAGGATCTCAAAGACTTCAGCATTATGTATTTTTCAAAATGTTGGGTAAGGGTTTAACCTACATCTTTTACTCTTTATTTCTGAGCATTTGATGTTATTGTATTGACTATCTTTGAACTGATTATGAAATTGGCATGACACATTTACCTGACATAATAAATTGTTGATTTGATTCTGAATTACTCTGAAATTATTTTCTCAAGTAGATTAAGTGAAGTCTTATGTTTCAGCAAACCAGGGTTGAGTACATGCTAGATCCCAGTTTAGATGGAGCGTGAGGCACATCTGGTGGGATTCTAGATTCCTGACTAACTGCTTGATTTGAACTTAAAGTTGTTATGCAGTCGCAAATAGGGGGCTAGATAAAAAGCCTATTAAAGTAATAGCAAGCATTGAAGCGACATTATCTTAATGTAGCTACTAGCCATAACCTCTGGTTACTATTTGGGCTTTAACTAAGTTGTTATATGGCCGACTGTAGGGGGCTATATGGCTACTTTTTAACAATAGCAAGCGTGTATGCTGCATTGTTGAATTGCTTTAGCCATAACCTCTGGTTATCTATCAGACTGGTGAGTTTGTGATCGTGAAAGAATGGCCAGCGCGAGACTCTCTGAGCGACATAGATTCCTAATAAACGAGTACAATATAAAGTAAAGAGTTAAATTGAATAATCAAATGTATTGCTAAACTATTAGAAACTATTATACTATTATAAATATAACTATTTCTATTCAGCAAGGATACGTCAAATTGATAAAAAGTGACAGTAAAGTCATTTATAATGTAGACTGTAGAAAAATACACAAGATTTTTATTTCAAATAGGCTAAATGATGTTCTTTTCAATGATGCTGAAAATTCTACTTTGCCATAACAGGAAAAAATGACATTTCAAAATATATTAAAATAGAAAAGTTATTTTAAATTATAATAATATTTCACAATATTTCTGTTTTTACAGTATTTCTGATCAAATAAATGTAGCCTTGGTGAGCATAAGAGACTTTTTCTTTCAAAAACAATTAAAAAAATCTAACAGACCCCAAACATTTGATTAGCTATCCTCCTGAGATATTAAAGAAAATATTAAAGATGACGTGCTCACACAATGCGTTTTTAATAATCAGATAGCTAGTGCAAAAGCCCTTCAGATTGCCATCACTGAACCAAACATATGAGGTGAAGACAATGTACAACAGAAAATGTCGCTACCTTGGATTAACGCCATCATGGAACAAACTCTGTAATGTTTGCATAAAGTGCATGAAAATTGATGATTGGACTTATATATATATATTTTAAAACATGTATGAGGTCAAAAATGGATCGGATAGCAATCATTAATGTAAACAGGCCAAAAGAGCAACCTTTGAGCAATAAAACTGTCCATAAGAAAGAGCCTCAATGAAAACCAGCATGTTGGCTCATCTTGCTTTTGCTCTAAATTTTTACTGAACTCTAGACACGGTGGATGAATTAAATTAGCGTAGACACCAATAAGTGCAAATGTTCCAACCTCGCTCAGTTGCTTCAAGACCACTGCGAGCCGTATGATGTGTGTGTGCTGCTCTGAGCTGTTCAGGTGGAAATCCGACTCCCACACCATTTTAACTGATACCCCAACTCAGCAAAATTCAAACCCACAGAGAGAACATAACAAAACTGGCCCTGCTTTAGTATGAAGGCACCATGAATCGCTTCTGAAACACACCAATGCAGCCAAGATCTGCTGTTTGCGTTAGTGTTTTTGTTCTGAAAATGGGCTTGGGTGTGACGTGTAGATACAGTTGATCATCCATTTGTGGGTGTATGGTCACTATGCAAACCATTCTGAGAATGGAAATTTCACTCTAGCTTATTTAATTGCCATTTATTTGGCAAGCTCTAATTTAGCATGTTAAGAGAATACAATATATGTTAGCAGTAAACAAGCTTAGCTAACTTATGTGATGCAATGTGATAGTGATAAATAAAAGCTAGCAGACAGATACATTGAGAGTAACATTAATCTAACACTCACATTCAAATGTTTCTCATTAAATATACAACAAAATCACATGAAAATGATCTTAAATGTAAAGTACAACTTGTGTAACATTATTCTGTGAAATACAAAAGAAGATATTTTAAAGAATTTCTAACTATTTTTGTCTATATACTGAAAGTTAATGCAACACTGGACACCACTGACTCATTTTATGAAAAAAATATTTCACAAAAGGTAGAGAGACAAATTTAGAAAGACGTGAGGGTAAGTTTTCCTTTTTGGGTGAACTATCTCTGCATCATTTTTATAATCAGCTTCTAGTGTGTGAAGAAAATCTTTTTGTCTTTAAGGAATGACTTCTCTGATGACTGTTTTAGTGACTTTAGAGTGACTGCTTGTCTGTCTGAAAAGCCCATTTCAAGCTGAAAAAGTGTTTAAATTGCACCCGTAGACCTTCTCGCCGTCTCACTGCATCTACCCTCCCCAGTGCCATCAGAGGAAGTCTATACTTCCCTTTAACCATAGAAGAGGAAGTGACCTCACAAAGCTGCAGTCTCACTGCATAGTTTATAGGCCTACAGTACAGACAAGCTAAAGGTTGTGGGTAAAACTAATCTACAGAATCTTGTGCATTATAATCAATATAAAACATTTCAAAAATAGTCTCAATTTAAGACTATGACTTTAGATGAATCATACATAAAATTACTCAAAAGACTCAAGTGAGGACAGACAGAAAAAAAACTTTCCTAAAATAGTATAGTACTTTTTTTTTTTTTTTTTTTTTTTTAAAGATGAACGGTTCTTTTCTTGCTAAATTTGATTTACGTAAAACTTCCAATGCTTTCATTTACATGAGCATATCAAATCGAACAAATAAACAAACATTAAAAAAAAGACATTATGGATATTGTAAAGTGCTTTTTATTTGGCCATTCAGTTTCCTAAATCTTTAGTTTCTTTTCTTTGCAATCTTTTCTTTTCAAACAACAGGAGAGCAATTCATTAATTTAAAACTCGGATTTAACGATTAATTTGTGTCATCAATTAAACATATTTTTGCATAATGAATTGTGATTTGAGACTAAATTTAGACGCATAAACAACTGACTTGATTCAGACTTCAAATGACTCAAAGACTTGAGTGAGATTTCACAGAAAACAACTTGCCCAAAGTAAATCAATTATGTTTTTAGATGTTTGATTAAAGTAAAACTTCACATGTTTTCATTTACATGTGCATATCATATGAACAAATAAACAAAGACTAAAAGAACTCTGCATCTTGCAATAGGGTTATAAAACTAACCTGCATAAACAAAAAAACTGTTAACACAGCTGCTAACATTTCTGTCACCCACATGATTTTCACTAATGTTCACACTGACATTTGTGGTATTACTTGTTAAAAAGTAGTGTGTTTACAGTAAGGAATTAACAAAACAAACGTACAATAAGAACTGTACTGTGCAAATACTGATAATTCTACTAGTGTGAATAGAAAGAGCCTCATTTGACGCCTTACTGGAGCTATCAGGTATGTAGCGCTACTATGCTAACAAGCTTTCATGGACTCTCACACCTGAGCTCATGACAACCTGCTAGTGGAGTTCACAGGTTTCCTACAGCAATACGCCCCTGATGTATTGATGTCACTGGAGATAAGGAGAGAAAGAGAGAAAGTGCGCACACATGCTCTCTCTCTCCAACACTAGCATCCATCAACACTAGCATCCCGTAGGTCTCCAGTGCTGCTCAGTTTGACCAATACTCTTCCAGTTAGCACACACACTGACACAAACAACCTCACCATCCTCTGACGGTCAGCATTGGTTGCCTGCTAAGTTCAGTTTAACACAAACATACACACTTGTGAACACACACTAGTGCTGGGTGATATATAACATATATTCGTTAAATATGCTAAGGATGCTCCGATCAGGATTTCCTGAAGACATTTTTTATGATTTCATGTCTAAGTGGTCTACTTAAAAGTAATGGCTTATTACTCTAAAAAAAATAAAGGTATCATCAAGCACATGGTATCATTTGATAGAAAACCTTTCAGATTTTGAGGAAAACTGATTTTGAGAATGTTTGGAGATTCTTATGTTAAAACACTGCCGAGAAAACCCCAGAAAAAGTGATCCAATTTATTGATTTATTTAGTTATTCATGCTTGACATGATGAAAAAACAGTGTATTTGGTTGTAATTGGTGTTTGATTGAAAAATAAACCTTTTCAGAGCACATATACATATCGAGATATGTATTGTTTTTTGTCAAAAGTGTGAAAAACTTTTTATTCTAAATCACTCTGCCCAAACACACGTATTACATATTTAGTGTTAATGGTCAGCTTGGCCATGCTAAATTAAGGAAAATGTGGTGAGACTGTTGTGTGAATTCATCCACTACCTCCCGCAGAGAAAGGTCAAAAGTGCAAACGCCGAGTTCAGCACTTACCCTGACAAAGTTGTCGGGGAAGAGCCCCCTCCGACCGTCCAACTCTCCCTCCCACCAGCCCCCGTCATCCTTCCTGATGTTACTGATGATGTCACCGACAGCGATGGTCAACTCGTCCTCATGCTGGGCCTGGTAATCAAACTCCACAATGGCTTCCACTGAGAGAGATGAAAGCAAACAGAGAGATTTAGTGCTCATAGTTACACACAGGAAGCAGGATATTCAGTATTACTGTACGAGACTTACGTAGACACAGACTTTCTCCATTCAGTGAAAAACAAAACTCAACCTACAGGAGATCCATTCAAATTTCTCAAAGTATCAATATGTAATTTTAATCATCATTACATTTGAAATTTTTTATATGTGAATTTTGGCATTCAACATACGCAACCAACAAAGATCCTGTTTTTGGCGCTCTTGACGTTTTATCTTACTCTTATGTAGTAAAGTAAAACTAGATGTTTTAGTGGTGCTTGCCTAAAGTTGCCAAATCTAGGCTGTTGTGGGTGGTTGCCAGGACATTGCTATCCGTGTAGTAATATGTTTGGAGTGTTTGTAGCATGTTGCGATGCTGCTATTGGCGCTTTTCCACTGCATGGTACGGCTCGGTACGGCTCAGTACGGTTCGGCTCGCTTTGCTTTTCCGCTGCATGGTACGACTCGGCTCGGCACGGCTCGGCTCGCTTTAGCTTGGTTTGCTTTTCCACTGCAGTTAGTACCGCTTCAAAGTGGGTGGGATTATAGACTGATCGTTATAGTTTATCCGCTCCTCAGCAACCAACGATGAATGTCTGCACTTCGTCCACTGAACACGATTCAGCCATTTCTTTTTTGGAAGTTTTTTTTCCTTTCTTTTTTCTTCAAGCAAGTAGATTTAAAACTACGGAAGCTGTTACTGGCTATTTAAATCTAGCGGGTGTGATGTCTCGAAAATACAATGGCGCTGGTAGTGACGATTCTGTCTGACCAGTGTCAGATCAGTGTTTTCATGTCACATTTTAGTATCAGTACGGTACGCTTGGAACCTCAACAGAGGTGGTACCATTTAAAGCGAGCCAAAGCGAGCCGTACTGTACCGTACCGTACCATGCAGTGGAAAAGCGCCACAAGTGAGCCGTACCGCGCCGAGCCGTACCGTACCATGCAGTGGAAATAGCGCCAAAGCGTACCGTACCGTACCATGCAGTGGAAATAGCGCCATATGTGTCCTGGGTTGTTTCTAGGGTGTTGCTAGGGTGGACGGTTTGAAGTGCATAGAGAGGTGATAATAGGGTGTTCTCAATGTTTTCTAGGGTGTTGCGGGGTGATTCTAGGGCATACTGGATGATTTCTAGGGCATAGAATAGTGAGTATAAGGTGTTCTTGATGTTTTCTAGGGTGTTGCTAGTTGATTCAAGGGTTGCCAGGGCATTGATACTATGTTGATACTAAGGTGTTTGGAATGTTTTTGAGTGTGCTGCTATGCATGTTCTGGTTGTTTCTAGGGTGTTTCTATGTGATTCTATTGTATTCTGGATGTTTTTTAGGGTGTTGCTAGGTTATTTTAGGGTTATTTTAGAGCAATACAAATAGTGATGCTTACCATAAAAACTCCGTTGTCATGTGTGCTCTGACAACATCATAACTCACCTAATCATATATATTTATATATAGATGCAATAATAAAACATTTACTGAGATAGTGAGAGAAAGATATGAGTCCTTCCGAAAGGATAAGAGCTGACAGGCCCCTGGAGCATCAGAAGGCATCATGTTTTCACTGCAGATAGGAGGATTACTCTAGGTGAGATCTAGGCAGGCGCGAAAGCAACAAAACAAGGAACCGAGAAATTAAAGTGACAAGATTTTTTTTTTTTGTTATAGTTCATAATATTTAAAGGAAGCTTTTTGAACTCTACTGAACTACAGATGTGCTATTTCTGTTAGGGAAGTGCAGGATAAGCAGGATGAGCATGTCATCCTCCCAGCTTTATGACTGCATGAGGTTGCATGAGGTTATGATGGTGGGAAGGGGTTACCATCAGAATGGGGATGAGAGATGGAGATAGAACATCACAACGATGTGTTTATGAGTCATCAAGCCATGCCACACAAGAAGAGATCACACCCACGTTTCGCTTCAATGCAACGCATGTTGCACAGACACAAACACACACAGCAGGACATTGCAAACATCCTTTGTGACTTCTATACAATCTTTTCTCTATATAGCAACTCTTACTACAGGTTTCGCAAATGATCACAGAATTTTCCTTTTTTGGGTGAACTAATAACCCTTTAAGCTTTTTTAAACCCAAATTCTACAGTTTTTCCAACAAAGCAATGGAGGAAAGGCAAGAAAAGCCTGAAGAGATTCTATCTGGACCTGATCAGCCATTAGAGATGATAAATCTCCATATAACAACACAGATGGATGCATTTCTGCAGTTATATTGTGTGTGTGGGTTTGTGCCGGTAGGTTTTTTATATCTGTGCATATGCGTAGGCGCGTTCCACCAGATGTTTGGAAGTATTCGGTACCTTTGTGTTTGTTATGGCTGCGGGCTGACCGATTTCTTTTATACAACCTCATGCTTTTCTCCCTCCATAGCTCAGCAGAATGTTCCAGAATGTTCTGCAGGGTCATCTGAGGGATCATATAGACCAGGGCTATTCAATTAGCTTCATTAGAGGGCCGGATTATTAAATTGAATAGCCCTGATATAGACCATGCTGTTATGTATTAATGAATAGAACGAGTGGTTTAGTCCAAACTTTCTGAAGAGCCTCGATAGCTTTATATGATGAACAAATTGAATTTAGTCTTATATTCACATATAAACAACATTGATCAGCGAACATAAACAGAAGCTCATCTGTGCTGCGTAACACAAGAATTGACCTGATTGGTTCTCGCACATCAGTCGAACACGCTTGAGTTTCCGTTTACCACAACTGATATGTGAGTTGATGAATACGTGAATAAAGGCCTAAATTAAACTCTGTTCAAACTATAAAGCAATTGGCTTTATGCACAGCTTCACTACTTCCTGAACTTCAGCCAGCTCCTTTGTTTCCTGTCTGTTATTATTGGACAAGCTGATTCATTCAGGTGTGCCTGGCCTCAGTAACAATAATCAGGCACACCTGGATTATCAGTTTGTCCAATAATAACAGACAGGAAACAAAGGAGCTGGCTGAAGTTCAGGAAGTAGTGAAGCTGTGCATAAAGCCCATTGAGTCTTTTCAGAAAATGTGGACTAAACCGCTCAATTTATGTAGATTACGAACTCTGTATGAACTTTTTGAGTGCTACTATAGTTGCATAGACTGTCAATCTTCATTTAGATATTCATTTGCGTTCCGAAGATAAACAAAAGTCTTATGGGTTTGGAATGACATGAGGGTGAGTAAATGATGACAGTATTTTCATTTAATGAAATTAACCAAAAAAATATAATAAAAATAAGGATGCACAATATTGGTTAACAGCCAATCTGAGTGATTTTTTAATGTATTGTATTGTTCAATATCAGATAATTACTTGCCAATATCTCAAATGAACCATTTTCCACGTTTCATACATTAAAATGCTGTGATGCCTAAATTATTTTAAGTATCACAACATTGTTTTGAACATTGGCAAAAACTTATGCTTTACATTTTAGTGTGTGTTTATTATTTTAGGAAAAATAGTATAATTAAAGAAAGTATAGGCTTACCAGTATCAGCCAGATTTTATATACACATTTATGAAGGAATTTATATATTAAAGTTCTTCGCGATTCCATTTTTCAAACTTTAGTTAGTGTATAATGTTGCTGTTAGAGCATAAATAATACCTGTAAAATTATAAAGCTTAAAGTTTAATGCCTAGCGAGATATTTTATTTAACAGAAGTCCCCTTTCAAAGCATACAGCAAACGCCCGGTTTGGACTACATCCCTCTACTTCCTTTTTTAATGACGTAACTAGGAATACACAAAAATAGGGGGCGTGGTCTTGTTGCGCTCCCACGGAGAAGAAGCACTTCAGCTGCGCATGCCATGCATCTCCAATTTATGGTAAGAGGCGTGACCTTTCCGGGCAACGTGCGATAAGCTGATGTCGAATCACAACACAGCGGTTCGCTGGCACAATCAGAACTCATTATGTATTTCTGAAGGAGGGACTTCATAGAACAAGGGAGTCATCGGGCCGTTTTTTGGACAGTGAAAACAGCCGTATACAGATAAGTAAATTGTGTGAAAAATACCGTGTTTTTTTTACACACGAAACATGAACACATGTTATATTGCACACTGTAAACACAATCAAAGCTTCAAAAAAACATGAAGAACGGGACCTTTAAGTTTATATAAAACATTTGATATTTAAAAATAAAAATGTAACATACAATTAATATATAAAAATATTTATTTATATAATAAACAAAAATACAAGGATCAAGAAATGTGTACAATAAATGAGTGACTCTCCATTTAAGCGATAATCAGAGGCACTTCCTGATGGCATAGATTCTATACATAGGTGGATAATAACATGACCTTAATCACAACAATTCATACTTGACCTTTCCACAGGCCTTGAACACTATGTTGGATCTTTTATTCTTTAAAGCAACTGTTATGCTAGACTTTGATGACATCCTGAATGATGACCATCAAGTTGGCCCATCGCTCTCTCTCTCTCTCTCCAGCTGTTTGAAATTTGTATTAGAAATAAAGATGTGACCAAGCACAGCTGTCATGTTTAGGGTAATACATCTCCCAAAAAAAAACCTCCCCCACACCAAGAATACTAGCATTTGTCTTGAAAGTCTGTCACACCCACATATGTGTCTCTGTCTGACTTTTCAGCACAACCTTTCTGCAACTGACCTACACAAACACACTCACACACAACAACACACTAGAATTACGGACATAAAACAACAAAGCTGTTTCCTGTTGATTCTTGTCTTTCTTTTTATTGGCCACAAGAGAGACTGAATCAGGATCCAGTTATTAATGACACAGCCAGGGTATGAAATCGTGATATGTAAGAAGAAATGCATTCTCAAAATAATTACAAGAAATCGTGTTAATGAATTGATTATATTAAAGTATTTGACAAAGAATAAATTTTTTTTTTTAAATAAAATGAAATATTATATTTGAAATAATTTATATAATATATATTTTTAATAAAATATTTTAAAATAAAAATATCCCCATAAAGAAAACTTTATTTAA
The DNA here is from genome assembly GCA_036326025.1 of Chrosomus eos. Lineage (NCBI taxonomy): Eukaryota > Metazoa > Chordata > Actinopteri > Cypriniformes > Leuciscidae > Chrosomus > Chrosomus eos. The sequence continues at coordinate 12,171,393 of CM070840.1, forward strand.
AATTTATTTTATTTGATTTTTGTTGATATAATTTTATCTGTAAAAGGAAACAAATTCTCAATCTATTTATTGAGAACGTGTTAATGAATTGATTAAAGTATTTGATTAAGTATAACACATTTTTTAAACATATATTCTTTCAAATATATTTAAAATATAATATAATATATAAAATAATTTTTAAAAAGGTCCCCATGTCGGTAAAAACTTCAACAGAATCATCATTCAAACGGGAAAAAAATGTTTGCCCCTTAAAAGTTAATTTCTTACACTGGAAGTATCGGAATAATTTGTGACATATGTATCGTGCATTATATCAAGAGGTAGTTGCCGATTCCAGGCCATATATTCTAGGCAATTGGAAAATTTTCATGTGGTGATTTAAAAAATATCACATAAACCTACGTAATATCTAATATAATAGAGACACTTGTACCAGCAATAACCAAGTAACCACATAGTAATGTCCTAGTAATCAACCACCTAAACAACTTAGCAACCACCTCAGCAACTGCATGCATAGCAAGCACTAAAAACAACTCTGAACACCATGGCAACTGCATAGCAACACCCTGGCAACCACCTACAACATAAACACAGGCAAACACCACTCAGAATGGACCAAAATGACCTCTGCACCGTGTGTGCATTGAAGATTAGAGGTATTGTTTTTTTACCAGCGTCATTGCGTGCTGGTCATCTCCCTGAGTATCTATAAATAGGCATAACTCCTCTTCTTAAGTAGCTCCTTTAGCCTGTGTGTCTGGACTCAGCTGATTTGCACTGATGTGAGTCAAGTGTTTGTCTGCTTTAGAGGACCTCAGTGAAATCATGTGATGCGCTTTTCACGCCAGCACAACTCTCTGAGCTTATGCATTAAACATCAACACAGTCGATGTGCAATATACTCACTGAATTCATGTATGCCTGATCCATTCCCTGCATAAGCATTGCACCCTTAATCCACTGCACAGCATAAATCTTGGAAGTTAAGACATACACGCATTATTGTTAGGTTGCATTGATTCAGAACAAGATCAATAATGTTCCAGCGTTGTACGAACAACCGTTTTGGCTAACGATGTGATTGAACTGAAATAAAATCCCTCATTGTTTCCCGTCTAAGGGGAGCTCGTGACTTACATTTTAATTGGTAATTCTCGCATACTGACTCAGGCCGACTGCCTTTCCTTCATGTACTCCCTAAAGGTTAATCAAATTTACGGTATTAGATTGCATTAAATGGAACGGACATGAATTAAATTAATTACACTGGCAAAAGTATTTTTATACAGCAAAGAGCTCATGCTTAAGTCTGACTGGTTGAGCAGCATTAGATGTGAATGGCTCAAAATGACTCCAATGAGTCAATGAAATGAACAGCAGATATCCTTCACAGCCAAACCATTTCATGCCACCCTGACTTATTACACAGCTCCGAATGATAAAAAAGAACCACTACGAAATGTGGTGGACCCTAACACGAACGTACAACATTCAGAGCAGTGCTGTGATCACAGGCGTAGTCCTGACCCATTTCACCAAATCCACTCTGCTGTGGTCTGGATAGCACTTAGGAGAGACATCAATGTCCTTACTTACAAGCTTTAGTCAGATCTGTTGCTAGGGCAACAGAAGTTACACTGACATGAATATACATTAATCAGCTGATTCGACGTGGGTGGGTTGGGTGTCGTTGACTCTCAACCACACCTGACCAGAGCACAGCCTTCTATCAGGGAAACCCTGTGCTTAAAGGGTTAGTTCACCCAAAAAATACATTTTCTGCCATTAATTACTCACCCTCATGTTGTTCCAAACCCTTAAAGCTGCTGTAGGTAACAATATTTTTTACATATTTGTTAAAACTGTCATTATGTCCTGACAGTAGAATATGAGACAGATAATCTGTGTAAAAATCAAGCTCAACTGGCTCTTCCCAGTGGTCCTATTGCCATTTGCAGAAATACAACGCTCCCGTCAGAAACAACCAATCAGAGCCAGGAGGAATGTCTTAGCAATGTCAATCACGCTCGTGTACGCGCTGATCACACCCCTCTCTCGACGCGTACCGTCGTTCAAACTCAAGATTGCCGGCGAGCTACAGCTGTGCTTATGACGGAGAAAGAGCCTAAACTGCCGATTCTCGAGTGACACCTGCTCATAAAACAAAGAGGTAAAAGGAAAAAGACAGATGACGATAGACAAGCGAAAAAGAAAGAATTTGACAGAGACCGTTGATTCGGTGTCAAAACTCTAGCCGCATAACATGTAGATAAAATGTCACGCACTCTCTCTGCTAAGCAACAATTGAAACCTGCTAATTCACTGGCTTGTCATGTTGCTGAAATAATGTACTAGCACACCTTATCTAGCATTATATATCGCTAGAATAATTACTTACATACTGTAAAGTTAGTTGCAGTTGTATTAACGTTATCTTACTAGCTATTTATAACTTATAGAAAGAGTGCAACGTTATAAAGTTACATGTATTGCAAAATACTGATTTGAGGACCAAGTTTGTAGTCAAAGTATGGGCAGGCCATAGTCAATGTAAAGCATATTGTTGACGTTAAGTCCCTATTAGTGAATGTGCCGTATAACTTTTTATCCGCCGTCATCGGTGGCTCTGTTTACTAGCCTGTGCGTTCACGACAGGCTCCGTTGTGGGGGACGAGCTGTGGAGGGAGGGCTGTAGCGCAGCAGAGAGCAAGGGGGTGGGGACCTGTAAGTTATACTTGTTCAAATTTTCAGGCTAAGTCAACGTTTTCTCAAAACTCCCTACTGCAGCTTTAAGACCTTCATTCATCTTCGGAACACAAATTAAGATTTTTTTGATGAGAGCTTTCTGTCCCCCTATAGACATCAACATAACCACTTTCAAGGCCCAGATAGGTAGTAAAGACATCGTTAAAATCGTCCATGTGACTACAGTGGTTCAACCTTAGGGCCCTATTTTAATGATCTAAGCGCATGGTCTAAAGTGCAGAGCGCAAGTGCTCTTAGGGCGTGTCTGAATCCACTTTTGCTAGTTTAACGACGGGATAAATGGTTGAAAAATCCATCAGAGTGTAATTCCCATTAAAAGCCAGTTGCACTCACGCCATGGCAGATTCGCTATTTACATGGCACAATTTGCAAATGTAAAGACTGAACATGTCTCCAGAGCAAAAGCAGACAGAAGCGCGCATCCGCGCGAGCAGGCCATCTACGGGACAAGCCGAATTTGACCATATATTTATGTACACAAAAGCAATCTTTTACAAAAGCAATCCCTGTGTGTGTAATAAGCAGAGTGTAAGTATGTTGTGGAACCACATTACTAATATTACTAAAAATATTGACTTTAGACTTTAGGTTTTTGTTGGTCAATGGCGCAGTCTATTTCAGTTCCCTCAAAATAGCAACGCGGCAACAATGCCCGAACACACCTCGTTTTTAGACCAGCACGCCCATGGGTGCAAAAGCATTTGCTATTAAAACAACATGGCGCAGGACATGAAAATGATAACTGCATCAGGCTGAAACTAGCAAAAAACACTCGCGTCGCGCTTGGCGCTGCATTGCACCGGGATGTATGATAGGGCCCTTAATGTTATGAAGCGACGAGAATACTTTATGCGCAAAAAAATGTAACAACTTTATTCAACAATTTCTTCTCTTCCGGGTCAGTTTCTTCCGAAGTCTTTTCTCTTCCGAACAGCGTCAGATGCTGATGGTAATTGAAATGTTCATGCTCATTTAATCTATTTTTACAGTTAATAATCCAATGACTAATATACTAAACCAGTTAAATCTGTAATACCATTTTATAACTGATAAGGTACCGCATTCCTAACATTTTAGAAAGACAGGTGGGATATTTCTAAACACCCTGTGCTTGAAAGAATTGAATCTCAAAAGTTAATCAAACTTCCTACATGTATCATACTTTTTGCTACTGAGATTAAATCCAAACATTCAGAGAAAAATATTTCTGTTAAACAGTCAATAAACTGTTTAAATCACTGCAGTATTCTTAATGATGCTTACATTTATATTGCCTATAAATCATCAAAATAAATCTCTCTCTGTGTGTATATATTATATATATATTTTATCATTTGTTTACATGACCTTACAGAAGAAAAGGTGAAGGTCCTCTTAAACACATTACCACATGTGGCTCACCATGTGTCCCGGCTTCCCAAATTGTATCAGCCAAGCCACTTATTATGTGGGTTAGACTTGGGTCATGTGCAGAAATTCAGAAAAAAACGAACATACGATTTGTGCAAAACACAAAATGACGCACTTTTCCCAGAAGCATAAAACATAAATGATGTAGTATAACAAACACTCTTGTGCTCTTTATGAACTCTTGTGCTCAATGCTGGAGAGTAAAGTGTAAGACTACTTCCTTAAAGCTAACAAACAACAATCTTACGACACTTCTTTAAAGTTACAGCTCCAAAGTCAAACACGTTAATAAATCATGAAGTTTCTTGTGATTACAAAGCACTTGATTGTTTGTATGTCCTAATGCGGATCTGTGAGAGCATACTGCACAGACAAAGTTTCATTATAGCTTAAATGATTTAAAAGTGAAATGTTCAGCGAGTGTAACAAAACTTAAATTATTAATCTACAAAAGCTCTTTCAGCAGATGTTTTCGCCTGTATCTGATGAATAAATCTGGAGCTATTGCACAATATTGTACACTGGCCATGGTGGATCTTCTCTAGTACTGCATGACACTTTAAATCTGTCTTGCACTTTAACACTTGGAGCAATCTCCTGTAGACTTAAGAAATCAATGACTACTCGTGCACCAAAACACATAACTCTTTCTTCCTTCTGTTTTTACGAGGAAAACTATATATTTTTTATCTGATACAAAGCCTTATGGTTTTTATTACTGCATTTCCCCTCCAGTAACATGCACAGAAAACTTTTTTGTCTATGCCACACAAAACAACTCTCTTCTAAATAATTTTATAAGGATCTATTATTTAACATAGGCATGCCCAGAAGGCATCTGCAGAAAAATTAGCATGTTCTGTCCTGCTTTTAGATCTTCTAAACCAGTCACCTTTAGGCAGGAAAGTGTGATATATAAACAACTACGACTGGTTCCCCTAAAATGTTTCCACAGACAATAAAATAGCAACTATAACAGGGAGGAACTTGTGGTAGATGTGTAAATGCTCCCCTATAACAGGAACTCGTCATACTGTACAGAAACATGCTTACCACTTCCCTGTTCTCTGCCAAGGGCAATGAATGAGCATGACACAGCAGCCATGACAGTAAAGAGATCGGAGTACAGTGCAACACTTCCCAGAATCCAAAGCGCACCACATCACTGGGGAGGAAAAGCAAAGCTGGAGCTTGCGGCAAAAACAGTAACAAAGGAAGCCAGGGCTTCATTAACTTGCATGCGATATGAGGATTCACAGGGAGCCCTTGATCACTATGAATTCACTTACTGATAGCATGTTTAATTCAATACAGAGGAAAATAAATTCCTACACTCCTAAAAATAAAGGTTCTCTATTGTCATTGACGGTTCCATGAAGAACCTGAAATATCAATGAAAGCTTTTCCTTACACAAAAGGAACTTCAGATTATTCAAATGTTGTTCAGACAAAAATGGTTATTTTAAGAACTGCTGAGAGGTTATTTGGCAAAATTTTTGGTATATTTTTAAGGATGTATAGGAAGAGGTTTATGAATGCTGCAGTCAGGATGATCACTGCTGAATCAGAAATCATGGGTGGGTCACGCATACTATTCATTTTTAGGCTTTGCCAGTTAACAATGTTCATTAAATCAATGAATAAGTCACCAAATATTCCATACATGTGTGTCTTTGGGAATGTCATCTGAAATAGCGGATTCAAAATGTACAAAAGTAAACCTTTTATATCTTTTCCCCTCAACACTTTCCCCACATTTGTGAGAAAACACGAAATTATCCGGGTTTCCGGGTTTTCACTGTTATACGCTAGGAGCGCTATGACACATCTTCTGAAAGACTACTGAATCTCCTGGTCAAAGCACATGCGAAGAAGATGCAGAAACAAGCGATCTTATATATAATTATATGCATATGTAAAATAATGTGATCATCAACATTAAACAGCATATAAATCAAAACTGCCTACTGCTACTGAATGAAATGTCGACCCAGGACAAGCTATAGGTCTATGCAAGCTTTGGGGGTGTTGATGGACTAGATCTACTCCATCCGTGTTTTGATCATCATTCTGAATCTGATCCAGATGTACTCTTTGATTTTTTTGCCCAAACCATTACCCAAAACCTACCCATATTCAAGTGTTGATAAAAAAGAATGTATGAAGCTAGAATACAACAGGGTTTTTTGTCTAAAAGCAGAGTCTGTTCTTTCTGGCGGTCGCTGGCAACTTTTATTTCCTTTTTTAAACGCTGGAGGGGAAAGAGGTGCATGTTATTCCCTTTTAAGGGGTTACCAATTTGCCCTCAAGTCATTCAAAACCTGCATACATTTTGCACAACACAAAAGAAGAAGTCTCAGTGTATTTTTATCCCTATACAATGAACGTCAATGTTTTTTTGGACCTCGCTGACTTCCACTGTACCAACAAACCAGTGAAATATTCATAAAATCTTCTTTTATGTTCCACAGAAGAAAGAATGTCCCTTAAGGTACTGATATGCACCACTTAGGGGTTGATAAGGTACAAACATCTTGCATGTTTTATATTTTTTCTATATTTAGCGCAGAGCATGGATCATTTGTCAGATTGATTTTTAAATCATATCAGTTCTGTTTGTGTCATTGATTAATGTTTTGAAATAGTTGGTACACACAGCTGGCCCTGGGTCATTAATATCCGTTACCGTTTATGTTTAGACAGAAATGAACAAACCTAACAAACACTCCGGTGGGTTTGTACACGGATGGCTTTAGTCACTAAAGAATGTAACCAAATGTGATGTGCAATGTGCTCAAAAACGGATTGTGCTGTTTAAATTTTAAACACGTATGCCTGTTGATCTAAACGCTTTGATGAATCTTGCCAAGAGATCAGAGACACGTGTGTGACTGTCTCACGCTGGTGTTTTGTCAAAGACGCCCCCCCCCTTTTTGATGAGCTCATCACGGGAGAGAGCTTAGAACAGAACGGATCATAAGAGGATTGTACATCTGCTTGCGCTTCATTCAATAAAAACTTGCTTTTAGTTTGTTAAATATAAACCATAAAAGATTGTAATCCAATGCCAATGATAGGCTCAGAACGACAGTCTTACATATGAGATTACTCTACAGTGATGACTCTGCAGATATATCTCATTTCACAACGGTGTGGCATTCCTCAAAAATGGCTGTCATCCTGTTTTATCATCAGTGTAGTATAAGAAAAGAAAACGACACCAATGACTTTTTTTTTTGGACTGAGATGCTAACAGTTTTTGGCTGCAGCTGCCCAGTTATTGACTGTGATGAGCTTTTTTACAAACAAATGTACAAACAAGTAAACTTTATTTAAAGCACATAATGTGATGTTACCCGATACAATCTAATGTAAGAAGCATTTGTGGCCTGTTTTGTTCTGTTTGACCAATAATATTTCCCGATATTCACACTTTTCTACCTAAAGTTGCAATGAAACGTAAGTCGCAATGTATTGTGATGTACATCTGAGTGAAACAGATTATCAATACAAAAATGTAGTGGGAGGTTCTAACATTTAGACACTAGTTTAATCATCTCAAAACCATTTTGATCACAAAGAAACGTTTCCTTTTTGGAAACATTCCACTGAATTTAAATGAACACTTATTAAAGTTAAAATATATATACATATAGAGTGGATTGTCTATTAACAACACTGAAGGCCATACACAGCAAGGACGATAACTTTAACGATAAATATATCGTTTTAAAATAATAGCACACTCCACATCACAATTTAAGAACACAGTGGAATATTGGAATTACTTATAATTTTTCCAGCTGATGAAAGATGAAAACATTGACAGCCAATCAGAATCCATCCTCCTCAAAAAGCTTGAGCATTTAAAGCTGTAGACAAAACTGCAGCATGTTTGTAATGAACAGAACATTCTCTGCTAATACAGTAGTTATCGTTATAGTTATTTGTGTGAATGGGCCTCAATAGCAGAAAGAACAGGTATATTAATCAGCCATTTGGGTACGGTTAATGCCTGATACTGACAATCTAAGAATATCTGATTCTATTACTATTTATAAATTAATATTTTGTATTTATCATTGTGTGGAAACTATTCAAGGTAATCCAAAAAGGTTAACAGATCAAATGTGATTGCACATTGCATTGTTAGGTCATAATAAAATAATATGCATAATGAAAAGAGCGTTCCTGCACATCCTTATTAAACAATGTAGCAAAAGCCACATCTGTAAAAAGAAACATAACGGACAGCTGGAGGAGAGCAGGAAACCTCAGAGGGAAATGAAATTCAGCTTTTAACTCTTCATGATCTTTGAGCAAAAGCGAAGAGGGGCAAACCATGCAAACGTGTCCACATCTTGAAATAATCAGATCTTCTTTCTATAGTTATAATAGTGCGACGGACGCATCATGCAATCACTATCAATGATATCAGCATTAATATTTTATATGACACATCAATAGCACACTGAGGTCAAGATCTAGCATACAAATGAACGGACTTATCCCAAATATGTTGTACTCACCCATTTATGAACTTGTTTACGCGGCGTGTTTGTCTATGATGTTCTCAATGTAGAGAAGAAAAAAGAAATCCGCTACTTTCGGAGATGCAGCACACTGGGTCGGAAATGCCTCAAATAATCACTTAAAATGAAAGCGCAACGCGGCTTCTAAGCATATTTCGTAATAATTATCCTGCCCCTCATTAAAAAGAGCAAAAAAAGGCAGGGGCAACAATGCAAAGAGGGGGAAGAGATGATGTGAATGTTGCCCCAGCCGTAAGGCGCTTCACTACAGTTTTGCCTCCGTCGCTTTACGAACTCCAGCTTGCCATCACTGCACTCACTCAGTGGCGCTCGTGAACCGAAAGTTCTCGCGAGAACTGAAAGGATGCGCTGTAATGATCAAGGCCATTGAACGGGATTTTCAGCTTTTACACAAATAAATAGCCCTACCTGGGGCCTTCAAGTCGCAGGTAATTGTTTCTAAAAAACATGTTCTTGTGTTGCGAGGACATATGGGCTGGTTTTAGGTTTTTTATTACTCAATACAGATCATTATAGGGCGTAATCAATGGGGTGTAACATATTTGGTTACTTTTAAAGTGTTTGAAACGTATGTAAACTGTAGTGAGAGAGAACACGTAGGCCTATGCCACATTTTAATGTAATATTCCCATATTTGTCAACTAAATAGTCTACTTATTCTTAAACGGTGTAAAGTAATGTCAAATAGAGGGCTGTTGTTTCAACCTGTAAGACTTATAGCAAACATGGACACTTGGATATTAAATTATACTTGCCTCAAAATTATTGTATCTCAAAAACTCACTGATAAGACCTTAACCATATTAAATAAATATTTACAGATATGGTATATTATAGCATGGATTTATTTGTAAAATATAAGCCTACAAATGAGCCCTATTTTTAAAACAATAAATCCAAATACCCATTTGTTATCCTGCATGTTCTTGCAAATTCACTGTTATGCTGATTACTACTGCCACCATGTGGCCAGTTTAGGAAAGCCTACAATCCGAAGTGCACTTATGATTTTTTTTTTTTTATTTGGCCATGAATCCTTAATTAATATTCAAATGTAAAATAGTACTTTCCCCCCATACTTCTTGTCTTATATTCTGCTTGGCTTAAGTCAGTACATTTGCTTTGGACTTTCTCCCGTTGTGCATTAATGAGGCTTAACTGAGTGGATCTCTATAATAGCGCTATTAATGCTGGAATGACTACTGATCACATAAACACACAGAGACAGAGGAATGTGCTTTAGACAGCAGAAAGTGCAGTCAGCTGCTGTGCAATAATGGTGGAAACCAAGAGAGAACAGAGACACACGATAGCAACAGAACACAAATAAGGCAGAGAGAGAGAGCAGGTGAAAGCATTGAAAGAGGAAGGAAAAGGTCTGCCATCAGAATGCTTTAGGCTTCAACACTTTCATCCACTTTCATTTTACGTTCCGTTTCCACGGAATGTAAAAAGAAAAAAAGTTAATTGTGACTTTTAATCTCACAGTTCTTATATAAACTCTCAATTCTGACTTTTTTTCACTGTACTTGCGAGTTTATAACTATATGACTTTTCTAAGAAGTTATAAAGTCTGAATTGTGAGATAAAAAAAGTTGCAATTGCGAGAAAAAAATGTCTGAATTGTGAGCTAAAAAGTCGCGATTACCATTTAATTTTTTTATTCCATGGCGTAAACAAGTTTCCATTGCAACCTAAAGTAGACCTTACTTGGATATATTTTGTTTATCTGAAAGAATTTACAGTAGATAGTATTGAAGCAAAACGGTGTAGTCCTAAATGGGTGCATTTTTTTAACCAATGCAAATAAAAGTGTGTGAGGACATGTGTTGTTGGTGTGTGAAGAACACAGGATGAATTATTCTGTAGTTGAGTCAGACTCATTTGAACCTGTGGCTTTCTGATATCTTATACCTGCTTATTAATTTTATGTAAACCTATAATGTAAAAACTTTTAAAAAATCTTAGGTATAGGGCTAAGAAAGTTTTTTTTTTTTTCATCTTTGTTCTTTTAATGACTGAAATAAATAATAGTTCATTTGTAAGTCTAATTTCCTGAATTTGGTGTTTTTTAATTAGAGTTCTAAGAAAATGGATAAGAAGCAGTAAGGCTAAAGGCCTATATATATTTTTAAGTTCAGTTCCCTGAACATGCCATGATTCTGTAGCCTATGTTTACGTTTCGCGTTTGGCATTTAGAGGAAGTAATGTATATGTATATGTACAGTCTTTTAGCCTATTATTAGGCCTATAACCGTTTAGCCTCTAGGCATTCAGAAGAAGAGAGGAAGTCAAACAGCCTCACCAGCTTTCCAAATGAGCCAGACGTCACTTGTTTAAATGATGCCTTTGGTGTTGAAAGGATTGCGAGAGAAGGAAATATTTGTCTTAAACCTGAAACAATACAATGGAAATGAAAGAGAGAAACATTGTTAATGTTCAACGCTCCCCAAATTAAACATAAGTGTAGCCTATTGGTTTCACATTTAAGTTAGTAACGTTATTAGAAGTAAAAATGTTCAATGTAGGAAAAACTGAAACCTGCTACGGTGTTCTCTCATCTCAGTTCATACGGTTAAATAAGTATAAGCAATGTCTTAATGAGAATGTAAAAAGACTATTCTGTGATTATGGTCATTATGGGATAGAAAATATCATCAGCGCAAAACAAAAACAAAAAGACGTCAATTAAAAGTCATGTGCGTGTTGTTTATGATTGTTTACTAAAATGTGTTACTTTTTTGCATATGAATGTATTTTTATAACCTTATTTCAAACTCTTAAGAGAAAAAAAAGAACGAGTTGAATATCTTTCCGACATGAGATTCACCTCCGCCACTCTTGTGACTGTTGAAACGTTTACAAACAATCTGTGGCCATGTGGCGTTCTGAGAACTCTGGTACTTGTAGTCATCTGCACTTCTGTCGTCATTCTGTCAGCCTACACGAAGACTACATTTCCCAGAACTCCCTGCGTCATCAGCTGATTGCCGCTCGTGTTTTTCGGATGTGATGATGGCAATAAAGCACCCAGCGGACCGTTTTTTCCCCAGATGTTTTTTTGGGTTCATTGCTGGAATGGAGATGACTGCCGAGGGGTAGACGAGCAGAGTTTTCATGTACTGATTTTCTGACTTTAAGTAGGCTACTTAAGAAATATCCACAACAAAGTCTTCACTTTTTAAACTGGTAAGTTTATGCTTGTTATAATATTATAGGCCTAACTTTTATTCTATTGTATTCTGTTCTGTTCTATTCTGTAACAGTTTTGTATCTATGATAATTTAAATGAAATGGGTATGAAACATATTTTGTGACAATTGTAAAATGTATTCTTAATGCATGTATTATAGCCTAAGTCTCACGTAACCAATGCAACAACAACAACAACAACAAAAATACAATTTGTCTATTTTTATCTAAAATTCTTCATACCGCGGTAGGCTAACTTATCTGTTTTTAACCGTGGTGGAAAAAAAGGCATAACTGCGACACAAGAATTATGGAATTTTACTAAGTTTACAGCCTGCTATAAATATGTTTTTAAAAGCATAGGCTATACGTTGATGTAATTTAACTTAATAATTTAATTTCATTACGATTGAATTTAATCTTAAATTAAGTAGTATGGACAAATTTGAATAATTAATTTGGTCAGTCAACACGTGCTGGCAGGTCAATTTCTGAAGTAGCCTTTATTTTGTTGACGTTCTCCAAGTTCTTTGTTTTGATCCTCTTTTTGAATACGGAAGTGGCCGCTAGGCGGCTGCTGTACAAGAAAAGCAGCATTCTGCTGGTGAATTCACCTGGGGGCAATGAGAGGCCATTGAGACAAACAAAAGGTTGTCAGGTTGTCATGAGAATGACATTTTTGTAAATTAAGCATAGATTTTTACTTCTCTGATATGAAAAAAGTTCAAATGTCATTTAGGCTTAACTGTTATTAAAAAAGATTTAATACTTAATGTTTGTCACATAACATTTGCCAGCAACATCATGGCAACACTTTGTGTATGTTACTGCATGGTTGATCAGCTGCTCCTTTACCTTTTGTACATTCAGCCTGAAAAGCTGTAGGCCTATAGGTTTTAAGCTTATTTTAATTTAATACGGCATATTTTTATATTAGGTTACAAAATCAATTGTCTCATCGTAATTTTTTTATGCTTATAACAAGTTAATGGATTTCCTGATTAAAATAATAGTTCTCTTTTTCTTTTCAGCTGAGGCATCATTTTCTTCTATTGTCTACAGGGCCTCTTGGCTCACTGGTCTAATAGCAATGGTACTTATTCTGGGCAGAAGACTGAACCGGGAGGACTCTGGAGTCCGTGAGTCTCCAGCAGTTAAAAGAAAGGTTCTGGAAATGGACAACAAGTCCGTCGGTAATCATGATGTGTTCGATTTCACCTCTGGCCCGTGCCACTCTGAAAGCATTCTGCAGATGTTTAATGAGTTCCGTGATGGCCGACTGTTCACGGACGTGGTGATCAGCGTGGAGGGTCGTGAGTTCCCATGCCACCGCGCCGTGTTGTCAGCTTGCAGCAGCTATTTCCGTGCAATGTTCTGCAATGACCACCGTGAGAGCCGTGAGATGTTGGTGGAGATCAACGGCATCCGCGTCGAAGCCATGGACACCTTCCTACAGTACGTCTACACGGGACGTGCCCGCATCACCACAGACAATGTGCAATTCCTCTTTGAGACCTCCTGCCTCTTCCAGATCAGCACTCTCCGTGATGCCTGTGCCAAGTTCTTGGAGGACCAACTTGACCCCTGCAACTGCCTGGGCATCCAGCGTTTTGCCGACGCACACTCCCTCAAGCAACTGGCCAGCCGCTGCCGTTCTTATGCGCTGCAGAGCTTTGCCGACGTGGCCCAGCATGAAGAGTTCTTGGACTTGCGTAAGGAAGAACTGGAGGAGTACATCGCTAGTGACGAGCTAGTCATTGGAAAGGAGGAGACTGTGTTTGAAGCAGTGGTTCGTTGGGTTTACTACGATGTGGACCACCGCAGAATCGTGCTCAAAGACCTTCTCAACCATGTCCGCCTGCCCCTGCTGCATCCGAATTATTTCGTACAGACGGTAGAAGGTGACCAGTTGATCCAAAATGCACCGGAGTGCTATCAGCTTCTGCACGAGGCCAGACGCTATCATGTGTTGGGCAACGAAATGATGTCGCCTAGAACCCGTCCACGCAGGTATTTCTAGCAACATTTCCTGTGTTAATAATGTACTTTTATTCAAGCACCATATTAATCCAAGTCTCAATCTTTACACACTAAAAACAGTTTAAACTGTGTAAAATGGACCAGTGATTGCAGGAAAGAGAAGAGTCTTTTATACCTTGCTTGAACTGTTTGTCTAGTTCACTCAAGTCACTATCAAAGAGTTTGTTTACTATGACTTGACTTATTATTGGCTATCCAGAACCATTAAGCAAATGGGAGTTTACTAGTTATTTGTAGTTGTCTAGCTTGGTTAAAAGTAAAACACGTTCTGGTATGTCCTTAAAGATCCCAGGGACTTCTGGAACCTTTTCCAGAAAGGCTACATTATAGACTCAGTCATCCTCGAAACACGAAGGCATGATTCAACAAGTAACTTGAAGGATTGTTTTTTTAAAGCTTCACACTCCATAGTTGATCATTGGAAACCAATGCTCTAATTTATGGATATGGAACAATCTAAGCCACATTTTAAGTACAGTGAGTTGGAGCAAGAAGAGACGGCCCCTTCAGGCCCACTGCTTTGCAGCGCACTGAAGGGAAAAAAGTCTCAGCGGGGCTTGCCTGTACACATTCTTACTTCACAAGCTTCATAACACATAAACACCTGAGTTTCAAAACATGTTCCTGTATTGACCTGATCCTGCTTGCAGTGTGCGCTCTGTTTTTGTTATGTCTGGAGGAGCATGGGGTGAGAGAGCAGGGGGAGGGGAAATGCACAGTTCTGTTTTTCTCAGAGCCAAATCTATAGAGACCTGGAATCTGCCTGAACGTGATTCGCTGAAAGAACCACCAAAGTTAAAGGGCTTATTTATTAAAGCAACACTATGTAACATTGTTTACCTTAAACTAATGTTTCCAAAATCTTATCAGTGGTTCATCAAGTCGTAACAGGGTGAAAGGCACTTCTGCCATAGCCTGACGGGGTCTGTATCGCTTTTACTGGCACTATGTAACTTCGGGGTTTCGGGTAGGAACCCGACCACAAAAAGAACTACAAAATTCGACTGTTTACGTCAAACGCTACAATAGACATTATTTCATTTTTCTTCATTTCTGATGTCGCAATACATCATCCTTTCATGAAATCATGTAACATACTCTACCTTGTCTGTGGACATCGTTCATTCTAAAGCCGGTGCTGGATAAACAGCGAGCGTGCGTGCGACGGTAGGCTAAGTTATTTACGACAGAGGTAATGGACAATTTCGTTTTCAACCAGTAGGGCGACCGAAGAGGAAAAGTTACTTGGTGTTACTTTATGCTATCGAAAACTTTTTATAGACCTGAAGCAGGTCCATCCTGACACCGGCATCTCCTCCAAGGCGATGGGCATCATGAACTCTTTCGTCAACGACATCTTCGAGCGCATGGCCGATGAGTCGTCTCGCCTCGCGCACTACAACAAGCGCTCCACCATCACTTCCAGAGAGATCCAGACCGCCGTGCGTCTGCTGCTGCCCGGAGAGCTGGCCAAACACGCCGTGTCCGAGGGCACAAAGGCCGTCACTAAATACACCAGCTCAAAGTGAGGTGTTCCTGACTTCGACTACCCCAATGTCTACCTTGTCGACTACCTTCAAGCAGTCTCATTATAGACTGCTTGAAGAAAGGTGTAGAACAATCATTGCAGACCAATGCAGTCTCACACAACCAGCTAAACTGACAAAAGTGTGCTAAATATTCATGCAAGACAATGCAAGGGTGTTTTGTTTTCAACTCCATGTACCTTTGTTATTCCTTGATTTGGTGAATAAAGATTCCGCGTACTGTGTTAGAGTTTTCAGGTGTCGGCTTACAATTGGCAGAAAGTTGTAGGTCCACCTTCTGTTTCCAGGCAGATTTGCGATGGTTCTTAAGTTTGAATTATGAGAGGGCATAGCTGATCTCCACCAATTATTCTCAGGGAATTATGTGGGTGCGGCACATTTACACTAATTACATCACACATGAAAGACTGATCAGATTTTTCCATGTTTGCATGAATTGACTGGGCGGCTTGCTCTATTCGTTCTAAGCTCTTTCCCCCAGAGAGGGTATTCAAAGTTCAACTCTAACTTTAGCATCTTCGCTTGAGCTTTCTCCAACCCCATGATCATTTACACAGAGAGCACAGTCTTCTTGGCAGAGCATTTCAGGGAAAAAATGGGGGAAGTTGGTTCTGGAAAAAATGTGTTTGCCTGCCGATTGGTTAAACAGAGAATATATGTTGTGCTCTGGGCACTAGTTGACAGAACTATTTCTAAGAATAGCAGTAAATATCACTGTGCTTTTCTCATTTCAGTGTCATTCAGTGAACAAATAGACTGAAAATGACAAGAAAACAAAATGTAAACAATGAGTTGTGCAGTACTAATAACATGACACAATATGTGCTTGCCATGTGAACACAGTTTCTATTTTCTGTTACCAGGACTAAATGATTTCCATTTGTCCATGTGTCCAAGTTTGACATCCTGTCATGTCCCTGCAGGTCTACAGGATTCTCTGAAGTCATTGTGGTAGTTGGAGGATGTGAGCGAATGGGAGGTTTCAACCTGCCGTACACTGAGTGCTATGATCCTGTAACTGGGGAATGGAAATCCTTAGCAAAACTCCCAGAATTCACCAAGTCAGAGTATGCTGTGTGTGCCCTCAGGAACGACATCCTGGTCTCAGGTAATCATGTATATTTGTAATAACATTCTTGAGCTCTAAATTGTTTTGTAGGCAATTGTCGTTAGGCTTGACTTGGGTTTTCTTCCCTGTGTTGTTTAGGAATTTTAGGCAAGGTATATCAAAAGTTCCTTTTTCAATGCCAGTAGCCTTTTGTTTACATCACATCCAGGAAGATTGCTAATGCTAGCATTATGGAGAGGGACATTCTCATTCTAGCATTTGGTTGGATAAAATGTTTTCTAAATTTTAAATAAGTAAATCTTGTAAGTGCAAGATGAACCTATTAATATTTTTGGTCTAACATAGAAAAACTATACATTTTGAATGCGTAGGGTATAGGCCTGCTAATTTCGTCGGTTTTTAGTGGTACATTAGCATGTAGATGACATTAAAGCTAACAGACATTGACAACAACTCACAAAACTTGATTTCAGACAGTCTTTAAAAAACATTTAGAAAATTGTAATTGTCTGTATTGTGGTCTTTTAATTTCTAAGGGTTGTTTTTATACGCCCTCCATCTGTTAATTATCCGTATCCTCAGTCTAAATTTCTCAATTATTGATGTTCATCTTTTGGCTGGTTTGTTAGACACAGCAGGGCACCACGCATTACAGAGCAGCTCACTTTGAACAGCGAGCAGGTTCAGCAAAAAAAGACTGTGAGACACGATTAAAAGAGATAAGACATCTCATGAGAAAAGAGTGTTAGAGAGAGAGAGTGAGGGTGAGTGAGTGAGGGGGCTAGAATCCTGAGCGATCAGTTTACTTTCTGCATGTGCCAAGCGCTCACGTGTTTCCAAAAGCCAGTACTCTACTCAATCTCTTACGCTTCTCACTCTCGCTATCTCTCTCTCTCTCTCTCTCTCTCTCTCTCTCTCTCTCTCTCTCCTCTCCTCTCTCTCTCTCTCTCTCCTCTCCCTCTCTCCTCTCTCTCTCTCTCTCTCTCTCTCTCTCTCTCTCTCTCTCTCTCTCCTCCTCTCGCTCTCGCTCTCCTCTCTCTCTCTCTCTCTCTCTCTCTCTCTCTCTCTCGCTCTCTAGTTTCAACCTCCTTTAAGTTCAATCCTTCCCCAAACATTTTGTTCTACTCCTCTTTTGAAGTTTGTTTAGTAAGCCAGGACCAGGCAGGCTTTTCCAAGGCAGGAAGCCTGTGTGTTTGTCAAACTATACCTGTATATATGTCAAACTCAAGACTAAGATATGCAAGTCAGAAAATAATGGAAACTGATAGAAAGATGAGCTTCAGGTTGAGCAGCTTTGCTGAGTCCAGTATGTTCTTTCCACCCTGATGCTTCCTGAAGAACTGGAACAGTTTTGTAGATTACTACCTTTTGTTAGCACAGTCACACAGATGCACACGTTAACCAATACGCTAGCATTCACATGTTTGGTCTTACCTACCTGCTCAGTCTTCATTACTATTTTTTTACATTGTGTGTGTAATTGTAGTAAAGTCACTCAAACTATGAAATAACACAAATGGAATTATGTGACTAAATGAATGTTTCACGAATCAAAGCTACTTTATAGTTTTAGTTCTTAAATGTAGCCACACGTTGTCTAGATTACAGCTCAGGACTGAGTTTCCCAAAAGCATTGTGAGCCAAGTTGATTTAGAGACCATTGGTGGCAATAGTTCTACGATCTACTTACTATGATTTAGTGAAACACAGCCCTGGGCAGTTTCTCAACCAACTTCATGAGGTGCATCCTAGGATGCTTTTTAAACAGTAGCATGCCGTATGCTTGTTGGCTGATTTGTCTTCTCTATCTGGTGTATTAAAGAATTTTAAGATGATGAGAAACAAATTCAGTCACGCTCAAACTTGTGACTGGTAGTGTATATGCAAATAATGAATTATGGTTTATTTATTGCATTGGTAATTCGTTTTCAGAAATATGACTCTGGTTCTTCTGGTCTAATTATGTTGCTTAACAGGAATTATCTCAGAACTGGGACATCCACAATTATGGGTTTTATTATTTACATAATGCGTTTATATGAAATAAGAAACCAGGAACATTGACAAAGTGTGTCATTTACCTTTTCACATTGTTGCAAGGATTATAATCAGTGTGTGACTGTGATGGCACATGCAAGAATGGTGGTGACCAATTGGTGCTGCAATTTCAGGGGGTAGAATCAACAGCAGGGATGTCTGGATGTACAACTCCCAGCTCAACATCTGGATCAGGGTTGCCTCCTTAAACAAGGGTCGCTGGAGACACAAAATGGCTGTCTTGTTAGGAAAGGTGAGTTGAACTACTTCCACATTCATACACTAACCAATAGCCCACTAGATGCCCCTAACTGGAAACATGTGATGTGGGGAACCCTCTTCTGGTAGATAACATGGATAGGTTGCTTCACATGCTCTCAACTATGAACAAAAATATACAAGTACTGTGAAAAACTTCAACAAGACTAGATTTATTACCAGTTGACTTGTAGCAAGGATAAACATTGTTTGCGCCAACCACAATGTGTTGTGTTTTGTGAATTGTTGGCGGCTGAGAGCATGAAACCATCAAGCCATTCAAGAGACATTTAGAAACCAATAATAAACCAATACAATCCAGTCTTTAACTTTTAAGGGCATTTTGTTGGCTTTTGCTGCCTTTTCAATGAGTCCCATGAATTAAAGTCTTGGCTTTAGTCACGCACGCCACAGGAAGAAGACATTGATTTCCTATTTTGATGATGGGCTTTGGTTTACAAACCTCTAACAATGAAGAATATTTCCCACATACAGTATAGAAATGGTTGTTGGAGTATCTTTATCCGTATTTGGTTTTCAAACATGTTCCCACCCTTATAATTGATTGCCTGCTTGTCATTTACTGCTCTTTGACTCAGTTCCTCTATCACTTTCAAAGCCTCGATTTGTCCTCCTTTTCCTGCTTGAAACTTGTTTTCATTAAACGAATGACATAATTCATTTTTAACTTCTCCCTTGGAGCTGGTTTGCTTACACTGCATTTTTTTTAATAACCAGAAACGGACTTTGAACTGATCAGTCATGTGAACCATTAAAGAAGGGCGCTGTCACAAGAGTTTGGATCTGTGTACTTGACTTGATATTGCATCACTCATGAGGCTGTTTTCAACATTTCTTTACGAATGTAATCAGCTCCAGAATTCTGATTTACTTTGGCAGGGGGTTGAATAGCTTTGTTCTGTCCTGTTTGCGAAAGATCTGATGCATTTTATGTAATCGATGAGGAACGGGCTCAAACGTTCGATAAATGAAAAGTGTCTTGTTGTTAATGGAATGAACTGAGCCAACAAAAGCTACTTTTGACAATCACTAATTAACATGCACTGTAAGTTATAGCCAGCTGTCTGCATGAACGCCTCTTTCTCTTGGTTTGTTTGTTTTGATGCTTTGTATTGTGGCTTGTTCAGATATTTCCACCCAGTTTCCTGTCTCTGTTTGTCTGCTCTAGTCTCTCCAACTCTCCATTTGTGTTTCAGGCCCATGCTAGTTTTGGACTCAAAACTCAGTTGACCCCAAAAGATCATTTGGGTTTGTTTTTGAGCAGCAACTCCTTCAGACATATGGATTGTTTGACTGCAGTTGGATTTATTGGCTGTGAAAGATTCATGACTGACAGATAGAATCTAATCAACTGAAGTCACAACACTGAGTCTTGAAAAATGAAATGTATGACCACAGGGTTAAGCTGCAGTAATTTGATGTGAGCCATGCTGACATTGGTTAGATATACTGTATGTGATTATTGTGTGTGATATAAAATTATAATTAACGTTTAAATGAGAAAGAATGATTCGCATTCTCACACCGGTCACCATATAAGCCTTTTACTTACGCACACACTGAATAGGAAATCTAATTCCTCTGAAGACATTTTATAATTCCTGTATGATTTTTATAACTGTATGAATCCCAGGGGTGATAGGACGGACCGTCTCAATAATATGTCTGAACAAGGAGCTCATAAGAAAGCACATAGGTTTGTTTTTCGTAAGTGATGTGTTGCCCCTCTGTGTTCGAGCACGTTCGTGCGCCAACACTGGATAAACCGGTTTTTATGGCGTTCCATTAAGGGAAACATGTTTACCTTCTTCTTTTTAACAGAATTGTGCCACGAGGCAGGAAAAGGAGACAAACTCTTCAGGGGTTTTGCGTTCCACGTGTTTTCATTTGAGAGTGAACGAGAAATTCCTCAATCTCTTCAGGGACTTACACAAACAAGAGTGATTGAGTGATGCGTTACAACACAGAACTGTCACCGATTTGCACTCAGAGGTCATGTTTTTGCAGCGGTGATGTTTTGATCGCATCTGTTGGATCGCGATCTGTTGGACTTACATCGACTGTGATAAATAACCAGGTTATGCAAATACCTTGAACGGTGGTTTTTAACGGTCTTAAATGATTTAAGTTGAACCTGATTTGCACACATCAATTTCCACCCGTTACCCCTATTTTGCATGTAACACCTTTTAGCGTTTCTGCCTAATTATTCGATAAGGGCATGTCTGTTTATGTTTTGACATCAAAACTAGAGAAAACCTTGAAGTGTAAATAAGGGTTTCTTGCATTGTCAGGTTTTTGTAATTAGCTGAGTTTTTTTTTTTTTGTGGCTGAAAATCTTGGAAGAAAAAACAAATATAAATATATACACTATGGAAAGGTTAGTTTAGGTTTTTAAATGTCAAATGGTATAACCCCATGAATATTACATTAATAATTACATTCAGTATATTTATTTTAAATATATTTGAATTCCTTTTTTCATAATGAACAAAGACTTTATTTTAACTTCGATCACTGAATCATCAACTGTAGTTTTATTCAAAATCTCATACTGTCTAATGAGGAACAAACTTCACGACCGTTGAAATGTATGGTAGGAATGCGTGTAATTTAAATAAAATTCGGATACACTACAACTACACTTGATTCAGTTGTTTCGCTTCACTGTCATTCACGACTCCTTTCCTGTGGCCTCATGGGACAGTAAAGTGTCCACTGGATGCGCACTTAAGGATCTCGGCTGAAGTAGTAGGTCATTTGGGTATTTTCCACTGTTTTAAAAAAACACAATGAATTCAGACGTACAACTCACAGTCAAGGAAATTGACATTTAGAACTTTTACATTTGTGTTGAATTTGTATTTGTTTAGTCCACTTATGCAATAAAACAGGTATAATCAGATTTGTCATGTTGCTAATGCAGTGGTAGCCTCGAGGCTTGTGCGTGTGTCTGTAACAATCCCTTTGTAACTAAATCAATTTGAGAATCATAAAATGAAAGGGTAAACCGTAGTTCTTGTTTGACAAGATCCACACGCTCTGGCTCATCTTCAGATTGTTTTAATCCACGGAAACGTCATGTGTATATTTCAAAACAGACAAAAACTTTTTGAGCTTACCTACATTACGCAACACTAAAATGGAGTATTGTGTACACAGGGTCATCACTTAATTTTAACATCTCGTTGTGTTTTTTTCTACAGGTGTATGCCGTTGGTGGATACGATGGTCAGTCACGACTCAGCAGCGTCGAATGCTACGACTCTTTCTCAAACCGCTGGACGGAAGTGGCACCCATGAAGGAGGCTGTCAGCTCGCCAGCCGTCATCAGCTGTGTCAATAAACTGTTTGTGATTGGAGGAGGACCCGATGACAACACATGCTCAGATAAGGTTTGTAGAAGAGTCTGACTCATGTTTTTGAGGAGTAGGGAGTCTTTGAAACCACCCTGTTGTTATCTCTGCATGTCATTGTGTATTTACTGCATGTAAACATGACATTTATTTTTAGGTCATGCTACCAGGGTGTGACATGCTTTGTTTTCCAGTGTAGTGATCTTGGCATTTCTCTAAACAGTGCAATGGACCATAAACCCAGCCGTTGTAAATAAAACGGCTTTGATTATATAGTTTTACTTGAGAAATGGGTGATGTTTTTATTTGTATTTCAGTGCTGTTGCTATAGTAAATCCTTACAATTCATGTCTCATTGAAGTCTGTTCGTTATCACTTGGGACAGTTAAAGGGACAGTTCGCACAAAAATGGAAATTATGTCATAATTTACTTGTCATTCAAGACCGGAATGACTAGATATTTTGAGAAATATCTGTTTTTTTCTGTCTGTCTTTTGTCCAAATTTTATTGTTTGGGCAAAAACAGCATTCTTCAATTGAGTTGCTTATCTTATTTGGTGTTCCACTGGAGAAAGAAAAGACACAGGTTTGTCATACAGGTTTTATTTTTATTTTTTCCGTTTATTTTATTATTTTATTTTAAGTTTTGTAATTTTATGTGCTTTTGTCATTTTTATTAGCTTTAATTCATTTTTTTTTTTGTCATTTTAGTATTTCAACTTTTTTCTTTAATCTAATATTTTTGTTGTATTTTATTTCAGCTTTATTTCAATTAACAAAAATTATTTTTAATAGTTTTAGGGTTTAGTTTAACAATAACAACACTGCTTTAAACTCAAGCTGAAAAACTTATCAATATATAATTGAGTTGAACCAGAGGTCATTCTACGTTTAAATACGTTATGCTCACGAATGACAGGATGTCTAAGTATACAAAGCCCCTACAATGGTAACTACGACCAAAATGGCATCAATCGCCTAAACCTTGAGTTTACCAGCTGTTAGATTCCCCCTTTGTTAAATGATGGCAGCTTGTTTACTCTTACACTGTAGTTAGAGTTTTTCCTTCATCACAACCTGACTTTGCCTTAGCTGAACAATAGATGGAAGATGCATTGAAAGTGCTGCCCACTGCCTCCTACTGGAGATCAACAGTTACGACCATCTGACCTGGATCTGTCAGCCCGCTCTGATACATTCTCCAGGTGTCTCTTTGGAGAGAAACACTCAGCCGCCGATATTTTCTTGGATTTCCTTAATGTATTTCACTTCGATTCAGTGCAGGTCATATGATTAGTTCTGAACTAGCTAACTAGCCAAATACAACTTCTTTGGGCCCTTAATTTCACAATTGTACAGCTTGACATTGTGTTTTTTAAATTTGCTGTGATGGTTGATTTAAATATTGAAGGAAATGTCCTCCGAGAATTGCATAACGTTGTAGCATTTCCTGCTTCCTTAAAAGGAAGTTCTGATTGTAACTAATATTTGTGCATATCTCAACTCTGATTGTTCTAAGCATTGTATGTCATGTTGTGTGTTTAATTTGACTACTATCGTTATGTTTCTATCCTATTAGTCTGCCAGATCATTTGTGCCCAGAGCATTCTCTTGCACAAGTGTCTGCTATTTCTGAAATGTGTGAACCCCCTGTAATACCTTCCCATCCACTATTTAGATACTCCTCACAGAGAGGAAGATAGAAATTCACCCAGGCTTTTCTCAGGAGATATTGTGTCTGTGTGTGATTGTATAATATCACTGATTACTGTTTTTGTAAAGTTCGTATCCCTCCAGGGTGGTTTCATATTTTTAAGATCACAAAAATCTGTGAAGTTGTTATCAACACCCTCCTTTCAAGGATGGCAGGGAGATTGATGAATGTTTGCGGTTGCGACTGTTTTGCAGCCTGAGGAGGCAGGCTTGAATGAGGCTGTTTTTGCTACCAGTTGTATAGTTAATTCCTTAAGTGAATTTTAATGTTTTAAGTGACTGTGTGTGTGTTTGCCCTCAGGTTCAGTGCTATGACCCTGAGTCCGACTCCTGGTTGCTGAGGGCCAACATCCCCATCGCTAAGCGCTGCATCACAGCCGTATCACTGAACAATCTCATCTATGTTGCTGGAGGCCTGACCAAATCCATCTACTGCTATGACCCCGCTGAAGATTACTGGATGCTTGTGGTCCACACTTTCAGCAAACAGGTACTGACTGCAATGAAGTTGCTATTTGAAATGCTACAGAGCGCAAAGTGACTTGGCTTTAGAAGTGTTTTTCTAGAAGACTAAACAAACCAGCTGCAACACGAAACATTACAAACTATAATTTGTAGCCATAAAAAAAAGAAAGAATAACAATGTATCAAATTAATAATTTCTAACAGTGAAAACTAAAATACCACTTTTTTAAATTTTTTGTGAAATATACACTTTGCTTTTGTTTCTCTATTGTCACTTTGAATTAAAAGCGCATATATATATATATATATATGTGTGTGTGTGTGTGTGTGTGTGTGTGTGTGTGTGTGTGTGTGTGTGTGTGTGTGTGTGTGTGTGTGTGTGTGTGTGTGTGTGTGTGTTTAACTATTTACAAAATATAAATAATATACAAATATATAAAATTGTTTTAGAGTGTAGGGAGAATGACGTGATTTATTAATTTACAATGCCATCGATTCCCGTTTTTGATAGTAACAGCAACATTCCTAATTGGCAAGTACTGTGAGTAATGTAGTCCTTCATCGGGAAAACAGTACATTTAAAAATATCGAAATCACACTGACTTACGGCATCTACAGAAGTATATATTAGTCCATTAACCACCTTAGATCTGTCTTAAAATGTTTACACAAAAAATTGTTTCTCTGTGGAGAATGCATTATTGAAACCTATCTGTTGCACTCAGTTGACACACTTGTGTAAACAGACCTGCATGTTTATGTTTTTCAGGAAAGTTGCGGTATGTCGGTATGTAACGGCAAGATCTATATCCTGGGTGGGCGTGGTGAAAACGGCGAGGCGTCAGACACCATCCTGTGCTACGACCCGTCCACAGGCATCATCACGGGCGTGGCCGCCATGCCCCGCCCCATTTCTTACCACGGCTGCGTCACCATTCACCGCTACAATGAGAAGTTCTACCATTCATGATACTACAAAGCTCACTCACAACAGTGACGCAGATAAACTGAGCCTTATTATAGATAAGTTTGTCTCAACCCCCCTCAGTTCACAAGCTTTGAGAGCTGTCCGTTAAACTGACAAATACACAACACTAACTGTTTTACATTCTTTTTACATTCACACAGATTTGGTATAGATTTGCATACTGTTACACAAATGTTTCTAAATTGATTCACAGCTGTGAATTCTAGCTAGTCTCCAATCTCCCGTTCTCTGTGATCTGGGTCTTCCCCTCGGTTAAACTCCTCCATTGGTGATTTATTTTTTCCACTTTATTATTATTATTATTATTGAATTTTCTATTGTATTTTAATGTATGGTGTCAGTGGTTGTTTAAAATGGGTGAATGTTGTGATTATTTGTGACTGGTCGAGAGAGTGTTCAGTTGTGATGGATTTGTGTATAAGTGTGTTTGAAAAGATTCAGCCAGATGTTTGTGAGACACAGAATATGCAGGAACCACTTTTTGTTAAGCTCCCATGTCTAATGGGTATATAGCACCAAAAAGTTTAGTGTTTCTTTTAATACTGCTTTATGTATGCATGTTTTCTGGTGATATTAACTATTTTCTGTATTTTGTAGTAGAAATTGCGGCTATCATGACATTTATCGGGGAGAAAAACATGTTTGAGAAATTCTTTCTGGAGTAATGCCAGCCATATGAAGCATTACTATGTGAGTCGATTAGCCTATGTTTATTCGGTTTCATTTAGTCTACGGAAAAACATGATTTCTTGCATATAATGTTGAATGGAATCAGGAATGTCTTGTTTATAAGTGAATCATATATGTGTTTTCACTTAAGTTATTTATTCTTGATCGAAGTCCAAAAGCCCCAACCAGGCACTTAAGTTTTAATATTTCTCAGTGTCCCGGATGTAAATATGATCCTCCTTCAGGTTTACTGTATCAGTAAGTGTTTGTAATGTTGATGCATCAGGCCAAAAGGCCAGTTCACACTCTCAGCTCCTATAAAACTTTTCTTTTTTTTTGTTACAGTAATCTGAGCTCAGTATTTGTGCATGCAGTTCAGTGACGTAGCAGCAAAAGATTGTGCTTTTTTGTGCCAGGGATTCTAAGACTAGTGATGTCAGCTTTGTTGCCTGCTTTTGGTTAGAAGTATTGTTTAGTTTTTAGCTGCAAGACCAGAACAACACATTGTTCATTTTACTCTGGGAAATTTACAATGCAACTGAAAGACAGGGTCGAAACCCTGCGCACAAATGCGACAACACGTGGCCTTTCTTTAACCTTTTTTGGTGTGTAGTTTTACTACTTTCGTGTAAATAAATGTATAGACTAGTTGATGGAGTTTGGTGTCTTTTGGTGAGTGCTATATAGGCTTGCTTTTTCTCATAACTTTCAGTTGCTAAAAGCCATAGACAGAATGAGTTTTTTTAAAAATATTATTATTATTATTTTACAAATGTTTCTTTTTGAATGAATCCTTCTAGGGTATTGAGTTATATGTGCATGCCAAAAACTTGTATGTAAAAAAAAAAAATTAAATTATGGCAAGAGAAAAAATGCCAATTTAAGATATTATAAGTGTGTTAAAAGAAATTACCATTTTTTGCCTTTGTGGCGGAATGATACACATTTGACAACTCGCCAAAGATGTGTGATTGGTTTTGTCTTTAATTCCAGTACAATATTGTAGAAATGTTTAAAACTGTTGCTATTTTCTTGTTCTAAGTAACTGAAATATATAAGAGCTTAATTTGGTGTAAATGCATAAGTTTTCTTTAATAAAGTTTGTAAACTATATTTGTTTTGTTTTTTGAATTTCTATGAAACCACCATCTCACACTACAAACATTGTAATCAAAATTATTCAACCCCCATTGCAAATCAGGTTTATTGGCAAAATGTACAGACTTCCAGTTGTTTGCAATGAACAAATCAAACAAAAGTAATTGAAATGGCTCAACACAACAAATGTTTCAAGTGGTTTCCCCAAATTCAACTGAAAATGCAATTTTTAATGACTTCTGCAGTCTCAAAATATGCAAACACCTTAGTAGAATCCCTTACAACAGCACAAATCTGCAAAACAGATGTTTTAAAAATTAAAAATTATGCAAGTTCACATTTAATGGGAGAGTGGTTACACTACCTGGACGAGGCAGAAAAAGGAAGCTATCGACGGCTACAAAAAGATTTAGGACGAGGCAGATTCAGAAAAACCCTTGAATGACTGCAAGAGACCTGCAGCAAGACTTAGTGGCAACAGGTACTGAGGTATCAGCTTGCACACTAAGGCACATACTAAACACATGCGGTTTCCATGCCAGAACTCCAAGACGTACACCAAAATGTTGGGTCAAACAAAACTGACCCAAAATCACAAGAAAAGTGCTCAAAATCATATAAATAAGCCACAGAAGTTTTAGGATTCTATTCTGTGAAGCGTTGTGAACAAAAGTGGAACAGTGAAACAAAACTGGAACTTTTAGCCTTTTGGTATAGCGCTTCACATATGAAAAGGGAACCTAAATACCCCTTCTTATTATACGTTCAACGAGGGAACCTGAATCATAAAGACCACAATATTTGTACAGCTATTGAACACCTCATAGCAACCTCATTGCAATTCCCTGGTATCACTGTGGTGAGTTTTTCACAGGTAAACCAGTCCTGTTCAAAAAAGTATGTTGTTTAATGTGAAAAACTAATTCAAAATTCAAATTATATTGTATAGCGCTTTTCACAATACACATTGTCTCAAAGCAGCTTTACAGAAAGTGCATTTTGGAAATGTACATAGAAAAATACATTTAGATAATCATGTATTATTTTATTTAGGGCATAACATATCGCCTGCGTTGAGTCGTCTCTTCACAGGCGTCGAGTCGTCTCATCACAGGTGTTGGGTTGGGGCACCTAAAAACTAATGGTCATGATTTAGTTGTGGTTTGGTAACACGAAGGTTTCAGATTATTAAATCTAAGTAATAATGTGAATGTGATTCTTGTCTTGCGTCATGTATTTCAACGAAGTCTAAATGGTTTCCTTCCAGTGTGCTGCTGAGGGATTAAATTGTGTACTAAGTCACTTTGAATAAAAACCGTCGGGCAACTGACAAAAACACCACTATAGTCAAACAAAGAGAAGAAGTGTTGAATTACAGAGACACCTGCAAATAAATGTTCTCCAACAAGCTACTGTTCCTGATGTCACTCACTATACACAACACCACAAGGCAGAAACTGTAAACTGTCGCCACTGGCAACATGGGAACATTTGATGGATATAATTATTGACGTTGTAAATGCCAAAACGTGCCTGGCTGCTTAAGGCTATGAGTTCCTTCTCATGGATGTATGTTTTACTGGACAAAAAGAAAAATAAATTCTCAGAAATGACATGCAGTGTATGGCAAGCCGTTTTAACTTTTATTCATTTCCAGGATATGTATTGTTGATATCAAGAATGCAATTGTTGATATCAACAATTTCATTTTTTGATATCAACAATTGAATTCTTGATATCAACAATTGCATTCTTGATATCAACAATTGCATTCTTGATATCAACAATTGCATTCTTGATATCAACAATTGCATTCTTGATATCAACAATTGCATTCTTGATATCAACAATTGCATTCTTGATATCAAAAATGTAATTGTTGATATCAACAATTGAATTCTTGATATCTGTAATTGTATTTTCACTAGTGAAATGTCACCATAGGCTGCCATTCAAAATCAATTGTTGATATCAAGAATTACATTTTTGATATCAAGAATTCAATTGTTGATATCAAGAATGCAATTGTTACTAGTAAAAATGCGAATTCCTGATATCAATAATTCAATTGTTACTAGTTGAAATGTCTATTCTTGATATCAACAATTGAAATGCTACTAGTAACAATGTTCATTTTTGATATCAATAATTACATTTTCACTAGTGACAATGTTCATTTCTGATATCATGAATGTGATTGTTACTATGGCAAGCCGTTTTAACTTTTATTCATTTCCAGGATATGTATTGTTGATATCAAGAATGCAATTGTTGATATCAACAATTTCATTTTTTGATATCAACAATTGAATTCTTGATATCAACAATTGCATTCTTGATATCAACAATTGCATTCTTGATATCAACAATTGCATTCTTGATATCAACAATTGCATTCTTGATATCAACAATTGCATTCTTGATATCAAAAATGTAATTGTTGATATCAACAATTGAATTCTTGATATCTGTAATTGTATTTTCACTAGTGAAATGTCACCATAGGCTGCCATTCAAAATCAATTGTTGATATCAAGAATTACATTTTTGATATCAAGAATTCAATTGTTGATATCAAGAATGCAATTGTTACTAGTAAAAATGCGAATTCCTGATATCAATAATTCAATTGTTACTAGTTGAAATGTCTATTCTTGATATCAACAATTGAATTGCTACTAGTAACAATGTTCATTTTTGATATCAATAATTACATTTTCACTAGTGACAATGTTCATTTCTGATATCATGAATGTGATTGTTACTAGTAAGAAAGCCATTTTAGATATCTGAAATAATATTGATATCAATAATATATGGCAAGCCGTTTTAACTTTTATTCATTTCCAGGATATGTATTGTCATATACATACAATGGGGGCCTTTCGCGCCCATATCGTCACGTCCCGCCAGAAAGGGCGTGGTCTCGCCCCATATCTAGGCTCGATAGCTGCTCTTACGTTGATTTTCATCTCTTCAGCGAAGCCTCCCGCATCGCTGGATCCAGAGTGAGAAGCCGCTCCGTCGACCTGTAGCCTTCAGCGGGACGTGCCATCGAGCCTGGAGTCGCTGGCCTCGCCGCCTTCTATGGCAAGCCGTTTTAACTTTTATTCATTTTCAGGATATGAATCCTTGATGTCAACAATTCAATTTTCACTAGTTAAAATTATAATTCTTGATATCAACAATTACATTTTTGATATCAAGAATACAATTCTTGATATCAAGAATACAATTCTTGATATCAACAATTGCATTCTTGATATCAACAATTGCATTCTTGATATCAACAATTGCATTCTTGATATCAACAATTGAATTCTTGATATCAACAATTGCATTCTTGATATCAACAATTGAATTCTTGATATCAAAAATGTAATCGTTGATATCAACAATTGAATTCTTGATATCTGTAATTGTATTTTCACTAGTGAAATGTCACCATAGGCTGCCATTCAAAATCAATTGTTGATATCAAGAATTCCATTTTTGATATCAAGAATTCCATTTTTGATATCAACAATTACATTTTTGATATCAAGAATTACATTTTTGATATCAAGAATTACATTTTTGATATCAACAATAAAAATTTTGATATCAAGAATTACATTGTTGATATCAAGAATTCAATTGTTGATATCAAGAATTATATTCCTGATATCAAGAATTAGATTGTTACTAGTAAAAATGCGAATTCCTGATATCAACAATTGAATTGCTACTAGTAAAAATGTTTATTCTTGATATCTGAAAATGTATTATTGATATCAATATTATTTCAGATATCTAAAATGGCTTTCTTACTAGTAACAATCACATTCATGATATCAGAAATGAACATTGTCACTAGTGAAAATGTAATTATTGATATCAAAAATGAACATTGTTACTAGTAGCAATTCAATTGTTGATATCAAGAATAGACATTTCAACTAGTAACAATTGAATTATTGATATCAGGAATTCGCATTTTTACTAGTAACAATTGCATTCTTGATATCAACAATTGAATTCTTGATTCAAAAATGTAATTCTTGATATCAACAATTGATTTTGAATGGCAGCCTATGGTGACATTTCACTAGTGAAAATACAATTACAGATATCAAGAATTCAATTGTTGATATCAACAATTACATTTTTGATATCAAGAATGCAATTGTTGATATCAAGAATGCAATTGTTGATATCAAGAATGCAATTGTTGATATCAAGAATGCAATTGTTGATATCAAGAATGCAATTGTTGATATCAAGAATTCAATTGTTGATATCAAAAAATGAAATTGTTGATATCAACAATTGCATTCTTGATATCAACAATACATATCCTGAAAATGAATAAAAGTTAAAACGGCTTGCCATACGCCTTCAGCCGCCGTACCTGCTGCGCTTTCCGGCGTACATATCCTTTTCTCTACAGACCTTTGACAATACAATACAGACAATTGAATTCTTGATATCAACAATTGAATTCTTGATATCAACAATTGCATTCTTGATATCAACAATTGAATTCTTGATATCAAAAATGTAATCGTTGATATCAACAATTGAATTCTTGATATCTGTAATTGTATTTTCACTAGTGAAATGTCACCATAGGCTGCCATTCAAAATCAATTGTTGATATCAAGAATTCCATTTTTGATATCAACAATTACATTTTTGATATCAAGAATTACATTTTTGATATCAAGAATTACATTTTTGATATCAACAATAAAATTTTTGATATCAAGAATTACATTGTTGATATCAAGAATTCAATTGTTGATATCAAGAATTATATTCCTGATATCAAGAATTAGATTGTTACTAGTAAAAATGCGAATTCCTGATATCAACAATTGAATTGCTACTAGTAAAAATGTTTATTCTTGATATCTGAAAATGTATTATGGCAAGCCGTTTTAACTTTTATTCATTTTCAGGATATGAATCCTTGATATCAACAATTCAATTTTCACTAGTTAAAATTATAATTCTTGATATCAACAATTACATTTTTGATATCAAGAATACAATTCTTGATATCAACAATTGCATTCTTGATATCAACAATTGCATTCTTGATATCAACAATTGCATTCTTGATATCAACAATTGAATTCTTGATATCAACATTTGCATTCTTGATATCAACAATTGAATTCTTGATATCAAAAATGTAATCGTTGATATCAACAATTGAATTCTTGATATCTGTAATTGTATTTTCACTAGTGAAATGTCACCATAGGCTATGGCAAGCCGTTTTAACTTTTATTCATTTCCAGGATATGTATTGTTGATATCAAGAATGCAATTGTTGATATCAAGAATTATAATTTTAACTAGTGAAAATTGAATTGTTGATATCAAGGATTCATATCCTGAAAATGAATAAAAGTTAAAACGGCTTGCCATATGCAGTGTCACTGTGCTATATTGTGAAGGTCTTTGTGTTTAAAGATAAACATTGGGTCTAGTCAAATTCACTAATCGTTCTAGCCTACAATATGTGCAGAAATTATCTTGAGGTTTGCAATTAAATGTATTCACACAAATTTACAATGAAATTTAAACCATCTAAAACCACACATGCAACAAACTTATTTGGAATAAGTATTTTAAACTATTTTATTTTCAAAATGTATGTTAAAACGAATCGGTTACCTAACGTAACCTCGGTTCTCTCTAGATGAGGGAACGAGTATTGCGTAAGCTAGCTTACCCTTACGAAAAAGAAGTTTATTCAAGTGTGCTATTAGTATACTTTTTTTTAAACTAAAAATAAGAAAGTATACTTTCAGTCTACTTTTTATGTACTTCTCAGAAATATACTTTATGTACTTCAAAAAAATATACTTCAAAATGCACTTTTTATGTACTTCTCAGAAATATACTTTATGTACTTCAAAAAAAAATATACTTCAAAATGCACTTAAGTATACTTGACTTATTCTGACAGAAAAGTCTAAGTATTTGGCCTATAGCCTACTTGTTGATCGAGATATACTTAAAAGTATAATTAAGTATTCTAAGTATTCTTGGCTTGTACTTGTGTTTACTATTTTGATTGAGTAGCTTATTAAATACTTTTTTTTTTAAACATAATATTTACACACTTATAAACTAACATATTCAAGTTTATATGGTAACAAGCTTTCGGGTGGAATAGCTTATAGAGTAAATTAAATAAGCAACTGAACCTGATCTTGAACACAGTGATAATAATTATCCTTACGAAAATACGTTTTATTCAAGTGTTCTATTAGTATACTTCTTTTCAACTAAAAATAAGAAAGCATACTTTTCATATACTTATATACCGTCTATATTTTATATTTTAAATTCTACAGAAAAAAACAATGTAAATTACATGAAAAAGTTAGTTCAGGCAAGAATTTTAAAAAGTAAGTAAATTCTATAGTAGTACTCAATTCAATCGTGTAGAAATGAAAGCGTAATAGAACATAAAGTAAATTTACTCAACTTTTCTGATACTGGTGTGCCCATCATGCACTGGCCTTGGAATAATTAATGAGTTGATTTTTATTTTTTTCACTGTTTTCCAGCTGAATTTACACTATTTTTATCATTGGTTTGTTGTTAGGAATTAGTAACTTGCCATTTTGTGAGCATTTGGAGTTCATTTCTACTTAAAATTACACATTCAAACACAAAAACGATCCCATCAAAATGTTACCGTCATGTGTATGTCTACCAAGTATTGAGGTCTCTGCATTTCACACATGTACTTTCGGACACGAAGGTAGGTGTGGTGTTCACTCACAATATCTATTGTAGTGATTACTACACTTAGATGCTTCTAAGAAAATCATATACATAAATAAAAATAAAGTGTAGGATATGATTTCAATGATTGAATTATTTGAGTGAAAAAATGGGTTAATTACAAAGATAACATATAGTATTAAAGTAGTACTTTTTACTGAGAGTACACAAAAAGAAATACTTGCTAGTATACTTGCAGTAATAGAAACTACTAAACTAGTAGTTTAGCCTGAAGTGTACTTACATAAACCTAAACATTTTCTAAGTATTAAAATAGTAAACTACTAGTATACCCCATGAAGTTCACTTGCAGTACAAATGAGAAACGTATTTATAGAACTAGTTGTGCACTTAAAGTTTACTACTCGTACACTTATAAGTACACTTAAACATATACTTTTTAAATACTACAAGTGGGCCAATATTAGTTCCCATGCGTATTAAAATAGTACACTTACTTGTTACTACTAGTACATTAATTTTTTTTTTGGAACATTCAGTATACTTACTACATAAAGTATTACTTAAAAATATACTGAATATTACTTAGAGTATACTTCACTAAAATGAACTTTGAAACTATACTTCTTTTTTCTTAGGGTAACGCAACGGGAAATACAATTCTTGATATCAAGAATACAATTCTTGATATCAACAATTGCATTCTTGATATCAACAATTGCATTCTTGATATCAACAATTGCATTCTTGATATCAACAATTGAATTCTTGATATCAACAATTGCATTCTTGATATCAACAATTGAATTCTTGATATCAAAAATGTAATCGTTGATATCAACAATTGAATTCTTGATATCTGTAATTGTATTTTCACTAGTGAAATGTCACCATAGGCTGCCATTCAAAATCAATTGTTGATATCAAGAATTCCATTTTTGATATCAAGAATTCCATTTTTGATATCAACAATTACATTTTTGATATCAAGAATTACATTTTTGATATCAAGAATTACATTTTTGATATCAACAATAAAAATTTTGATATCAAGAATTACATTGTTGATATCAAGAATTCAATTGTTGATATCAAGAATTATATTCCTGATATCAAGAATTAGATTGTTACTAGTAAAAATGCGAATTCCTGATATCAACAATTGAATTGCTACTAGTAAAAATGTTTATTCTTGATATCTGAAAATGTATTATTGATATCAATATTATTTCAGATATCTAAAATGGCTTTCTTACTAGTAACAATCACATTCATGATATCAGAAATGAACATTGTCACTAGTGAAAATGTAATTATTGATATCAAAAATGAACATTGTTACTAGTAGCAATTCAATTGTTGATATCAAGAATAGACATTTCAACTAGTAACAATTGAATTATTGATATCAGGAATTCGCATTTTTACTAGTAACAATTGCATTCTTGATATCAACAATTGAATTCTTGATATCAAAAATGTAATTCTTGATATCAACAATTGATTTTGAATGGCAGCCTATGGTGACATTTCACTAGTGAAAATACAATTACAGATATCAAGAATTCAATTGTTGATATCAACAATTACATTTTTGATATCAAGAATGCAATTGTTGATATCAAGAATGCAATTGTTGATATCAAGAATGCAATTGTTGATATCAAGAATGCAATTGTTGATATCAAGAATGCAATTGTTGATATCAAGAATTCAATTGTTGATATCAAAAAATGAAATTGTTGATATCAACAATTGCATTCTTGATATCAACAATACATATCCTGAAAATGAATAAAAGTTAAAACGGCTTGCCATACGCCTTCAGCCGCCGTACCTGCTGCGCTTTCCGGCGTACATATCCTTTTCTCTACAGACCTTTGACAATACAATACAGACAATTGAATTCTTGATATCAACAATTGAATTCTTGATATCAACAATTGCATTCTTGATATCAACAATTGAATTCTTGATATCAAAAATGTAATCGTTGATATCAACAATTGAATTCTTGATATCTGTAATTGTATTTTCACTAGTGAAATGTCACCATAGGCTGCCATTCAAAATCAATTGTTGATATCAAGAATTCCATTTTTGATATCAACAATTACATTTTTGATATCAAGAATTACATTTTTGATATCAAGAATTACATTTTTGATATCAACAATAAAATTTTTGATATCAAGAATTACATTGTTGATATCAAGAATTCAATTGTTGATATCAAGAATTATATTCCTGATATCAAGAATTAGATTGTTACTAGTAAAAATGCGAATTCCTGATATCAACAATTGAATTGCTACTAGTAAAAATGTTTATTCTTGATATCTGAAAATGTATTATGGCAAGCCGTTTTAACTTTTATTCATTTTCAGGATATGAATCCTTGATATCAACAATTCAATTTTCACTAGTTAAAATTATAATTCTTGATATCAACAATTACATTTTTGATATCAAGAATACAATTCTTGATATCAACAATTGCATTCTTGATATCAACAATTGCATTCTTGATATCAACAATTGCATTCTTGATATCAACAATTGAATTCTTGATATCAACATTTGCATTCTTGATATCAACAATTGAATTCTTGATATCAAAAATGTAATCGTTGATATCAACAATTGAATTCTTGATATCTGTAATTGTATTTTCACTAGTGAAATGTCACCATAGGCTATGGCAAGCCGTTTTAACTTTTATTCATTTCCAGGATATGTATTGTTGATATCAAGAATGCAATTGTTGATATCAAGAATTATAATTTTAACTAGTGAAAATTGAATTGTTGATATCAAGGATTCATATCCTGAAAATGAATAAAAGTTAAAACGGCTTGCCATATGCAGTGTCACTGTGCTATATTGTGAAGGTCTTTGTGTTTAAAGATAAACATTGGGTCTAGTCAAATTCACTAATCGTTCTAGCCTACAATATGTGCAGAAATTATCTTGAGGTTTGCAATTAAATGTATTCACACAAATTTACAATGAAATTTAGAACCATCTAAAACCACACATGCAACAAACTTATTTGGAATAAGTATTTTTAAACTATTTTATTTTCAAAATGTATGTTAAAACGAATCGGTTACCTAACGTAACCTCGGTTCTCTCTAGATGAGGGAACGAGTATTGCGTAAGCTAGCTTACCCTTACGAAAAAGAAGTTTATTCAAGTGTGCTATTAGTATACTTTTTTTTTAAACTAAAAATAAGAAAGTATACTTTCAGTCTACTTTTTATGTACTTCTCAGAAATATACTTTATGTACTTCAAAAAAATATACTTCAAAATGCACTTTTTATGTACTTCTCAGAAATATACTTTATGTACTTCAAAAAAAATATACTTCAAAATGCACTTAAGTATACTTGACTTATTCTGACAGAAAAGTCTAAGTATTTGGCCTATAGCCTACTTGTTGATCGAGATATACTTAAAAGTATAATTAAGTATTCTAAGTATTCTTGGCTTGTACTTGTGTTTACTATTTTGATTGAGTAGCTTATTAAATACTTTTTTTTTTAAACATAATATTACACACTTATAAACTAACATATTCAAGTTTATATGGTAACAAGCTTTCGGGTGGAATAGCTTATAGAGTAAATTAAATAAGCAACTGAACCTGATCTTGAACACAGTGATAATAATTATCCTTACGAAAATACGTTTATTCAAGTGTTCTATTAGTATACTTCTTTTCAACTAAAAATAAGAAAGCATACTTTTCATATACTTGTATACCGTCTATATTTTATATTTTAAATTCTACAGAAAAAAACAATGTAAATTACATGAAAAAGTTAGTTCAGGCAAGAATTTTAAAAAGTAAGTAAATTCTATAGTAGTACTCAATTCAATCGTGTAGAAATGAAAGCGTAATATAACATTAAGTAAATTTACTCAACTTTTCTGATACTGGTGTTCCCATCATGCACTGGGCCTTGAATAATTAATGAGGTTGATTTTTCACTGTTTTCCAGCTGAATTTACACTATTTTATCATTGTGTTTGTTGTTAGGATTAGTAACTTGCCATTTTGTGACATTTGGAGTTCATTTTCTACTTAAAATTACACATTCAAACACAAAAACGATCCATCAAAATGTTACCGTCATTGTGTATTGTCTACCAAGTATTGAGGTCTCTGCATTCACACATGTACTTTCGGACACGAAGGTAGGTGTGGTGTCACTCACAATATCTATTGTAGTGATTACTTAGATGCTTCTAAGAAAATCATATACATAAATACAAATAGTGTAGGATAATTCAATGATGTATTATTTGAGTGAAATGTATTACAAAGATAACATATAGTATTAAAGTAGTACTTTACTGAGAGTACACTAAAAGAAAACTTGCAAGTATACTTGCAGTATAGAACTACTAAACTAGTAGTTTACTGAGAGTGTACTTACATAAACTAAACATTTTCTAAGTATTAAAATAGTAAACTACTAGTATACCCATGAGTTCACTTGCAGTACAAATGAGAAACGTAATTATGAACTAGTTGTGCACTTAAAGTTTACTACTGGTACACTTATAGTACACTTAAACATATACTTTTTATATACTACAAGTGGGCCAATTTAGTCCCAAGCGGTATTAAAATAGTACACTTACAAGTTTACTACTAGTACATATTGACATTAGTATACTTACTACATAAAGTATACTTAAAAATATACTTGAATATTACTTAAGTATACTTCATAAAATGAACTTGAACTATACTTCTTTTTCTTAAGGGTACGCTACGGGAAAGATTCCATCTTTCTGAGAAATTGAAGCCAAAAAAATTATCCTATAATTTTGTATCCATTGTCAACGCAGTTCAGCTGCAGCAGACCATGAGAGGGCTAGCTAGCCGCTCATTGGTTCGCTCACGGAGAACTGCTTAAGCCTATGAGGGAGCGCGAGTGAACCCACGACCAATGAGAGTCTGACTCGCTCTCAATACGTCACCGCCCGCCGAAACGGGTGTGGACGAGACTATAAATATCCCTAAATAGGCTGAATAATCTGTTTTTTTCATATACTGAAGCGAAAACCGCCAGTAGCACAAGCACGGCCAGGAACGCAATACTCGTTCCCTCATCTAGAGAGAACCGAGGTTACGTTAGGTAACCGATTCGTTCTCTTACGAGAGGTTCTCTCGTATTGCGTAAGCTAGCTTACGCTACGGGAACCCCTGGTCAACGCCGTGCGTGCTAAGCATCCACTATTAGTCCCAGGGGGGACCCCGGGGAACTCTGTAAGTGGGAATGAATATATGTACATGTGACAAAAGGCCAGCGGAGCGGGCCGGTGACTGTGTAGTACATAAGCACATTATAGAGAGGTAACAGATCGAACTCGGTCTGTGTAATTAACCCCCTATAGTGCAGCTCAACCAGAAGAGCTGAAACATACTAGACTGCTAGTAGTTTAGCCTGCAAGGCGGGTACTTCCAGATTGTAAAATCTGACAAAGGTGGAGGGGGAAGCCCATCCCGCTGCCACGCAAATGTCGTGAATGGAAATTCCGCTGGACCATGCCCACGATGAGGCCATGCCTCTAGTGGAATGAGCCCTGATGCCCAGAGGGCATGGCAGGTCTTTAGATGCGTATGCTGCTGCAATGGCATCAACAATCCATCTGGATAGGGACTGTTTCGAAGCGGCCAACCCCTTGGTGCGCCCACCGAACGAAACAAAAAGCTGCTCGGATCGTCTGACCGGAGCAGTGCGAGTAACGTATAATCTCAGGGCCCTGACCGGACATAGGAGATTAGTATCAGATTCGCTATCGGATGCAGGCAGAGCCGATAGGGATATAACTTGTGCCCTGAACGGGGTGCCGATCGCTTTGGGGACATAGCCATGCCTAGGTTTGAGAACGACTAAGGAGTCCTTAGGTCCCAACTCAAGACAGGACGCGCTGGTGGACAGCGCGTGTAGGTCTCCCACCCGTTTTACTGACGCGAGCGCGAGTAGAAAAACGGTCTTTAGCGACAGATACTTTAGGTCCACGGTGTTTAACGGTTCGAATGGGGGAGCTTTCATAGCATCACGAACTATGGAAAGGTCCCAAATCGGCACCGAAGGGGGGCGAGGGGGGTTCATCCTTCTAGCTCCCCTGAGGAAGCGGACTACCAACCCATCTTTGCCCAGTGACTGGCCGCGCCGGGGTTCAGCAAACGCCGCGACGGCTGCCACATACACCTTGAGAGTGGACGGGGATCTGTCCTTGTCCAGCATCTCTTGGAGAAAATTTAGCAAGGAGGGAACCTCGCATAACCGTGGGTCCAGACCCTTTTCGGTGCACCACTCTGAGAACACAGACCATTTTGACGCATAGAGCCTTCTGGTAGAAGCCGCTCTAGCCTGCATGATCGTGTTCAACACTCCCTCTGGCAAAGCAACGGGTAGTTGTTGAGCACCCACGCGTGTAGCGCCCAGCGCTCTGGGTGGGGATGCCAGATCGTGCCGCGAGCTTGGGAGAGGAGATCTGCTCTGCCTGGAATGGGCCACGGCGCTGTCTGTGACAGCTGCGTGAGCTCCGGAAACCAAGTCTGACCCTCCCAGCGCGGGGCTATGAGGAGCACCGAGTGCTGCGCTTCTCTGATTTTCTGAAGCACCTGTGGTAGCAGAGAGACCGGAGGGAAAGCATAAAGCGGGTGGCTGGGCCAGGTTTGGGCTAGCGCGTCCTCGCTCCTTGAGAAAAATATTGGGCAGTGGGTGTTCTCCGCCGAGGCGAAGAGGTCCACCTCTGCTCTGCCGAATAAACGCCACAGTTTCTGAACTGTAAGGGGATGCAGGGACCACTCCCCGGGGGGAGTGGGGTTCCTGGACAGGCTGTCTGGACCGTCGTTCAGATGTCCCGGCACATGCGTCGCTCTGAGCGAGAGCAGGTGACACTGAGACCAAACTAAGAAGCGTTCTGTCAGCTGGAAAAGATTCCTGGATCTGACTCCGCCCTGACGGTTTATATGAGACCACGGCTATATTGTCCGAACGGATCAGCACGTGGTGGCCCTGAATGCGCGGGAGAAAACGCATGAGCGCGTTCTCGACCGCCAACATCTCCAAACAGTTTATGTGTAGGAGGCTCTCTTGAACTGACTAGGGGCCGAAGGCCGGTGAGCCCTCGCAGACCGCTCCCCAACCCGTGTTGGAGGCGTCTGTCGAGATGATTTTTCGGCGTGAAACTGTCCCCATGGAAACGCCCCGCTGAAACCATTCTGCCACTGACCATGGCTGCAGAGCTGTGATACAGGTCTGCGTTACCTTTATCAGCTGGTGGCCCGTGATCCACGCTCGGTGAGACACACGGCTCCTCAACCAAAGCTGAAGCGGGCACATGCGCAGTAACCCCAGCTGGAGCACCGCGGAGGCTGAGGCCATACAGCCCAACGCTCCCTGAAATGTTTTCAAAGGCGTGAGTCTGTTCATCTGAAAAGATGCGGCGAGACGCTGCACACGGTGCGCGCGCTGCGTTGACAGACGCGCCGTCATCGTGACCGAGTCCAGCTCTATACCCCAGAAGGAGATAGTCTGACTGGGTTGTAGTACGCTCTTTGTCCAGTTGACAGAGAGGCTCAAAACTTTCAATGGTCGAGGAGAACTGTACGATGAGACAGTAACTCTCTCTGAGATTGTGCCAAAATCAGCCAGTCGTCCAAGTAGTTCAGTATTCGCAGCCCCTGACTCCGCAGGGGGGCGAGCGCCATATCCATGCACTTCGTGAACGTACGGGGTGCTAGGGATAGGCCGAACGGCAGGACGGTGCATTGATAAACCTGGCCTTCGAAGGCGAAACGTAAGAATGGCCTGTGAAGGGGATTTATCTGGATCTGAAAGTATGCATCTTTCAGATCTAGTGATATGAACCAGTCCCCCTGGCGCACATGCGCGAGGAGTTTTCTGATAGTGAGCATTTTGAACGGTCTCTTCATGAGAACTTTGTTCAGCGATCTGAGGTCTAATATTGGTCTGAGACCGCCGTCTTTCTTGGGGACAAGAAAATAACGGCCGTAAAACCCCGACTCGCTCATAGCCAGAGGCACCCTCTCTATAGCCTTTTTGCACAACAGAATTGCTATCTCTGAACGGAGCAGCGTCACTGCTTCTGGGTTCACAGTAGTTTCTAGCCGCGCTCGGAAGCGAGGAGGGCGGTGGCAAAACTGTAAGCGATAGCCTAGCTTTATTGTGTTTAACACCCACTGCTTCCCACGCTTTGAAGCGTGACGCTAGGGGGTGAATGGCTACATGGTCCCCGTCGCTGCACTTCGCGGGCTGCGTGAGCGCGCTGATAGTGTTTACAACAGCGGGACATACACTCGGAGAGGAGTTTATGGGCCCTGTAACAGAGTGAACAGAGGTGAACGCGCACACGGGCTTGTGGGCGCGCTTATACACTCTGAGACTCGAGCGGGCTTGGCCCGCTTTATAAGAGTGGACTCTGTGTGAAACAGGGGAACTGGAGTGTCCTTGTGTATGAGTGAACACAGTGTTGTGGGCACATTCCCTACACAAGTTTATGGACCGTGTAACAGAGGTGGGACGCGCGCACGGGCTCGTGGGCGCGCTTATGTACTCTGAAACTCGAGCGGGTTGGGACCGCTTTATGAGAGTGGACCCTGTGTGAGACACGGGAACAGGAGTGTCTTTGTGTATGAGTGAACACAGTGTTGTGGGCACATTTTCTACACAAGAGGCTTTTACTCTCTTTTTGAGATTTCTCTGGGACGCCGTAAACACGGCGTTTTGTGTATGAGTGAACACAGTGTTGTGGGCACATTTTCTACACAAGAGGCTTTTACGCTCTTTTTGAGATTTTGCTGGGACGCCGTAAACACGGCGTTTGTGCTCATGCAAGCGGGAAGGGATACCGGCTTGGTAATGGCGGGGTACACTGCTGTAGTAGCCGCGTGAGCGGGGACTAACAGAGGGCGAAACTTTTACGGCGGTCCGGCCGCGGCGGGAGAGCGCCGTCTTTTTCTCAACCACGCTAGGCAGACTTCGAGTAATCAGTTTTCAGCGTGATCCTCTGCCGAGGCCCCCGGGGAGGCGGCGGACTGTGGCGGCTGTCAGAGCGAGAGCGAGGGCGGCCGCCCTGGTGTCGCTGAGAAGTCTGACTGTGTTTAGCTAGGCGCTAGGGTGGGGCTCGTGCAGGAGGCTGGTCACGTGAGCGGCCTGCAGAGGAGCTAGCGCGACGAGGCAGAACAAAATTCGCGGGGAATCCTCAATCCGCGACTGAAGGGGGATTTTTTCCCCCGCTCTCGTCCCATTCACGAAGTACCTCACTCTGTAGTAGACATGGGGTGCAGAAGCTGCTTGGCCGGCGGCTGAAAGCTTGAAGTCGCACTGCAGGCTTTAGCGGGTAGCACAGGTGATGAGCGCCATCTCGCGGAGGGCGGCATCGACGTGCGGCGACCAGGTCCTCTACAGGGGAAATGGAGATAAAGCCCTTCTCTGCGGCTCCGTCCACAACGCGACGCGGGGTGGAAGAGTCAGAGCGAGTTCTAGCAGAGAGCGGGGCGTTCCAGGACTTTGTGAGTTCTGCGTGCAGATCAGGCAGAAAGGGCGCAGCCCGTTTAGCGGCGGGAGTCGAGCGCTGGTGGAAGTAGCTGCCGTCCATGCGGCTGATGGTCTGCTCGGGGGAAGGAGACCAATCGAGCCCGAGGCGTTTAGCGGCCTGTGAGAGGAGGCGCATTAATTCCTCCTCGATTCCAGCGCGGGTCCGGTTGATTCTCGGGCCGAGGAGGCGTGAGAATCGGACCAATCCTCACCGTCTGAAGCGAGAAGCGAACATGTCTCCTTGGTGTCCGCGGCGTCAACGGAGGCAACAGAGCGGCCACTCGGCGGCAGCTGTATGTCCGGAAGCGGCGGAGATGGAGAGCGGGAGCGAGAGGCTCCGGCGGGATGAACGCTTCCGGCTGGGGGTCCGGCGGCCTCTGAGAGCGGCGTTTCTTTCTCCGCGGCGAAGTCAGAGGCGGCACGGAAGCATCTTAGTGGCCGAAGTCGAGCCCGCGGGGTCAACAATGGCATAGTTTCGCAGAGCTCGCAGCCGCCACAGCGGGGCGCGAGCTCGGCGTGCTCCAATCCGAGGCAGAGAGCGCAGAAGAGGTGGCGGTCCCCAGCCTCGAGGGGAGCGCGGCAAGAGCCGCCAGAAAATTTACGAGACATCTTGAAAAAGACGCTCGCTCTTTTAGATACAACAATATATAGGAAGCAGTTTTGTAAAAAGGATACAATCCGTCGGATGGCGCTAGCTCACAGGACGGCTGAAGGTGGCGAAGACGGCCGGCTTCCTCAGTCTCCCAAACGCTCGCTAGAAGGTGCCTTTTCGACGACGGCGGCTTCTCTCTCAGGATCAGCAGATGCAAGTGCGTCGCTGAAGGATGAAAAAATCAGATTATTCAGCCTATTTCAGGATATTTATAGTCTCGTCCACACCCGTTTCGGCGGGCGGTGACGTATTGAGAGCGAGTCAGACTCTCATTGGTCGTGGGTTCACTCGCGCTCCCTCATAGGCTTAAGCAGTTCTCCGTGAGCGAACCAATGAGCGGCTAGCTAGCCCTCTCATGGTCTGCTGCAGCTGAACTGCGTTGACAATGGATACAAAATTATAGGATAATTTTTTGGCTTCAATTTCTCAGAAAGATGGAATCTTTCCCGTAGCGTAAGCTAGCTTACGCAATACGAGAGAACCTCTCGTAAGAGAACTGAATTGACTGTTGGTGGTCGGGCTATAAAACAACAGTAAAAAAAATAATGACTGGGTGAAGTGCAGCCTGTATGCAAATGTAGGCAAATACGAGATCCAAAACACAAGTGGTCTATAAAATTTTTAACTGGTTGAATTTCTTACTTGAATATCTTGCTGCGCATGCGCTCTGGCGAGACTTCGTGTACGCGAACCTATTTTTTACAGTCAATGACGCGAACATGAGAAAGAGGGGTGTGGG
The DNA here is from genome assembly GCA_036326025.1 of Chrosomus eos. NCBI lineage: Eukaryota > Metazoa > Chordata > Actinopteri > Cypriniformes > Leuciscidae > Chrosomus > Chrosomus eos. The sequence goes on from CM070840.1 coordinate 12,216,308, forward strand.
CGTGTTTATGCAAAATACTACTCCTGGCACTTTTCATGAACATTAGAACATATCTATGTCCGTATGCACCAGTTTAAACTTGGAATTTTGTTTATGCACACATAAATACACCAATTGTAAGCTTTTAATGAGTTTATCTTTGTTCACTGAAATTGTGTGCAACTAGCCTAAGTGCGTATATTGGTGAGATGTATTTTTGTTTTTAACAGAAATTAGGTAACGCGCACAGATGACTTGGAATAACACACACTTTGAGTGAAGGCACTATGGCAAAACAGCAGAGTGCATAAGGTGAATATGGTTTCCTCGTTCTTCCGAGTCACGTGCATTATCTGGAATAGTCAACAAGCAAGTGGTGTTTTGTTCAGACCTGCAGAATCCTTCTAAGGAAAGTCGTATTCTTTGTTCCAGGTTGACCTTTTACCTACTTTCTGATATTTCCAAAAACCTTCTGAAAAGCATACAAATATTAAGTTCTACATTTATTTTAATAAAGACGTGCCTGCCATTCACATGGTAAAATGGTTTGATTTCTTTAAGAAATCACTACTGCTTACAAGTAAGACGTTAAACAACGTGTATTTAAAATAAGAAAATATATTTGAATTCTCAGAATCTAGAGATAGGCTATTTGTTAGAGACACTGGACAATAACACACAGAATCATGGTCATGCAATTCAAATATATAACCATAAGATGTCAGTATAAGACTGGAAATCTTGTTTTACTATTAGCAGCCCAAATAAAGCCGCATTAAACGATTATGTTTCCCCTCTGGTGAAAATCAAGCGTTTAATGTTGTTTATATGTCTATGTGTTGTTTTTAATGTGCTTTTAGTCAAACCACGTACTAAAAAATGCACACATATTCTCTGTGACCGCTATCAGCTCTATAAACAACAAAAAAGACAATATTACATGAGCTAGTATGTTAGCCAATCAGCTTTTACCTTCAAAATTCACTTAAAGCACATTTTCACTCAATGCGTTTTGCTATTTTGGCTGTTCCAAAAACAGCTTGCCCAAAAGTGACCGAAGCCTTGAAATGTAACGCTTTTTTTTTTCTTCAGGAAAATCTATTTTTGTTCAATAATATTTTTTGCTTATTATTTAATAACTGTATGCACGTTTTTCGAGTTATGAATCAATGTCCCAGTGCAATTTCCTGTCTTACAGCAAAACCATTTCTGTAAATGATATCAAAGCTGCTTTGTTATTTATGGTGAATATATATCCTCATCAGCCCATAGGTGGCCCGTGTTGAGCTGCAGCACGCTGATAATAAACTGTGCAGTAGTTTATGTATGTGTAGGCTACAGCATCACTGTGGGGCTTGAAAATCTGTGTTAGGGAATGACAGGAACTCTCTCCGCTTTAATGGACCGACACCGCAGGAGAATCACTGACAGTCACTGCAACCGCCTCTCTGCTCTTAATTGAATAGAGTTTCTGTCCTATGCGTGTTTAGTTTGGCAGCCCAGGCCAGCCACCCTCAAAGATTTGTCATTTTCACCCTTCAATCTGCACTGAGTGACATGCATGTAATGTGGTCTGAAGTCCATGAAGAAGGTGAGGGTGGAAGAGGAGGTAGCTCCTAAACATGTGTCTTTATATTTCTCCACACATGCGTGTTTAATGTGTTGCCCTACATACACACAGGCTCGTGCACATTTAACATTTACCCACATTATATGGACTCATAAATACATAAATATATTTGCTACTTCATTTGTATGCTTGGGTACCTGCTGATTTTGGGTACCTGCTGATTGCAGCTAAAAAAAACCCTGATGCATAGGCTACCCCTTACTATGATTTACCATGGTTAGCATGGACTCCATAATCAAACTTTTTTATTGAATTAATGAGTAGGCTAATTTCTAGTTTAGGTTTCTAACTAATTAAATAAATACTTTTTGAACATAAATAAAATCAAATAGATGCAAATAGTTAATAAGCTATACCATGCTTTTTAATGCAGAATGCAGATATATTACATGTTTCATGTGTGACTGACAAATATCACATTATTAAGGTTTTCTTTAGGAAACCTTTATTTCTTTTGGTGAGACAAAGAAGTATGGCGTAACAATTGTGATACAGTATATTCAAATGTTTTGGGGTGATTAGTTGAATACCTTCCAGGAAAAGTGTTGTCAATTATGCCCTTCTGCAATGTTATGTGACCGCTTTAGCTTGTGTCCAGCAAGGCTTCCCACATTCATATTCCTGCAGCTGGGAGTGAGAAAGAAACCGGAGAAGCTTCACCCTGCTGAAATATCCATGAGCATGCTAAAGCATGAATTACACTCAAGAGCTGTTATTCACTGCTCTCTCTTGTGTGTGTGTGAGTATGTCAGTGTGTTGAGCACCCCTCAATATGCTCAAAATATCATCCAAATGCTTCCTCACTTATCTGTATGATGAGAGAGACTACATTATGTGCTTTCGCTTTCATCCCCTACTTAGTATGCAGGTGCACGCTTGGGTTCGGTATGCTCTCTGTGTTCTCATTGATGTTTTGGTGGTGTTTTGCAGCAGAGAGCTGGGGTGATTCCTCCCTCCCCTGTAGTTCTGCTTCTGTCAGTGGTGTTGCTTCTTATGAATGAGATTCAGAGTTGAATGGAAGGCAAAGGGTCTCCACTGTCTCCCCCTAAAGAATCCAATTGCATTCAGATCACAGACGACTCAAGAAAGAGAAGGGAGGAAGCCTCAGCTTGCATGCGCACGGGCAGCACAGACAATGGGAGGCTTCTGTCTGCAGGGAGGATGCAGTGAGTTCGTGAGATGCATCTAAATTCCTTGATTCCTGGGCAGCAAAGCCCAGGTGAGGGTTGTGCTGAGAGAGAAAGTGAGAAGTGTCAATAGCATTTTAACATTTAGCCCTTAAATCCAGGGTAGGCGAATCGTTCCACAATTGTTTTTGCTAAAGTCTCTTAACATCCTGAGAGCAATCACTAAGTTAAGTGGTCTAAAGGTATTTAAATGCATATAGGTATATCGTCTGTGGAAGGCGTAGGACCATAAATTGGTCCGATTGCAATGGTACGATGTCCTACCTGCCCATCAATGTATATTCATACCTCCTCGCACCCATCACACGTCATCAGCGCGTTTCATGCTATGCAGCGTTAGACAGACGTCAGTCACAGAGCACCGCAACCAAAACAGCAGCCACCTTTTACAGTTCCTCCTGAACCAAAACGACGATGCTGCGTTCACGCCAAAACTCCTGTAATTTGGAAGCGATTCAAAACTGTGACGTTTTACTCTGAGCAGTTCATGACCCGAATTGATGTGTTTCAATGGCAACACTATCAACTGCGAAATGAATCTGCAGCAGTCAGGTGGTACAGGTCAGTGCTCTTTAAGTTGTTCATGTTCATTATTGTTGTAATGTTATATGCTTTGAGACATGAGGTAGTTTGATGCAGTCTCTCGTCATTGCAAACTCTGCTGTGTGCGTTCATGTGTTTTGAAGGAGGTGTTGGCTCTGATAGGAGGGTTAGATCTCATGCTTATGTGAAAGAATGCCCCTGAAGGCCTTTATGCTGTCCTGTCACTGTCAACTGAGAAGCACAGGTCAGTGGGACAGAGGTCTGTGGAACTGAGAAGACGTGATGATGTCATCGAGGTATGCATGAGCTTATATCTATAGATCCAAAATAAATGACCACAGTCTGTCTGTTCTGAACTTTTATTGGATGGATAGATGGATAGGCAGGTTCATTTAGTATAGATTGCATTATAAGCTTTATATAAATTTCTGTTGCATTCTATAAACTATTTATCTGATAATCTGCAGGTGTTAGCCTACTTATCAAAATCAAAGATCTACAAAATTAAATTAAAGCCCACCCAGAAATATGCACACACCTTCAAAATCTCTCTCACACACACACACACACACGTTTGTTTTTGTGATATATGAGGACATTCCATAGGCGTAATGACTTTTATACTGGACAAACTATATATTCTATCCCCCTACACTGCCCCTGTCCCTAAACCTACCCCTTACAGGAAGACATGCTGGATTTTTACATTTAAAAAAAACATTGTCTTTTATGTTTTTTAAGCAATTTGAAATAGGAGGACTCATGCAATGTCCTCATATATCACGTGTAAGTTGTAATACCAGTGTATACCCATGTCATTATACACATTTGTGTCCTCATATATCACAAAAACAAGCACACACACACACACACACACACACACACACACACACACACACACACACACACACACACACACACACACACCACACACACACACACACACAAATAATACAATGGATTTGCATCTGCTGGATTGCAGCAGAGAGCACATCTGCCCATGGTTTTTTTTTTTTTTTTGCATCTTGTTTGTACAGTCTGTACTGTATGTTTCCACCCTCTTACGGTGCAGGGATTCTAATCTGCTCAGGAGTAAAACCCCCTAATAACATCTCAAGGCAGAATGGCAAACATCTATGCCGTTTCACTAATGAAATCCCAGCTCACCAACCAGTTAACCAGTTCCCCCTCCTAGACTCATCACAGAATTCACTACTCAGATGATATCGACTGACATTTTTTTAAAGATTAACAAGCCAATCAGAATTTATCACCAAGAATAACTGCAAATTGATTGAAGAACCTGATGTCCCATGCTGTACACAAGGTCACCTAAACTGATGGTTAACCTGGCCAGAAATCTCACCAGCCAGTCGATTGCCAAATCACCAAGGTCACCTTGAAATAACAATTGAATTAATTACTTCTTGGAAAAATGCAGCTTAACACGTATTATCTATCTCATAATCCTATTAATATTGATTGTATGTATTGTGTGCTCAGCTGGTACATATGGCTGTTTCTGGGATTATAAAAAGGTTAGAAGTAACTTCCTCTGTAATACGTTACGATTCAGCGATCTCGGACACCAAGTGCAGATGAGACCACGGTGAATGATCTTAGTTGAGGAGAGGTTACGGTCCGTCAGGTTGTGTGAGAGCAGGAGATTATCTGATGTTGCAGCACTCCTGATTCTTCCCTCCCTCGCCGTTTCTCGCGTTTTCTCTCCTCTTCAGTCTGTGATTAAAATCTGCTAGCAACAGACAAGAGAATAAAAGCCTTTAAAACCCAATCAGGGTTCACACACACACACACACACACACACACACACACACACACACACACACACACACACACACACACACACACACACACACACACACACACACACACACACACACACACATTGGGACATTGGGTTCAGTAAATGTTGCATGACTACAGAATTTTGATTCTGGATTGCACCTCTGTAAAAGTGCTCTGTGCTGTATGGCCATATGTACATACAAACAATATATAGTCTTTATTAAACAATGACCTGTTTTCCTGCAGACACTGTTCACCAAGGCTGCATTTATCCAAATTACAGTAAAAACAAGACTATTGTGAAATATTAATACAGTTAAAAATATCTTTTCTATTTTAATTTATTCTATTTTTAAATACACCTAATTTATTTATGTCATGTCAAAGCTGAATTTTCAGCATCATTACTCCAGTCTTCAGTCACATGATCCTTCACCAGAAATCATTCTAATGCTGATTTGGTGCTAATAAAACATGTCTTTTTGTTATCAATGTTGAAAACATATAAAGAACAGAGATTATGAATAATTGAAAAATATATAAATATTATATTTGTTCATATTTTTATTATATGGTATTATTTATATAATAAACCAAAACAATGTTATTAAAATAGCAGTTAATTTTAGGTAAAGCCTTTACACATTCCGCACCTTATTTGAGGAAAAAAAAGCTCAGTAATTGTCTCATTTCTTGGTGATTGGTGAGTAAATTTCTTTCCCCTAATATTTTAGCAGGCCTTTTTAGTAATATTAATTATAATGCACCAGGTTTGCTGTTGATAAAGGGGTATTTGAGTCTTTCTGATAGGACTATAAGACGTTCAATGCCACTTGAAACTGGACGAGAGATAAATCTGAGCAAGCAATCGTGATCGCACATGGACACATAATGGACACAAAATGTCAGCATGCAATCATTTCTCTGACCTCCTTTCCTCTCGTGCGTTACTCTGGACATATGTTTGGTACATCCCGACCTTGACTATAATCTTCTGCACTTCCCCAGGACTGCGGGGCGTCGGGCAGACCGAATGACAGGCGGTGGGTCTGAAACCAGTGCCCGGTCCGCCTCATGTCCACGCTGATTAAAATATCCCCAAGGATCGGTTATGTAAAGCCACAGGCTGGACTCTTTCCTCCTTTTACTGTAATAGACCTCTGGCTGCTGTTCCCAAAAGCATTCCTCCGAAAATTGAAGGTCTTAATCTGCTCTGTAATGCTGTCTTTCTGGACAGGCCAGACCGGACAGATTTGTACTGTTGGCATCACTGCAGGACTAGAACAAGAAGTTCTGCTGTAAGTTTGGCTTTACTTTGTCCTCTGAGGAGTTTGAGAGGTATTTAAACTTACTGTAGAGAAGATATAACATTAAATATAATGACGGTACATGCTGCAAATGGGTCTATCCTGTAGAGGAGGACACTATGTGTGCATAAATACATACAGACCTATGTATGAGTGTAGGTATAAGGACCCTGAGACTCCCTCAATGGAAATGATTGGTCAGGAAGAGACAGACTGTTCTCAGTAAACCCTTTAATCTCATTTTCCTTTACTGAAATCTCAATGGACATACACCCACAAACACATACATATACAGACAAAAACATACACACTATATTTTATTGGGGAAAATAAGGATTTAGAGTAATGTGCACTGATGAAATGTGCACAATAATATTGACATTTATATAAAAAAACCTCTTTAAATCTGAAAATATAGGCTTTTTAAAGAAATTACAGGAGTGAATTGTTTTTTGTTTTGTTTTGAAGCATAAGAGCAACAGAATTGGTGAGGTTCATATTTAAACCGAGACCAAAAAAATGAGATAAGAAAAATAAAGATAACGTTTTTTTAAGAACAAGACCGAAGTCCCAAAAATATGCCATTGAAAATTATGCAATCTCTGTCTCTTTCTTTCATTGTTACTGTACATTATAATGTATGCAGAAACTAATATTTGGCCTATGACAGCAAATGTGATGTAAACATTAAATAAATATGTCTCTTGCCAGATATTTTGATATTACAGTATCTTAAATCGAAGGGATGTGATAAAGCAGAGCGTCTGAAGTAAACTTCTCTTTCTCTCGTTGTAAGAAGTTTAGAAGTGCTCAATATCACAAATATGATTAAAAGGAGTGCATGCAGAACCAGATATAACATGCATATACAGTACATGTGTCACGATTATGTGTTTAGTTTAGTTTTCATAGACTTTTAGTTTGTAATTGTCAAGTCCTATGTGTCCTTTTGTTTCCCGCCACTAATCTGTTACCATGGACATTCATTAACAATCACACCTGTTTGTTTTCCGTTCTTTATTATCATTTAAGTTCATCAGTTTGGTAGTTTGGTTACTTCTTTGTCCGGTATTCTTTGTGCTATATGCACACTGTTTCGTTCGTGTTTTTACGCTTTTATAGGTTTATATTGGAATTACCTCCATCTTAAGCTTGACAACATGCAGTCTACTGTATATAAACACACATAGCATGCATACACACACAGTCTCACACCAGCCCCACGTACACCTAAACACACTCACTCAATTAAAGTTTGCCCATGTGTGCTAAGTGAGTGCTGCCATGCTTAAATAATGGATGCATTTGCTTGTGACAGATCAATTTGGAAGCCTCATCATCACTAATTAGTTGAGGCCCTTAGGGAGAATGTAATTGGTGACTGGCTGCTCTCTGCATCACAGTTTCAAACACAGACCCGTTTATGCCTCTGCTGTGTGTGTTTCCAGGATAGTACTTCCGAAATGGTGAGATATCAAGCTTTAAAGAATGAAATCTCGAGTAGTGCATCCTTTCCCTCCTCTCTATCTCTTCCCTTTATCTTTTACCAGTCAGGAAAGAAGGATGGCTGTGCCAGTAATTTGTATCATTAGGTATACATTTGCAAATCTAAAATACTCCATTCAAAGAGAGTTGCACGGAGAGACTGTTGCTATGGGAACCGTTTCGTGAGGCTCACCCTCTCCAAACTTTGATAGCAGATTTGGACCGTTGTGTGTGGGTGCGGGTATGTGAATGTGTGCAAGATAAAGCGTATGTGTGTGTGAATGAGACAGAGACAGATGTGCATGCAAGATTTACAATTATGTTTACACCAAAACAACAGGGCATTTCATCAGCACTGGATGACATCATAAAAATAATTCATACACCGTCTTTAACAGAAATAATATACAATATAAAATTATATTTAGGCTTAAACCCAGAAAAGCCTATTGTCAATGACTAATAAATATAAATGCAATTAAAGACATATTCTCTGAAAATAAATATTATATCTAATACATTTTCCTTCTCAATTAAAAGGAGGCTTAATGAAAAATAATAGGCCTACAAAAATGATTTTAAAAAACAGATTGTTTTTTTCCAGTGTATCTTCTTATGGCCGTAACAAATTTTGGCTAACATGATCAACTTTAAGTCCGGTAAGTGGAAGCTGTAAGCTGTTTCTAAGAACACATATGGCTGGGGAGAATCACGTAACGGTATCCCTGTACGGCTGGATTGCTTGAGTATTTTGACTGCTGTATGACTGATAATAGTCTGGTCCCCTGGAATAAAATCTCTCATCCCTAAAATGACATTTTTGTCTGAGGCGTATTGCCAAGTCATTTGCACGCTAATGAGGTTACAAGTCTGCGATTCTTCCACCCCTCAGCTGTCACTCACAAACACAAATAAACCCACACGCATGCCGTCACATGCTTTTACAACGACAGTCGGTGTCTTTTCGCTGCCTATGACGCCCAGAAACAATAAACATCCCACCGAATCTTCACACCTCCTCCACCTCTTCATCTCAATTCATCCTTATGTTCTCTTCCACCCCTCATCCTTTAGTTTGACACAAAGCCCTCCCGCTCTCTTCACGAACACCTGCCTCCGACTGAACTGAACTGTCGGCGTGTGTGTGTCTGATGAACTCATAACAGCACTGCACAGCTGCTAACCTGTGTGTGGATACTTTGAGTGTGTGTTCCACAGTAGAAAGAAATTTACACGGGTTTGGAACAACATAAGAGCAAGTTAAAAACAGTAATGACAGACAGCATTAGTGCTGCTGGCACTTTAAGATCTGATGCCGCTACACGTCTCACACACATCCCATTTTCCCAACTCGTTATGTTCATTTAAGACTTTATTTAACTCATTTAAGACTGCTTTTATGATGATACTCAACATAACGGACAGTTTGGCATTATGTTATTGTTCGTTTAAGCGTGAAAGAGAACTCGATTCTGGCGTGCATCTTTCTGTGCGTCACATAGATAGGACATTCACAAACATTATTTTGCCTTGAATGGTTTAAAAGCATTTGCATAAATAAGAGCGTGATCGTATATTGTAACACTAGCCAAAGGATGACAGACAAAAATGGATGCTGCGTTAATTCCGTTAAATTAAGCTTAGCGTCAGTTCTGGCAGGTCACGTTAGTCAAGCGGATCTACGTCTACCTATAGGAATACGACTCCTATCACTGTATACATATACACTCACCTAAAGGATTATTAGGAACACCATACTAATACTGTGATTGACCCCCTTTCGCCTTCAGAACTGCCTTAATTCTACGTGGCATTGATTCAACAAGGTGCTGAAAGCATTCTTTAGAAATGTTGGCCCATATTGATAGGATAGCATCTTGCAGTTGATGGAGATTTGTGGGATGCACATCCAGGACACGAAGCTCCCGTTCCACCACATCCCAAAGATGCTCTATTGGGTTGAGATCTGGTGACTGTAAGGGCCATTTTAGTACAGTGAACTCATTGTCATGTTCAAGAAACCAATTTGAAATGATTCGAGCTTTGTGACATGGTGCATTATCCTGCTGGAAGTAGCCATCAGAGGATGGGTACATGGTGGCCATAAAGGGATGGACATGGTCAGAACAATGCTCAGGTAGGCATGGCATTTAAACGATGCCTAATTGGCACTAAGGGGCCTAAAGTGTGCCAAGAAAACATCCCCCACACCATTACACCACCACCACCAGCCTGCACAGTGGTAACAAGGCATGATGGATCCATGTTCTCATTCTGTTTACGCCGAATTCTGACTCTACCATCTGAATCTCTCAACAGAAATCGAGACTCATGAGACCAGGCAACATTATTCCAGTCTTCAACTGTCCAATTTTGGTGAGCTCTTGCAAATTGTAGCCTCTTTTTCCTATTTGTAGTGGAGATGAGTGGTACCCGGTGGGGTCTTCTGCTGCCCATCCGCCTCAAGTTGTGCGTAGTGTTGTAGTCAAGACCACCTAACCCGAGACCAAGACAAGACCAAGACCAGAGTGTATCGAGACCGAGACAAGACCAAGACTTTTAGGGGCCGAGACCAAGTCGAAGACCAAGACTTAGGGAGGGCGAGACCGAGACCAAGACCAAGACCAGCGCCCCACACTACAAAAAATTGTGAAACGTGTATCAAAAGAGCTTCTCAAATTGATCTGAAAGATCCACATTCCCATAAAAATACTTAGCCTAGATATTAAACACTCAAAGTTTAAATAAACATATCTTTATTCAATACTCCTGGGTGACTTCCATCATTTAGCACAGTATGCAAAACAATTATTCATTATTTATCACTAAAGTCTTCACTTTTCTCCACCTTTTATAAACAATACATAAAGATATGTTGTTTTTTAACCTACAACAATCCTTTTTTAAACGTATTTTAGCACAATTCACAACCAGCGGTAATTCAGGAAAAAATATCCGAATTCTCCACATGAAACTATGGTCTTCCGATCTTTTACCATCGTGTCGATTTATTTTTATTAATATGTGCCATGCAAGACAGCGCTTAGGAGACAACCCCTGTTTATACTTTCGCCTGGCTCAGAAGAGAAAGAGTGCGCACGCGCGACCGGGGCGCTCTCGCTCTCTCTCTCTGTCACACGCGCAGCAGTTCGTCTACTACATTACTCATCGATCGTTTTACATCCAATAAAAGCAAGGATGTTAACAAAAAAATGAGACAATATACTGGCAATTTAGTGATATTTTCACAGTTATGGTCTTGACTGGTCTTGAAAAACAATCGCGAGTCCTCAATGTCCGAGACCGAGACAAGACCGAGACCAAATGCGGTCGAGTCTGAGACGAGACCGAGACCATCAAAAAGTGGTCTCGAGACCGGTCTCGAGACTAAGACCGGTCTCGAGAACTACAACACTAGTTGTGCGTGTTGTGGCTTCACAAATGCTTTGCTGCATACCTCGGTTGTAACGAGTGGTTATTTGTCAAAGTTGCTTTTCTATCAGCTTGAATCAGTCGGCCCATTCTCCTCTGACCTCTAGCATCAACAAGCATTTTCCCCCACAGGACTGCCGCATACTGAATGTTTTTCCCTTTTCACACCATTCTTTGTAAACCCTAGAAATGGTTGTGCGTGAAAATCCCAGTAACTGAGCAGATTGTGAAATACTCAGACCGGCCTGTCTGGCACCAACAACCATGCCACGCTCAAAATTGCTTAAATCACCTTTCTTTCCAACCCGATCCACGGCAATTCATACGAATTCTACGAGGTGGCTAATTCATATGAATTCATACGACCTCACTCGTACGAATTAGTACGATTTTTGCTAAATCGTAAATATTTTACGAGTTTCCCAATTCGTATGAATTCGAGCGAATGACCTACCCCTGACCCCGCCCCTAAGCCTACCCATAACGTGGGTTTAGACAAATCGTACGAATTCTTATGAGTGAGGTCGTACTAATTCGTACGAACTAGCCACATTTTAATCACTCGTACGAATTCGTACGAATTGGTCGTGAGATAGCGTTGTTCTTTCTCATTCTGACATTCAGTTTGGAGTTCAGGAGATTGTCTTGACCAGGACCACACCCCTGAATGCGTTTGAAGCAACTGCCATGTGATTGGTTGATTAGATAATTGCATTAATGAGAAATTGAACAGGTGTTCCTTATAATCCTTTAGGTGAGTGTATAAGCTCCTTCAGTATTATCAGCAGCGATCACATTTATCAGGAGCTAATTACCCTCCTCCATCCCCAGCTCCTCCTCTCACCCAGTCAGGATTCCCCCTGAATCAGACTAAAATTCTCTAATTATGTTGTACATTAAAATTAATTAATGGTATCTGCAATACATTCATGTTGGTTCTGTTCTGTTTACCCTGAAAGCCTCGTACACACCGGGACGAATATCGGCTCGCGTTATTCGTCAGCGTTTTTCAATGCCTTTTTTGTGTTCACACCCAAGCGATTTTCACTGACGATGAGCCGAGTCAACATGCAAATTCATTCCCTGACATTAGATGGCGCTAAATACCCCGGTCCACAAAGTGCTTCAGACACTCGCTTGTCACTCAGAAGAAGAGAGCAAGTTTGTCGCGTTTGTCATATAGTTCTTTATTCTCGTTGGTGTCTCTTTATATAGACAACAACAAGACCAGCAGCTCTACATTCATCTTGCCTTGCATCTTCCTCGTCTTATTTCTTCCCGCAGAGTGTAGACGCTGTATATCTTCTTCGCCGTTACGTATGTGTGCTCGGCAAGACCGTTTTGTGTTTGAGCGCCCCCAAGTTGTGTTTTACTGTTTGAGTTCTCACCCAGAATGGAATCATACCACCAATACAGACTGTGCTAATTGTCAATCGTATTTGACGTTAGTGGTCCTGAAAGAAATATTTTTAACGAGTTAAACTGAAAAAAAAAAAATGAATCGCATGGGTTAACAAGTTAGCGTTGCAGCACAAATAAACAAAACAAATAGTCCCTTTAAATTACTGTTATGCATCTTGTTATGTACATACAGAATTGTGTGTAGTGTATGGAGTGTGCCTGTGAAATCTATAGGACATTTTTTGAAGATGATTCATCCGTTAGGTTCTCTGGACAGTGACCCTTTCATCCGCCCACTTACATGGCAAATGATATTGGCCTCTGTGACAGAAGAGGTCAGCGAGTGATGAATTGCTTTGTCTTTGCGGCCAATCGAATCAGCACTGACCGTCCAAACACACACAAGAGGCATCAACAGTCACACAAACACAGAATAGAGCAATCTGCTCACAATCACAGTAATTTACAGTGGTATCCACCAGATGTTTCTTAAAGTTTGTGTATGTGTTTGTGTGTGTACGTTTGTTTTTTGTGGTAAGAATGACTTTTGCCCCAAATCATTTGTAATTAAGTTGTTTTGCAGGGGGACGTGAGTGACAAGCTTGAAACCTTGAGACAGAAGCTCATTTTTCAAAGGCAAAACAGAAGCTGCAGAGATGGAGTATGTGGGAGAGAAGAAGAGAGAAAATATGAAAGCTATTTCATCATGCGGAACTCAGTGAATATTTCATCATGTGATCAAAAATAGCTATACACTCTCTACTGTTTCGCTTGTCTCTGTGGTTCTTCATACAGCAGGGAACTACCATCAGATGTGTTCTAACATGAATTTGGCTGTTGTTTATATGTGAACTCCCACCTTTACATTTTTATCAAGCAAACTGACATATTTTTTTGTATATTGTAGGGCAGCTTGTGTGTGTGTTTTTTTTTATTGTAAAAATGCAGAAAATTTAGGGTGCAGGTTAGATTATAACTATAAAAAAATCCATGCAATGTTGGGTGTGTGTGTGTGTGTGTGTGTGTGTGTGTGTGTGTGTGTGTGTGTGTGTGTGTGTGTGTGTGTGTGTGTGTGTGTGTGGTGTGTGGTGTTTGTGGAGTGATTTATGAGGACACAAATTTGTATAATGACATGTGTATTACACTGGTATTACAACTTACAGTATAGGTGGTTTATGAGGACATTTCAAAAGTCCTCATAATTCAAATAGCTTAAAAAACACAAAAAACAATGTTTTATTAAAAATGTAAAAATGCAGAATGTTTCCTGTGATGGGTAGGTTTAGGGATAGGGGCAGTGTAGGGGGATATAATATAAAGTCGGTACAGTATAAAAAACCATTATGCCTATGGAGAGTCCTCATAATGTTGTTGCACCAAAGTGCGTGTGTGTGTGTGTGTGTGTGGTGTGTGTGTGTGTGTGTGTGTGTGTGTGTGTGTGTGTGCGTGCGTGCGTGTGTGCGTGCGTGCGTGCGTCGTGTTTTGTGTGTGTTGAAAATTTAAAAAAGAAGAAAGTTTTCTGGTTAAAGGGATAGAATATACAGATTGTACAGTCAAAAAATCATTATGTCTAAAATCCCCTTAAAACATGAAATCCCAACATTTGTTGTGTGCCAGATCCCATGACTCAACATCCACTTGACTGAAGTAGCTTATTCTTTATTTAACAATTCAGTATCGACATCAACAACTGCGTGTGAAGGACAAAACATTGTTAAAATATAGTATTTTTACATTGAGAGGCCATTGTGAGTGGATTTATCATGACTTAAATACAGAGTGAAATAAAAAACAACATCTGTTATCTCGGATTTCTGATGGTTGCATGTGATTTGGGGGAGTTATGCAATATCTCAGGAAAGGTCTGACTCCCTGCCCTCAGTATCCACTTGAATTTAATTATATTATATGCACAATTGCAAGAAGCTATTATTGGGTGATAGAGACTGTTCATTGAGCCTGAGGCAGAGCCCTGCAGGTTGCTGCTATTAGTAGATTGTTTGATAGTATCCTGCCAGTGAACTGATGCTGAAGCTTTGTTTTAGCGCAGTGTTTCAGATCCCTAACACAACTGACATTAAGTTACACATACCCTCATAGCATTTTTTTTCTGGCCCAGTTCCAGTACACAACCACTTTTCCCTTGGCCCACAAACAGAATGACAGCCCAGATTTGGATTAAAGACAAGAGTCACGCATGAGCCACAACTGGCCCAAATCTAAGCCAATCAATAACTCATTGTGGCTCCTTATTTCGCATATTATCTTGTATACTCGACTCGTAGGTGTCTTTTAGTGTAAGATGCAAGATAAGCTAGTTTTTAGGTGCGGAGGTACTTTTTGAAAGTGTACTGTCTGCGAGTTTAATAAAGTTTAGACTTTGTTTGTTTGCTTATATTTTACACAGATTACTGAGAAAACCAGGGCTAGTTGTCATTCAGGGAAGTTAAAAGTGATCTGTGCACAGCAGGAATGAGCTAGCTGAAACTAGCCTTTCTGGGGTTGTCACACATACTGGATATTTGCCATAATTGGGTCATGTGATCAAAGGGTTCTCATAGCCTCAGCATGATCCTTCAGTAATGAGGGTAGTCAGCACTGTCACTGCGAAGACAAGCAACGGACACTGGGGTACCGGGCTTCGATTCAGGTTGCCATGGCGATGCGCATCCCAGCTAGAGTGGGTGCCATGAGTTACCGTGGAAACTGGAGATGCCTGAGGGGGCCGGAGGTAATTGGCAGGAATGATAGTGGCAGCCACTTTCTTCTGTGGTGCAGAGAATCTCTTGATGGCTGGGAAAACAGCTTTTTTTGTTTGTTTCTTTTTGTTTCTTTTTTTTGGTTAATCTCTGGAGCTGAGAGCTTTTTTCCACATGGGTAACTCACAGCCCATGATGGATGTGCATGTGGGTGTGGATGGGTCAGAGAGAGGGAGGAAGAGAAGAAAAGAGGCAGGAGAGGAGATGTGTGTTTTGGCTCAGGCCAAACTGTGTCAGCCATCAGATCAAGGAAAAGACACTAATCGAATAGTTTATTAAGAAATTTGGATGTTTTTGTGCTATAAACTCTGTTTGTTTTTGCATGTGATATACACATGAGATATACATATATAAAACTTCTAAAACTATTAAGATATAATTGAATTCCTAAATATTAGAATATTTAGTCTTTCTTAAATATTTATATTCCTTAAAAATGTACCGGTATATCTTACACAATTTAGCTTCAAGTAAATTTATCTTAATTTGCCTAAATATGAGTGTGTGTGTGTGTGTGTGCATGCGTGCGTGTGCGTGAGTGCGTGCGTGCGTGCGTGTGTGTGTGTGTGTGTGTGTGTGTGTGTGTGTGTGTGTGAATATATACACATACAAACAATATACACATACAAATGAATATTTTTACAGGTTAACGTTGGTTGATAAAAATACATCTGTTTGTTGTTATTTCATGATGTAGATCAGGTCCTTTCAGCCTAAAAATGTTTTTGGGGGATACAAAAATTTGGGGAGAGGCACTGAAAGTGTAGGTCTCATTTCTTGGTTTCATGTTAAAAGGGTGCTTGTTTTGAATATTTAAATCTGGTGATTTCGTTCATACATTATTTGTTTAGATCACTGGCACCATTTAAAAACAACATGACCACCTGTAGTGGGAAATACTCACCTTCACATAAAAGTTAAAGGGGGGGGAGGGGTGAAATGCTGTTTCATGCATAGTGAGTTTTTTACACTGTTAAAGAGTTGGATTCCCATGCTAAACATGGACAAAGTTTCAAAAATAAAGTTGTAAGTTTGATGTAATTCTGTTCCAAAAATACTCCTTCCGGTTTGTCACAAGTTTCGGAAAGTTTTTTTCGAATACGGGCCTATGTGACGTCAGAATGGCCGGAATTTCCTTATACGGGTCTTATGGGCACTTCTCCCGGAAGTGTGCGCGCGCAGCTGTTGCCTAGTGCGTGCGAGAGTACGCCTATGCCCGTCAGAGCGCTGGCTCTGCTGCGCTGCAATCAAAAAAAATGGCACCAAAAAAGTGTGTTTTTGGTTGCCAGGGCAAGACAACACTGCACAAATTTCCAAAGAACCCAGCGTTAAGGGACCTGTGGATGGATTTTGTTTTTCCAGAGCAGCAATGGAGTTGTGCAAGTGTTCTTGTTTGTTCCCTTCATTTCGACGGTAATAGTTTTATAAACAAGGCCCAGTTCGACGGCGAATTTGCAGAACGCCTAATACTTAAAGATGGAGCAGTCCCAACGATAAAGGTTCACGGTCGTGCGTTGGAACCGCAGGCGGTGAGTAAAACTGCTTCAAATGTCTGTGTGTTGTTAACTATCGGCGTGTAAGTTAAGCACAGCAAGTAAACAACATGATCACGTACAGTTAATGTATCGATGGAGCATGCGATGTATGGTGTGTGTGTGTGTGTGTGTGTGTTTGTGTGTTTAAATACATTTGTTTAGCTGGCCACAGTAGGTGTCAGTTTGTTTATTGTAAAACTAAATCATGTCCTCATAAACCACGAGTCTGTCTGTTTACAACACACGCAAAAGCTTCGCGCGCTCCCGCCCACACGGCACGCCTCCACCCGCTCGGAAAGACTCGGTACAGCCTATCTTTCTTTTATAAATATAATAAAACTAAAGACTTTTTGGAGATATGAAGGATGCAATACTACTCTATAGGTACTCAAGATTAACATGAGATTGAGTGAAACTGAGTGTTTCACCCCCCCTTTAATATATTTCACATATTTACAATATTTAGAGGGGACTTACATGTTTAAAATGTTGTCGTTAAGCGTCAGCTTATTATGTTTGTTGAAATTCTTATAATCTGTCTGAAATGTTTGTATCTCAGGGGTTACGTTGCCTTTTTAGGGGTATAAAAATAGTCTATAGACTTTTTCCTTTGTGGCCTTAGAAAATCCGTTCAATACTTAATACTCTCAAATAAAAAATCATATTCAATTATTTCTTTAATAATTCAATTAAATTAAATTCAGTTTTAGGTCAACAATACATGGATTTTTTTCCAGGCAACATCTGTCAACACTTTCTATGACACTTTCCTCAGGCCCAATTAGGACATGCAAGTAGCCTTTATAAATGTGCCTTAGACAAAAAACAAAAATAATTACTGGTCTGCATAGAGACAAAACAATGACATATTCTAACCTAACAGTAACCTAAAATCAATTATTGCAAATGTAACTTCTGTTGATAACTGATCCTCGTAATACCAGCCATTTTCACTCTCTGTACTCTCAATCCTGATCTCTCCAGTTTTATCTGATAATTCTCCATATTTCTAGGTCAAGCTAAAGATATCTACTACCTGCCACTCTGAATTACATTTCATACTGCGCTTGATATGAACGCTGTGCGTGTTTCTTTAATTTGTGGTATTTTATTCTTATTGCAGGGATGAAAAAGGAAACACTGTACGACGTGTTTCTTTAATTGTGGGATTTTATTCTTGTTGCAGGGATGAAAAAGGAAACAAAACAATTTGAAAAGATCCTGTTTAGGAGGTTCTGGGTTTAATCTGGTAACCAGGCAACTGTGGAGACTGGATCCTCTGTTAGTGAGTGCAGACTCACCACGTGAATCCACCGCACGTGCTGCCCGTTTCACATGCACACACACACACACCTACTGTACTGTACACACACACAAACACTTGCACACAATACTGTTAATGAGCACTGGGATTATCTCATGCATAAGTGACTTTCACCGCTGTCAACAGCAGTGAATTTTAATTGGGTCAGTCATCCAAACCTTTCTGTGCTCCTAAACTCACCCAAGGAATGCGTATTTTATTCTCAGTACTCTTCATTTTATTCTTACTTTTGCTTATATTTAAGTAAGTTTAGTTTGGGAGAGGAGGTAATTTGGTGTCAATGTTTTTAATGCTTGACAGACTCTGAACATCATTAACTATGGCAAAAGCTGACCCAAGTTTTTTTTGTTTAAAATCTAATATGTTGCAGCACATAATTTTGGTAGCCTACATAAATAACATAATTAGATTTTTTAAATTTAACTTCCTCAGATCTGCTCAATCAGTGTGCGCAAACAAGTGACATTAATGATTTAGCGTTTGGTCTGTACACCATTATTCATTATTATTTTCTTATTATTGGTTATGGTTACACTGTAAACCTGAATAAGTTTACTTGTAAAACTCAAATAATTTGAGGTAATCAGTTTAAGTTAAGACATTTAACGTTTAAGTAAGATAAACTTGCAGATTTAAATGTTTTACTCACATATTTGAATAGCTCTTAACTTGAAATATTTGAGTCATCTAATAGGCTATTATCATGTAATCTCAATTTAAATATTTGTTAGTAGTGGAAATATGGCTTGCTTTAACCAGCTAATTCAATAAATGCAACCTTAATTGGTAACACAATGATTTAGCGTAAGCATAGCAGAGCATGTGCTGAATGAGTAGGCTACCACTCGTCACCATGATGGTAACCCCCCAAAAAACCGAAACAGAAACTCTTCTAAACAAGCATAACAAAACAATGAACACTACTAAATGTCCCACTTAATAATAATCCGGCACAAAAAAAACATAATAAAACACTGAATTTTAGCATTTACTCTCCCTTTCGAGTGTCATGGCAAAGCATGCTGGGAAATAGAAACCCCAGCCAAGTTTCACTTAAATTTAGGTTTTTCTAAATTAAACGAGACAAGTTCATAAAACTCAAAACAATGAAACAATTCAACTTACTTAAAATGTGTCCATTTTGTCAAAACTTAAAAGAAAAAAGTTCTAAATACTTATAAAAGTTAATTTGATGGAACTAATTTTTATAATTTGAGTTGGCTCTACTCAAACCAATTAATTATTTTGAGCGTAGGGTTTACTGAGTACACAATAAAATTGCATTTAATTCAATGTAAACCTAGCTTTTCTTTGGGTCACCCAGTCAGAGGAAGCACGAAAAGACTGAGAAGACCAACCCATTTACCAAACATTATTCATACAACTATGCCATTTTGGCAGCTTGAAAACACAATCTTTTGAAATCCGGTTTCAAAGTGCACATTTTTGAAAACAATACCCTTATCCATGCTCCATAATAAGTGTTGCTCAAGGCATAATGTGTAGGTATTAGATAAATTGAGAAGATTGTGAAGTAAACCTTGCTCTATTCTACCTCATCTTTCTTTCTCTTGAAGATGGGGGAATCCAGCCTCACGGCAAATGTAAATGTAGGTCACACGAGGATGACAGAAACAGACAGGAACTTCAGCAGGTGCCAAGACAATCTCTGACCCTCAGCTTATGGACCTCTGCGGGGTAAGTTACTGTCGACGCTAATAAGGATGATTCACCACACCAAGTTTCTCTTCACGTATTCTGGTTGCTTACTGTTGCCATCTCACAATGAATAATGGTGGTCTGGTATAGTCTCGTTAGCCTCTTCTGATATTGCACATAAACTGGAAAGCATTTGCAAAATAAATAAAAAAATCCTGAATAATTTTATCATATGTTGTAGCGTTTCCAACTGAGCTCATATTTTATTTTAGTAAATGTTATGACTTTCATTGCATCTGACTGAAAGGGAAACTGGGTTTCATCATGATGAAGTGAAAACTTCTGCTCAGGGAAAAAGTTGGGTAAGCAGTCAGAAACTTTGGTAATTAGACTGTGCTTTCTTTCATGCACCTTCTCCAGAGGGGAAAAGAGAGAGACTGAGTGAGATCACTGAGAAGTTGAGGTTATGTAGGAAGAAAATGTAACAAATGATCTTTCTTAGAAAGTTCTACTTCGGTTGTCCTTTAACTATATGTCTATGTCTCTCAAGAAGAGTGGGATGAACAGGGTCCCTGTGGATGTTATTAACTTATTAGTTATAATTTTTTTCCATAAATATTTCCAAAATATTTCAAAGTATGTATTGTGTTTAATAGCATTTTGTGGTGGAAATTACATTTTAAAAAAAAATTAAAAAACAAAATGGGTGCTTTAAAGCGGTCCGTGTACGTTGTGTTCATTCGTTTTTCGATTTAATATTGAAAGTAGAAAAATGAGAAAACGGCTCATTTATTCATTTTTCGTTTTCCCAAAAAAATAAAAAAATGAGAATTCGGCTTGATTTTTATATTTTTATGTTCAGGGATAGAAAATGGAAAAATGGCTTGAATATTCGATTTCCACGTGTGGGCGCGCATGAAACGCCCCTTTCCGCTGATTGGTCAATCAAAGATCAACGCTTGCAGTTCTTCCACAGTTTAACAGTTGTCCTCCGCTGCTGGACGGATTCTTAAAGTGTTTATTACAAATAAACTCTCTCTCTCATCCAACAACTGGACTAATGCTTGACACAAATCGCGCTGGGCAGGGCCTAGAAAGGGTTTTCTTCTCGATAGGCATGGATTCGACAATCTACACTAGAGAAATATTAGCTGATTATTTCAGAAATATTATGTAGATTATCTCGCACCTGCACCCACATGACCCATCATTAGCCTACTTGGTGACCCACTGACAGCGCACAGACCAGTATCCATTTAAGTGTAAACATGCAGGAGTCATAACTATTATTTTAGACTGCACATTGAGTTTTGGACAAGGGATGAAGCTGATGATAGATATGAAAATGTCACAGCGCATCTATTTTGGTTGTTATTCTATTAGTTTATTGTTGTTGTTGTTGTTGTTGTTGTTTTTCATAGCTTTCATAGCTTATATAATCATTTTTACCTTTGCAAGGGCAATTATTCATTATAACATTTTTTAAATATAGGCTATTTGTCATCTTTTATAAAAAAATATTGGAAATTTAATCGACTAAATTCAATTCGAATAATAAGACAATAAGCTGTTACCAATCAAATTAAATTAGTATCTTTTTTTACAGTCTATGGTATCAACCAAAGAGGCTGCATCTGAATTCTTAACTGGCATGTAGACCTAGCCTACTATTAACTGTTTAAAGCTGCTCAGAGGATTTACACAGTAATTACAATATTTTAAATATAATATTTTGAATATCCTTTTAAATATGAAATTAATGACAAAATGAAACAATACTTATATGAGAGTTAGACCCCCAGTAGGTGGCAGCACGTAACTGTCTTAATAGTCAGTCAGTGAGTCATTCATTCAACCGATTCGTTCAAAACGCTGATTCATTCATGAACCATTGGCTGTATATGGGACATTGAATCATTCATTCTTTCAGTTCTTCCACAGTTTAACAATTTCCACAGAATAACAGTCCTCCGCTGCTGGACGGATTCTTTGACACAAATCGCGTTGGGCAGTGACTAGAGAGGGTTTTCTTCTCTACGTGCCAAAAAAATACTCGGCTGACTCACTCGAACTCGATTCTTAGAACAAATCGGTTGAGTGAATGATTCAATGTCCCATAAACAGACATTTGGCTCATGAAGGAATCAGCGTTTTGAACGAATCGGTTGAATGAATGACTCACTAACTGACTATTAAGACAGTTACGTGCTGCCACCTACTGGGGGTCTAACTCTCATAATATTGTTTCATTTTGTCATTAATTTAATATTTAAAAAGGCTATTCATAATATTATATTTCAAACTTTAATATCATAATACTATGTAATTGTAATTACTGTGTAAATCCTCTGAGCAGCATTAAACAGTTATAGTAGGCTAATAGGTATACATGTCACTTCAGAATTCAGATGCAGCTTCTTTGGTTGATACTAATTTAATTTGATTGGTAACAGCTTATTGTCTTATTATTCTAAATGAATTTGTTGATTAAATTTCCATTTTTTTTAATAAAAGATGACAAATAGCCTATATTTAAAAAATATTAGAATAATTGCCCTTGCAAAGGTAAAAATGATTATATAAGCTATGAAAGCTATGAAAAACAACAAAAACAACAACAACAAAAAACTAATAGAATAACAACCAAAATAGATGCGCTGTGACATTTTCATATCTATCATATTTCAGCTTCATCCCTTGTCCAAAACTCAATGTGCAGTCTAAAATAATAGTTATGACTCCTGCATGTTTACACTTAAATGGATACTGGTCTGCGCGCTGTCAGTGGGTCACCAAGTAGGCTAATGATGGGTCATGTGGGTGCAGGTGCGAGATAATCTACATAATATTCTGAAATAATCAGCTAATATTTCTCTAGTGTAGATTGTCGAATCCATGCCTATCGAGAAGAAAACCCTTTCTAGGCCCTGCCCAGCGCGATTTGTGTCAAGCATTAGTCCAGTTGTTGGATGAGAGAGAGAGTTTATTTGTAATAAACACTTTAAGAATCCGTCCAGCAGCGGAGGACAACTGTTAAACTGTGGAAGAACTGCAAGCGTTGATCTTTGATTGACCAATCAGCGGAAAGGGGCGTTTCATGCGCGCCCACACGTGGAAATCGAATATTCAAGCCATTTTTCCATTTTCTATCCCTGAACATAAAAATATAAAAATCAAGCCGAATTCTCATTTTTTTATTTTTTTGGGAAAACGAAAAATGAATAAATGAGCCGTTTTCTCATTTTTCTATTTTCAATATTAAATCGAAAAACGAATGAACGCAACGTACACGGACCTAAAGCTAATTTCATAAAAAAAAAATTTTTTTTTTTTGCGTAATTTCATTGGATTTAAATCAAATATTCTGTTCACTAGTGATATTTACCTTGATTTGTTGATCCTTGTTTTTTTCACATATATTTCACATTTCATCTCAATCTCTTCCCGGACACTGTTGTCTTTTTGACACCAACTTTGAAAAATATTTATTATGGCCAAAACTTTTGGTTGTTGTGGAAATGATGCCACAACTGAGGTACAGTCATAATTTGGGTAAAAGAATATTACTGTAGTTTTTATAGTTTAAAATCAAAATGGACAATTCTTGTTTTTTTTATGGAATATTGCAGTTTAGTATATATGAATTATCTGTGCACATCATTTTTTTTTTGTGTCCCTATAAGACTTTAATCAAAGTAAGTTCCCTCCCTCTTCTCTTCTCTTCTCTGTTAACATATTTACTGGCACAAGGCAGGAGAACCAATCTCACATGAGATAACACAGCAATATCAAACCCAATGATCCAATCAATTTTTCGATGGACAAAATCAAGTCCTCTCCGACATTTTTAAAAGCTGTTTCATTTGGATATTTGTCACATTCGGGAAAACAAATTCTATTTCAATAACTTAAGATTGAAAGCCTGGGTCTGAGGCAAAAGTTAAACATTAGAATCAAAAAAAAAAAAAAAAAAATTCAACCCCAGGAACGTACAATTCCCTTTGCTGATAAAACACTTTGGATATTTGTCAGTATGTCCCCATAATGACATTTGACGTAATAGTCACTTACAATAAACATTTTCATGGTTCATTACCTCACAGAAACACTCTAGAGTATTATTGATTATTCGTTTCCCTCATCAGGTGGTTTGATTGGCAGAGATGTTTGTTGTCTCAGTGAAGGACACATTGATATTGTACTCTCACTCTCTTCTGCAGGACTGCTCGGAGAGAAATCATTGGACAGGACATGGACAAGTCCTCCGTCTTCCCTCTGCTGAAAACACACGTCAATGACATCCGGCCCCCCACCAATAGCTAAAGGACAGATTTCAGATAATTCTGAAAAACAGGGAGGTTAATGCTTCCCTTGAGCAAACATTTAATGCTGATCCAAGTTCTTCAACTAACTAAATG
Source organism: Chrosomus eos (assembly GCA_036326025.1). Taxonomy (NCBI): domain Eukaryota; kingdom Metazoa; phylum Chordata; class Actinopteri; order Cypriniformes; family Leuciscidae; genus Chrosomus; species Chrosomus eos. The sequence continues at coordinate 12,240,773 of CM070840.1, forward strand.
AGGTAATTTGCCAGGCATTTGCATTGATATATTGACTAATACATGGGTGTTGGCTTATCAGGATCATCATTTACCCATTTTTCAATTTTCTTTGGCATTAACCCCCCAACAAACTTGCTTTGTCTCAACTTCTCTCCCTAGTTTCTGTAGTTGTGCTTTGTTTTAATAAGAGTAAGTCAGTAACAGACTGCCAGCTCTTGCTCATTGATTCAGGCAAGCACATCTCCCAGCTGGCTTAAGAACCCAGGCTTGCCACATTGATTGGAGCAAGTGAGCCTTCAGCAAGCAGGCGGCCTCCTGAGAGAGCTTCGCACATTCACACGGACACACACACACACACACACACACACACACACACACACACACACACACACACACACACACACACACACACACACACACACACACACACACACACACACACACACACACACACACACACACACACACGCCGCCTGTAATCTGCTTTTATGGGCTGTTTTTGTGTTATCAACGGAGGGAATTTTAGAAAAACAACGCAGGACACATAGCCCAAATTTATGCTATGACTCTAATGCTAATGTACTTACAATTCAGTTCAGTGCATACCAGGATAAAGTTAATGTGTTAAGGCTATTTTTTGTCATTTGTTTATTAAGTTTATGTAGGCACACACCGGGAACAAGGTCATTGGTGAATATAAAAAATCTATTAAAAGGTTTCTTTTACAGTACTCTGTCGACTTTTAGACATGACCATACATTAAAACACTTCTAAAAGTGACTAGTTTATATAACTAGTTAATGTCCTGGGGTGAATACACATGCTTTACTGAAGAATTCTGTCTTTCATTGTCTTCACCTCAAAATTATGGATACCCATTTCCAACCCATAAGTAAATTGCATTGGTAAATCGTAATTATGACATAAAAATACATAATTATTAAAAAAGTTAAAAAATGTAAAGTTTAATTAAGTCATAATTAAGACTTTTTGTCATAATTATGACTGTTTATGTCAGTTATTTCCTTTATATTATATAATGATATAAAAATATAATTATAAAATTCTATGTCACAATTATGATTTACAAAAAAAAAAAATTCTTGTGGTCAAAATGGGCTTCCATTCCAAAAACATTATGTGGTGGGAATAAAATTTCTAATTAATCACATAGGTAAAACTATTTTCATTTTTGAAAAACAGCTTGATTAGAATTTATGTGCAATAAAACAAGCCGTTCACAAGAGTTGGGGGCCAATGGATGGAAGATTGACTTAACCTAAATTTTCTTCTAAAGCTATTATATGGCTTCAGAAGACTTGGTGTGCACAAATCACACTTGTATTACTTTTTTTTAGCTCGACTAAACATGTGACTCTTAGGGTTGGATTTATCTAAAATAGTTGATATTCAGTTAACAAGAGGTTGCTAAAAATTGGCCACTCGTTCATATAACAGCATGACAGTTGTCACAGACAACACTGGAAAAATTCATGGAAAACACACTACTTCTTAAAAAATGAGCAGAACAAATTTATGCATGCGAGTAAATTACATAATTTTGATTTGTGGGTGAACTATACCTTTAAGGCATGAGAGACGCCCAAGATGAGTCTTCACACCAAAGCAAGCTTGTCATGTGCACGAAGACATGTTGTTAAACTGTGTGCTCCAGAACTCGTGCTTCGTGTTATGAGACTATTCACATTGTCATCAGATTTTTATTTCAAAGCCATTCAGACCATAAAAACAGAATGGCAAAGACACAAGGCAGACGTGTCCTGTCACCCACAAGGATCTCCCTTACGCACCGAGAACAATCACATCCCTGGGGCTTGCAGAGGTGGCATTAGAGACAGACAGCTTGCCCTACTTTTTCTGAAGCCTCTGAAAAATAATAACAAAAACTGCTCTACAGAAAACAAGATGGAGCCACTAGCTAATCATCTCCTGTAATAAGGATTGTGCAGATAAATCAATAGACATGCTTTCAGAACAAGAACAAGAGACTCAAGACTAAATTTGAAGCAGGATATAGAGCAGAACTTCAGCATCTCAATGTGTAACTGTAAATTTGTTGATGTGTTTAATGGCGTGACGGCGGGACAACCTGTCACTCAAATGACATCACAGCAACAGCAAATCACAACCATCCAATCAATTCCCGATGGACAAAATCAAGTCCCGCTCTACAATTTTTTTCTTGTTCAAAAAGCCATAACTTCACATGTACTGGTAATTAAAAGAGATTCACATTCTGTTTATCAGGTTTTTACATTTGAAAATATGTATGCATTTACCCCTTAAAACATATTCTAAATATTATCTTAGCCTGTTTCAGCACTGAGGGTGTTTATGTAAGTTTTTAGCCTGCCTTTTCGAGTCTTATCAGCATAGTACTAGAGCATGAAACTTACATAACAGGCAGCGAGGAGCCAGTGGACAACTGACTGTATGTGTGGCTCTTATTGTTTGCTTCTCTCTACCACAATAATTCCACTTGTTTGCTCAAAGGCCCCATAGATTGAACCAAGAACACAAAAGAGCGTGATCACCAACTTATTATCAGATTGTGATATAACAAAGCCCAGTGGATATCTGACATCTGTAATCATTCTCTCTCTATGTTTAACACATGACCTCATGTGTTTAGGGTGCCATTTGGAACAGGGGCACTGTAAACCCACTGGCGATGCTTGCCCCACCCCCTGGTTTATTCAGATTGGTCCACTGTGGAAACTAACAATGATGAGAAAAAGCTGCGATTCACAGTGAAATAATCAAAGCATTAAATGTTCACATGAAAAAACTATTAAAAGAAGCGTGTTCTGTGTGAACCAGCTCCTAAATTGTATCAGCTGTATGGTAGTCAAAAATACATTTTTGGTTAATACGGGTGTGGAGAAAACAGCAATGCTACATATGAAGTTATGCGACATTTTAAAACATTACAGAAAATAACATGTGCTTGAGGCCTCTCTCAGCGGAAATGTGATTCAGCTAAATGATGTTTTTATGCATCTGTTCCGCTATGCATTTATTAATTCATGTTTTTCTCTTCCTTCATTTTAAAATTGTGTGATGATGAATGGATGTTTCTAGCTAGTAGAAAGAGCCTTTCTCGTCTCACTCTTTTAATACAGTCTACTATTGAGTGCAGGAAATGTGTCATGATGATGACAGTGCACACTTCAAGGAAAATTGTCTTGACTCGTGCCAAAGAAATGCCAGAACTGATGTGCTCAAACAATAACATGTGAAAAGGTCACCTGTGATAAACATGAAGTGGGAAATGGCTGGTTATTACAGGAAAAAGTATATTGGATAGAATTTTTTTTTAGCGCTTAACATAATTATACATAAACTTATTCTGTGTCCTTAGTTGTTGTCATTTTGCAGTGCTGCACATTTTAAAGGATTTTTTTCTGGTTCTGTATACTTACTTCATTAGGTACAGCATTACTAAGGCCTGTTCACACCAAGAACGATTACTAAAGATAACTATAATGAGAACTGTTTTGGTTTTCTGTTTATTATAAGCACACACTGCAGTTTTATCTTCTGACGCTTTTGAAGCATGATGGATTCTGATTGGCTATCAATGTTTTGATCATACATTAGTTGGAAAAATATTTTGTGAAAGAGATTCCAATTTTTTCTCTTTGCCATTATCGTTATAGTTTTAGACTCTGCAGTTCTTTTACATTTAGAACGATTTTTAAAACTATATCTTTATCGTTATAGTCATCTTCCTTGGTGTGAACTGGACTTAATACTGAAGGGGTTTTGAAACAAACCATGGAAACCATATAAATCACAAAATTATGGAAGAATAAATAACATTTTCCAGTTCAATTGATTCTTCCATAATTTTGTGACTTCTATAAAAAGTTTTACTATTCACTAATTTCTTCCTTCGATTTCTGCTCCAAGAAACTGGTACCGTCCATTATAGTGTTTGTGCCATATTGTAGTTACCGTAATTAAGAGATTCCCATTTGTAAAAAGCGCTCACGTCCTCGTAGAACGTCTCAGGTTACGACTGCAACCTATGTTCCCTGAGAACAGGGAGTGAGACACTGCGTCAAAGCGCTAAGGGAACGCCTCAGTGTGACTGATGACTGAAACACTGTAGAATCATGACAATCCTATTGGCCGGCGTCAGCCATGATGTCATGCTCTAGTGTGACCAGGAAGTATAAGAGGAGCACCTAGAGAACATTTCATCCACTTCTTCGTCTGAAGGGACTGTAAAAGCAGACCAGAGGCATGGCGACGAGACGCAGTGTCTCGTTGCCTCGACGATCATCAGGGCTCAGGGAGCAAAGGGCCTAAAGCACCTCCTCAGAGAGAGAGGGGCCACTTCTCAAGCTCCACTTGAAATGCTGTTTGCATGGAAGCCTCGGCAGGATGACTCTCGAAGGAGAGGGGGCCTGACATGCTAAAAACAGATAACACAGCCTAACTGTAAATATGGAGGCCTCAGCAGGATGACTCTCAAAGGAGAGAAGGTCTGACGCATATTTAGAAGAGCTAGCTCGACGATCATCAGAGCTCAGGGAGCGAAGGGCCTAAAGCACCTCATCAGAGAGAGAGGGGCCACTCTCACAGCTCCACCTGAAAAACCATTTGCATGGAAGTCTCAGCAGGATGACTCTCGAAGGAGAGGAGGCCTGACACATGCTATAGAACAGCCCTATGGGTATTCTTAGAAATACGGCAGTTGGAGAAGTACTGAGCATGACGACCCTAAACATTAAGGGGGGTACTGGAGTCTGCACTTGGGGTGCCTGGTTGCATAAGGAGGCTAACACTGGGAGCCTGTCACCCTACCTACCTACTGGGAGTACAGAGGCCCAAGCTTTGTGAGGGCCTGCTAAAACTCAACCAGAGGTGAAATACTCTGCATACTGACCCAGAGGAACCAAGGGAGTACAAGGTTTACTCTGCGCTATCTAAGAGATGGAGCACTCTAACAAAAACACCCTTGCTAACTAGGGGAGTACAACATCATCCTAAGAATATAAACACTCTGTCGAGCTCTAGAGAGCGGAGGCCTCAGCAGATAACTCTTTGGAGTGAGAGGAAGCCTAACCACGCCTCTGAGCCCACAGGGAGGGAACCTGCTACCTGTGCTTATCACCACTACAATACCCGACTTCTGATCTGTCTTCGAGTTCAGTCTCGACTTCGACTTCTCCAGAGTTCGACTTCTGATCTGTCTTCGAGTGTCTCCTCTTCGGGTTGTCTTCTGGTTTGGTATCACCTCAATGACCTACTCCTGCCAGGAGGAGGGGCACAAGTGGCGACTGAGTCCTGCTGGCCCTGTCTGCGATCCTCAGAACGAGACGGGCCAGGACCCCCAGGCTGTCTGGGTGTGGGTCTAGACCTGCGTGGTATACAGGATCTATAAGCCGCTGAGCACGCCTTCGCCTCCCTGAACTTCCCGACCACCGCCTCAATGGAGGTCCCGGAAAGTTCAGAGGGCGACAAGGTTTCTCTTTCTTCCCGATGCCTGCCAGGTTCACCCACAGATGCCTCTCCGTGGCCACCATGGCTGCCAACGATTGCCCGATCGGGACGGCTGTCTGTTTGGTGGCCTGGAGAGTCAGGTCTGCGGTGCGGCGCGTCTGGGGTCAGACCCTGCCCCTGGTCCAGGTCCCTCAGCAGGTCAGCCTGGCACGCCTGCAACACAGCCATCGTGTGCAGCGCAGCACCAGCCTGAACCGTAGCCGCGTATGCCCTGCCATTCAGACGAGATGTAGTCTGGAGTGGTCTAGATGGCAGGGTTGGAGCTCTTAGTGTTGATGTCTCCCCTTGCGAGGCATCGACACAAACCCGTGCTCTTGCATTCCCTCCACATTCGAGTAGTTTGAATGCTGGAAAAGGTGAATTCGAGCTGAGTACGGGTTCTTCCATGCCTTCACAACTTCTGCGTGGAGGTCGTGAAGGAAAGGAAGGCTCACCAGGGCTGATGGGGTCTGGCCAGAGAGAAAGCACTCATCAAGTCTTCCACAAGCGACTTCCCCTCTGACGCACTGCCATGGCAACTCAAGCCTGGCGGTGGCGCGCTCCATCACCTCCACCAGCTCCGCATACGCGGGGCAGGGGGGCTGGGCAGGTTCAGCCATCCTAATATCTTCACCTGCTTCAGCCCCATCCTGCTCATCCAGGCTCGAAGCCAACAGAGCACTGGCTGTTGGGCCAGAAGATGCTTCAGAAAAATCATCTCCGCCCAACAGCACATTCTCGTCGCCCTCCGATTCACTCCTCTCTCAAAATCGTCGGTGAGCTCTCTCTTCGATCCCCACGATCTGAGTCTCCTCTCGGCCTCGGCACGAGCGGGACCCGAACCGCGCGGCAAATATAGCTATCCTTCCTCCCTCGAAAAGAAGGACAGATGAGAACGGAGTGTTCTCCTTGAAAAATGCTCACAGTTCGTGCACTCTGTCCTATCGAGAACAGAGTGCGCTTGCTCTTCACCCAGACAGAGGTCGTGAGTGTCACCAGGTGTGAGAAACCTCTCACACAGGTGTCACTATGTGTGAGAAACTCTCACACGGGTTGGCACACTTCCTAAAGCGATTATTAGCCATAGTCATTTTTACTCACAGTGCAGTAAAACAGTCCCTAAAGACGAAAAGAGGATGACATGTTCTATAGGCGCTCCTCTAATACTTCCTCGCGCTAGAGCATGACGTCATGGCTGTCAATAGGGTTGTCGTCATTCTACAGTGTTTCAGTCATCACCAGTCACACTGAGGCGTTCCCCTAGCGCTTTGACGCAGTGCGAGTTCCCTTTCGAAAGGGAACTCGTAATTCTACAAGTAAGTACTTAAAAGCCTGCGCCATCTAGAGTTTAATGACAGAACTTTGTATATTACCCAATCTAGAACGTCACGTGTTGTCATCTCGAAATAACGGTTACGACATGGCGTGAATGCAGCAACTGATTAAATATTAAATAATCAATAATAAAAGTATTGTTTTTAAATGTAGTTTTGTGTGTAATTTAAATAATTTAACTTGGATGCATTTAAAGAATTTGAAATTATACTATTTTGTTCTGCTTTCTAAAAACTGGTCAGAAATCATGAAATCAACTACTTATTCTAATAACTGCCATACAAATGTTTCTTTTAAAGGTGTAGATGTCATGTGTACATTTTATTTGTTCTTTTTAATGCAAGTGTAGATTTCACTAATAAATGTCACTGTCTAATAAGTCTGAGGCAGTCTGAGTCAGCCTAATTGTGTTTTATTAATTTAATAATTTAACTAAATGAGCAGGTTGTATTCAGTATATAATCAGTATAGAAATCTGGAATCTGTTAAAACAGAAACACATGACTCATGGTCAAGAGACACAGTGGCACAATTTAGCTTGAATACATTCCAGCAGCTGATGTTTGAGGGAAGTCCCATGGTGAGCAAATGAAGAGTGAATTATCGGTCACATTCACTCGCACAATGAGTCACAACTAAAATATCATTCCTCATTAAATCAAATATATAGCCTACAGTACAAAAGCCCTCATCACCAGCACTATATAGAGCACACATTGTCAGACCTTGTCTGACGCTACAGACTACTTACCTGGGCTGCGTTTCCCAAAAACATGTGTTAAGTTGATAGAGACCATTGGTAGCAATGGTTCTATAATCTAGCCTTATGATGCTTTAAGAAACGCAGCCCTGCTTGATGTTCCTGACTACCTTGCTACTGCTATCACGTCATTCAAGTAGTCTTCCAGTCATCCTTTCGTCTAACGTGTTCCTCTTGTGTGTGTGTGCTTTTTGATATGAGACACAATTGTAATGACATCAATTACATGGTATACAACTTACAGTGAATATGAGGACATGCATGATCTCAATTCAAATACTAAAACAAAAACAATGTTTTTTTAAAAATGCAGCATGTCTCCTGTGATGGGTAGGTTTAGGGACAGGGGCAGTGTAGGGGGATAGAATATATAGTTTGTACAGTATAAAAACCATTACGCCTATGGAATGTCCCCATAAATCACAATAACAAACATGTGTGTGTGTGTGTGTGTGTGTTGTGTGTGTGTGTGTGTGTGTGTGTGTGTGTGTGTGTGTGTGTGTGTGTGTGTGTGTGTGTGTGTGTGTGTGTGTGTATCACGTATCCGTTTATACATTGAGTCCCTGACATATCTGCAAATAAACCTACCTGTTTGTGCAGTGCTGGCCATAGTGTGCAAGCCTGAGCATGACAACAATTAGATTAAGAACCTATGTTACTTGGCCAATCAGTAAGTAACAATTTCATAATTTCATCTGCTATTCTCCATACAGAATGTTTCTCAATCTTTCACATTTGGATTTATTCTGCTGTGAGTTGTAAGTCAGCAGTCGCTGCTGTTTATGTCTGTCCTGTTCTTGTTAAGTTATCAGAAAAAGATCAAGTGATTTATTTTTAGCTTTGCGTAGGAGGACATATAAACAATAGACATCAGATACAGCTTTCAACGGCATATTTAACACTGTCTGTGCAGTGTTACTATAAATAATTTATGGATGATTTGAGTCATAAGAAGAGAAGGGTCTCTCTTTACCTCAATAATCTCTCACAGACTGACCTATTTATCAATACATCTGAAGTAGGCTACACTCCAAGAAAAAGTATGTTAATATTAGTTTTGTGTAGTGTGTAGTTAAGGAAACTAAACTACTATTATATCTGATTCAATATTTATATTTACTTACTTTTTATATTAAATGAACATCATGTAACTTTTGCGCATTTTGCAGAAGAATATTACCTGGTTGTGCTTCGGCTCTGCGTGACTAGTGTGCGAATGAATATGCTTCCCTTGGCAATATTACTTTACAATGAGCTTTCTTTTTAAAGAGCTAGAGCTACATATGGCAATTTATCTGTTCAAAAAAATACCTACTCGCCTGCTAAGTAAAAAAAATGCTTTACAACATTTCCAACCAGTTCTCCTCATCTTCAAAAAGCAAAGCCAAAACTGATTCTCGTTTTTGCTTGTCGACATCCACAACATACACGTGTAAGTAAATAACTTTCTCTATTTACGGATATGACGAGTCACGCACGGGCGAGTGGCGTATGTACGCAATTTCCCGCGAAAACCACACTGACAGGTCTAAATTAACAATAGGCTTACCATAATCAGGGTAACAAAAAGGATTTAGGATGTTGACTAATTATTTTGTTAATTTGATTGAAAAAAAGTTACATAGTGTAGAATGTGATTCTCTAATAGAAATGTATCAAGGACGCATGGAGTGAAGTGTCCATCTAATCCTGCCTAAATTAAGCACATACAGCATCCCATTATGGGGATTCCTACGGGATGTGCCCATAAAGGGATAATCTAAGGATTATATAACGTGAATTCATGAAACATCAATTTAAAGCTTCATATCATTGAAGGATAATAATTCAACCCCCACTCCCTTCTTACAGTCTTCTCATCAGGGTCACAGCATGTAATGTCATAGTTATGAGTCAAAACTATTGCTCAACAGTTTGTAGGGATGAATTTTAAATTGTGTGTTCCTGGAGTGATGTATAAAAACAAACAAAAGCAAGTCAGTATGTGCAATATATAAATATTTTAATTGAACCCAACACAAACCCACAACCAATAGGCTGGCAATTCTAGTTGAAATTCAACAAATAAAATTAATAAAATAATTATTTGTATATTATATAGGCTACATAATAAATGTAATTTTAAATGATGAAATGAATGAATTAATAATAAATTAAATATGTGATTGAATAAATAATGAAATTAATTATAACAAAATATGCATTTACCATAAATGATAGTTAGTTTTAAAATATAGAAATTAAATGCACTTTTTCATAGGTGGCATTTCAAGCACTAACTATTAATATTATGTTCATGAAAAAAAATCCGGATGTGTGAACAAATTTGTCAGCAATTAATACTGTAAAGTAAAAACAGTAAGTCACAAATGTCACAAAGAATGTGCCGTCTGAGATTATGGGTGATATGACAATGATATGACATGAACAGATTTCATTAACTTCAAGAACATGACCTGACTTTCCTCTCCACAAGAACCTTTGTTTTCCCTCTTCTTTGTCCTCCTGTCTCCCCTCATTTGACTTTTCTTATGTTCGTTTGTATTCCTATACTTGTTTTCACATACTCAGCATTTCAGAACATTGCCCTAAATCCATGTTTTCCATTATCTAAAATTCATGCTCAAATTCAAACCCTCAGTGATATGTTTGTGTCTTTGTGAGTCAGCAAAGAGGTGCGCCACATGCAGATCAGCACAGCAGGGTTCAGTGTTCTTGCAGAGAATGCTGGGTGCCCTGCCCTGCCTGTGTCGTGCTCCGACGCCTCTCCTCTGTATTCCTTGCAGAGAAACATCAAACACCACACCGTGCCGCAGCACAGCGCAAAACTCTTCTGAGGTCTGCATTAATAAACCAGAAACCATTCATTTTTAATCCTCTGCTGAAATGTAATTTGTTTCTATTTTAGAGCTCGATAAGAAATAGAGCTTGAGGGTTGTTTAGACCATTCTGTGCTATTTGAGTCACTACTTCATGGCCTGTTACACACCTCCAGGAGGCACTGGTTTGGGTCATCATGAAAACTGATACAGCAAAGAAAACTTTTGAACTGAAATTGAACCTTCATGGTTCAGGATTTGTTGTTGTAAAACATACGAAAGCAGATTTTAACTGCTAAAGTGCAATTATGTATAATATTATGCAATACTATGCAAATCACTGATGCAGTGTATTTAAAGAAACACATTTAAACCAAATATAGCTTTCTCTTAAAGGGGTAGTTCACCCCAAAATGAAAATTCTGTCAGTAATTACTCACCCTCATGTCGTTCCAACCCCGTAAGACTTTCGTTCATCATCGGAACACAAATTAAGATATTTTTGATTAAATCTGAGAGCTGGATCACTCCTCCATAGGATTCTAAGGGATTTTAAAAAAATTGACAGCCCGAAAAGTTATTAAAGAAATCGTTAAGAGAGTCCAACTGACTACAGTGGCGAGATCTTAAGTTTATCGAGCTACGAGAACACTTTTTGAGCGCAAAAAACAAACTAAAATAGCGACTCTATTCAAGTATTCTCTTTGGGCCTCGAGATTTCACGTAGTGTTATTGTGCAACGCTTCTGGTTGAACGTCACACACATCACACACATGACCAGCGTCGGCCAATAGTGAGCTTACGTGTGACGTATAACACAGAAGCACTGCGCTGTTACACTACGTGAACAGCTTAGGAGAATGACACGGAAGAGAAGAGATGGTTGAATAAAGTCTTTATTTTAGTTTTTTTTGGACGCAAAAAATATTCTCGTCACTTGATAAACTTAAGATTGAGCCACTGTAGCCATTTGGACTATTTTGACGATGTCTTTAATGACTTTTCGGGGCTGTCAGGTTTCAATCCCTTAGAAGCCTATGGAGGAGTGATCCAGCTCTCAGATTTAATCACAAATATCTTCATTTGTGTTCCGAAGATGAACAAAAGTCTTACGGGGTTGGAAAAACATGAGGGTGAGTAATTACTGACAGAATTTTCATTTTTGGGTGAACTATCCCTTTAATGTAATACAGTGAGTGACAACCATCTGTGGTCTCCCATTGGGTCACATTATTGTGTTAACTCAGAGTTCATGATTTGAACTCAGACAAGCTCAGTGCCGACTCATTTTCCATCCACTTTCTGTCATGAATTTGAATGTCAGCAGAGAATTGGGTATGATTGAAGGCCACGAAGGATACTTGATGCATCCTTCAAAATGACCTAAGAAGGAGGAGAAACAAAGGCAAATTGAGACATCCTTTGACAAAGTGTGATGACGTGGCTGCCGAGATATGCAGCCTAAGATGCAGCCTTCATGTGCACTTGCGGACTTGTGGACTTACAATCTCCACATCTACCCGACAGTCAAAGCAGCATTACGTCACGAATGTACTGTACTGAATGGGCTTAGGGTTCTATTTGGAACAGGGCCATGAAAGTTGAGCCGCTGTTGTGTGGCAGCATTGCCATGGACAACAGTGAATGTCTGGAACAGGGGTGTTCAAACATGGTCCTTGAGCACTGTCCTGTAGAGTCAACACACCTTCCTAGATGTTTGTAGTATGGTTAGTAAGACCTTGAGCTAGTTCAGGTGTGTTTGACTGGAGTTGGAGACCGCTGAATGCTGCGATTGACCAATTTGGAACAGGTATTCCAGAAAGCAGTAGTAATATTTAATGTATGACATTTTTACAAAGAGGTGCATTGGCTTTTTGGCATTGGTTATTTAGATGCCAGGCTTAAAATCCTGAAGGTTTGCATGCTCAGAGCGCATGTGTGGTTGGCAGACTTGAGCCATTAAGTTTGTTTGTTTGCTGATTTGTTCTCATGCTGTCGGCTTGGCAACATTCGCTCTAATTTCTGACAACTGCAGAAGTCATCCCATTTACAGTAATAACTCATTCTATTCATTCCTGCATTAAGACACGTAGATACCCCTCAAATTCACCAGATTATATCCAAATTAAAGGATAGCCCATGAGCTGCAGTTCACTCTTTTCTCGTTTTTATTTAACTAGGTATTTATGTAGCTATATGTATTTTTAACAGTGATTTGAATACGTTTATAGGTAAAAATGAAACCTCATGATGAATGAATCCTCTAAATGTATTTATTAATTCATTTGTAGAATGTTGAGACATTTGTGTACATTGTTTTGCTTCATAAATGTATAAGCTTGAAAGATATTCATATTCCATGCACAATAAACCATACACTGAACATTATGAATACAAAAACAAACAATCAACTGAAATATTAAAAAAAACATAGATGTAATTGCAGTGAGAGTGCTGTTGAACATACTCTGAAATTATATTTCCAAATCATTTCATTATCAACAAAGGCATGATCACTTATTGCAATGAAAAGCATGTTAATGCAGATGTGTTCCCCAAAATAACATTCAGTCTGTCCTTTTATGATTATGTGTTATGCCTCTTTATCTACACATACCCTGTCTGTGTCGATGGACTATTAAGAATTAGATGATAATATCATAACAAATATTCAGATATAAAAAATACAAATACTGATTTCGGTAAAAACAAGCGTGCCTGGGTTTAAAAGAGGTGGAAACTCCCGCAATGGCACAAGAGAAAAGTTCATGCAAAGAGTAATCTATACACGACGCCAAAAAACAAAACAAAAAAAACAGTCATAGAAAAGACGCAATAAATCAAACAAGAAGTTTTACTCCTCCTTCTCATTTTCCTTCCATTGCTGTCATTCTTCAGCTCTTCCTTGCTGGCGTTTCAGTGGCTTCATTCGCTATAAAATGTATTCTGGGCATTTGATCAGTCAAGGATTGAAAATGGAATGTGTGTAGATATGTACAGCAGTGAATAAATGTAATCAATCTCCCCTCGATTACATACATCATCCCATTTCCATGCAAGATATAGCTTATTTCTCTGGAAAGACAGTCAAGTTGTGCGTCCGGTGCTGAACTGGACAGCTCCCTTGAATGAGCAGCTCATAGTATGATAGATGCCTATGAAACAGGGGCTTCGGTTTGCTGATGTCGGGATGAAATATCACACCCAGACCCACGGCTTCTACGAGACAAGGGGCTTAATGACCAGAAATCTTGAGCAGCTTTCTTCACAGCGGCAGTTTGGGATGGGTTTCAGTTGGAGAATTGCCAGCATCTTCAAATCTCACTATTTTAACCCACTGCCCAGAGTGGCTCTTCATCCATCATCCTGTACTTGTACACTGAACCATCATCTTCACCTCTCGTTCACATGCGCAGGCGACAAGTGCTTCAAACCAGTGATTAAAAGAAAAGGTTGACGAGGTGTAATCGTTCAGGTTTACACGCCAGGAGTTGACTTGTCTGTCATACCTTTGAGAACGTCATCTATTCGGTCATCTTCAATGACCACTGTGGAGAGAGGACACAGATGTTATTTTAGAGCTTTTAAATAGTAAGCATGAAGGCAAAAAAGGGGCATATATCTCTGTTTCAACAAGAAAAGAGCTATTTTTAAAACTACCATTTTAATAGAAAAATAGGCTATGGATAAGGTTACCTCATCATATGCAGTGAAAAATTATAGGCTATTAGACTCAACAGGACAAGTAAATGTAAAAACAAAATACAAATGTAAATTTTACAATACATTTTCTTTTAAAATATTGTATGTGCAAGAAAAAAAATCTATGAATTACCGTATGATTTTGAGTGAGATAATAAATTTGATCAAATACATGTTGTATTTTTTTTTGTTCTTCATATTTAATTTCTTAAGATATTAATATTGTACATTTAATGCTTTTTGTTTAATGCTTTTTCAAATCGTGTTTTGCTATTATGTGTTGACCTGATTTAATTTTGTTTGTGTGTAACGTTAACCTCTGTTGTCACACAAACAGTCTTATTAGCCATTGTTACAGGTAAGACCCATTTTGATATGTTATGTAGTTAATAGTAAATTGCTGATACATACCATGTTTTGCCCTGCCAATCTGCCCGAGTTTCGGTGGCCTTTTGGACTGTGATGTTCCGAAGAACGAGTTCGTGTCTTGCAGTCGACAGCTAAAGGAGACTTCACTGTCCGCCCCGTAGCCGTTCATCTTCCCTCGTTGTATGGCAGCACTTCGGACATGGCTATACACAAGTATACTCAAGTTCCCAGCTAAGGTCGTATGGAAAAACAAATATTATTTGATGGTATATATCAATTTAAAAAAAGTCTTTTCAGGCTACTTTCCCCCCTTCAGCGTCGAAAGATAAAGTCCAGCTAAGACCCTGGAATAATAACTATCTCTGGCCGAACCGTCGGGTGTATCTGGAGAGAGGAGTGCTGCGTCCTCCTGCTGGTGAGCTCTTGAGAGAAATAGAGGGAGATCCCAAAACCAAAGGAAACCCAGACGGAAAAGTGAAGTCATCCATCCGGGTTTGAATGGGGGAGGGTTGCAGGCAGGGAGAAATAAATAAATAAAGATGCGCGAGTTAAATAGCGTATAAGAAGCATCTAGTTTAGTAGGCTAGGCTAATGTAATCCTATATTTCTTTGTTTCAGCGTTTCCCCCAATATTGACTACTATACTCACTATTTGTTTATTCCTTTGCTTTTAGTTTTAAAGGGTCCGTTCATCCAAAAATTTAAATTCTGTCATTAATTACTCACTTACCTTTTGATGAAATTTGAGAGCTTTATATGTCCCTCTGTTGACAGCTGCAACTACCACTTTCTTTGACGCTTTAAAAAGTTCATAAAGAAATTGTAAAACTAACCCATATGAATTGAGCAGTTTAGTCTTGATCACTTGATCGCTAGCAGATTTAATTTAGTCTTTCATTCACATTCAGCGAACATAAACAGAAATTCAACCGAAATAACTTCATTGGTTCTTGCGAAGCTCAAATGTGATGCAACACACGAGAATCAACCTGATTGGTTCTCGCACATCAAGTGAACATGCTTGAGCTTCCATTTACCACAACTGATGTGTGAGTCGATGAATGTTTATATGTGAATAAAGTCCTAAATTCAATCTGTTCATCATAAAAATTGATCATGTCCCTTTAGAAAATTTGGACTAAACAGCTCAATTCATATAGATTAGTTTAATGATCTCTTTATTAACTTTTGGATGCATCAAAGTGCATGGACTGTCATTGGAGGGACATACATTTCTCATATTTCATCTGAAAGATCTTCATATGTTTTCCAAATATGACCGAAAGTCTAACTGATTTGGAACAACACGAGGTTGGGTAATTAATGACATAATTATTTATTTATGCAAACTATCCCTTTAAGTAACTTGTTAATGGTAACCAACTGGTAACCAATTTATGGTACAGAAGCAGGCCAGAGTTTACCTCATATAGTGACTTAAGGAAAAAAATGTTAGAGGGTTTTTTGAGTAAAGAAAACGTAGTACTTATTCAACGAACCAGTTCTTTATTTATCCTTGCAAACAAGCAGAGACGTTACAAACTGCATCTGGCACTTCATTCACAATAGAGGTTTTACCGAAAGTTTGATGATCCGATGGAGTTATGAGTTTAGTCACAAGCTCTTTTCAATATTTTTCATTGATTAAATATTTGCAAAACCCTCAGACAGATGTAGAGGGTGACCAATAGTAATGATTTTTGAAAAATTGAGATTCAATCTTCTGCCCGACAGCAACAATATTATACATTTTTATTAGGCTAATAAAGTAATTGCATTACAGAGTTTAGGCATTAGAGTGAAATTACCCCCTCCTAGTATAGTCATTCTCAGGATTAACAATAGGCTACTCATTATTTTGTCAATTCAAGCTTTACTAGAACTTAGTAAAATAATTGAAATAAAAAAATGAGTGAAAATATATATGAATAATTGTGACAAAGTAAGCAGCTATGACAGCTTAATTTGAAATTAATCATTCATTTCAGAATCACACATGTAACATAAGTCAATTTCTAAAATGCACAACTTAAGACGTCACTGACCCAAAATTTTATACCCAAAACAACATTTTATACCCATCCTGCATATGCCGTCATCTCCTAACCACAAACCTTCAGTTATCTGTTGGCCCCCTCTGCTGGACATTTCAAAGACATCCTAAAATTTGTACAGTAGCAACGCTATATGCTGCATGAAAACAGTGTTAAAACTAGACAATACAACTCTTTTTTACTATCAATGTCATGTCAGGTAGCACCGGTGGCTTCTAACAGATCTGACTTTTGCCTTAAAGACTTATGGTCTACTCCATGTAAACACATATTTTTCATTGACAGGTGGCCTGCTAGGATCACCACTGGAATGTTGTGTGATCCATTTTTAGACCAGGGCCGTGTGGACAAAAGTAGAGAGCAAAACAGTTGGCATCTCACAGCTGATGATAAGTGGTTTGGGTTGACTCTTTCGGATAGATAAGTAAGAGCACATATATGTTTCTCGACTACTTTGCCCTCTAATTCTGGGCCCTTGAATTTTGTTGAGCATTGTCTACATTCTCTTTAAGGCCGGCAGTGGACATAGGAGATTGTGTGTGTGCTTCTTTTCCCTCTGTGGATTGATTCCACACCTGTCTGTGTCAGTCAAGGGAAAAGCTGTACAGTAGAGCCCTGGACGGGCACAGCAATAACAGTAAAAGGAAGTCATTCAACGGCATGCCATGATGAGAAGCATTCTTCATCTGTTGACAGTGTCTTTGTTTTTCTTCTTTTTCCAAGGTAGGACAAGTTAAATTAATATTTTATCATTTTATATTTACAATATGGGATTTTATGACCCACCATCTGTCAGATGTTGTTCTATGGTGTTTGTTTAGTAAAACAACTATGGTGAGTAGGACTATTGAAACCAACTTTTTACAACATTATTATATAATCGTATTGTGTTTGGAAGTCGATGTATGGGAATTAGATTGCACTTTTACAGTGAACTAAATACTTGTCATTTAGAGTTGTTTTGAGGCATGTAGAATTTGTTTTTTTGTAAGACTACAACATCCACATAGCTATTTTCTCTGTAAAAATATAGTACCCAAATACCGGATCGGTGAAGGTGTTTGTTATTATTAATAAACTGTTAAAGGAAGCTCATTCTGAGATAGAACACACCTTATCAATCAGAAATTATTATTTCTGATAGATTATCCTGAAATGGACCTGACTGTCATGTGTTTTGCAGAATGTTGGGGACGAAACGAAGAGGAGCGACTCATCAACTATCTTTTCAAGGAACGCGGCTACAACAAAGAGCTTCGGCCGGTCCAAAATAAAGATGATACCGTAGATATTTACCTGGCGCTTACACTTTCTAATCTAATTTCCTTGGTGAGTGCATAATATAACCAATATGAGCATTTTTTGTACAAAGAGCAGGGGAGATATTATTATGTCCTATTACTGCGATCAGTGTTTGGGTGTAACACATTACAAGTAACATGCATTATGTAATCAGAATACTTTTTTTGATGTAGCAAATAATCATTATTTTATAAATGTACACAATAATGTTTCAATTACTTTTTAAAAAAGTATTTTTTTAACTACTGAATTAAAGTTCATTCTCTTCTCCAGTCACTTACATATTGCACAGTCATGCATGCGTGGGAAGTAACGTAACATTACGTAATTAGTTACTTTTTTAGAGGGTAGTGCAATTGTAACACATTACTTTTAAAAGTAACTTTCCCCACTATTGACTGTAATATAGATATATAATAGACATTGTATTGATGTTTATAGTTTGATTCTGTCAGTCTGTTTAACAAAGATGTTTTTCCATGACAGAAAGAAGTTGATGAGACATTACTAACAAATGTGTGGATGGAGCATGTAAGTACATTATTTTAAATGCACACACACACACACACACACACACACACACACACACACACACACACACACACACACACACACACACACACACACACACACACACACACACACACACACACACACACACACACACACACACACACACACCCACACAGTATATATACTTTTTTTTATTTTTAGATTAATATTTAATGTGTGTTGTTCACCAACATTTGTTTCTCTCTTATTCTTTTAAGGGCTGGACTGATTATAGACTTGTATGGAATGAAACAGAATTTGATAACATTCCGGTACTTCGTCTACCGCCAAGTATGGTGTGGTTACCAGAGATTGTCCTTGAAAACAAGTATGCTATACCTTTCGTCGCCATGTTTTATTTCTCAGTATTTATTATTTATTTAATGATGAAATGTTTTATTTCATTGTTTCTTTTAAATAGCAATGACGCCCAGTTCCAGGTGGCCTATTACTGCAACGTGTTGATCTATCCCAGTGGATACGTGTACTGGTTACCTCCAGCTATATTTCGGAGCTCCTGCTCTATAAACGTCAACTACTTCCCTTTTGATTGGCAGAACTGCTCTCTGAAGTTCAGGTAGGTTTATTAGTAGGTCTATACATATTAACTACTGTATGAATTACTTAATGTATTTTATAGTCTTCTGAGCCCCACAACACTTATTCTGTCTCAATTAGCTCATTAACTTACAATGCCAGAGAGATTAGCATACATCTGAAAGAGGAGGAGGAGAATGGAAAGGCTTACAAGGTGGAATGGATCGTTATTGATCCTGAGGGATTCACAGGTGAGATCTGACATGATGATTTTCTCTTTTTCTGCCATTTCATCTAAATATAAGATCTCTCTCGGTCTCCTTTCTTGCAGAAAATGGCGAATGGGAAATTGTTCACAAGCCTGCCAGGAGAAACATTTATAAAAGCATACCAATGGAAAGCAACAAGCACCAGGACATCACATTTTACCTTATCATTAGACGCAAACCGCTGTTCTACATTGTGAATATAATCATTCCCTGCGTTCTCATCTCTTTCTTGGCCTCGCTCGTCTACTACCTGCCTGCAGACAGTGAGTGATCCTGCCATTTACATCATTTTATAGCTCAAACCCCAGTTTGCTTTTTCAAATATTACCTTTCATGAAGTGTGTAATGTAACTGTTTGTAAATTTATAATTTATGTAAAGTTTTAAAGATCAAAGTGCATCACAAATAAAGTTGTCTCCTAACAAATAATTGATTCTGAACTGCCTGAAACAAGTCGTCAGCAATTCCAGTCTCACTTTCTGTTATATATATGTAATAATGTAACAAATTTGCATAATTCCAGCCTATGGTCTTCATTGGCTGTCTACGAATGACGTCTACTTTGACCCGCCCTCAAACACTATAGTTGTAGCAGAGGTTTGGAAGAGTTTGGCCTGGAAAACACTGTTTTCAGTGCTGCGTATCCACTTTTCATGCACTTCCAAAGGATGAGGACTCATGCTGGAATTGCATACAGGAAATTTGATGCCTTCATTCGTATCACTGTGTATCAAGCACAGAGGAAGACTCTGGAACTGAAATTCAAATATGGTATAGGCAATTAGTTTCTGACATGCGCTGCAAGAGGTAGACCAATCACAATAGAATGAGCTATCCGACCAATCAGAGCAGAGTAGGCTTTGAAAGGAGGGGTTTAGAGAGACCGAATCTTCGATTGATGCTGCAATGTATATTATGAGAAACGTGTTTATTTTTACCTTTGATGGGGCACTTTAACATGTTAAAATATATTAGAATAAATGTATAACATAAAATGTGTTTTGTTTCAGGTGGTGAGAAGATGACATTATCCATCTCTGTGCTGCTGGCTCAGTCTGTGTTTCTGCTGCTGATTTCACAGCGTCTGCCTGAGACGTCTATGGCAGTTCCCTTAATCGTCAAGTATGCTGATATATTACATGAGAATGTTTCAGTATCACTATGACAATATAAAGTATTGATTTTAAATACATATTGCATAAAAGTATCCCTTTTTTTAGAAAGAAAAGTTAATAGTACAAATTTTGATTTGACAGGTATCTGATGTTTATCATGGTACTGGTCACTGTGGTGGTGTTGAATTGCGTCATTGTGCTGAACCTGCATTTTCGGACCCCTAGCACCCATGTCATGACAGAATGGACCAGAGAGGTCAGGCCCTTTTTTATTTGCATGTGACATAAACATCTTAAACCCGTACAAACTTTGACCGCACATAGAGATGCACTGAAAATCTTTTACTGCTATGTCCAATATTAAAATTCTTTACTATTTTGTCTAAATAAAATGAAAATTAAAACACTAAAAAGTAAAATCAATCATTTTAAATACTACACTGAAGAAAAATTTGGCTTTTAAACAATTTACACTCAGAAAATGCTAGAAAAATGATTGCTATGCTATTGCATTGAAATGGCTATTTCAATAACATTACATTTTGAAGTATAAAGACTGAAATAGCAGACTGATCTCATGAAACTGCGTATGTATGACACGCCAATTCGTATTTCCATTTTTGGCGTGTTATCAACACGCATAATCGCTTTTCAGCGTGTTTATGAACGCCGTTGACTTAACGTTACATTACTGTATATATATAAATATATGAACTACCCCAACCCCGTCCCTAAACCTACCCGTCACTGATTAATACCATTTATGAGTCTTTCCCTACCATCCTAGGAAGAAAAATATCGCTCCCCCAGATGTATATCAAAATTTGGCTTTATTTCGCTCGGATTTATAACAGCGTGTACATACACGCGGAATCACTCGGACATAACGGCGTAGATATACACGCATACACGCGGATAGCTCAAAATGCGTATAAATAACACGCCACTTGACTTGAAAGTGGCGTGTATGTTTACGCAAAAGTCATGATGTCATGTTGGAAATAGTATTGTCGTGTAAAATGGATTTTATTTACAAGCCTATTATATTTATTATTTTTTAATAGTGATGTGCTAAAGATTACATTTAAATGTTTAATCGAATTAAACTGCTTCTCCAACAAGAAAAAATGTGGGGAGGGGCTTGATTTTGTCGACCGGTATTTGATAGGACGGTTGTTGTTTGCTATTGCGGTGAGTGACAGATTGCCCCGCCGTCGTGCCAGTAAGCACATCAAAAAAAAGAAAAAAAAAAAGATGTCATTGCAATGGGAAATGAGTATGAAGAATTAAATCCAATATCGGCATTTGGGTAATTAAAAAAAAAATGGGGCGAACCAGTGGTAGCGATATATTTTGCATAAAAGCTTTACTGCAAATAACATAAGCACTGATTCTGTTCTAAGCCTGTTTTGGATTATTTTACAACAACCCATCTTGTCGTCTACAGTTCTTTTTGGAGCGTCTGCCTCGCCTTCTGTTCATGTCCCGTCCGTCCGATGACAAACCCAGCCTGGAGGGGGCGCTGCCGCGACGCTCCAGCTCACTGGGATACATCGCCCAGGCCGAGGAATACTACAGCGTTAAATCACGCAGCGAACTGATGTTTGAGAAGCAGTCAGAGAGGCATGGCATGGCCGCTCGCCCCACTCCCAAAGCCAGTCAGTCCCACATCACCAGAATGATACTTGAAACCCGCATTATGATCATGTTTTTGAAGTGTTATCACAGTTTAGTGCCACTAAAAGCAATTTCTTCCCAGCGTACACATCCAGTAATGACTCAGAGGTGTCGGAACAGCTGTACAACGAGATGAAGCCAGCTGTGGAAGGAGCCAATTACATCGTCAAGCACATGCACGACAAAAATGACTATAATGAGGTATGAAGACGATTAAATCCAGTAAACACTTTGCAGGAGATGGCTTTCTATTTTTAACCCTGTAAAGCCTGACATATTAAACCGAATTTTAGACATGTTTTATGTATCATATTTGATAGCCTACCTCAGGCATTTATAGTAGGCTAATTTAGTTATCATAACAAAAAATATATGACCTATTTTTGGAAGTTGGAACCTTTTCATTTTGCTTTATTTCAAAGAATGAAAACATGTTTATTACATTATTATGAATTCCACTCTAAATTAGTAAAATGTTATTTCAATTTTTAATTAAATTTTAAGGATTAATTTAATAAATTCCATTTAATTTAACGATTCATTTAATTAAATGCACTACAAGAATGACTGTGACGACACAACAGTTTTCCATTACTTTAACTTTGACCAATTTCAACTTTTTTTAAGTTCTGAGATTCAACTCGATTTTTGTAAGCCAGATTAATATAATTATGCTGAAACTATATATATATACATATAAGTATATATGGAATATATTTATATATAAAATATATCTGTCATACAAGCTGAACTTACAATCTTTAACCATTTCTATATCAGGAAAAGGACAACTGGAGTGGGATTGCCAGGACCGTGGACCGACTCTGCTTCTTTCTGGTCACTCCAGTGATGACGTTAGGAACCATCTTCATCTTCACGATGGCCAACTACAACCAGCCACCAGCCCTGCCCTTCCAGGGAGACTCCTTCACTTATATAGAAGAAAACAAGCGCTATTCGTGACCTCTCTACACTACCGCTAGGTTATAAATAATAGCTAAAGCACTCTGAGAAATATCATAAAAGCTATTCTGACAGCAATACAAAGCATGGATATAAATTACCCTCCATTTAGTCTTTTTATGCAGGCTTGATAACTAACATTATGTATGTTGTTTAATAAGTGTGCTGAATGAACCTCTTCTGCTGTGAGAAGGGGGGGGGGGGGGGTGTAAAATAATATTGCTTGCCTTTTCCTCCTGGGTGTAATTTTTGTTTCAGTAATAATAATAAAAAAGTTTCTTCCCCCAGCCATATTTGCTGTGTTGTTATTGCAGAACAATCTCACAGGAACATGTTCAGAACAGAACAAACCTAATCCATCGAGAGGATCCTGGACATGCAATGAAAGTAGAACTGAGTTTTCTAAATTATAAATGGAGTTATAAATGGCACAGCTCACAAACCAGCTTGAGAGTGCCTGTCTGTTATATAATTATATGAATAAATCATAAACACTGCACTGCAATGCTTCACCACTAGGGTTTAGTATTGCCCTAAAAAAAAACTGTCCGTCAACCTTCCCCTTCATAATTTATGCTGTTGTGCTATTGAAGTGCTTGAGATATTATACAGCACCACAGGGACAGGAGAAGGAGAGAAGTGATTGGAGTGAAAAATATAGAGGTTTGATTATGCAAAGTGTAATAGACCGTAGCTGATTCAACCTTTAGGTCTAAATCACATCCTGTTATTAAAGTACATAAATCTTCCTTGGTGGTGGAATCTGGAAACATATACATACACATACAAGACTAGATTTTGTGTGCAAGCCAACCCCTGTAAAAGTCGCTATTATAATGCAAGGGTTTGTAGGTGGTTGCCAGGGTGTTGCCATGCATGCTCTGAGGGTTTGTTGTGTGTTGCTATATGGTAGCTAGGTTGTGCTGGGTGGTTGCTAGGTGGTTATTTACTGGTTATGCCGGGTTCAGACCACACAATATTTTTGTCTGTTATGACAGTCACTGTGTCAGATACGATTTTGACTCCTAAAGAAACATGTCAGACTACATGTACCTGCAGCTTCATAGCTAGCTGTATAACGGCGTGCGTGATGTCATTGAAGGCGGATATGTGGCAGAAATATCACATCACGATTTCTTTCAGGAAAATAACGATTCACGATTTTATCACGATTCTTTTTTATGTTGGTTTTACTATTTTGCTAGTGACTGAGCATTACAGTCATACTAACGTCCCTGTTTTAAAAACAAAGCCTTACAAGCTAACACAATATAAAATAAAAAAGAATGGCAGACATTTAGGCCAAAGTGGCGAAGATAAAAATCTTTGTCATTATTTTCTTTGTTATTAAAAGAACAAAGATACACATTACATACACACAACATACAATATACAAATGAAATAAACAGTGCTTTATTTTTTCAGCTATAGGTGTATTTAACAGAAGCATTCAAGAAAGAAATGAAATGAGCAAATATAAAAAAATAAAACACTACATAGACTGTATAAATTATACATTGATACTTTTTAAAGCTACTATTAAAGTTTTCAGAGCAGTGAGTGATTTTCTCTTTGTTTTTTGTTGTTTTATTAACATTAAAGGGATAGTTCCCTCATAAATGAAAATTGACATTATTTACATACACCGGCACGGAAACTGGCACCGCCACGGACACAGACACGGACACACACACGGAACACACACAACACACACACGCACACACACACACACCACACACACACACACAACATTGTCTGTGGTGCCACGGACACAGACACGGACACAGAAATGTTTAACCAGCAAGGCTTTAAACCACATGCAAATAATTAACTTTTGTAAATTGCAGTAACTCCGTGAGTGTAACTCAACTTCTGCGTTAACATGTGATGTGAATGTACAGTACATCGCATTTTACAGTATGGTGACAAAGGAGCCATGAACATGGACACTGGGACAGACATACTGGCACGGACACACCGACACAGACACAACGGCACGGACACACCGACACAGACACAACGGCACGGACACTGGCACGGACACGGCACCAACACTAGCACCGGCACGGAAACTGGCCCCGACACTGGCATGGGCACGGGCACACCGTTACGGAGACCGGCACAGACACACCGGCACGGGACAGGCCCCGGCATGGGCACACCGATACGGACACCGGCACAGACACACCGGCACGTCACAGGCACGGGCACACTGGCACAGGCACACCGGCACAGGCACCGACACTGGCGACAGACACACCGGTACGGACACACCGGCACCGGCATCGACATGGGCACCGACACTGGCACAGACACACCGGCACGGACACACCGGCACGGACACGACACGGCAGCGACACTGGCACAGACACACCAGCACGGACACCGGCACAGACAGACCGGACACGAACACTGGCACACTGGCAGGAACACACGTCACTGACACCGGCACTGATACACCAGACACGAACACCGGCACCGACACACTTGCACGGACACACAGGCACTGACACTGGCACAGACACACCGGCACAGACACACTGGCAAGGACAAACCGGCACGGACACCGGGCACGGACACACCAGCACATTGGCACAGACACAAACGCATGGGCATACACCGGCAGGGACACCGGCACCGGTCTTTTACATCGCATTTTACAGTATGTTGGGATGGAGGCGCCAGAACTGCAACTGACAGAATGCACTGTAGCATGATACTACGATATTTCTTCAAAAGCAGATCGTGGAGACATTTTAATCATCCACAATTAAAAATCGTGATATCGCACACCCCTAGTCTAGCCTACAGAGGATTTTTCTTGTCACCTAGCAACTGTGACAGCTGCCTTTGATGAGTGGCAGTAACGTTTGTAGGCTAATGGACTTTTTTTAGAGTCGTATTAAATTGTCTAAAAAACAAAACAGGGTTCACAACTGTGTCACCATTTCTGTATATAGTAACGAGTATAAACTATATATAATTGCATCTTAGTAAGATATGTCAACATTTGAACCACTTTAAATGATTTTTTTTTTTTTTACATGTGTAGCATTAGATATTTGAGTTGAAACCCAATACTTATGTTTAGTGTGTAATTCAGCAATTATTCTAAAAAAGTCTCTTAATTGGGACATAGCTTTTCTGTCGTGAAATGCATTGTGCCACAATCTAGCTAATATTGTGAGTTTGAACACGGCATTACTCAAATTACCTTCAATTTTATCCCCCTCCATCAATGCAAGTCTATGGGATTTATTTAGCCAATTTTTCCCTGCCAGGTTTGATTTCCTAAAGTAATAACAAACTCTCCTTGACTTGCATAAACGGTGCAAATTAGAATTCTCTTCAGTAGCCTGCACACACACAATCTTGTAATTTATGTGAGGCACTGCTTGATGGAGGCCCCAGCAAACTGTCTGTCATTATCTATTTCAAAAGATCATGCAAAAAAGACCAAGCCTCAGATAGGAGGCCACACTGTCCTCTCTAGAGTGTCTTTGCCCCATTTAGATGAAATGAGGATTTTCCCACCATTACAGTCCAAGGCCCTTCCCTCCAGCTCAACCTTCGCCGAAGTTGTCAAATGAATAATTAATAGTCCACATGCCGTGAGTTATTAAGTGAAAATAACTCGGCTTCTCTGTCATGTCTGGAAAATGATCTGGAAGTTGGTAGTAACTTTGATCGATTGACTCCTGAAAACCTTGTTACTATGGTCCACACAAATTGGCCTTGAGATTGGATCTGAACACTAAACTGGAGATTAATCCAAAGCTGTTGACGGTGGGGGGCTAAAGAATGGATCTATATCCCCACCACTGGGACCAGCTCCTCTAGACATTTGTTCATTGGTCTTGATAGAATGGCTTAATGGCCTGCAATCGCTCTATTGGAGAGTGTTTGTTTAGCTGTGTGGAAACGGCCATCCATCAGAGGAGAGAGAGAGAGAGAGAGAGGAGAGAGGAGAGAGAGAGAGGAGAGAGAGAGGAGAGAGAGAGAGAGAGAGAGAGAGAGAGAGAGAGAGAGGAGAGAGAGAGAGAGAGAGAGAGAGAGAGAGAGAGAGAAGAGAGAGAGAGAGAGAGAGAGAGAGAGAGAGAGAGAGAGAGAGGAGGAGAGAGAGAGAGAGAGAGAGAGAGAGAGAGAGAGAGAGAGAGAGAAAAGAATAGCCTCAAAAGCAGGCATTGTGACTACTGTACTGACATCCAATCATCTTTGCACTGATGTAATACAGTATCATGTACTAAAATTAGAACTGTAAAGCTCACTGTGTTGAAGCTCTTCAAATTTTGAGTTGTAAATATTTTCAAAATCCAGGCCCATAAGGTACATTGCAGGGTGATGATTATCAAGAAAATTCTACTCTGACACAACAAGCCCCGGTAAAAATTGACAGATAAATCCTAGGCTGGCAAGGGAAATACTAACAACCTGAGAAATTTCCCTAATGATAATGCTGTTTTTCCATTGCCTTAAAATCGGAAGTAGCAAAGCTTGATTTGTAAAAGAAGCACTCTTTTAAAGGGTTAGCTAACCCAAAAGTGAAAATTCTGTGATAAATTACTCACCCTCGTGTCATTCCAAACCCGTAAGAACACAAATTAAGATATTTTTGAAGAAATCCGAGAGCTTTTTGTATATAGAGAGTAGCATATAGCCTACTACTTTCAAGGCGCAGAAAGGAAGTAAAGACATTGTTAAAGTGTAGTTTTTCAACCTTCATAATATATTTCCAAGACCCTTGTGATGGTACATCGACTTAAAATAAGTTAAATGACATGTCTGCCATAGCCTGACGGGGTCTGTATCGCTTTTACTGGCACTATGTAACTTCAGGTTTCGAGTAGGAACCCGTGCACAAAATGAACTACAAAATTCGACTGCTTTACGTCAAGTGCTACAATAGTCATTATTTCGTTTTTCTTCCGTTTCTGATGTCGCAATACATCATCCTTTCATGAAATCATGTAACATACTCTACCTTGTCTGTGGACATCGTTCATTCTGAAGCCGGTGCTGGATAAACAGCGAGCGTGCGTGCGACGGTAGGCTAAACTATTTACGACAGCGGCAATGGACAATTTCGTTTCCAACCAGGGCGACCGAAGAGGAAAAGTTACTTGGTGTTACTTTAAAATAGTCCATATGACTGCAGTGGATACAGTTAGTTGGAGAAGTGGATTTCCATATTGTTGAGTTAATTGTAGAGTATTGTAATGTTTGAAGCAGATGTCATAACAAATGTCAGTAGATCGGAAAATCCGTATCTTACCTTGATGCTATGTGTAGAAAGTGCTCCCCTTTGGCACATGGACTCTCCCAGTCACCCCCGTCATTCAGCGAGAAATGGACTATTCCGAACTGTCCACCGGAGTTCGCGAAGTGACAGGAGGAGAGTAGATGGACAATAAATGGAAAAGGAGATCGGCTAAATATTGTATATAGTTTAGAGTGAAATATAGTGTATTAGCCCAAATCAGAGGAGTTTATCGATTGTGCGTGTGCGTGCATCACACTGTAAGTAAGCACATAACTGTTGAACATTCTCAGCTAAGCTAATCCGCCTGTATCCGTGTTTACATTTAAGATTGTTTACTTAATTATATCCTACTGCTGTGACATTACCGCAATTCCATGTATATTTATTTCAGTTGTTGACAGTAATAGTTATATTTATTCATTATAATCACCAATGCACGGTTGTATCTGAGGGCGCGCGCATGCGCTCATAGTTGTTTACATCTCGGTTCGACCGCGCATGCATCAGTAGCCATGCTCGCATGCACAGCTCGTGCACAGCTCGTGTACAGCATTAGCGCACACACACATCCATCCCAACCTTTTCAAGTATATTAGCATATAGATTGTATTGTGTTATATTTCACAGAGATTCATCAGTATTTTACCAAATAGGCTTTATTGATATTGTTTGTGTTTTATATATTTTATATATCTGTATTTTGTATTAACAGAACCACACATCTATGCACCTTTAATAAAACCAACGATTTGGAACATAACCTGAGTGAGACATCATTGTTCTGACCGGACAAACTGTAGCCTTCTGCCAACCTGAACCAGCAATTAGAGAAAATACTCACAAGTTTTTTTCATGGTCCTTCGAGCCGGATTGTTGAATTGCTACAGAGATGTCTCAACCCGAGAGAAAAGAGCCTGTCGTGCGCCCACGAAGACAGATCAACCCACCAACTCATTTAGTGGATTACGAGCTTGGTGAGCCATTGCCACATCGACAGCCACTCCCAGAATTCAGCCATAGCAGAGTCCAGTCACCAAGTATGGTAGGACAGACCCGATCGACTTCTCCTGTCAGTCAAGAGTTAGATCATGATAAGTGGACACTGAGAGATGAATGGCAAAGTGAAAGATCCGATGGGCGAGGAGAAGAGGAAGTAGAGCTTACAGCCATTCTGCAGGTGATGAAACGCGAGAACGCAGACTTGCGACTACAAACCAGCCAGCTTCCAGAGATTATTTCCGCATTACAGGAGATGCGACAACAGAATGCCATGTTACATCAGGAACTTCAAAGTCTTAAGGCAGAAAGGGGAGCCCCCTCCAGGCCAGTGACTTCACCAGTGCTATCTCCAGGTCCCTTTCCTCCAGTGGTGAGCCCTGAGACTCCACCACGGTTCCGTCCTACTCCAGCCCCATGGACAAACCCCCCAACGCCACTTACGGCCATGAGAGAACGGTGCCCAGCTACAATGGATGAGCGACTTGGATTAGCTGAGGATTTCAGAAACATGGACATTTTGTCAATACATGACAGAGCACTACCACAAGTGCGTTACAGCGACCCACCTCAACCCAGGTACTCTCGTTCCTCCCAACACATTCCAGCTCATCAGTCAGAGTTTGAGACCACAGCATATGAGCGTGTGCCACCTCCGCATCCAGGTCACAGACAGGCGTATTATCAGCCTTCTTCAATGCAGGAGAAAATGTACCGAGGCCCTGCTCCAACCATTCCCTTCCTAACATCCCCTGATCCTAGAGAGTTCTCTCGACTGAGAATAGCATTGGAGAACATTTTGCCTGAGGATGCAACAGAGCGATTCAAGTATCAGATCCTCACGGACCATCTTAAGTTGGAGGAAGCCCTACTTGTGGCAGACTCATACAGTAACTCAAGCTTTCCCTTCACGAACACCATGAGAGCCCTCAATAAAATGTATGGCCAGCCACATCAGCTAGCCTTACAACGCATTGCAGAACTGATGGATGGACCAAACATTCGCAGTGGAGATGTGAAAACTTTTCGCATGTTCGGACTCCAAGTGCGTTCCCTTGTCAGTATGTTGGAACAGCTGGGTCAGAAAGGAAATGTTGAGTTGGAGTGTGGATCACATGTGTCTAGACTGATGAGCAAACTGCCACATGATCTCAGGTCCGGTTTCAAGAGGTATACACATCCACTTCATGTCACTATCCCCACATTATTGGACTTTGCGGACTGGCTTGAGTATGAGCTACAAGTTCAGGATGACCACACTGACTATACCAGTCAGTCCAGACCAACAGTGCCGAGGAGGGAGCTGAGGAGAGATTCTAGGCAGCCCCGCAAACCCACTACCATCCTCCTTGGTACAGAGAAACCGAAGGCCAGCCCAGCATCACCATTTTATCCACCCAAACCAACTGCTAGTAAGAGAGAAGGGGTGAATGCTTACTGTCCATACTGCGACAACAACAGACATTTCCTGAGCAGCTGTGAGAACTTTAAGTTACTCAACAAAGAGCAGAAGGTGAATTGGATTAAAGGCCAAAATAGATGCTGGCGGTGTGGGCGTGGTCATCATGCTGCCAATTGCACACTGAAAGCCCTCTGTCCATCTTGTAACAGAAAGCACTTGCTGGCCTTACATGATGTGAATGACCAGAGCAGAGCCACAGAAGAATCGGTTCCAGCCAGTGCAGTCTTGTATGTGGATCGTCCAACCTGTGACAATAAAATTCTGCTGAAGGTGGCTAAAGTTCTGCTCCGAAATGGCAACAAATCCATGGAGGCGTATGCAATCCTCGTGATGGGTCAGAGCGGACTATTATTCTGCATGAAGCTGTGCAGAGGTTGAATCTGAAGGGATAGCCAGAGGACTTGGTCCTCCGAACAGTTAGGCAAGATACACAGACCCTACATGGGGCGGCTGCGACCTTTACTGTGTCTTCAGTGGCTAACCCTCGTAAGGCTTTCAGGATACAGAGCGTATTCACAGCCAATAGCCTGGGTCTAGCAGAGCACACGCATCCCGTCAAGGTACTTCAGAAGAAGTACAAGCACCTTGCAGGCCTGCCACTACAGCACCTTTACAAAGTGAAGCCAGTAGTTCTCATTGGTTCTGACTGCCCTCACCTCATCACACCCATAGAACCAGTCAGACTGGGCCCACCTGGTGGCCCTGCTGCTGTGAGAACACGCCTAGGATGGACACTACAGGGCCCAGCACAAGAACTATCCAGCAGACTTTCCCCACAGCAATGTCTTTTCACCAGCTTACGGCCCACTAACGACCTTTATGCGAATGTGGAGAAACTGTGGAAAATGGACATTCTGCCATATCGAAACGAGAAGGTACTGACAAGGTCTAGACAAGATCAAGAGTCCATCCAACTTCTCCAGGACAAAACCGTAAGAGTGGAAGTTAACAAAATCCAGCGCTATGCGACCCCTCTTCTACGTGCCAAAGATATGCCAGGTCTACATGCACCCAAAGAAGCTGTCCTGCCACAATTAAGGGGAATAGAGAATCGTCTGAACAAGAATCCTGATCAAGCGGCGGCTTACCAAGAGGAGATAGTCAGGTTACAGCAAGCTGGCTACATCACGAAACTCACTCCTGAGCAGGTGGACTGTTCCAAAGAGAGTTGGTACATTCCACATCATTCGGTGGAGCATAATGGAAAGAAAAGGGTTGTTTTCAACTGTTCGTTTGCTTACCAAGGCCACAACCTGAACGAGTACTTGCTCCCTGGTCCAACACTCAGTCCTTCTCTTCTGTCCGTTCTTCTGCGATTCAGAGAACATTCCATCGCCATTAGTAGTGACATTCGTGGGATGTTCCACCAGGTACGCCTTTTGCCTGAGGACAAACCACTACTGAGATTCATTTGGAGAAATCTTCAGAAAGACAAGGCACCAGATGTGTATGAATGGCAAGTACTTCCATTCGGAACAACGTGCAGTCCTTGCTGCGCAACATACGCGTTGCAGAAGCACGTCCTGGATCACAGTGAGTCTGAAGACACACAGTTCTCAGTAGAGAAATCTTTCTATGTCGACAACTGCCTTCAGAGCTTCACCTCAAGTGAGACCGCGAAAGGTCTTGTAGACAGACTCCGCAGTCTCTTAAGTTCCGGAGGCTTCGACCTAAGACAGTGGGCGAGCAATGATCCATCAGTCATCAGCCACCTGCCAGCTGATGCTCAATCGCAAAGCAGCATCCAGTGGCTCAGCGAAGGTCATCAAGATGCACAAGAGTCAACTCTTGGGTTACACTGGCATTGCTCATCAGACACTCTCTCCTATAAGCAGCGGCAGACAGACCACCCACTTTCAACTATGCGGAACATATACAAGATCCTCGCTAGCCAGTATGATCCCATAGGCTATATTGTGCCATTCACAACACGGGCCAAGGTGATCGTACAGAAGTTATGGGACAAGAAAAGAGAGTGGGACGATCCTCGTCTACCGGATAACCTGTTAAACCTGTGGAAAGCATGGGAGAGTGAACTGGATGGTTTACAGCACATTGTTTTGCCGAGAGCTTACTGCAGTAAAGAACTGGATCAGCCTACCAGCATGAGGCAGATCCACATTTTCTGTGACGCTTCAGAGCGAGCCTACGGTTCCGTGGCCTACTTACGTACTGAAAACCTGGAAGGTAGAGTGGAAGTGGCATTTGTAACCGGTAGATCTCGGGTAGCCCCGAAAAAGCAGCAAACCATTCCACGGTTGGAATTATGTGCAGCACTCACAGGGGCACAACTCGCAAAAGTGCTGAAGACAGAGCTAACTTTGCCCATCCACAGTGTTACTCTGTGGTCTGACTCGACAACTGTCCTTACCTGGCTGCTGTCACACTCATGTCGTTTTAAAGTTTTCGTAGGCACCAGAGTGGCAGAAATCCAGGAACTCACGGAGTCTGATAACTGGAGATACGTGCCATCAAAGGAGAACCCTGCAGATGACATCACAAAGGGAAAACTGCTCTGTGACATAGGCCAGGAAAGCAGATGGAATAAAGGGCCAAAATTCCTTAGACAGACAACTGACCACTGGCCAGAGATGCCACCATTTACGACCATTGATCAGGACAGTGAACTGAGAAAGCCAATCTCCATTGGCCTATCAACCTCCACTCTACCTACACCCGATACACAGGAATACCATACACTTCCAGAGTTACTGAAGGCTTACATCCAGCAAGCCAACGGGGCGGCCACTGATACCCCAACAGCAGATGACTACAAAGAGGCAGAACTTGCAGTACTCCGTCAGAGCCAAACTGACTCATTTCCAGACGAACTGTCCCTCCTCAGAGCAGGTAAATCCTTACCAAAAAATGGTCGCTTGCTGTGCTTAGCCCCAGAATTTGATGAGGACACCAAACTCATACGCGTTGGCGGCCGCCTCCGTCAGATCAGCCAGCTAGAGGAAGACACGATACATCCTATTGTCCTCGACTCGTCTCACCCGACTACCAAGCTGGTAATCAAGGACTACGATAATCGGCTACATCACCCAGGACCAGATAGGGTGTTTGCTGAACTTCGGAGGAAATACTGGGTCATACGGGGACGGGCTGCAGTCAGAAACCACCAACGACAATGTGCAGAGTGTCAGAGATGGCGGGGACAACCACATCCACCAAAAATGGCGGACCTCCCCCCTGCCAGATTGAGGATCCATCAACCTGTCTTCTACTCAACAGGTGTGGATTGCTTTGGACCTTACACTATAAAGGTGGGACGCAGGAATGAAAAAAGATGGGGAATCATCTTCAAATGCATGACTTCCCGTGCAGTCCACATTGACATACTCACCAGCATCGACACAGATTCCTTTTTGATGGCTTTACGACGATTCATCTCCAGACGTGGTAAACCCTTCGAGCTTCTGTCAGACCAAGGCACCAACTTTAAAGGAGGAGAAAGAGAACTGAAAGAGTCATTCATCGCCCTTCATCCTGAGCTTCAAGCCCAACTCGCCAGCCAACAAATTAGATTCATCTTTAATCCACCCAGTTCACCCCATTTCGGTGGATGTTGGGAGAGAGAAATTCGTTCTCTAAAGGCTGCACTTCACGTCACCATCGGCAGCCAGACAGTTACAGAAGAAGTGCTGAGAACTGTCTTCATAGAAATAGAAGGAATCCTCAACTCCAAACCCATTGGCTACACTTCTTCAGACGTCGCGGATCCGGATCCAGTAACTCCGAACATCTTGTTGATGGGGCGGCGAGATGCCTCATTACCGCAAGTGGTATACCAAGACTCTGAACTCCTGAGCCGAAAGAGATGGAGACATAGCCAGCTCTTGGCTGACCACTTCTGGAGGCACTTTATTCAGCACTACCTACCCAACCTCCAGATCAGACAGAAATGGAAGACTGAAGAAGCTGATCTGCAGGTCGGTGACACAGTCATGATCGTGGATCAACAACTGCCCCGCGCTCTTTGGCCTGTAGGGAGTAGGGCTGTCACTTTTTATTCGATATTCGAATATGCATTCGAATATGACGTGAAATATCCGAAATCGAATATAAATAAACTATCCAGTTTTTAAAGTGCCATGTTTTGCGCATTTTTTACAGTCTATCATTTGCTTTTTATTTATTGTTTGCCATCTCATCCAGTAGCGGCCGCTCTAAACGTATTGTAGCGTAAGCCCATGACCAAATCAAGCGAATAATAGCCAATATAGCCAGCTTGTTTTGAAAATGGAAGATAAAGACAAGACGAAAGAAACCGCGCTATAATTCCTGCCTATTACACACACACACACACACACACGACCCACAGAAAAGACGCGTGTAAGTATCGAGTTCTCTTTCAGGCTTGAACAAACCATAACACACAAATTATGTCAAATGAATGTAAGATCAGTCTTAAATTATTTAAATAAAGCCTTAAATGAACGTAGAGATTTGCGAGAAAATGGGACGCATGTCAGATCCATCTCTGTGTGGTCAGATCGCGTCTCCTTCAGCAACGGCTGGTCTTAAAGTGTCAAAGAACAAAGGTAAGAGAGTAAATTACTCACCCAGACCCGGCGCCAGGAGGATTATTATACTGGTATGAATGTGTGTATCATGAATCATGAATGTACTCCGCTATCTTTTAACACATCTCCGGCGAACGGCTTCTTCACGCAAAAGAAAAACGCTTCATGAAGGACAGTTAAATTCAGCGACAGCGACCATATATGGCGTTTCCTGGTGGATCGAGGTTGTTCATTAACTTTTACATTTTACTCGTAGATATTCGAATATATTCGAATATATTGCTTGATATTCGATATCCGTTCGAATGTGATTTTTCTCAAAAGTGACAGCCCTAGTAGGGAGAGTTGTTTAGGTCTTTCCTGGGTCGGACAAGAGAGTCAGATCTGCGGAAATACAGGTTAACGGCAAAACTTACACTCGACCCGTAGCCAAAATTATTTGTCTGCCCTCTCTTCCCGACTAGCTTTGGATTTAACGTAGTAAAGACACTTAAGTTGGCAAATTCACACTGTGAATTTGGGGGCGGCTGTAGAAAGTGCTCCCCTTTGGCACATGGACTCTCCCAGTCACCCCCGTCATTCAGCGAGAAATGGACTATTCCGAACTGTCCACCGGAGTTCGCGAAGTGACAGGAGGAGAGTAGATGGACAATAAATGGAAAAGGAGATCGGCTAAATATTATATATAGTTTAGAGTGAAATATAGTGTATTAGCCCAAATCCGAGAAGTTTATCGATTGTGCGTGTGCGTGCATCACACTGTAAGTAAGCACATAACTGTTGAACATTCTCAGCTAAGCTAATCCGCCCGTATCCGTGTTTACATTTAAGATTGTTTACTTAATTATATCCTACTGCTGTGACATTACCGCAATTCCATGTATATTTATTTCAGTTGTTGACAGTAATAGTTATATTTATTCATTATAATCACCAATGCACGGTTGTATCTGAGGGCGCGCGCATGCGCTCATAGTTGTTTACATCTCGGTTCGACCGCGCATGCATCAGTAGCCATGCTCGCATGCACAGCTCGTGCACAGCTCGTGTACAGCATTAGCGCACACACATCCATCCCAACCTTTTCAAGTATATTAGCATATAGATTGTATTGTGTTATATTTCACAGAGATTCATCAGTATTTTACCAAATAAGCTTTATTGATATTGTTTGTGTTTTATATATGTTTATATATCTGTATTTTGTATTAACAGAACCACACATCTATGCACCTTTAATAAACCAACGATTTGGAACATAACCTGAGTGAGACATCATTGTTCTGACCGGACAAACTGTAGCCTTCTGCCAACCTGAACCAGCAATTAGAGTAAATACTCACAAGATTTTTCACTATGGAAATACAAACCGGAGAAGACAACGAGCGGGCAGCCTGAAAGGGGGCGGGGCTACATAAGGTCTGTTAACCTATGCTACTTCAGAAAACAGAGCAATGCATCAAATTAAGCTAATATCTACAAACAGTTAAAACAAACCTTATGCAATGCATAATTAAAGTTGTTTGCCAGCTGCCATGAAAAACAAGAAGAAGAAGAAAAAGTTATTTTCTGTAACGTTTCATGTGAATGTCGTGCTTGTTATTGACAACAACAAAGTATCTCTAAAAGCCATTCACGTGACAAGTTTAACAAATAGTTCAATAGTTAATATATACATATGAAAACTTTATATGCAAAAAGCTCTAAGTCCATCTGACATTTTTTCTTTTCAATGAGCATTTTTATCAGGCTCCGTTTAGGTTCAGTAATTTCAATTTAATGGCAATGAAAAGGTTATTATTCAGTTATTGAAATGCCTTAATTTCAAAAATGTCACTGATGATAAGAGTAAAGGGCAGCTGACTATATTCTCATGTTAACATAATGTTATTGTGGCTTTAATATTTTAAACAGTGAAAAAAACATATTTTAAACATGATTTGCCCATAGACGTCTATGTAAGACGTATGTTGTAAGAACATTACTGTAATGTGATTTTTGTTTTGTTGTTTACAAACTGTGGAGAAATATTGACAGCATGCCAGAGATGCTGATAAAGCTTATCTTCTATTGAGCCCTGGACATAACATCAGTCTTCCTAAAGATAACTCTAATGAAATGGAAAAAAGGAGCATGAATATGCACCCCAAACCTCTCAGCTTATTCTCAGCATACACACAGGTATCTTGGTGCCAGACAAGCATATTCCTTCCAACTGTGTTTATTATGAATAAGGAGCCCTGTGGCAGCTGTCAGACAGCACTGCTAACCCACTTCATTTTCCAAAACGGCATACGCTCATTTTTTTTGTTTGTGCCATTCTAGAGGAGTATGAGCAGCATGGATAGAGGAATAAATTTGATGTCTCCACAACATCTAGGCCGGCAGGAAATAAAAAACACCCTAGTTCCTCCCACTCAAAAGCAGCAATGCGTTCTGAAGCCGATACCCCCGCCATCCTTCTGGAGGTGTTTGTTTACCACCCTGTTTGCACAGCAAAAACAGAGTAAGGAAGCAGAGCTGACAGAATCTTTCTATCCGACGTTCCCTATCCCCATGGGAAGCAGTGCTTCCCCTGCTTTTCATAGCACTCGTCCCAGAACAAAGGACCAGCTTTACTATGATATCCAGATCTCACTCTAAGCAAGTTTACTCACAACTTGTATATGTATCTATAAACCTGCACTGTTGAGGCACTGCAAAATACATAAAAAAAATATTCAAATAAAGAGTGAGATCAATCCTTTCTGTTTTTCCTGCAACTTTGGCTCATGTCTCTGGGTGGCCAGAAGGGGGCACACTACCCCAAATATGCTAAAATCAAATCAAAATGACTACAAAGATCCATTTCAAAAGCAGTTGTGTGCCCTCGTAAAAGAGCACACTTAGATGACAAATATGAAAGCAGGTGCTAAAAAAGCCCCTGAGCTGGACTGTGCTGTGCAATCGTCTGCAAATGAATCCGACAGCTCCAGTTTTTCCTGCTCTGATTCTACCCTCCCCGTGTGATTAAGAGTGCATGTTTATGGGGCAGAGCACTGATCATTGAATCTCTGTGGTGAGGTTCCACAGAATCTGTTGTATGATTCATGCTGACATACTGGGGCCTGATCTGGGCCCGAATCCAGCCTCCTGGCTCCATCTGCTCTGGTTCTGAAGTAAGGATGAGTTGGAACAAAATCAATAGGCTGCCAGGATGAAGGCCAGGGATGATGGTGAACTGGCGAAACTGTCCGTGTTGGATGGGTTTGCTAGACCACTTCAATTTATATTGAAAACACTCACAGAACTGCTTTGTTCAACATAATGCATTCTAAATGCAACAAAAGCATACTATAAATGCATTTCCCCCCCCCCCCCAGAAATGTACAGAATTTAATATTTTTTGTTCAGTGAACCAGTTACAGATGTCTAATTCATTAGAAAAAGGAAGCCTTTTTTTCTAATTTACACTGTGCTTGTTAAAGGCTGCCAACAATAATAAACCACATTAAACATTGCTTTTGTATCCAATTGTTATGCTCAAAATGTATACTTCTTTTGGGGCTCTTTCTGTGAATAATAGATGCTGTAACTGTTTATTTTAACATTATTGGAATGTGATTTGGATTTTAATTTTGAGAAATTATGATGTGAAATTAAAATGCCTTTTGTCAAATCTCTCAGTTTATGAGTTATATATTATGATAACACTTTACAATAAGGTTTCATTAGTTAATATTAACATGAACTAATAATGAACTTTACTTCTACAGCATTTAGGGTGAATTCAGGTAGAGTTGGACATCAGGTTGAGTGGGACACTTAAGCTTTTGGGTACTGTAAAGGGTTAATTTGGGTTAATCAGCTAAAGTGTTGTAGCTGAATGTCTATTGGATATGAAATAAATGTTGTGATTGGTGTGACATCACAGATGTGGTCCAGATTTTTTTTTTCAAATTGCTTGACCTCTGTGACCTCATGGTAAGCCACCTGGCAAGTGTAAATCTATTTTAGAATAATAAGGTTGATTATTCTGTCACTTATGATTTAACAATAAAACATTTGCTTTCACACACATTTATCCTGTTTGTGTATTAGAGATTAATAACAATGAGCATCTAACTGTATAAAATATTTGTGAAAATTAGATTCACAGCACTGTCCCACTCAACCTGACAGTGTTAGGTTGAGTGGGACAGTGCATTTCAGGTTGAGCGGGACAGTTTTAGGGCTAATGCTAGCAAACACAGTGCAGCCATTTCATGAACAAAATACAATTTTAAAGTTATAAGTAATAATATGTATTTGAATATACAATTTTAGTTTGGTCACTTCAATATACACAAGATGGTACCCATACAGAGAGGAGAGGGACAGAGAGAGAGAGTGAAGAAAGCAATACAGGACAGAACGGGGCAATACAGAAAAGGAAAAGACAGCAAAGTAGGAAAGGAAAAAAAGGGGCTATTGAAGAATATGAGCAGGAGGTGACTGAAGGACACAAACCAAAATTAAATTTTTTAGCCAGGGTATGGAACATCCCAAAATCAACACTGCAAAGGGGAGTGAAAGGGCTAGTGAGTGGCTACCGCCATGCCTCAGGTAAGAGCCCCCTGCTCTCAGCTCAGGTAAAAGGATGTAGGCTTAATGAAAGTTATATTCATTTAATGTTGAGTAAAGTTTACAATGTTAAAATGTTTGCATTAGTTCCAGAAATCCATTTTTAAAAAATCCTTCCAAGTATTAATTTATTGAAGGTCTCTGTTGTTGTATTTTGCGCTTCATAATGCGCACACATTTTCAATGCATGTATTCTGGTTTTATTTTTACGTTTTATACAACATCCCAAATTCATTGGAATTGGGGGGTGGTTTTCTCATGTTCATTTTAACCATAAAATAGCGTCCCACTTTCCCTAACAAAGTGTCCCACTCAACCAGAGTGCTTCCAGTTTGCTGAAGAGGGTGTCAGATGGTGTTTAAAGATTAACAGTTTGTTAATAAATACACAAATTGGGGAAATTTCTCCATAGTGGCCTTTATAACAATCTATTTAAACAAAACACATACAATTTTAATACATTCTAACTGATGTAGGTTGTTTAAAATGCAATTTACCAAAAATTGTCCCACTTTACCTGACTTCACCCTATTCATCTTTGTTAATGTTAAGCACTTACCAATAAATTATTTAAAAAATGTTTTACTAATGTACTGTGAACTAACATGAACAATGAACAATTGTATTTTTATTAACTAACGTTAACAAAGATTAACAAAATACTGTAACAAATGTATTGCTCATTCATGTTAGTTTATACTGATGTTAACAAATGAGACCTTATTGTAAAGTTACGGATATTTTATGTTTTGTAAATAATCATGGCTTTGTTGGTTTCAAAAACCTTGTGTTTCTTACAAAATAATTTTTTTGGCCAAAAACAATAGCCTATATTTTGTATGTTACCTACATGTTTAGTGAATGCCATGGTTTTACATCTAGCAGAAAAGCCTTGAAATAGGCTCCTCTATTGAGACAACTTGCCCATCTAGTTTCACCAAAGTTTTCTTACATTAACAGCCTCTTTTTTTTTCCTGGGCAATTTGTGTTCAAATCGAAATGTTTAATAGCTTTTTACGACTTTAGGCTATGTTCTTGTACAGAAATTGACTTTCAAAAATAAACCTACCGTGAGAAATATTCACTGGAGTGAAACGTGTGACAACTAGCCCCGGTTAAACTCCCATTTATAAATCTTTGAGTTATTCTTGTCACTCATATGGTTTATGCTACCATAGTCCTCCATAATTTTGGTTTAGACCACATTAGGCTACATAGTCCCAAGTGCCGCAAGTCTCATGCAAATATAGCGCCTCTATGAGCATCATTACATATTCCAGACAGATACTTTGCGTGCACTGCTTTTACAGAGTTTCTTAAGCAGGGCGAACCAGCGTGCCCTCATTAAAATGAATACGGCCGAAAGCCTTTTATCCTCGTGGGAAATAAACCGAGCGCGCGAGTCAAATTCACTTTGCCGCACCACCCACAGGAGGAGCGCGCGCCCAATTGAATCAACGCTCGCCGCTGCATTTGAAAGCGACGTTCACTTGAGTCCCCGTGGGTACACCGCTCATTTCTCACTGTCTCACTCTACATGCCCGCTAGTCCACATCTGAAAGGTACAGACTCCCAAAGAAGAGAAGAAAACGAAGGGAGAAACAAGAGAGACTGCATTTGGTGCATGGCATGAAGACGCAACTGTTGGGGACCCGGCAGAACATGGCACATCATGCCAGGATCTGAACTGAAACGGGGACCAGGTTTGGGCTCTTAGATATGGGTGTTAATAATAAGAAACGCTTGAGTTTGCTGGAGTAAAGGGTTAGAAATGTGCTTGATGTCGTTCGGTGTGACGCTTTTGGATGCGCAATCCTGGATGGGATGAAATCGCGTAACCGGGGGCCAAATCTAGGCGCTTAACGTGAGACCACCGATCTGAGCTCCCCAGAGCTGCGTGAAACCACATCAACATCCGTGTCGAGGGGGCAACCACAGAAAGTTTCGCGATGGCTCTTGTCATGGAACCTGTTAGCAAATGGAGCCCCAGTCAAGTTGTGGACTGGATGAAAGGTACGTGATGCGTTTTGGTCCCTATAATTTATAAAACCCGCAAAGCCAATTATTTAACCTAATCGAATGGCGCAGGGTAGGCCTATTCTTAAAATTGTATTGATATATAATATATATATATATATATATATATATATATATATATATATATATATATATATATATATATATATAATATATCAGTCGTTTATGTTCTAGTTTGGCATTCTTAAGCGTACAGGTGTCTGATGTTAATGACAGCAACCAGAGAATGAATTATTGGTGTACTGTTCGAGTCTCCAACTCTCACGAACCCCACAAAGGAAGTCAAACACAACGTTTAAAAGTAGCCTGTCTTCTTTTACTTGTAACTATATGTTTGTGTGTTAATTAGTTCAGTACACACAAAAGTTATTTTACAAGTCAGAAAGCACTAATAGCCTCTAGCGAACAGAAGTCCCGTTTGCCTGAGGAGGTAACCATAGCAACAGTTCGCTGCTCGAGCGCTTTCCGTTAGGATCGGTATGGGATGGTATGACAGCACGATTAATGTAATTATTTATCTATTTATATTTGAGTTACACATCACAAATATATCACAAGGACTTTAAAGTTTTGTTAAAACGTCTTTAAAATAGCTGACTGTTAGATATAGGGGCACTGATGTAACACACCTCAGAAACTTGCTGACAGAAATTCCTTTAAAACGTCGAACGCCCTTAAAGCCATTGATTAATACATATGCTGACTCGCGTAATTCGGCCAACTAAAGATAGCCTATCAGATACTTATCTATAATCACAAATAACCTGTTAGAATTTAACTTTATTTCACAAAAAGCTTGAACTCAGACATACACAGCCAACAATGGGAATGCTGGTCACGGAGCGTCAAAATCACCATTTCCATTAGGTAATCTAACATTTATAGGGGTAATAAATGTAATGTGAATAAGCATCCTCATGTATAGTTGAAGAAAAGAAGCAGAATCTTTGACGCGCGGAGGCGGAGGGGGCCATTACGCGCCTTCTCTGCTCTCGTGGGCGTGGGCGGCGTGTCCAGATTCGTCATCAGAATAACAAATCGAGCAGTGAGTTATCGAGGTTGCATGACAGGATTCGAGTGCGTCCCAGTGCGATAATGATTCACAGATATGTGATATAAGGCTTGTTATGATATCAGTCAAAGGTGTTCCTAATATCGTGTCTTAGAACTAATATGATAGAAATATGTGAGAATGTAAGAATAACACCTCTGGCATGTATGTGCAAAAGATGAAGGTTATGAAAGCAGCATATTGTGCCATTTTAATAGACTTTTGCATTGGTTCACTGTCTGTAAGCCTCAGATGCAAAGTTACTA
Organism: Chrosomus eos; assembly: GCA_036326025.1. Taxonomy (NCBI): domain Eukaryota; kingdom Metazoa; phylum Chordata; class Actinopteri; order Cypriniformes; family Leuciscidae; genus Chrosomus; species Chrosomus eos. The sequence goes on from CM070840.1 coordinate 12,283,923, forward strand.
TAAAATCCCTTTCACACAGAGATTCCGGAAAATAGTGATTGATCGGTTGAAACATGTTGTTTATTTAATTATTTTATGTTATGGTAGGTACAACAGTGGAAGTTTGCATTTTTTTCCGGATTCGGTCATACGGAGGTGTGGCTTTGGAGAGTGCTCTGAAGAGAGGGTGGGATCTCGTGCTTTCAAATCTAGCTTGCTATTGCTAGCAGTGCCGAAAGTTACCTACCCTACCTTTAAGCTATGGATTTTTGCATGTGTACTAAAATTATTCAGTGTTTGTGTCTTTTGTGCGCATTTGTGAGCATCTGAGGGGAACAGCTGAGAGACTAACCATCAGAGAAAAAGGCCTTATCATATTTGCCCTCATTTTGGATTCAAATAGTTGTGTACCAGGTTTAGCGCAGCCAGTTACTGCAATCAAATTTATTGGTGTGCTCTCTATCAATTTATCTCATGATTTGTCCTTTCAGATGTGTACCTTTAAGCTATAAAATCTACCTAGTCACATTAGCGGCTTGGTTTTGACCCTTACTGTCCCAATTACAAGCATATAACCTGGAAATAGAGCTGTGAAATTTTACCTGCTTGTGAAGAGAAGATTAATTTAATAGCAAGGCTAATGCAGCTTACAGGGAGACAGGATGTAGCTGAATCAGTCTGGTTCAGGCTAAATTGTGGAGGCTAAGGCTTCTTTGGTGTGCGTGTGTGTTGGAGGGGTACATATGTACATTAGCTTTAGGTCAAACTGCATCTGTGACTTATAGTTAATCTATTTTTTCAGTTTGTGACTCAGAGAGTTTGTGAGTGTTTTGATCGCACCTCCCCAGGCCTACACATTACACTCAGCACACCCCCTCTATGGCCCTCTCTAAATGCCATTATTAAAGTCTTGCTAATAGTGTATCGGTGCTCTGAAGACTGCCTGGAGTGCCACAAACTCAGAATCAGCAAAACATTTGGAATAAAACGTTGGACATCTCCAACAGCTTTGTCCTTTCTCTACGACACTTTTAAAGTGTTCATCATGTGGAAATAGGAGCAATTTTGCCGTTCAGTCGTTCACCTCCGATGCAATGATCTTTATACTGAAAAAAAATTGGTATAGAAACAATTTTCACATAGAAATTGCTAGTAAATTTCACAAACAATTACAAAGAAACAGCAACATTGAATCTTGCATGAAATGTTGTAGTATACAAAATAAAATAGTATTTTACAGTGTAGGACCTGCATTTTTTCTTCTTCTAGAATTGACCGTTCGCAAAAGCCACGCCCCCTAGTTATTGTTGCTACGCCCGTCAAACAAATGGTCAAACACGACCAGCGCCACAGATTGCCATGAATGGAAGAGGTATACCCGTGCGTGTCAGTGACCTTTTTTCGAGCAATTACCTCCGCGATATCCTCCAGATTGAGGCAAAATGGGTTACAGGATGCAGTGGAGGGATATATTCAAAATATAAAAATACGCAATGAAGGAGACATGACTACTATTGAGGCTAATATACCGGTCTCAAGCGAAATCTGAGAAACCCCATGACCTGTACCTCAAATGCAACCAGTAAATTACAGCCTTGAAGAAGATTTAATACGCTGGTTCAGTCGCTAATTGTTTGGAGTTAGAAATATATAATTCGCGCTGCATATTTAGTAATTTTGCCTCAGATACAGGATTACATTCGCTTTAACAAGCAGGTTTTTCATTACCACGGCAACCGCTTGCGTGTCATGCTGAATCCGATTTTCGTGTTTAGAAAGTAACTATACATAAGAGACGGAAAGATGCAGATAACCATACATTTAAGGTTATTTCTATTCATTACGATATTGATTACGTTATATGAACTGATGTTGTCAAGTAAGCTTCATGCGTTCCCTGTTGCGAGCGTGCACTCTTCTAAACTGTAGTCTACAGGTCCTGCACTGCTAGTGACTGCTGCTCATTTCCCCCCGAAAATATCACGTTAACAACAACCCTTTAGAAAACGTACTTCCTTTGTGGATCCTCTTGATCTGCTCTCTCCATGTTTCTTTGACTAATCTCAGTGTGTCAGTCTCATGCACGCTGTTCGCGAGTGAACCATGTTCGACACATGTAACTGGGGGGGCCGTCCACACTGTTTTATCCATCGTAGGCACCGTTCACGTTGTGTTTTCGGCTTTGGGAACGAAAAGAACACAACTCCTCCAGACAATCTCTCGGAGTATCTAGTGTCCGGTTTACAAACGCAGTGGGCGCACCGCTTCACCAGCTTGCTTGGAGTCAATGTTTGACGGAGCTGCTCACATAGTAACGGTTGCTATGATGTGTGATTGGACAATGGCCGTTTTGGGGGAGGGGCCTGCGAACGGTCAATTGTGCATGTCTGGTTAACAGAGGTATAGTGCATATTCATTTGTAGCAAAGTAACAATCTTTCTTTTTCTTTCACAATACAGATTTTCTGTTATTAATGACTTTTAGAGATAGTTTACCCCAAAATGAATATTCTGTCATCCTTATGTCATTCCAGACTGTGTGGAAGTCAATGGGGTAACTTCTTTTGTGTTGTACAGAAGATTTTTTTGAGGGGAAAAACATGAGGATGATTAAATTACAACAATATTCTCTTATATATGGACTATCCCTTTAAATTTGGGTTGAACCAAAATTGTTCCCTTTTGGTTGAACTGTGTGGTTTCAGAAAACTTGCCAAGAAGGGACTGTGTTGTATTTGATTAGCCTAAGATGTGGATGGAAGCTGTCTGGAATCATTGAGATATGATTAATATGCATTTAATGAGAGATGTGCAGCTGAAAGAACAGTGAAAGAGAAGGATCATGAAGATGGAGATGAAGATGTAAGCAAGTGAGAGGCAGAGCTAAGGCTGATTATTGGTAAATGGAGGGTTCCAAAGACTTGCATTTTTTAATGCTCTTGCATGAATATATTACTTTCCTCTATGCAGTTGTTGTGGTATCTCAGAGCCATGCTGGGCCTTACAAACAGTGTTTATAAAAGATGGGACAAAGGATACAGAAGGAAATTGAATGGTACATCAGCCTGTACCCTGGAGACTTAAAAGGTTTAACAGAACGATTGCTATCAACAGATGTTGCAAACCAACAAATCACAATGTGTTTGCTTCTGAATGATTATTTCTAAGAGCTGCACATTTTGGCCAAAAATATCACATTATAATCATTTCGTTTAATTTTATGTTTGTGATTTGAACTGCAATATGACTTTCAAAATATTAACAAAAATACATAAGATATCGCAATTCTTTGATCTCCAAGTTCTGTTTTGTCTCATTAGAAGACACATTGTACCTGGCCTTGAAAGTGAACTTTGATATAATAATAATAATAATAATAATAATAATATATATATATATATATAGTCAACATTTGACGTGGATCAAAAAAGTTTTTCAAAGTTTTCCTAAGACAAGAACAGCCGTATTGTTCAAAATTTATGTATAACTTTGATGAAAGGTTTTGATCCACTTCATGTTGACTACTGTATCTATATATAATTAATTGTTTAAAATAAATATTTTACAGATATAAATATTTTAATGTTTTACTAAAATGTATTTTTGCATCAAACGTTGAGTTCTGCATTTGGTTTTTGTTTTGATGATTCATGTGATGTTTTGCTCTCCATCCATTCCATAAGCACATATTATGACACAATATTGTAATTTGCATTGAACAACTTCTTACAGATACTTAACCTACATTTGTAATTGTTGTAATGATGACAGATTTTAAGTCATGGAAGCGTGACCTTTTAAGTAAATAATTAAGCCAGCTGTTGTCTTCATGTCATCACTATTTAAAGATCGAACAGTTTTTTTTCCAGTGTTCCGAATGCAACAGCTGGAAACACATCTTCAGGGTGTCTGTGGGTGTGTGTGCTTGCTCCTTCCTCTTGATTAGCTTTCTGACCTCAGGGCTTTAGATCTAATCAAGTTCTGTCACATCACTGCGGCCTTACAAACTCTCACAGGCATCTAGCCTCTTCTCTCCATCTCCCTATCACCATCTCTGACTTTCTTTTTCTCTTTCTCTTGCTCTTTCCCATAAGTGCTACTGTATGTATAATCACCTCCTGCGGCTAACCATGTGTGCATCACTTTCCTTGAATACGGTATGGTTTGGTAAAAGCAATAGAGGCACAACTCTCATTTTTGTTATTGTTAGAACTAAATGTTACGTAACAATTTAACAAAATTGACCTAACATAAAGTTATGCGCAAAATATGTATATTTATTTATAATGCTGTTGACTATTCATCCAGCTTAACCACTCAATTGTTTCTGTTAAGTTTTTGGTAGAATTTCTTTTTCCGGCCCTATTTGGTGTTTCTGGCTCTATTTGTAGAAAAGTCCATGTATCTGAAGTGTGAGCCAATACGTTCCAGGGAACAGAGAAATAAACATCCCAGCTTCTGATTGGAGGCCCGTCTCTGATGCCTCCATCTCTGTAAAGATCAGGGTGGAGCACTTTGGCTAAACTAGAACTAGCATCTGTGGTTTCCCAGTTAGACTGGTCCTGGTTTTGCTGTGCTTTTGTGGCTTGTGGTTTTACTGGAAGGCAACACTATTTCAGATAGAGCAATTGCCTCAGAGGAGTGTTCAATATAATAACCAAGCGACACTGGAAGCTGTGCACTGGAGCCTATAAATGTGCTGATGGACCATTCAAGTCCTGAATCACCTACTGAGATATTTTGGTATCAAAATCAATTCAGCTGAGAATCGTTCATCACACGAATGCCTGTGATGAATAGATAAAGATGTCTGAGTGATAACTCTTTTATGGCTCATTAACTCTGTTTCTCAATTCCTTTGTTTTAGATTTTTTACTTTTCTTTTGAATAGATTTGTAAAATAATTATAATAATAAATTTACATTATAATATAAATAATTAATTAAATAAAATTTTATTCAGTTATCAACACAGAATATAAAGCTATACAAAAAAATCTGATTGGCTGGCTGTTACTGTATTATTTAGTTAAATATCAACTTGTCTCGGATATTTTCTCAAAATCCTTTGAAAATTCCTTTGGAATTTATTTGCAAAAACAAAACTTGTGTTTCTGTATTATTAATATTAACAACAATAATAATAAAAAAAAAAAAAATCAACTCCCTAAAATTCCTTTGGAAAACTGAAACTGAAATAATATATTTTCTGTAATAGATTTAATAATTATAAATACAATAATAAATCATTATTGTTTTATTATTAGAATTTTTTAAGGAAAAAAATTGGACACAAAGTTGAAGTATTACTATTATTATTATGATTAAATAAAAAGAGAAACAAATTGAACGATTCATTACATACAGTGAGCCTAGCCATATTGTGATAGAAAAATCTGAGAAGCTTACAGCAGTAGCTATATCATGGCAGTCTATAGTAAACAATTGATATATTAACTCTCCGGCTGCTACATGCACATAGATATAATGATTAGGCCTATATATAATTCAAAACCCTTCAATTCAACCCTTTCAACGTATTCACTTTGAACTCATTTTCCTTTCTGTCATCCTTCACTTAAACATTTTTTTAACAAACGAGCAAAAAAAAGAATTGCAGCTTCAGCTGAAATATCTTGACAGAAAGATGAAAGACCGTGTTACGGCGCGGCTCTCTCACTCCACTACACATCTCATAATTGATTGTCATGTAGGAAGGTGCATTAGCTGCTTTTTGGGATGTTTGCCTGAAATGACAGGCTGTCGTTTAGCGGTTTTCAGCTCAGAATGGTTTGGCTTGATACTTTTTCTGATGGTTTATGAGGCTAATGTTGTAAGCTTGAGTGGAAAATGTATAGGACGGACTTATGGAGGTCATTAGAGCATATGTACTCGCACACACGTATCAGGCTCTCCAAGGCATTTTGGGGATTCCAGGCCTGTCTCCGGGGTGTGTCCTAGGGGAACACATGAATATTGTATTTCTTATGACATGTGGCAGAGCTGGGGAGGATTGACTGCGTCTGTGTGACAGAAATACAGAGAGCGAGAGGAAGAAATTGAGGTTAAAGACCTTTGAATAATAATACACACACACACGCAGAGCTTTAGCACTGCGTCCTGGGCTGCAGCTTCGAGGGGCGGGTGTGTGGGTGTGTGGCTTGGCTCAGGGCGACTCTTCCCTCCTGTGAAAAAGTGTAAAAGTGTGTTTGTGTGCTGTCAGTGGGTGTAAAGGGTGTGAGTCATCTCTGAATCACTTTATAGAACTGAAGAACCGCAGTATAGAGGGAAATATTCCGCAAAACACTCCAGAAAGGTAGCAATACAGTATGTACTCAATAAGAGACTGTACACTCTGTGCTGTATTCTGTCTGTCAGTGCTCACATTTTTTAGGATGGTGATCTAAAGATTGTCTGTAGTTTATAAGGGATGAAACCACCACAACAAGGCCACCCCAAAAAAGGCATCAATCAAACTGGCCAAGAGCTGCATAGTTTTACAGATGGGAGGGAAACAGATTCGCTTGAACAATTGTTATGTGTCTGCAGGGAGTAGAGCATCTGTTAGGAGACATACTTGGTGGGAAACACCTGGGTTCCTCTGCTGATGCTCTAGATTCAGATCATTACTCAAGAGTCAGTACCTGAGAGCAATCAGAACTGGTTTTTAGATGGTTGATGTGAAAATGGGATTCATGATCAGGTGTTTCTGCTTGGAAGCCATTTTAAACAAGCAGGTAGATAGGAGAACAGAAATGTTGTTGCTTCTGTGATGATCCAACTCAAGTTTGTTGTCATTATTTTAGGGAAGAAAAGTAATCTTATGTAGGCCTATGTGTTCACAGAACAGATCTCAACAACATCTCAAACTTTACCAAGTCTGTGATATGATCTCACATTCTTCTTGTATAAATTCTTACAAGAGGTATGGATTTCAGAAAAAGTTGCAGAGAATGTCACCTGCTCTGGTTCTGTCAAGTTTATGGAATCAAAAATCACAGATATGAACTCATATTGTCTGATTCTTTTAACTGAGCTGTAACATCGACATTTTTGTATAGCTCTATATGTTTATAGCTCCCATAATGTCCATTTCTCTTAAAAGGACTTTAGGAGAAACATCTGAGAATATAGGGATTATTACAAATATGAACAAAAATCACTTATGTGGACGATGTGTTTGGCGGATTTGCTTATTAAAAATGGAAATCAGATATGAAGATTTGTTTGGTTGACTGAACGAGATTTGAAGATAAAGTTAGTGAAATTATTTGATCTTCCCATTAGCTGGTAATTAAATGAAACCTAATCGAGAACTCAGTTAAGTCTCCTGAGCAATGAAAGGAAAAACGTTAAACTAATTTCTCTGGAGTATTAGAAATGGTTACATGCTAGTATTATTTCCCATGCATATACACTCAACATGAAAGAGGATAAAAAATGTGTTTTTATTGCAAGGATAGTGAACAGATGACAGGAAACAATCAGGAGATGAGAAGGGAGTGGGATTGGGAAATGAGTCGATCTAGATCCAAACTCATGTTGCATGTGTACATCACAAGTCAGAGCATGTGCTAGCTTTTTCTCCATTATAATACTGTAAAACCAAACAAGCTGATGTGAAGAACCTACTGTATAGTGTAACCTCAAGAATGTTACTCTGAGGACCATAGGCATCTCAAGGACTATACACAAAGTACCAGTTATATTATGATCACAGCCAGAAAAAAGAAACCAATCTAGAATAGTGTGTTCATTTTGTTGTGGAAGACTGTATTTATGAACAAGTCACTATTGGTCCAAGAATCAGCCCTTCAGCCCTCCTACTTCAGCAGAGGCTTGAGGTCTGGCTCTGCACAGCTGGATAGCTCATTTTAAGACAGGGTTTATTTAACTGATGAATTTCTCCAGAAGTGTCCTATGGGTTTGAGATTAAGTGATGACAGAGCAAGGTCGATTTAGTGGTGGACACACACATATTAAGAGCCTTATCGCAGGTGGTGTCCTGTGTAGGAGTTCACAGCTGATTCATGGGTATTCTTATCCCATCCTTTTGCAATCTGTATTCATGTTTTTTTTCAGGGATGTTACACATTTTAGTAACCATAACTAAGGCTACATGCCTTTGTGCTTATTGATCAGGTCTGATTTGTTTTTGTTTCTTTGTTTACATTACTTTTAAAATGTGGCCATTCTGGCCAATATCAGATTTCGAGGGTGAACTGGTCACAGCTCTGCGCAAAAGAACAATAACAAAGACGACATACAGCATGATGTCATACGGAAGTAAATGTCATGGAGACAATTAAAGTCAGGATTTAAGGTGATTTGCAGCAGAAGCCAGTGAATTTTAGTGCAGGCGGTAAGGAGGATGAAGACGAGGATTAAACACTAAGACTTGCAGTGTGAACCCAGACTAAAAGTAGTGATGCTACTAACTTGACTAGTCAGTAGAGTGACAGCTTAGTGATATATTTTTCAGAAACAAGATAACAAGATAGGGCCTGATACAAGGGCCTTGTATCTCACCAACCCGTTAAATTGGTGATATTTTGTCGATAAACAACTTTAATTGTTTATGTTCACAACTTTAAAACCAAGCAAACTCTCTAATGTGGCTTTCGAAAGTCCGATTCATTTTAGTGAATAGGTTTGTTTGAATGATTCATTAAATTTATTTGTTCAAATTATTCACTTATCAATTTGAGACATTTACACTTTTTTGTAGCCAAATCACTTTGTATTTGACTCATTTACATAAATCAGTGTGCTTTCTATTTTTATTAGTTGTATTTAGGGTAGATTTACCAGTTGCCATTGTGATCTACTAGCCTGACTTCGTCATACTCATATTCTAGTCAGAATGTGAGTCTGATACTGCTCCATAGGGCTTTGATTATGAGGCGTGTCTTAACCGAACCAGGAAAAAACAACAACTCTGCACTCAATTGGATAGACCGACAACCAATCAGAGCAACGCAGTAAGTGACGTATGTTGAGCAACGCATAGTTGTCAACAGAACTCAACGGCACGAACTCTGGAAAAAGTATAAAAAAAAGAATGAGTGTTAACGATCTTCCGGTGTTGCAAAAAGAATTTAAGGATTTGCGGAGTACTTGCAAACACGAAAAGCATTTTTGAAAGAAATATGTTTGATGACGTGATGATTACGTTATTGGATGGATTATCTGTCCATCCCACATAGCAAACAGACTTGGCCCAAATGTGGCCTCATCATGGCACTGCTGGCGTGTTGCCGGCACTGGCATGCATAATGTCAGCCAACTGTGGGCCAAGTGTGGCAATGATGGCATTGCGTGCATGACGGCAGACAACTTTTGGGCCGATTGTGGATTGGAGGTGTGTGGCCCAGATCATGTCAGCCAGGTGTGGGCCAAATGTGGCAATGATGGCACTGAATGATGGCACACAACATTTGGGCCGATTGTGCATGGGAGGTGTGTGGCCCAGATCAGTGTAGCGATTATGGGCCATACTCTTTGTACTGGACAATAAGCCTGCTATATTTTCAAGGCAAGATTATCACCCCCCCCCCCCTCCCCTTCTGAAAAAGATGTAAAGATTGTAATAATTAATAATAATATTAATTGACTTATAAATGAGTCAGTGAAAAAAATATATGTCCAATTTTTAAAAAAATTATTAATAATGAATAAAGTATTTCGTTTTCAGCAATGTTCACAAAATTCAGTAATCATAAAAAAATACATTTACTAACATGATAATTTAGTTTTTTTAAGTATTATTATTTATTTGAATTTGTTTTTATAAATGTATAATAAAAAAAAAAACGAATCCACATCCAACTAATCCAGTTTTCTATAGTTTTTATTTTAAGTAGCACAAAATCATGTTAAAAATGTATACCTATATATTTTTTTCTATTATTATTGTTTTGCTTTTGGCGCGATCTCCACGGTAACAGCAGCTTTTTTAGTTGGTTCACGTGATGCGTCATTTGAAATTTCTCCCGCTGAAGGTTGAAGACATGTCAGACAGACGACCGCTGGTAAGTGAAGTTCACTCTCTTTTTTTGGCGCTTTTAATACCTGATTTCAAACTCGGATGCCATTTGTCTCTTTATTAAAGTGCACTTTTGCCTGTATGGTAGCTGATTCAGCTGCCCCTGAACATGAGAATGCAGACGCGAACGGGGTGCGATAGACCGGCCTGCGGAATCTCCGAGGCGCGGTGCTTCATGATGTGTGCGGAACAATGTAACGTTAATGCTGTTAAAATGATAGGAAGATCACAGCAAATTCAGCAACCGCAATTGACGTATAAAGCTGAAAGTGATTCAGTGGTTGTATAATCAGATTGTATGATATCTAAATCTAATCTTTGACTTAAAGATTACTTTTGTTTTAGCTAAACATTCTTAAAACAATAAGAAAGCCGTTTTATTAATTCTTTTAGCATTTTGCATCAGTCATGTTGAATTAAATCTGGATTAATCATTGTTTCACATGAAAAGGACATGCTCCATGTTTCATTTGTGTTCACAGAGGCCTGCTTATTTCTTTTTGTTAGTCATGTAACATTATTGCTAGTCATTTCATTCCCATGTGTGCCATATTCGTAGGCGATTGAGAGAAAATTATACTGTACTGTACTATTAAAATATCTACATTGAAAGAATGAAATTGATCACATCATTTTTTTGTTGTTGTCTAAAACAATAGTTTCAACCTCAACCTGGGTAATAATTAGAGGTCACATCTAAATACAATAAACAATTGGTCACTTATGGCAAAACTGAACCAGGAGCTAAACCTAGTACCATTGATGCATGGCAATGTTTTTCTTCCAAAAAATTGGGCTATATAAAGGAATGACTATATAAAGATATTTTTCCCCTCCTTTCATATTGTTTAATTACTGATGATATGTCTGTTGCTCCCCCTTCCCTGTCTGTTTGTTTGAGTTGATGTTATTTTATTTCTAAAGACAATAAGGTGTTGATCACATCACAAAAAAAAAAAACTGATCCAGGAGAAGTGGCTAGTATTATCATACGAAATTAAAGTAAATGTAATAATTATGGTTAAAATAATTAAATATAAAATATTTAGATGCGGATATAAATTGATTGATAAAAACAATGACATTAAAATTACTTAGAAAGATGGGAAACTCTGGCCTAAAGGCACTCACTTTCCATGATCTAACAAAATGATTAATACAAATGAGTTTTAGAGCTACATTAGTATCCTATATTGGTAAATCTGGAATAGTTGAGGCATAATCAATGTTAATCTTTTTTTTTTTTTTTTACAGGACTGTGCTTGGGCAAGAAAACTTGACAGACTGTTGGTATGGCTGGCAATTGGAGTTACAATGAGAGGAGCAATGTGAGAGGAGGGGCTTTTACAGGTTGTAATAAGATGTTACACTTGGAATGTACAAAATAAAATAGCCTTCACACTGTTACACAATTCTATGTGTAATATTTATTTTTGGTATTATTGTTAAATAAAATTTAAATTGAATAAAATATAGAATTTTTCTGTGACTTATTTGCTCACATGGTTTGGGTAAGATTAGGCTGGGTTATGGCTCAGTTTTGTTGAAAGGGTGTTGTTGAAATGGTTAACTTAGAATTGATACCAATAATAAAACATGTTTTGGCCTAATTCAGGGCCAGTTAAGGGTGATTAACTGGCTGAGATTCGGCCCAGTTATGGCCCATGTGTGAACCTTATCTTTAATCCAGTTCTGGGCCACTTCAGCGCCGTCATTCTTTACGGTACTTGGGCCGAGGTTTGGGTTCACATGGTTTGGGTTCGATTAGGCTGGGTTATGGCTCAGTTTTGGGGTTTCTGGTTAAAGGGTGGTGTCGATATGGTTAACTTACGAGAATTGGTACCAATAATAAAACCTGTTTTGGCCCAGTTCAGGGCCAGTTAAGGGTGATTAACTGGCTGAGATTCGGGCCAGTTATGGCCCATGTGTGACCCTTGTCTTTAATCCAGTTCTGGGCCACTTCAGGGCCAGTTAAGGGTGATTAACTGGCTGAGATTCGGGCCGGTTATGGCCCATGTGTGACCCATGTCTTTAATCCAGTTCTGGGCCACTTAAATACCGTGATTCTTTGTGGTACTTGGGCCGAGGGAAAAGTGATTGTGTGGGGCCGGAGCTGGGCCAGAAAAAAATTGCTATGTGGGATCATCGTATAAAGCCCTCCCTGGCAATTTGATTGGTCCGAACATTTTTTGACTGATCATAATTACTCCTCAATGGATCCAGTCCAGACCGAACTTCCCGACCAAAAAATGTTGTGGGCGGGGTTCGGGCTGGCATCCAGGCTAGTTAGGGCCCGAGCACCGATGGTGTGAGGACCCTCTTGGAATTGCTCCGTTTATGATCTACTGTTTTTATGCAAAAATGAATTATGGCAAAGCTGAATTGTCAGCAGCCATTACTCTAGTCTTCAGTGTCAGAAATCCTTCTGAAATCATTCTAATATTTGATACTTAAGAAACATATGATTATGGAGTGTCAATTTACACCAAGTGCAAATAGTCCACCCTGCTGGCAAAGGCTATTTATACTATTTATTTATACGGAATATGTTGTTATTTTTGCATACTACCAAACGAATGCACTGCAAATTCTAATTCTAGCCCCTCCGCCTCCCCAGCACCACCTGCCTAGATCTGTTACGAAGGTGTCTCCCTCTCCCTAGCAGCAGTAGCATGTTTTCATTCATTTTATGTTCCGAACATTTAGCAAAAGCAAGTCATACTTGCTCTGCAGTAGCAATCGTGGCAGCGTATAGCAGATCTAGTCTGCCAAGACCAAACCTATGTAGGCACGTCCCGGTTAGATGCATTCGTGGGTCAACATGTTGATCCTGGAACAACATTACGGTCCAAAAAAATTTAATTATAACCATAGATCGTACCTCTAAACCTAACCCTACCCATAAGTTATCCCTAAAATTAGAGGGAAATGATTTAAAAGCACCTAACCCTGCTGTAAGCCTAAACTCCCTCAAATCTGATTGGTTGATTGGAGTGTTGTTCCAGAATCAACAAAGATGTTGATCCAGGAACAAGTTGCACTTGGTGAAATCAGGTCCTACTCTATGTACATTCTATTTACATTAAAGGTGCAGTGTGTAGCTTTTTGGCGACATCTAGCGGTTCGTTTGCGAGTTTACACTAAGGGCTCAGCCCACTGCTCACCCCTCCCTTTCGAAGAAGCTACGGTGGCTAAAACGGTACAAACATCGTCGTCTAAGACAGCAGAGAATAGCCAGAGTAAAACAAGCCACAGCTAACATGGAGTACCACAGTCCATTATAAACCACATCATGGATAAAGTTTACAAAGCCATAGTCAGGTGAGGATCAACGGTCTTAATACATAATATAATAATATTGGTCTGAGCTGTCGACACGACAGATCTCGTCACAGTTGTTGTAAATAATAGTAATCAGCTGATTGTCTCACGAACATAACCAGCACATTCTCCCCACATAGCAAACCCATAATACAGCGAGGGAGTAGAACCACATGAAACTATGCAACTATAGATTTTTTCTAACAGGGTAGTAAAAGTTTAGCTGGCTAATATGAGCTGTTACTGTGGCTGAGCTGGTTAAAGCCTTGTTTATACTCGATGCGTCCGCATGAGCCCAAAGGTGCGTGCGGCAAAAATGACGTGATTGTAACAGCACGCGTGCCTCCGCATCCCATAGACACCACTTATTACACACAATAGGCTTTTTTCTCTGATTTTGGAAACTCGATCGACTTAAAATGCTTCCAAGATCGACGGGTTGGTGATTCCTGTAACTGTTTTCCGGTCAATGACAAGAGTAGCCTACTAATCAGCTGTCTCACGAACGTAACCAGCACATTTATCCCCACATAGCAAAGCCATAACACAGCGAGGGTGAAGCATTAAGTTACATGAAACAATCCAACTACATATTTACACCACTGACCAGGGAAAAGTCACTACTCACGGTGTTTATGACTAGCTTCTTCTAGCTTTCTGCGGCTTCTCTTTCAATGTAGTGACGAAACGCGCTCTGTAACGCTGTTTGTTCGCTGTCGGCTACGGTAGAAATATGACGTCATAACATGGCGTCCTTCATAGAAGGGGATTCCCGCGCCTATGTAGATATAAATGCCTCATTCTAAGGTAATAAAAACATTACGGTTTATTAAGTAAGTTCTTTATACACAACTGAACACATAGTTATGGCTGTCATATTGCATTTCTGTTAATAAATACTCAAAAATGTTACACACTGCACCTTTAATACAATGTTTTACAAACTATCCCGAGAGTTGTCATGACTGAACTACGTTTTTAAAAGTGAAGCTTTAGATTAGTTTAACTACTAGTTTAACTACTAACCACTAGGTAACTTGTAACTTGTAAATCAACATAGTTACCCCATCACCGCTATCTGTAAACCGTTAAAATGCAGGAGCCTTAAAACAAATCAGAAAAGCACTTTGAGTTTCCAATAAGACCTTGAGCATTTTGTGCACCTTGAACGGTTGTCACGACAACCCTTTCAGTGGTCGCCAAGTCTGCATAATGCACAGCACAGCTGCCATAAATGAAGTGAAGAATGAAGATGGATAGAATATAGAGAGAAGAGCACGAGTAAATGACATTGCTTAGACTGCATCTGGGAGAGTTGGGCAGGTTCAGAATATCCGTAACTCTAGAGCTTTTTACCAGATAGTTTTATCTATCATTCAATGAAGGGAAGCCGGGGAGGTGTTTAATACGTGTCATATTTTAAGTGCTCAGGCTAAGCTTTTTTCTTTATATCCTTTTGGCCCATTTTTCTGGCTTTTTCTCTCTCTCCCTGCAGTTTTACTGTGCTACCTGTCAGAGGAGTAGGCCATGTGCAATGAATAATGCACTATAACAGAGCGAGGCTATTCTAATACTCCTGTACGAGCGAGTGTGTGCAGAGAGCAAGAGCGAGATAGGTGTCTGTTCAGGACAGAATATATTATCTGTAAGTAATTTGTTAATAAATCCACTATAGTGATGAATTAATGGGATGCTGCTTGAGTGTAAGCAGGAGGCACCTCTGCTGTCACACTGCTGCCTTACATTTTTAAATACAATCAACTTAGAGATGTTAAAGTCATTTCAACTTAAATTACATTAAACTGACTTCAATTAGTTGAATCTTGTATAACTTATTGAAATAAGTTTAGCAATTTTAAACTTTTTTATGATTTAAAGCAAAGTAAAAACAAATGGTGTCATAAATGATTGATCATACTGTATGTTTTTTTACAGTGCCGATCATTTGAGTGTTTCTCACCTTTTCTCTGGTCTTCCCTATACATTAGGATGAAACAATATTATCGGTGGTACTAAACAGTTGTCTTCTTTGTGGTACAATTGTGGTTCTAAAGGGTTTTGATCAACTCAAAACACCAAAAAATTTGATTAACTCAAAAAAGGAACATATTTAAAGAATGGGAAAATAGGTTAAAATTGCTATTTTTTATTTTACACATAATTCAGACCAACGTACATAATAGCATAGCCTACCGTACAAAAGTTTGGGGTTAGTATGATTTTTCTTTTAGAGAGAAATGTATACTTTTATTTGCAAGAATGCATTAAATCGATCAAAAGTGACCAAAGACTTGCAATATTGTTACAAAGGATTTCGGATTCAAATAAATGGCGTTCTTAACTTTCTATTCATCAAAGAATGATGTCATGGTTTCCACCAAAAAAAAGCAGCACAGCTGTTTACAACATTAATAATAATAAGAATGTTATTTTTGAGCACCAAATTATAAAAAATAAAGTTTTATATATAAAGCATCATGTGACTGAAGACAGGAGTAATGGCTGCTTTTGAACGATAGTGAAAGTCAGTCTCAACAGAACATGAGGGTTGACAGAAGCTATAATATACTGTAGATTTATACTATAGTCTATTTATTATCATATGGCCAGCCACATTATTATTATTTATATTATCTCCCTCTGTGGACCTTTAAATTATTAGCTGGCTTATACTTTCTTTAAAAAAAAACTGTTTAGATGATTTAAAGGAGCTGTATGTAAGAAATTTGTTTCAATTAATCATAAATTTGACCTGATATGTCACTAGACATTAAGAAAAAGTGAAGTTGCAGCTCTCAACTGATGTTGATGTTGTCATGTTGTGTTTTGGTCTAAGCTCCACCCTTCACCGATCTACCAATCACGGAGTCAGTAGTGTTGCGGCATTCGGGTTGCCAGCTCTGCTCTAGTTACCACAGCTGCAGCTAATAACGTGTCGGAATCGGATCCGGCAGCATATCTGCAACCTTTAGTCAGTAATTTGAAAGTGATTGCAGTACCAGTTTTGGCCACAATCTACATACGGCTCCTTTAAAAAATGGCCTCCATTTCTGTTGTAAATAGTGTAAAAATCAACCCCGGCTCATCTGTAAGCGCCAAAATATTCATGAAAAACCCTAAAGTGAGCATGATATGTTAAGGTGTAATGTAAGTTGCCTGAGCCCTGCCCAGCTTTACAGTGCCCCACAGTTCAATGTAAATATTTGGTGAAAAACTCAAACAACAGCACTCTCTAGTTGAGAGATTTTAAGGGCAGATTTGAGACTGCCCCGCTTATTTTCACATTACTTTATGTAAACCTAGCTCCAGACCAAGACAAAATCAATCAGCTTCAACTATATTACTGTAGTCTGCATTAGGTCACTAACTAGTTGGCATGTCTGTTCTTCCTATGTGGAGAAGCGTATCAAATAAATGAATAAACCCTTTAGTTTAAATATAGTTGAAGTATAAACCCTTTAGTTTAAATGTGCTTATGTGAATAGCCTTTATATAGCCTAGTTCTGTTGTTTGTGTTATGTTTGTTCTGAAAATAGACATGACTTTCTTTTCCTCACTGGAATTCGTCCTGTTTTAAAGACAGCTCATTATTTCCATTCACTTCACCCCCTCCCTTCTGGTCTCCTTCCAAAGCCACACCCCCAAAACACATGAACGCGCAACTCTGACAGCTGAGCTGAAGACGCATTATTTACCTGAGACGAGCGAAGAGTAGAGGAACGAGTGCATGTAGTGACATCATGTCAGACACACATGTAAATAAAAAAATCTAACTTTATCATTATGAAGTTAAACAAATAAGTTGTATTTTATTACTCACTATCAAACTAGCATATTGATATTGGTAAACTTTACAATATATATTTATTGATTCGCTAACGAGCTAGTTATCTATAAGGCAAAGCTAAACACAGGTTGCGTGATACACGTTGTTCCATTGCCATCATTTACACTGTGATGTAGATGAATTTCGTGTAAGATTTATAACATATATATGATGTTCTGCATGTAAGAGTTTGCTTGATGAAAGCATAGTTGATTCTGATGAGGACTACACTCCCGAGACAAGTACCACATCGTCAGCTCGAGGACAGAACCGTGGTCGAGGGCGAAGCAGAGGAGGTCGTGCAAGAGGTCGTGCTACTAGGGTATTCGCCGATATTCACCCGAGTTTTATTTCTTTGTTTATCCAACAACTTTTTGTTCATTACCTTTTCTTGTAATGTAAATGACTTCCTTTTTTTGACTGGGTTGCCTTCGTGAACTGCAAATGTGGACTTTGGTCTTTCTCTGCCATTGTTTTGGTAATCCTAGGTTCCGTGGCTCTTGAATTACACAAACCAAACGAGTGCGCGCAAAAGGGCAGGTCCTGTGTGGCGAAGGGGTGGTTGCCATGGTTGCGAGAGAGTGACAGTCGCCTAGGCCAATCCGTTGTTTCGTCCCGGTTCGAAATAATGAGCTGTGTTTAATGCAGATTAAACGGTCTAGAGTCAATCGATTTTTATACTCTTTTTTTCAGAGTACTTAGATTTTAATTATGCATTGATATATATAAAAAAGTTTAAACAAATTTGGAAAAAAGTTTTTTATAAATGTCTTACCTACACAACCTTTAAGCGTATCAGCCAAAATGTCTTTAGTGGTGCATCTAGTATCGTTGCTTGAGTTCATATAGGGCCTGAGACAATATATTTTAGGGCCTTGTCACAGAGCCCAATTGTCTTCCCTCTGATAATGGCCATAGGTACATTACCAAGATTAAAACTGAGCTTTCATGCTCGCTCTATACCCTTCTTTTATTCTTTCCTTTCTAAATCTCTTCATCCTGTTGCCCACACATCATTATTAACTACATTAACTAACAACTAACTGTTCACTGCACCTGTCCAGTAAGTGAATCAGAGTCACAGCATCAGCAGAAGTTAGTCATTGCGCTCATTTCAAGATTCTCATCTTTAGCCGTACCTTCCACGTCAAATTCAGACCTCGGATCACCAACTAAGTATCTAACAACAGAAAGGGTCGCTCTATAATGAGTCAGATATTGTTCAGCAGTAATGACAGCTGTTATTCTTGCTGTCTTGGACAATGAGTTTTGGTCTGTTCTGTTAATGAGCTGGATGTGTTAGATTTAATTATTAGAGGGCAGCTAGTGAGATTAAAAAGAGTTCCTGCTACCTTCCCTCTTACATACACTATCATAAACACATGCACATGCACATGCTGTAAGCAAAATATGTAAATCCTGCAGTTATGTACGTTGTGTCGAACAGCAGCTGTTGGGAGATCACGGCTGCTGTGAGACGTGCCGTTGGGAAACAGACTGCCCAAGACTGACAAATGCAGTCCAACAAGTGTGTGTCACTATAGAGAGAGTGTGTGTTGTCACCTGTTTGATGGTGACAGTTGTGAATGGTGGTGTTTTCGAAACTTGCTAGATCCCTCACTGTTTATTAGACTATTTCTCTGTATTTATAGCTTTCATAGTCACATCTATCCCATACAACTGACGGTAGCTTTATTATTTTGATTTATGTGTGCATCCCATTGGGTTTTCAGAAGCATTACCGTAGACAGTGCAGCAATCATTTCTGATTTGATTTAGGATGGTTTTGATTCTGGACACGCAGCTTTACTGATATACACTCACAAGAAAACTTTCTATATAACCTTGTGTAAGGCACTTCTTATATAGAACCTTTTAGGGGTTCCCATCGTTTTGTGGATTTAGTTTGAAGTCATTTTATTTTAATTTGTCATTTTAATTAAATTTTTATTAATTAAACAGCTCATAAACATGCTTTATCAGTAAAGAAATGTAATTATACATTATTAAAGTAAGTATTATGCAATCATTTTTCTTGTTACAATGTCAGTAGAATATGTTAATGAACCATGTTTACTTGTTGTCTGTTACCTCGACCGAGAAATTCACATTAATTATGAGCAAAAGTCTGCCGGATGGTGCAAAACGTGTATTCAGGCGGACTTTTGACAGCTCCAGGGCTTTTGTGAAGACTACAAATACTTCAACATTTTACCTGCCCCTGGACAGTTGAATTGGCAGAGGGTTATTAACAAAAGAGTTATTGTAAGAGTAGGTTTAACACTGAAAATTGTATCGTACTTTTTCAACTCTTTAAACAGCATTATGGTGAAAATGGAACACTATGATAACATCTTTCTTACATGTAGGCGACAGCGTTTTGGTTTGATGGAACTGACAGAACAGCAGTTTTTTTTCCCCCTCCATTTGGCCTAAAATACTGTGTTTGTCATCCAGTTTTGAAATGTTGACTACAAACACTAAGGCTTTTCAGATTTTCCATCACAGTGTTCCATATTTACGATTCTTTACAGCCTTTAGCCGCCACCAACAGTGTTGCCAGTTTGGGACGGTGATTTCCAGCCCAAAAGCTCACCAAAAACCGCCCACTCCGAGAAAAAAACGACCAAAATTTTACTGCCAAAATAATGTGATATAATTGTATTGCCATGTCATGCAAGGTTGATAAGCACCATTTTTATCTCCTTAAAACAAAATAACGATGATAAAATGCAATAAAAAATAAATAAATTTCCCAGGAAAACGGATCAAAACAGTGCAATAATTAAGGACAATTAGCAAATATGACTAAAATGTCCAGGTGGACACTGTCAAAACGGCAATCAAGAAATGTACCGATGACTTTAACCCTCAGAAGTAGCTGTTACACATTGTAGAACATAATGCCGAATTTAGCAGTCAAAACTGATTCATTGTTGATCAAACCTTTTTCAGCAGCTGTCAGGGACAGTTCATGCAGTCTGGACGGTGTAAACGTTGCAGATGTCTGGTTAGGCTAGTGCACATGGATCATGGACAGGAGTCGTCCCATATTCGATTCCAATTCAAGTATTTCAACTGAACTTTGCTCTCCTCTCAGAGTAAACCATCGAATCATCTCCTCCCACCACATGTGTACGTTTTTAGAGTTGATCACTATAACTCTTTATTGTAGATACAACTTACTGGTCACTTTGGCATTATCGATCACTAGAATATACAGCTGCCTACAAGTTATCGTGCTAAATCGCGTCTGCCTGCTGATCGCTGATTGGCTATAAGTGCGTGCGTGCTCGTCGGTGACGTCAACACCAACGCCAGCTGACTCTGCATGTGTGTCATGATGACAGCACATGCACACTTTAGTTTAGTTTTTTAACCAATTAGACTTTAATAAGTAGATGTTTGAAAACCGCCGAACTGACCCCAAACCAGCCCAAATTTTGTCCACCCGCCCAAACCCTTTTTTACCCGCACAATCAAATTCAAAACCGCCCAATTGGGCGGGAACCCGCACAATCTGGCAACACTGGCCACCAATGCGCTAGTTTGTTCACTGGAAACCGGAAATAACTCACTCCTGCTGAAGGTTAACTCTTTGAATTCTTGCACCGGGAACAATTACAACTAAAAGGTTGCTAAGACGTTTTTTCAAGCAAAGCAGTATTTGACTGGTTAAGCGTATCCATAGCAAACTGGTAGTGGCCTTGGACGATAACATGTCCAGCACAGTGTGTTGAAGTTTTCCTACCTATTTTCCTAAAGGAAATACAACAGCCCTTTTCAAATAGAGGTTTTATCTAGTCAGTTAGCACCAATTTCAAAAATTGGTTCGCCTTTCTACATAGGCAGCCCAGTTTTGTTGAAAGTATATACAATGTAGATATCAAAATGACTCTGTTAATCATTAATAGTGGTCAAGTGCAATGTTTCTGAAATTAATCAACAGAATATGCATGCATATTTATTTCTGAAACCTTGCTCTTGTCCACTATTAATGCTTTGATGAGCAATTATTAAATGTTCAACAGCATCTGCATTAGTCATTTGCTCTCTAACAGAAACCAGGTCAGTGCTTGATTTACCAGTATCTTCAAGCAAGGGGGTGTGGGTAATATTAGATACATTTATTGTTTATTATTTACTTGATTTTTTTTCATTGAACATTAACCTTTGTGTGATGTTTATTCCATCTCAACAGTTCTATATTTTTTGCAAGTGGATTATAGTGAGCTCTTCATTTTTGTTGGGTATATATTTCAATTTGTTAATAAGGGAATTATGGACACAGTAATTCATTTAGTTGGCATAAAATGAATATTCACTCTTTTCTAAATGCCTGCTGTTATAGACCTTATTAAGAGCAGCGCCATGACAGGTATAAAAACGAGGCTGTGAGGGATAGACATCCCATGTTTTAAGTGGCATCCGCTGTAAAAAGCTGTATAAAGTAGCGTCCTTTGCTATGTTTCATTCTAAATACATTCAAAAGTCATTTTGCTCTTTGGCTGGCGCTGCGGCAGAGGCGCTCAGTGCTTTTCATGTATCACAACTATTCTCAACTATATTTTTGATTTTCAGTTTTGTGCAATAACAGTTGTAGATGTTTCAATATATTTTCGTTAATATATTGGATGATGTATCATTTAGGGCTGAAACGATTCCTCGAGTTACTCGAGTTACTCGATCACAAAAATTCCTCGAGGCAAAAACTCTTCCTCGAAGCCTCGTTAAATTCCTATGACGCGCACTATACGCGGATCTATAGCGCGTGATACATTTTGAATTTATTTGGCGCGATGGCGGAGAGTAAAGATGTCCATAAACGGCAGAGAATGTCTAAAGTTTGGGATCATTACATACTTAAAAAGGAAGAGAACAAGGTGCAATGTGTCTACTGCAAAGTAGAACTGGCTTACCACAACAGTAGGACTGCAATGAATCAGCATCTGAACCGAAAACATCCACTCCATGCTCTCACCAAACGTCGCTGAAACAAGGTAACTTGATGGTGTGTTCAAACCGAACGCGAGTAGAGCGTCAAATACGCGTCTATCGCGTCTAGTTAGACGCTTAAACATTCGCTCGAGTTAAAAATGTTCAACGTGCGCGGAAGACGTTCGCGTGACGCCCGGCGCGAATGATGCGTCTATTCGCGTCTTTGCATTGACTTTGTATGTAATCTACTCGCGTAAATAAATGTGTAAACCCCTTCACGCTCACACACACACACACACACACACACACGCATGCACCCTCGTCTCTCTCACGCGCCAGTCAGATCAATTGCGGCAATGCATCACATATGCTTAAACTTCTATGTAGCCACGCAACAATAATTTCAGCATGCATTCACTGTATACACCGCGACATGATGGAGGAACAAATATTGTATTGCAGTCTTTGCGAGACCTTTTTTGTATGTCACGTGACGTCTTCCAAATAGTTACAGACAACAACAAAAAATGAAATACCCCAGCCTGCTTCTCCAAATCAACTCGTACTTTTGGGGTGGAGACATTTTAATCGGCTACCAAAGTAATTGAGCATAGAACATTGTTGGCACTTAGCTATACTAAATGGGTAAAAATTTCAATAAATAGGCTTAGTTTTGGAGCCTAATGTTGGAGTTGGAATAAATACCAGTTTTTTTTTGAGAAATAAAAGCCAAATGCTTGATCATTTTACAGCTACATCATTTTCGTTATGCATTATTTGTTTTGGTTGTTTAAAAAAAAACAAAAAAAATTATCCGATTACTCGATTAATCGATCGATTAAGTGCTACATTAATCGATTACAAAAAGAATCGATAGCTACAGCCCTAGTATCATTGTCTTGTACAAGCTAAATGCATCTCTAAATATGTTATAATTTAGCTGTAAATGTACTCCTGTATTAAGGGGGACATCTCCCATCTTTCCTATCTTTTGGGCACTTTAACCATAAATACCATGGCTTTGGGATGATTTGCGATGTTCTAATCAGGGTTGACCCTAGATTGTTTTTAATGTCTCTACAGGTCTGGATGACTGCTTGCAGCAGTATATAAAGAACTTTGAACGGGAGAAGGTAGGAGGTGACCAGCTGCTGAGGATCACCCATCAGGAGCTGGAGGATCTGGGGGTGTCCCGCATCGGACACCAAGAGCTGATCCTGGAAGCTGTGGACCTCCTGTGCGCTCTGGTGAGAGCCTTCCTTCATACGCTTGATCCTACATCTGCTGTTCAACACCCTGTCAGCTGGTGGACACCGAGTCCCCTACTGCACAATGTTGACAAAGATATAGAGATATCACTTATAGAGGAAAACAATATCGCATTCTGAAAAGACGCTTGTTTTGCATTTTCGACTGCCAATGAATAACAGCAGACTCACTCTGTTTACTTATATATTATGTTTACCTGGTCTTATTTCACACAATATATCAGAAAAAAGAAACGCAATCTAACAATGAATGACAATGTTAAAAATGTAAAAAGGCTCTATTTACTTATTGATTAACTCTTGTCCCGCCATTTATTTATGTAATTTATGACACAACACATCCCCGTCATTGACAGAATTTTCTGGTAATCCATGATAGTATTGGAGCCTCTTTTTTACAATCCACTCAAATTAATATTCAATTTCACTTTGAATAACGTCTCATTACGGAGATTAAACAAGTTTCAAATGCCATTTCATGCTCTCTTAAAAGTTACTAGATTTAAGAGTTGCAGCTTAAATTTTATAAGATGATAATATTGTTCTCCTGGGAAATATTTCCCCAGATTTGTTCTTAAAATGTCACTCAATCAGTATTTAAATTAGGCTTATTGCTAGGTGGGTTTGTTCCTTAATCTGTATCTGCTTTGTGTGCATGTGTGTCTCTTGACAATTTTTTATTGCTGTGAGATGTTCGAATGCTTGAAAATGATTTTCAAAACGGTACCAAGAGTACAGACAGTGTGGGAGATGGGAAAGGATTTAGGCTGAAATTTGCTCTGCACCGCTTGAGCCTTTTACATTATCTAGCATTTAATAACTAGCTTTCCATCTAATTCTCTCTCTCTCTCCTCCACTTCCCCTCTCTCGAATCTATCAGTCGAGGTATTAAAACAATGACTTACCAGCCCACGCTTTCAGAATGTCAGCAACATGACGGGAGGGAACAGACGACAGGAAGATGTTTATCGTGAGCCGTCTCACCATCCTGAGTCTCTCCTCAGCCTTTATCCTTCTTGTCCTTTTTATGTTTTACTCTTTTTCCATCTTCGCTTCAACCTGTCTTGTCTTTCTATCAGACATGTTTCTTGTTGCCTTTTCCTGATCCGTGAGATTTCTAACAAAAGGTGAACTATAATGAGTGTGAGGTTTTGTGAGTGACTGAACCACTGGCCTGTGCTGCTGACATTTAGGAGAGCGTTAATCATAAATAGATGACTTTGCTGTGCTCTCTATCTGTTCTGAACGCTGATCCCAAATCAGAGCTGATGACATTCACGTTACACTGTGTGTGTGAATGTCATCCTGTAGACATGCGTATGAAATTAGCTTTATTTCAACTGAAACTGCACACAAAATTAGATATTTTGCAGAATGTCCCTGCTGCTCTTTTCCATACAATAAGTATAAGGCAGTCCCTCCAGAAAAACGCGATTATGCGATCGCATTATTCCATGCATAATCAGCCAAAGTCTGCATATTTATGCAGGGGCCGCATTTTTTCAAATACTCCGCACTTTCGCCGCATAAATTGCAGATTTCCACGCAAAATATGCGGGGCTTGCATGATTTCATAATCCCCGCATGTTCATTGCAAAAAAGTTACATATATCTTAGCAGTAAATTGAAAAATGTTGCGTTTACTTCACACAAGAGCAACCATTTTCCCCTGTTGCCATGGGAACGTTATGAAGTGACGTAATTATGGGACGTGAACATCATCGGAAATATGTAAAACAGGAAGCACACATTTTATTTTTTTATATTTTAATTATTCATTTTTACAGAAGTTGTAGCATATTCCTTTTGTAAAGCTACAGAACTTGTTTGACTAAATGTTTTGTAAGTTTGAGCCATGTGTTTATTAAGGTCTGAAATAAAACAAGATGAGAATTTAAATATTCCCAGCACTTTCTGTGATGTAGTATGATTGCTTATCATAGGAAGTAATAAGAAATGACTTACATTAAAGGTAGTAGCCGTGAGAACAGGGTGTTGGGTGTTAATCTCTTTTTTTTCCCCTCTTTTTCATCAAACCGCAGTTTTTGCAAGTTAATGTAATTTTCGCAAGTTCCCGCAATTTCATCGCATAAAATTGCATAAATATCCCGCATACTCCATCACATTTTTTAAGAAAACGTGCCGCATTTTGCCCGCAACAATCACAAAAAAACTTTTTTTTTCTTTTTCTGGAAGGACTGATAAGGGATAGTTCACTCAAAAATGTCATTTCAAAACTGTGTGACTTTCTTTTCTTTTTTTTGCACAAAAGCCCTTGGGTTTTTTTTAACCCAACCATTTTGATTTCCATTGTATAGACAAAAAACACTGAGACATTTCTCAAAATATCTTCTTTTATACTGTATTCCACGGAAGGAAACAGGTTTTGAACAACATGAGGGTGAGTAAATAATGGTAGTAACATTTTAATTTTAGAATGAACTATCCCTGACATTTTTAGCTCTCAAATCCCATTTGCTGCTTATAATTTTGCATTTATTCTCGTAAGAGTATCAAAACTATACTACGTCTGCTGGTGAAATTAAGCTGAAATAATAAAATATAAATATTAGATGTAAAACATACAAAACTTAATCAACTCAATTAAAATAAAAGCTGAAAATATAAAAGTAATTTCAAAACATAAGTGCCATAATGGTATAAAAATGGTATAAGACTAGAATAACACTAATGAAGACATGATGTTGTTGTTTCCCACTGTAAGGTGTCTTCGAACCATCTTAGATACAAACTTGCACACAAATATGAGTGCTTTTTTCGATGGAAGCGAGAGAACTCTTGAGTCTTATTGTTTGACAGCATATGACCTCAGAGACACAGAGCAACCCACTCTCTCCTTTCCTGTCTTTCTAAAGTCTAAAAAGCTGTCATTCTCTCACGTATTTGTTTATCTCACTCTTCCCCTTCCAATTGTTTTATCTTTCTGTCATTGTGGTGTGTTATATGCTGCATTCATGCCCCCCCCCCCCGCCTCCAACCACCACCACACACACATCTTCAGTGCAAGTCTCCCACCACTCTGAGTCTGAAGCTGATTAATGTATCTTTTGTGAGTCTGTGTGTATGTTGTACAAACCTGTTTTAGTGTTGCAGGTGTGTTTATTACCTGGTCTTGTACTTTGTGAGTGCGTGTGTGGGATTTGTTCTTCGGATGAGATGGAGCACATTACTCGATCGATCTCCTGCTGATGTGAGAGGAATAGGCCCTACTGAAATTGATGCACACTTTAACACACACACACACACACACACACCACACACACACACACACACACACACCACACACACACACACACACACACACACACACACGACACACACAACACCACACACACACACACACACACACACACACACACACACACACACACACACCACACCACACACATACACATACACATGTTGGTGCAACAGCATTATGAGGACTCTCCATAGGCGTAATGGTTTTTATACTGGACAAACTGTATATTCTGTCCGCCTACACTGCCCCTGTCCCTAAACCTACCCATCACAGGAGACATGCTGCATTTTTAATTTTTTAATAAACATTGTTTTTTTATGTTTTTTAAGCCATTTGATTTATGAGGACTTTTGAAATGTCCTCATAAACCACCCATAAGTTGTAATACCAGTGTAATAGACATGTCATTATACAAATTTGTGTCCTCATAAATCACATATGAAATCACCCCCCCCCCCCCCACACAACACACACACACAATGGCACTTTCCATTGACTTCTGTTGTTTTATGCTGAATTCATAATATTTTCTATTTTCAGCCTCTAAACCCAGCCATCACAGATACCATTTTACATTTTTCGTTTGTATATTTCACATTTACACTTGTTGCACGTTGCAGTAAGCTAGATCGATATTAGAATATCATATACGACAATTCACCATGACGTCACAACTGTAACAGACGTTCTTCCGGGTGGCAAAAGCTGAAGCGTTCCTATGGCAACGCTAGTAAATTGCTTGGAAGGGAAACCACTGTCAACAGTAAAAATGTAATAAAAATAAAAAATGTAATTAAATATAATGCGTTTTTTTATCATAATAACAACTGTGTTTAATGATACAAGTAAAAAATATATTAAATATGTAATATAGTAGACCTACACATAATTAGCTAAATACTCTCTAGCTCTTTTTTTCTAAGCAAAATAACCCAAAACACAACACGTTTTCATCATCGTTTCAACTTTTATCAACAACAATGTTTTTAACTAAGTAACTGTTACACTAGCCGGCTGGATCTCTTCAGTTAGTCAGTAGAAGCCGCTCGCGTTCTGCCACCCGGAAGTATCTTTTACCTATTGTTTACAAACATTCTGAAATGCCCTATTACGTAATACAGTAAAAGCTGGATGACTTGTGTTGCTAAATGGCATGCAATTTAATTAAAAAATATATTGTATGGTGGAGAACAACAATTCGTTCTCAGAATTTAAACAATGTTGTAAACTTTTGGAATAGTTTAAGTTCAACAAAAGTCAGCAAAATCTATAACATTGTTCTAGTGGAATCAGCAAAATCTATAATATTGTTCTAGTGGTTTTTGGATATTTTAATCTAAAATGATTACATATTGTGCCTTTAGAGTAATATGTTGTTCTGCTTATTACCATGGATAGGGGAAAGAATTGTAGCATCAAATTGGACACCGGTCACCTAATAATGCAAAAAATATTTCTGTGAGTGTAAGGTTTTTGGATAGAAGTTATTGGACTAATGTGTGTGTTCCGTCTCCTGAATGTATGTGCATAATCCTGCTTTTGATGAGCCTTCGCTCCTTGATCCCTACTCTTTATGCAGGAACAAGGTACTTTGGTACCCTGCCAAAGGCACCTGGTGCGACCTCTCTCCAACACAAACACAGCAAATTCGATTTGCAATTACATTTTTTTTTTACGTCCTATGCCAAAGACGCCTATATCTGTATGTGAAAACTAGTGTGCTTTTTGGCTTTTTTTCTGACATGGTTTTGTCAGATATAGATATGCAGATTTGTCTGAGCTGATTGCTTTATCTCACATAGGAGTGAGGCGTGTGTAAGCTCCTATCAGCTGGCAGCAGAGACTCTCAGTGCATTATTCATACTCTGAACTTTATGTTCTGTCTCCACCCACTCAACACACCTCTACATATGAAGCGCTCACTCTTTCTCTCTCTTTCTCTCTCTCTCTGCCAGGTGCTGAATATTCATTTGGGATCTCTGAGTGATCTTTGAGGGTGTGAGTGAGTGAGTGAGTGGAGTGAGAGGAGAGAGAGAGAGAGAGAGAGAGAGAGAGAGAGAGAGAGAGAGAGAGGAAAGGAGAGGAGAGGGGAGAGAGAGAGAGAGAGAATATGTGTCTGCCACCAGTGAGTGATGTGCTTTGTGCCCGTCTTTATTATTAATACTTGTTATTTTTTCTGTCTTTATTGTTAATGAAAGTTATTTTTTCCTTCTTAAATTAATTGATTTGCAATTTTATTTTGTTGTTACTAATTTTATTTGATTTTTTAGTAAAATAAGTATTTACCTTTTTTAATGTATTATTAAATTAATGTTAAATATTTTTTTTCTTATTTGGCAAGAATTTGTCAAGTAACATTCAAAATTTGTTTTAATAAGCTTTCCTTTTCTAGTTTTACTCGCACAATTTTCACAATTGCAAATGTACAACTTCTTTCGTGCCAATAATGCACAATAAAATTGAAAACAGAGATAGGAGAATCATGTATCTAAAAAGGGACACTGAAAAGAACAGCGGGAAAACAAAAAGCTTATTGAGTCATTCCTACAATTGTTTGAGTTTTGTCACTCAAGCATTTAATTTTCTTTATCTCTGTTTGACAGAACTATGGGCTGGAGACAGAAAACCTGAAAACCCTTTCTCACAAGCTCAATGCCTCGGCCAAAAACCTGCAGAACTTCATCACGGGCCGCAGACGCAGCGGCCATTATGATGGTCGGACAACCCGCAAGCTGCCCAACGATTTCCTCACCTCTGTGGTGGACCTCATCGCTGCCGCTAAGAGCCTTCTGGCCTGGCTGGATAGGTTAGTCCTGCTAAGAGACGCATACACACTAAATCAATACATTAACTAATACGTACTCAATATAAATATACACGTTTGATTTAATCGAATTCAAATTCCACATTGATGTGTCAAGTTGGGATATAGCCAAATTCAGTGCCCTTTCTTAGAGAAAAGGATGTTTGACATCAGATAAGGATTGAAGAAGTATGACCTTAAAGGTTAATGGGGGTCTCCTCCTGAAATCCAAGGTCTTTTGTCATCTTTTGTTGTTGATGGTCATATAAATGCTGTTGTGACGTGAGTAACTGACTGAATTCTCATGACTTGATAGTGGTAGATCTAGAGCCAGAGTCTAATGCAGCCTTGTTGAGCATAAGAGACTTCTTTCAAAAACATTTTAAAAATCTTACCGACCCCAGACGTTTGAATGGTAAGTGTATATCATGAAATGATGAGAGTTTTATTAGTAGTATGAAATAGTTTATGGATTCATCTGGATTTAGTGTGTATTCCTGTATTGGCATCCTTTGTTGTTCTTTAAAGAAGGCCTTTGATTTTGGGCTTAGGCTCAGAGATACGGTTGTGAATCCTCAATTGTTATTCCAGCAATGACAGAGGTGTTGATCCAGCAACATTTCCTGTTTGTGAAAATCATTTTGTGCACCGTCTTCCCTCCGTCACGGGATGGCACTTAGAATTAGAGTCACAACTTCTGTGTTGCAGCCAGGGTGGTCGGAAGTTAGTGACTTGGGTCTCTTGTTTAGTGTGCATGAGGCCAGCTTTTGTCTGTTCGAATTCAATCATGTGGATTTGTGTTTCACCTCTCAGCAATCAGTTACATAGATGAGTGAAAGAGGTCTTATATAACACAGACTATTTCTCTCTCAGTAACTTCCGCTTCTTTCAGGTCTATATTTTTCCCTCATTGCTTCTGTTCATAGTGATTTCTTTATGAATCACTAGACTACAATATTTTCAAAATTCTGCTGACAAAGTCATCAATAAAGTCTGATCAAATAACCCCCTTTGCTCTATAATCTACATTGGATACCTGTTCCTCTCTGCATTTAGTAAAAAGTCCTCTTTTTAACTATTAAATGTCTTCATGGACTTGCTCCCAATTATTTATCTGAACTCCTACTATTATTCACTTCCTCACTCTCTCTTGTCATCTGACTTAAAACTGCTTACTGTACCTCGTTTTCGTCTTTTAACAATGGGTGGTAGATCATTCAGTGCTGTGGCTCCGAAACTTTGGAATTCTCTTCCTCCAACTCTTCGTGACACGTGACAACTTCCCTTCCTTCGTGACACTTCTACTATATGATCAAATCTTTTCTTACAGTATTTCCAACCCTCCTCTGTATAGTGTTCTGCTTTTTTGTTACTGTATATTTGTATGTGTATATGTTCTATGTGATGCATACTTATGTTTGATGTGTTTATGTTATCTCCGCTTTATAAAGGCGCTTTATAAATAAACCTAATTATTATTATTATTATGATATATTGATGAGCAGAGAGAGAGAAAGAGGGTACCCAAAAAAAATACCCAAAGATTTTTAATTTCAGATACATTTTTAAATAATGGCTCGTCCCTGGTCATTGTCGCCTGTTAATGACATAAAATCCGCGTTATCCTGGTTTCCGCTTGTACTGCCATAGTAACCATGGCGACAGGCGTGGACAACTGCGTTACGTCTAGTGGCACGGTCACGCTGTTGTTGTTTCGTTCGAATATTATGGACAATGGCAAGCAGACTTTGGGACAAAAGGAAAACTAAAACGAGAATCAATATCAGCATGGCGTTTTCGAGATGCCGACAGTTTCTCGTCCACAACTAACTTGGACTTGACAGAGACTCCATTCTTGCATGTACTTTATTTGACAGGTGAGCAAATGTACATAAAACAAATCAATGTTATATAGCTCAACATGATGAAATGTTAGAATATGATCAGTATGTTATTCTAATGTTGATCTAGCTTACTGCTAGTCTCATACAGCCAACAAATTAACACATAGAATAACATTATAACTTTTAACACACTCAAATGCAGTTTGGTATGATAGTGTAGACCAAGTGAAACAGCACTGCGTTAACACACAAGTTTCATTCGTCTAATAAACTGACCTGTGTGAGTATTAATTCAGCACTTGCAGGTAACAGTTAGTTCGGTAGAATGAAATGTCCTTATTCCTTTATAGGCCTATCCGCAGAACTTGTGTGTGGTGCTGATGTCTGTCTCTTATTAGCAATCGTGCCCTGCTTCATACCTAAAAACATCAATGTATTCACTCATCCATAAACATGATTAGATCCATCATCATGAAAAATTCCATAATTCCGCTTATGCGTCATCAACCTACGCCTTTTGTTATTGTAAGAGGTTTAAAAAAAATGACATATTGTAACTTTAATGCTTTTTAATAAATTTTCTTTTTGTAAAAAAAAAAAAGTGAACAGAATTTTGTCCAATTAAAACCTTGAAAAATATTATTTTTTATAACAAATATAAAAATGCATTTGCGAACATCTTTATCTATTTGTCGAGATCAGTTAAAAGTCCAGAAGAAGAGAAATCATTATCTTTGAGACCTGACATGTTAAAGTGTGTTAGACAGAGCTGACAGTAGGCAAATGTGTGCTCATTGTACTGCTTTGCTTCTTATAATCATACATTTGAATTCTGCTTAACTTTGTTGCTTTGTCGCTGCAAATCACTATAATTACAAAACCCCTCATAAAACACTTAAGTTATAGACTGTAGTGCTGCGATATTTCTACTTTTTAATTTTGCAATGAATGTAAATCAAGTGGGTGGTTTGTGCTGAATGATCCATTTGGCACCCAGCTGCTTTACTCGGTCCAGCTCCCTCTGGAACTGAGCCTGGCTTAAAGCTCTGGACTGGGACAGCACCGCACAGTAGGACCCTTTCCATCAGAAGGCATTTGATATCCTCAAATAGGCGGCAGTGGCTCAGTGGTTCATGCAGATTGTCTGCAAACCGAAAGGTTGGTGGTTCAATCCCGGTTCCACTGACCAAGTGTCGAGGTGTCCATGAGCAAGACACCTAACCCCAACTGCTCCCGACGAGCTGGATGGCGCCCTGTATGGCAGACACGCCGTCGGTGTATGAATGAGTGTGTGAATGGGTGAATGTGAGGCAAATGTAAGCGCTTTGGGGCCATTGGGTCTGTGAAGCGCTATATAAATGCAGTCCATTACCATTTACCATTTACCATATCCTCTCAGCTACACCCCACTGAGAACGCCATCTCTCTGTTGCTGTGCCTAGACACCCGCAACCCCACTTTTTGATCCTGGACCTGAGAGCACTCCATATCACACACAGTTCACATTGGCTCAGTCTGGATTGGGCTCAAGCTGAGAGCACTAATCCACACCAGCTCACGGCATGCTGACTAAGGTGATCTTGTAGCCAGTCAGTGTTTGGGTTAGGGAGGTTTCTGAGTTTCAGTATTCATTATCAGGAACACACACTGAAGGAACAAGGCCACCGGGTGGGAGGGGTGCCTTGTTCCCCGCTTTCATTAATGATGGCCTAATTACGCTCCCCGGCCTTTCTTCTCTGCCAAAACAGTCCCCAGTAGAGCTGTCGTCTCCCCTGCAGACATAGTGGAAGAACAGAAGGAACTCTGAGAGAGAGAGAGAGAGAGAGAGAGAGAGAGAGAGAGAGAGAGAGAGAGAGAGAGAGAGGAGAGAGAGGAGAGAGAGAGAAGAGAGAGAGAGAGAGAGGAGAGAGAGAGAGAGAGAGAGAGAAGACTAACACAGGTGAATGGATCTGAAGCCAAGAGACATTATGACTGACTTGAGAGTCTCGGTCCCTTAAGTGTTATTGGTTGATATCCATCCAGGCTGACACCAGCTCTCCTCTGCCACTTCAGTGCCAAGCCGGTGATCATCGTTTAATGATATCTGGCTGCTTCTGTTGGGTTTGTTGTGGGCTTTCCCTCATTATCATTCACTGTGGGCGGAGCTCCATGTGGGAGGGGCTTTTTGAAACGCGGGAGAAGTTCCGGCAGGTTTGTTTTAGTCTCGCGTAGCCAGACCTTCTGACTGACGGCTGAAGGTCTGGAATTCATAGCAGCTTTCTTTGGCCAAGGCCCGCCCATACGGCCGTTTGACCGACATGTCAAACAACCAATTACAGTTCGTCTTGTTCAGTGTCACGTTTCGGGGCGTGGAAATGTCCCCACAACAACAGACCAGCGTGCAACAAGTCAGTCAGTATAGAAAATTTATTTATTTATTTATAAACATTTATTCAAGGATCAGCCCCATGAGATGAAACATCTCGTTTTCATGGGGGTCCTCAGTAACATTTCCAAACAATAAAGAACAGTAAAACAACAGAATAGTTACAATATACAAGATACAAAACCTCAACACACACACACACACACACACACACACACACACACACACACACACACACACACACACACACAAGCTCTCACTATCCTAGATGTGTATATTTCTACATATAAACACATTCATACACCCATAGATAACATGACATCTATTCAAGCTAAATCCGAAATATTAGAAACATAGACAAGTATTCTGAAGATGTGTTAACAAAGCAGTTCGGAACAGAGGAAAAGACGTAAGCGAGCGGATGGATGCAGGAAGGCTGTTCCAGGCACGAGGAGCTTTAACACGAAAGGCATATTTCCCAATTTCTCTCTTAGCTCTAGGGACAGTAAAGAAGATCTGTTCGTTGTGACGTAGATTATGTTGTGAACTGTAAGGCACTAAATACTGCGATAAATAATATGGATATTGAAAATAAATGCATTTAAATATAAGCAAAAACCAATGATATTGTCTTCTGGCTGAAGGTGCAAGCCAGGACAGTTGGTCATACATCACACAATGATGTGTCCTATAAGGGCAGCGAAGGACGAATCGGCACAGACTGTTGTATACCACATCGAGAGAGTGTAGACAAGCGGCAGTTGTGTTAGCATATATAATATCTGCATAGTCCAGTATAGGTAGCAACAACTGAGAAACTATTCTTCTCCTAACCTGAAAATTAAAGCAGTCTATCGATTGATATAATGTTCTAAGACGAAAACTAAGTTTGTTGTTAAGCGAATGTATATGAGCTTTGAATGAAAGATCATTTTCTAGCCAAACACCGAGATATTTAAATTTTTCAGTTGACTCTAAAGGAGAAGAATCCAAAAAATGCAAATTAAGATTATTTCTTTCTTTCTTCTGGAAAAGCATACAGTAAGATTTTGACTTATTCAACAGAAGTTTATTAAATGACAACCAGTGTTGGACAGAATCAAAGTCACCCTGTAATGAGTAATTTATGTCAGAAATATTCAATTTGGAGCAATAAATAATTGTATCATCTGCATAAAGATGAATGTCACATCCAGAACAGCAAAGTGGCAAGTCATTAATAAAAATGGAGAATAACAAAGGCCCAAGTGAAGAACCCTGAGGTATGCCTTTATCTATACCTGTAAAATTCGACTGACTACCCCTAAAGGACACACACTGGTGGCGGTGATGTAAATATGAATTAAACCAGAGAAGAGATGAACGGGAAAGGCCAATTGAGTATAATTTATCCAAAAGCAGATAATGATCAACTAAATCAAAAGCTTTTGTAAGATCTAAGAAGATGGCACCGGTACTCATATTGTTATCAAAACTAGAGAAAATATCATTCATGAATTTCAAAAGAGCAGTGGTAGTTGAGTAATGTTTCCTGAAACCTGACTGGCATTGAGATAGTAAGTAATTATCAGAAAGATAGTTAGATAATTGATCGAAAATAATTTTCTCAAAAATCTTCACAATACTGTTAATTATTGAGATAGGTCTATAATTGTTGATATTTTGGGTGTCCCCTCCTTTATGCAATGGAATAACTTTGGTATACTTCCATGCCAGAGGCACTTCATGGGTTAGAAATGACAGATTAAAAAGCTCTGCCAATGGAGAGGATAGGACATGTGAAGAAATTTTGATAAACTTACCCTCAATGCCGTCAGGGCCCGGTCCACTGCTAGAGGATAGCTTGCTAATGGCCAGCTGAACATCAGCCAAGCTAGTCTGTCGAAATGTGAAAGAGCTGTCGTAGGGCTGAGAATTAAGAGTTGGCCCTTGGTGAAAGAACGATGACTGTACCTGAGGTGTTTGAGCAAAATGCAAACTAAATGCATTTGAGATAACAGCTGGATCATTCACAGTTGCATTATTAATTATCATATTACTGCTGGTACTGTTCGACTTGTCGATTAAGGTATTCATTTTTCTCCAAAATTGTTTCGGATTATTGAAGTCATGTGACAAACTATTTCTGTAATAATTAGCTTTAGCATTTCTTGTTTGAGTTGTGCACGTGTTTCGTAGCCATTTGTATTCCTCCCAATCATTAAGAAGTTTAGTTTTTTTATGTTTATCCCACGCCCTGTCCCTCTGCTTAAACAGACTGATAAGTTCCCCATTTACCCAAGGTAGGTGATGACCTTTAACCTTAATAGTAGTCCATGGGGCATGCTTATCGATAACTTGCACAAATTCAGTATAAAAAAAATTCCAGGCAGCTTCCACGTCAGGAATTAGGCTAAAATCAAAGAAGGAGAAGAAAACAAGCAGTAAGTCATTGCTCATTACGTTTACTGATTACTACGTTTACTACGTTTAGCTGATCTTGATA
Organism: Chrosomus eos; assembly: GCA_036326025.1. NCBI lineage: Eukaryota > Metazoa > Chordata > Actinopteri > Cypriniformes > Leuciscidae > Chrosomus > Chrosomus eos. The sequence goes on from CM070840.1 coordinate 12,320,057, forward strand.
AATACTCATTGTCACTCATGTAAACACAACCGTTTTTCTTCCGCAATCACACGTCTGCGCTTTGTTTCCCGGCGGACCGAAAATAAACGCGACACTCGCCGCCCCCAGAAATCCGATAAAATTCCACCAATCAGATGACGACTTCGACATTCCTGAAGTGTTTCCAGTTAAGTGTACCATATGCATCAGACGTTTAGCCAACGTTCCGTGGGCGTGACGTCTGAGGCTGAGACCAGGTTTGTTTACCCGTCGATTACATTAAAGGGTTAGTTCACCCAAATATTACAATTCTGTTATTAATTACTCACCCTATGTTGTTCCAAACGGCAGAATTTAATGAAAGAATTTACATTTTTGGGTAAACTATTCCTGTAAGAGGCATAATAGATCAGTACTTACCATATCAATAAATCAGGCGACAAAACACTTATGTCATTCTAAAAAAGACTGAATGTTCAACCTCTATGCAAAATATTGCGAACGCAGTGTACTTCCATTCCTCACAGTCACATTTTCATTTGTGCCACACTTTAAATTTGCCATTTACTCTAACTGATGTCTATAGTTTTTGATATTACACTCAGCTCAGCTGTTCCCTTTCGAAAGGGAACTCCACAATACGTCATCGACGCTATGGGGAAACGCCTCAGGCGTGACAGGTGTCTGAAATCACTATCAAATCACGTCAATCACATTGACCGGCGACAGCCCGTGAATCATTATTGTGAATGATTAGCGTGCGACCTGGAAGCATATAAGGGCGCCTTGCAAACATGACAAATCATCTTTTCGTCTTCAGGGACTGTCTGTTTGAAATTGCTACTCAAAGAAACGGTAGGAGAATTTATGAAATGCACAGCGAGCTGTGTGTTTCCTGCCTGGGAGAAGAGCGCGCACGGGAGATTCTCGTGGGAATCCTCTGTGCGAACTGTGAGCGTTTCTCATTTTAAACGCTCCGCTCTCGTCTGACCCTCTTCTCGAGTGAAGGGGGTTTAATGCCTGGTCCAGGTCCCGCTCGTGCCGAGGCAGAGCTGCGATTTGCATAGTGGGCTCCCAGATAGATATGCAGAGCTGGGTGGAGCGCACCGCCGGCAGGCTGAATAGCTGCCATGGCGACATGCGAGAGGAGAGATCGCTCGCGGTAAATTCGACGATCGTTTTCTCTCCCAGCCTGAAATTCCACCAGCTCAGGTGAGCCTTCCATTCCTTCCTGATCTTCACACTGAGATCTATAGGGCATGGAAGAGCCCATACTCTGCCTGTATTTACCGACATCAGCGGGTTAGTTTCACTGATGTTGAGGGGATCGCAGAGCATGCATGTGTCCTTGTTTGAGTCGTTTGCGCCTCTCGTGCGCCCCCTCCATGGAGGAATAGGGCGCAGAGGCGTGACTCCCGCAAGAAGGATCCGAGGGAGGTTATCCAGCACAACCACACACAGGGTCGCTGATGGATAATTCCCCGGAGGGCTTCAAAAAAACTACATCACAGCCCTCTCCTCTCTTCTTAATCCCCAGACGTTCATTACATCAGGCCTGGGGCTGGGCCTGTGATAAAATGATTTTCTATGGCCCGCCTAGGCTTTGTAGTAGTAACGCCTCTTTCAGGCATGTATAGTGGGAACCCCAGGTTCATAATGAACTATCTGGCGATTCTTCACTCCGCACGCCGCAGGTGAGCTGACTGGTCTTTTTTAGAGTCATTTTTGTGTGAATTAAAATTCCAAAATGTATCTCTCTACAGACCTCGTTCCCTGTATAGAGCTATGGGGTCATGTCAAGGTAATAAGGTAAGAACTTTATTGGATTATCAGGGCCCTGAAGTTCCCCATTAGGTGGCCAGAGCGATAATTATGTTAGCCTTCGGGCTGTTAGCCACCTTAGGGTAGAGTAGCTGGTCTCTCTCTTTTAGTATGTTCTACTTAGAGTGTTGACTGATGCTAGAGCTTCAGATAGATCTTATGTCCGGCCCATTGGACCGTTTGACTTCTCTGAGTATTTCGCCCCTTGAGCTCTGTTTGAGTGTTCATTAGGCTGAGCGATCCTGCAGCCCTTTCTATGGAATAATACAGACTATATTCCTTGTTAGGCTGTGGCTCCTCCGAGCCCTCAGATAGATCTTTGCTTGGAGGCTGGCCCTCACCAGGGCCACCTCTGTAGCTGGCCTAGGCTGTGTCAGGGATATTAGAGGCGTTCTGCTAAAATTAGCATTTCTTCCTCTGGCCCTTCACTTTGTGAATGTAGGTTTCTAGCATCCCTGTATAACAGCCTCCTCCCTTGGGAGTCGTTAGGCCAAGGCCCGCCCCCTTCTCTGCATTCTGGGGTGACTAGAGTAATGCAGCGTGGTGCAGAGGATGGTTTATAAGGACATGGTAGGCCTCAACAGGCCTCCGTGGTATATATGTCTTTTTTGAGCCAGGGTTAGGCCGTCTTTCGTTTCAAAACAAGAACGAATAAGACTGGGTCTCCTGCCAGACCCTGCAGTGCAGAACTGGCCTACGGTTTTAGGCCGCCAGTATAGGCTTTACTCACCTCGCTGAGCCACTGCTCGAGCGCTGGGTTGTAGGTGGTTGGCTTTCTTTCAAGCCCCACTCCCCTAGGTTGAGCACAGATGCATTTCTGTCACCCCTAGAGCCGCTGGCAGGCCCGCACCCTGATAACTTCAGGGTGAGGTGTGAGTGTTCCCCTGTGATACAGGGTAGGTCTGAGCACTTCACTCCCGGTTCTGTTTCATCCTACCTCGCACCACTATGGCTCGGGTCGAGTATGAAGTAAAGCTTTCAACTTCTTTGGTCGAAGTATGCTCCCCTGAAGCCAGAGCATTGCCCTGAGCTGACGCCCATGCATAGATGGTAGGCCCCTCACTATCTGGGGCCTCCATTGAGGCAGAGTGGCGTACGTTGTACTCCCCTTGCTTTAAGGGTGCTAGCTCTCTTGCTGAGTACACTGCCATGGGTAATGTGATTAGGCACCATGATGCTGTAGGCGAACTGTGTAACAGCTTATCTGCCAACAAGGGCTGTGCCATCAGGTAGTAGGCCCCAGCAGGCCTCCTTGACTGGCAGCCCCCGTGAGGGCACTGTAGGCTAGCCTACTTCTAATCGAGGTTGGCCTTGGTGTTTCGGCAGTTGACTCACCGACAGGTAGTAGGCCTTAATCAGGCCGCCTTAGGAGGTGAGTCTCAATGTTGTAGAGACATACTTTTAGCCGCTACCAGGTAGCTAGCCGTATTAGGCCTCCTGTGTGTGGGCCCAATGGTTTATGTTGGTGTAGTATGTTCCCAACATTGTCTCCTTGTAGCAGAATGTACTTGCTATCAGCTAGTAGGCCCAACCAGGCCTCCCTGATAGGCGAGTCCCCAGCTGGCTGGCCCTGTAAGGCCGCCTCAGTGCAATCACCCAGTCTCAGTGACCAATTGCTATCAGGTAGTAGGCCTCACCAGGCCTCCCTGAAGTAGAATACTGTGGTTATCAGGTAGAAGGCTTCACCAGGCCTCCCTGAAGGTGAGCTCCCACATTTCCTGTGGTTATCAGGTAGTAGGCCTCACAGGCCTCCTTGATGGTGAGCTCCCACATCCACTGTGGTTATCAGGTAGTAGGCCTCACCAGGCCTCCCTGAAGTTGAATTCCCACATAATATGGTTTTCAGGTAGAAGGCTTCATCAGGCCTCCCTGAAGGAGAATTCCCACATACTGCGGTTATCAGGTAGAAGGCCTCGCCAGGCCTCCCTGAAGGTGAGCTCCCACATTCACTGTGGTTATCAGGTAGTAGGCCTCACAGGCCTCCTTGATGGTGAGCTCCCACATTCACTGTGGTTATCAGGTAGTAGGCCTCACCAGGCCTCCCAGAAGGAGAATTCTCACATACTGTAGCATACTGTGGTTTCCAGGTAGAAGGCCTCACCAGGCCTCCCTGAAGGAGAATTCCCACATACTCGGTTATCAGGTAGAAGGCCTCACCAGGCCTCCCTGAAGTTGAATTCCCACGTACTATGGTTTTCAGGTAGAAGGCTTCAACAGGCCCTCCTGAAGTTGAATTCCCACATACTGCAGTTATCAGGTAGAAGGCCTCACCAGGCCTCCCTGAAAGAGAATTCCCACATACTGCGGTTATCAGGTAGAAGGCCTTACCAGGCCTCCCTGAAGGTGAGCTCCCACATTCACTGTGGTTATCAGGTAGTAGGTCTCACAGGCCTCCCTGATGGTGAGCTCCCACATTCACTGTGGTTATTAGGTAGTAGGCCTCACCAGGCCTCCCAGAAGGAGAATTCTCACATACTATGGCATACTGTGGTTTCCAGGTAGAAGGCCTCACCAGGCCTCCCTGAAGGAGAATTTCCACATACTGCGGTTATCAGGTAGAAGGCCTCACCAGGCCTCCCTGAAGGTGAGCTCCCACATTTCCTGTGGTTATCAGGTAGTAGGCTTCACCAGGCCTCCTTGATGGTGGCTCCCACTCTCACTGTGGTTATCAGGCAGTAGGCCTCACCAGGCCTCCCTGAAGGAGAATTCCCACATACTGTGGTTTCCAGGTAGAAGGCTTCAACAGGCCTCCCTGAAGTAGAATTCCCACATACTGCGGTTATCAGGTAGAAGGCTTCAACAGGCCTCCCTGAAGTAGAATTCCCACATACTGCGGTTATCAGGTAGTAGGCCTCACCAGGCCTCCTTGATGGTGAGCTCCCACTCTCACTGTGGTTATCAGGCAGTAGGCCTCACCAGGCCTCCCTGATGGTGAGCTCCCATTTTCACTGTGGTTATCAGGCAGTAGGCCTCACCAGGCCTCCCTGAAGGAGAATTCCCACATACTGTGGTTTCCAGGTAGAAGGCTTCTACAGGCCTCCCTGAAGGAGAATTCCCACATGCTGTGATTTCAGGAGGCCCCTCCAGGCCTCCTAGAATGAGAACGCTCAGGTAGTAGGCCTCACCAGGCCTCCCTGAAGGTGAGTTCCCACAGGTTGTGGTTATCAGGTTGTAGGCCTCTCCAGGCCTCCCTGTGAATGGTTCCCTTATGTTGCTGGGTTTATGAAGCTAGTGGCCTCTTGCTATCAGTCTCAGCTAGCCTTAGTTGGCAGCTTCTGAAGGCGAGCTCGCGCCCTGGCTCGCTAAAGTGTTCATTCTCTGCTACTGGTTCCCTCCCGGAACCTTTCCTGCCTACAGCGTGGTTTGCCTACCAGGCGGACCTTGTGCTCCCCTCACCGAGGGTCGCTATGAGCATGCGGCCTCCTGAGTCTGGTCAGACGGTTGTAGGCCTCTCGTGAGGCCTCCCAGTTAGATCAGCCCTTAGGCCTTCACAGGCCTCCTCAGTGTTTTGAAACACAGACACTGGGTTGATCCGTGGATCGAGTAGAGAAACTCCCCTCGCTAGCAAGGGTTGGAAAGCGCTATGCTGAGTCATACTCTCCGGGATATCCCGTCTCTGAGATCTGGGCCGAGTGGTTCACTGCCAGCTTCGCAGTCCCTCGGGTTGGATGCCGTTCTTAAGGCAATTGTCCAGAGGCTCTGTCTTCAGACAGACAGGAAGTGGCCAGACTAGTGTCTATGTTCTGACGCCAGGTCAGGCCGTCCTGGTGGCTTTTCGGGGTGAGTACGTTCCCCTGAATAGTGATTGGCTGGGGTTCCTTCGGGTTCCCTAGCCACATTCCCTAGAAGGGACCCCTTCTAATTGGAAGCTGTGGTTCCAGGCCCGGAGCCGGCCCAGGTAACCGTGTTAATAAGGTTTTTTCCTGTGAGGCTGTAGCTTGGGCTATGACCGGAGGGAATGCTGTCACTGACAGCCCAGTGTGACCTAAGGGTGAGTGGTTCTAGCGTTTCATTTGAAGTTGCTGGTTCTGACAGTTGTCACTGCCTTTGGGCATGCACTCCCCTCAGCATGGCGGATTGGGTATTTCGTTCCCCATAGCGTTGATGACGTATTGTGGAGTTCCCTTTCGAAAGGGAACGTCTCAGGTTACAACTGTAACCTATGTTCCCTGAGAACAGGGAACGAGACAATACGTCTCCCTGCCATGCCTCGGGGCTCGCCTACCGTACAGTCCCTTCAGACGATAAGGTGATTTGTCATGTTTGCAAGGCGCCCTTATATGCTTCCAGGTCGCACGCTAATCATTCACAATAATGATTCACGGGCTGTCGCCGGTCAATGTGATTGACGTGATTTGATAGTGATTTCAGACACCTGTCACGCCTGAGGCGTTTCCCCATAGCGTCGATGACGTATTGTCTCGTTCCCTGTTCTCAGGGAACATAGGTTACAGTTGTAACCTGAGACGTTTTCAAACCCACTCCTTTTCTGGCCTAAATACGCCTTTCGTACTGAATAATCAGATTTTAAAATTCTATTCTTTTAAAATTAAAAGTAAACCAGTAAAAATAAATAATTTTGAATTATAGCCCGATATCAGCCTCAAATTTCTTGATGGTGCCCCACTATAGTTACCCATATTTATAATCAGGGTTCTAAATAAACTTTTTTGATCACCAGCCAATGTGGCTGGTAACTTTCTAAAGTTACCAGCCAATCAGAATTTCCACTAGCCAAATTTTTTTCCGGTGAAAAAAAGAGAAATTATGAGTGCCACTGAATGCATTTGATCATTTTATTAACATTGTTGGCATGGAAAACACATAAAATACAATACAACACAGAAAGTGCAAACATTTCATTTCAAGTTTGGGATCTATCTATCTATCTATTAGGGATGTGCACGAATATTCAGAGTTTCGATCGGTAATTATTATTCAAAAAAATAAAATACTATTCGAATTTTAATTTTTTTTCACAGTTATAATTAAGTGCACTTGGTGGAGCTGTGTTTAACAAGTGGATTATTTGTATTTGATCACAATGTTGTTGTCTGCCTCGCGAAGTTTGCTTAGATGAAAATGATAGCCTATTAAAAAATGGAATTACTTTTAATCAATTATTAATTAAACTGAGTTATCATAATATCACCACCACATTGAGAAATCACATGAAATCCAAGGAAACAGCAGTCGATTGATTAAGCAGCTATCCATCACTGCATTAACGACTGCAGGTAAGCAGCTGTACCCCGATGGAATCGTGATACGAGATGATACCTTCTGGTAGCAAAATGATTTTGAGGGAGACGGGTTTAAGCACAGAAAACGCACTTGCTGTCACTTTGCACACAAACACACGCGCGCGTCTCTGCAACGTCTGTCAGCGCAGCGCGTCTTCTCACTCAAGCATGATATATTTTTTTCTCAATTTGAACGTGAAACAATATAAACATGATAATCATATACTGACTCGAGTATGTACGTTCTGTAGGCTACGATAATTGCGCGTCTGCTTTTTTTTTTGTTGTTGCGTTTTTTCCCCGTCCACGCTGCTTGAGCTTAAATGCTGTTGTTTATATTTTTTGTTTACACATATTGTTCAATGTTTTCAACTAAAAGAAAACCTTAAGATATATAGTAAGCTTGTTGTGTATATCGCCTAATGTATAAGCTTGTTCAGAAATAATGACAACAACCTTAAACTTAAAAAAAATAGCATATCCTATCTCTTGTTAAACAACATTTAAATTTAAACCCAGAAGTCAGTCCCAACCACTGCCGCATTTAGTTTAATCTTAACTTTTTTACTTTACTTTACTTTACTTAACTTTTTTACTTTACTTTACTTTACTTGGTCCCTCCTCTTTCAGTCTATGCTCCCTGCTCTGGCTCCGTTCGTTCTTCTTCTTCCTTGTGTTTTCTGGTAGATGCTCCGTTTGTTTCCATGATCATTTTTTTGCGCTGGTTTCACTGCAAACTGCGCGCAGCCAATGGGCGTATGAAACGTCATCACGTAGCATTACGGCACAGTGTTCATGGGAAATGTAGGAAGTAATGCCAGGGGGATAAATGACCGAGAACAGAACCTTATGCATCACCGGCCAAACTGGCTAGTAAGTTTTTATTAACACCCGCCAAAACGAATTTTTACCCGCATTTGGCGGGTTGGCGGGTGTTAATTTAGAACCCTGGGTATAATCATTATACCTAGATAAAGGTTCCTGACTCTTTTCTGTAGCTCAAACAGTAGAGCACGGCGCTAGCAATACCAAGGTCATGTGTTAGATTTCAAGGGAGAATGTGAACAGCTAAAATGTATACCTTGAATGCACTGCAAGTTGCTTTGGATAAAAGCATCTGCCAAATGCATAAATGTAAATGCCCTGACATTATTAGTGCTAATGCTTTTTCATTGATTTGTTCAGATAGGAGCTGAAAGTGTTTGGGTCCTCTCTCCGTGTGTAAAAGTATCTTTTTAAATGAAGATAGACAGCAGCACATAAGCAATCACAAAAGCACCCAGACTCTCATGCATTGATCGAAAAACTGGAGCAGGAAGAGGTGAAACTTTGAGGCCTGGCCTTGAGGAAATGGTAGTGGTCTTTTTTGCCCAACTGACGGATATCCTGTCAGCCTGGAGCCTTCGTGTCCAGATGGCGACGTGTGCTCAAATGAACCAAAAGAGCAAAGGTTGGATGTAATGAAGTCTAGTTAATCCTGGAGAGAATCGAGTGAGCTGCATATATTTCAATGTCTCGCAGACATGCTCGGATGACTTGATTTTGAACTTTTTCTTATTTTCTTGCTGCTATCATTTCTTTGTCTCTCCCTCCCTCTCCATCCCCTCAGGTTTCTTTCAGACAGTTCTCGTGAAGCGTCTGTCCACTGCGTTCATGCATGCTGACAGGTGTCCTTGAACTGGGGTCAGATGCTGTCGTTGTACTTATCTACCTCAAAGTGATATTTGGGAATCAAGCGAAGTCGCTGACATTTAGGAGTGGAGTTTTGAATGGGGATTTGGTATTCGCCTAGAGCTGCATCCCAAATCCTGTTTAGAGAAGAGAGTTTGACTCAGGAATGTGTGTTAGGGTGGTATAAGAGCACTTGTGGTGTCTTTGAATGAACGATTGTTAGCCCAACTGTGAAAGATTGTTAGAGTTTCTTAAATTGTGAGGGGCTTCTGGGTTTGCGTTGGTTGGTATTCCCAGCGGTTTTAGAGGAATATTTAGAGACAGGATGGAAACGATGAACCAATGTTCCTACAGCCCTGTATATATAGCACACAGCCTCAATACACACGACCCACATTCACTTCGTCACTCACAGAAAGAGATAAACTGGGTCTGGAGTACATTCACGACCAACGGGGATAACCTATAGCACAGCACACACCGACACATATCTAAAGTTTATAAGCACACACACTCAAATTGTCTATCTTGTGGGTCTGGCTCTAAGAATAATCTAACGGTTAATTCCAGGTGCTACTTCTTTTGCAGGTCACCGTTCGCTGCCGTAACAGATTATTCCATGACCCGGAACAACGTGATCCAGCTGTGCCTGGAACTCACTACCATAGTACAACAGGTAATGACATTCATTGACCAAACCAACTAGATCAAACACTCTCATATTAGATGCTAACACATTGAAATCGACGCATCTCATGGATACAACATTTCCGAGTCTAATTCAACTGGGGAAATTCTTTGAAATATTTATGTAGGTTATGGCTGTAGTCTAGCTGTGGGGAAGGACTTTCAGAGCAGATTTAGCTCTGAGATTGGTGCAGTGAGGGTTTTTTCATTTTTGTTGAATATGATGATGAGGGACTAAAACGTAAAACATTAAGGCAGCTGTACAGTATATTTTAATGTCAATAGATACATACATAAATACAGTCTTCGTTTCGAAAATTAAATCTGTTGGTATTTTATTGTCACTGAAAAAATTTTACATTTATTAAAATAAAACTTTTTAACTGACTGAAACTTTAAACTTTATTATTAAAAATGAGTGTAGTGTATTGTACTGTAACATTCCTTATTGTTATCAATGTTGAAAACAGTTGTGCTGCTTAATATTTTTGTGGAAACTGTGATACAGATCTTTTTTAAGGATACTTTGATGAATACTGTAGAAAGTTCAAAAGAACAGCATTTATTTGAAATTGATATCTTTCGTAACATTATCTCTTTACTGTTACTTTTGATAAAAAGTATTTTGTTACTGTTACCTTATTATTCATTAAAAAAACTAAACTTTTAAAGTCCCTCAACTGTAATGTTTTTTAGCTAACAAGACGACAAAGTTGTATGCCTTTGTACTGACACCAATCTCATATTAAAGGGTACCTATTATGGCATTTAAAATGTTCCTAATATTGTTCTGGGAGTCACCAACAACAGTTTTACAAGCATGAAATGACAAAAAACACTTTTGTTGTCTTATAATATGCATTTATTTTTACCTGATTTGCTCACCGACTCCCATATGAATCGTTTAGCGAGTCATTTTTCCAAACCCCGCCTTTGCGTGACGCTAATCTGCGGTGATATGTTAGCTACCATAGCCCAAAGGAGTGACACCGAGCCGACGGGGTGTCATTGGTTGTTGCGTTAATTCTTACCCAGATACAATAGTGCTATTTTCTGATTGGCTAACAACACCAGACGAACAACACCAGAGAGGACTCGGAGACGCGCTTGATTCCTGCCGGTTCCACAGTGAGAGTGGCGCGGCCAGAGTTTTGGGCGCTGCGGCATATTAAATATATTACAAATAGTTTTTCAGCGTGAGAAATACAATGTGTGGCGGGAGAGCGTGACAAAAGACTGAAATGAGTGACGGTCACGCTCAATGCGTCACACTTGAGAGCCCTGCACTTTACATACAGTATTTCATTACAATTGACATTGAAGACCTAGAAGCTGCGCTGTGTACACAACACACAAACTAATTATTGAGCATGATACATAAAACATAAAAGCAACAATTAATATTAGTAATACTTACAGGTTGTGATTCGGAGAAGGAAGCTGATCCAAATAAACTCGGTACTGAACCTTCCTTCAGTATCAGACGGCTCGCAAATCCATACTTTATAGCATTTAGGTTTGTGAAGCAGGGGCGGCGTTTGCGTATGGCAGAGTATGGCCATTGCCATACCCTAGCAGTCAGAGTTCAGATAAAACATCAGCTGATGATGATGATGCTCGTTAAAGATTTTAGAAGGGCTTTTTAAACCCCCTAAATTTCCACCCCAGCCTCCCAAAAATGTGTGTTTCGTGATCGCTCAGTCAGTCGTCACCTTTAAAAGTCATATGAAATCGGCTCCTCCCAACCGGCTTCTCCGCAGCGTCATGCGTCAGAACAAAATCAGATGAAAACGTGCATGCATTTATTGATAGACCGTGTAGGCCTATAGTATTAAACATCTGTGTAGTTCTTTGTTTGTCATAAATGCAGTTTACATTAAATGATGCTGGAGTAATTAAACACGGTTTCCCACTGTAAAATCTGGGCTTATTTGAAATATTCCTTTCATATAAACGAGTCTTAATTTCTTCACTTGCAATAAATAAAGCTTTTATTTTGGAGAAAACACCAGATCACCATGCTGATTCCGTGAGCAAAGTGTGCACTTTTCTTTAAATCACGCAGCACAAACAGAATGGCTATATAGGCTACTTAATTGCAGTCTTGTGCTGTTTTATAAAGGCACAAAGCCATATCACGGTTTCGGTGTTGGGAAAAGGGAGAAGAGAGAGTTTGGCAAAAGGCGGATTCGAACTCGGGTTGAACGCGTCAAAAGCTGCTTTCAAGCTCCTCACGCCCTCGCCCTACGCCACTGTAGATATTCAGTGAAAGGTATCTTTTTGCTAAAAAGACAGGCACGTAGTGCAAATGTACGCTCTCAACTCACGTTTATTTTATTGTATCTGGTTTTGTTTGTTTGATAACGATGTGGACGGAGCGTGGTACAGATAATTGCCCCGAATTTGATTGGTGAATAAAACTCAAGTTGTTGTGATGCCAATCGCCTCCGCGATTCTGTCTGGCCTATTAAGCTGTGAACTATCCCTATTTTCTTTCCCTCCTAACACAACGCGTTACAAGTTAACAGTGCATTGTGCATTTTGTTAATGTGAGGTATATCGTTCGGTAATGTCGTTGTTCTCTGTAATTTAACGTTATGCCAGAGGGAATGCCATACTCTAGGTTTTTGTGAAACGCCGCCACTGTTGTGAAGCAATCATCTTCAAAATGATGCGAACACAGAACAAGGTCAAAGTCCTTTTAGGCAGGTTCGGGCTATAATACTTCTGTGGTAGTTGTATATATGAACTGCAGCCACTTAGTCTTCAAATGCTCCTCACTGGGCTGATGAAAAAAGTTTGCTTTTGCGTCGCACTTCAAAACACAGCGTCTCATCGACATGATGTTAGTTTTCCCTGGCGTCTCCGAACGCAATAAGTGGGCGTATCTTATTCAAATAACTTGTACAGGTGACGTCATAAAGTTAGAGAAAAAGCATCGTTCGTCGAACGATTCATATCAGCGACTCAGAGTCGACTTTACTTTTGAGAGACAATAACTTTGTATACGGTGAACTTTCATGTTTAAAACTTTGCAGGATGTTTTCGTTCACTTAGATCTATGTTACACACTACATGAAGGGCAATTTTCAAAAATCCATAATAGGTACCCTTTAATATCTATTACATGATTTTTTTAATGATAAAAAAGATGAAAGGAGTGCATGTTTAAGATATTAATATGAAATTAATTTAAACCTCTCACATATCTGCTCCTTTTACGTTCGTCCACATGTTATAAAGAGGTTTTAAAATGCACTATGAGGATGTCAAGAACTACAGCTCATTTGTTTCTGAATGCATCATGGGTAATGTAGTCCTCTAGAGCAGAGCAGGAAGGGAAACTTGATCAGTCTGAAACAATCATTCTAGACAAAAGAGAAATACGAGAAAGGAGAAGGATTTAAGGCTGCTGCATTCATGTGCATGCTAGTGTGTGTTAGTATGTGTCTGTACCCAGCAGATCATTTTTGGTTGGGTCAGAAGATCATGGCCAGCAAGAGCAGCATTAAATGGATGAGTCTGTCACAGCCAGCTCAGCCTGAGCACTGCACAAACTCTCTCTTAATCCAGGAGAGATTACAGCGTTAAAGCCAGAGATCTGGTTCTAATCTCAACTAATGCAACTAGTATTGAACGCTCAGGACCAACAGAGGTCCTTTTCCCAGATCGGCCCCTGTGAGATTAGTTCATAATCTTTTTTTCCCAAATAAAACCATTTTAAGTTAGCAGGAGTGTTTTTAGCACATGCTAGCTGGTTTTCACCTGATCCAACATAATTCAAACATGCTTAGATGACCAGATGGACTTTCAGCTGGTTAGAACCTGAATGAGCTGGTAGACAATCTTGTGCCAGCCTAACATGTTCAAAAAACCTGCTTGACCATCTGATTTATCCACTGTTAGTCTACCGATGACTAGTCGCTAGTCAACCACCTAAACAAGCTTTAATGACAATTATAGTTTACATCGCTTGAATGGATGAGCCCCCTGCTGGTATCACTATTACCTCCATCTAAGTTTTTGTTTGTTTGTGTGTGTCTCTCTCACTATGATTTAAAGTAATGGTTTATCCAAAAATGAAATGTAGCAATTTTTACTTCTCTTGTTCCAAAGATTCTAACTTTCTTCCATGAGTGTTTTCAATACAATGAATGTGAATAAGGTCTGTGGCTGCTCCAGAAGAAAAAAGAAACCTAACAGCACCATAACAGTGTCCGTCTCCACATATATTTCAAGTCTCCCAAAGCCATATGACAGTTTTGTGATAAACAGACCAACATTTTTATATTTATTCATCCACAGAACTCTACTTGGCATGTTTAGCAACGTTTGATTTGTGGATAAATTGTTCTTTTGAGACGAATCTTTTCAGTGAAGTTGGGATAAAATCAAGAATCTGTGATTTGTTAATTCTCTTGAACCCGTATAACTGACAAGTACAAAGAAAAGATTTCCAGTGTTTTCACTGTTAAACTTTATTGTATTTTGTAAATATAAACACATTTTGAATTTGATTGCTGCAACACACTCCAAACAAGTTTACCAAAAGCATGTTTACCACTGTCTCACATCATGATTCTCTGATTCTCCTTTCTGCACATTTTCAATAAGTGACAGATCTGGACTGCTGGCTGGCACATCCAGTCTACTGTGGAGAGTGTCTAGAAACCACTCTGTTTTAGCATGTGCAGAATGAGGCCTGGCATTGTCTTGCTTCCCAAGATGTCATCTTGATGCCATTAAATGTTTCTGTACAATCCCAATATGCCTCTATGTCAGTGATACCTTCACACGAATGCACACCGTTTGGACTGATGCAACTCCATACAATGACAGATGTTTTCTTTTGCACCTGTCACTGATAAAATCTGGTTGGTCCCTTTTGTCTTCCGGACTGAAAACTTGTCCATTTTTTCCAAACACAAGCTGAAACATGGACTCATCTGACCACAGCACACATTTCAACTGTCTTTTGGACCATCTGAGATGAGCTCGGGCCCAGAGAACTCGGCGGTATCTCTGCATTGAACAGATGTGTAGCTTTCTTCTTGCGAAACAGAGATTTGAGTGGCATTTCTTGATGCAGAGTCAGACTGTGTTAAAGTGACAATGGTTTTCCAAAGTACTCCAGAGCCTATGTGGGTATATTTAACTGAGCAGCATGACTGTTTCTCATGCAATGCTGTCTGAGGGCTCAAAGGTCACGCACATTCAATGGAGGTCTCCTGCCTCGCTCTACATGTGCTGAGATTTCTCTGAATCTTTTCACAATATTATGTATTTTAGATGGTGAAAGACATAAATTCTTTGTAATATTGCATTGAGAAATATGATTTTTAAATTGGTTGACGATTCTCTCTTGACATTTGACACAAAGTGGTGGGCCCATCTTTGCTTGCAATGACTGAGAAGCTCTTTTATACAAAAACACGATACCCTCACCTATTATTACCAATTCACCAGCTAATTATAGACTGTTTAAAAAAAAAACAGTTGAACTTCGATATTAGAATAGAATAGAATAGAATAGAATAGAATAGCCTTTATTGTCATTGCACTGTAGAGGTACAACGAAATTTTTGTGTGCTCACAGAGCCACCCCTTGCACCAGACATAGAAAAAAAACAACAACAACAACACGAAAACAAAAATACATTTGGACAAAAGACAAAAATGGGCTAAACGAGCAATGTTCTTTTATTTAAAAATAATATAATATATGTAATACGTCCGCGCATATACACACATACTCATTCACACATATATATTTAAAATCTAAGAGGTAAAAAATGTTAAAAGTGACTGTAGTTAGAAGGTGGGCTGATTGTCTGTCGTTCAGAGTGGAATTTAATGAAATGGAAGGAGACATGGAGGTAGGGGCTTATGTGTGTGAGAGTCCATGGGTGTTGGCCATTCGTATGGCCCAGGGGAAAAAGCTGTTTGTCAGCCTGCTGGTTTATATATTATATAATCTTTACACTTTTATTTTGCCCCTATCCCAACTTTTTGAAAGTGTGTTGGAGCCATCAAAATCTAAATTTGTTTCTATTTGCAAAATACAATAAAGTTGGCCAGTGAAAACATTGGAAATTGAAGAGAATTAACAAATAGCAGATTGTGGTTTTAAATGCATTTTACAAAATGTCCCAATTTTTGGGGTATTGGGTTGTATTTCCAATCATGTTTATAAGCAGTTAGCAGTACTAACAATACATTTAAAATACACTATCGTTCAGAGGTTTGGTGTCAGTTTTCACTTCAGTTTTTTCGGTATCATTTTTAATTTTTAATCTCTCACCAAGGCTGAATTTATTTGATCAAAAATATAGTAAAAATAGTAAAATTGAGATTTATTATTACAATTTAAAAAAGTAGTACAATTAAAAAAATTTTTTACTTTTATTGTGCTTGACAGTTTAATTTTCCTCAAAAAAATTTTTTTTGTGTGTGTGTAAATTTGGGTTTGGACTTTGGATCAACATGAGCATGAATAAATAATGACACTATTTAATTTTTTTTATGTGAACTATCTCTTTAGACACTATGATGTGACATGAGAATGCACATGTCTTAAGTGCACCTTAAGTCCTAATGACACACACACACATAAATATGCACACTGGCGTTCTGCGTGATGATCGATGGCTTGAGTGACAGCACTGGAGAATAGGTACTGAGATGCTCATGGGTGCTCGAAAGGGAAGTGAATCAATGCGGTTTCATTTCCCGGGAACACTCTTTTCTTTCGCTCTCTCTCAAGGCTTTTGCTGTGCGAGAGTCTCAGGTGTGAGGGCTGGTTATTACTTTATTGTGATGAAAGGGAAGAGGTGCATGTGAGAGCACCAAAGACGATGACAAAAAAATAAGCTCTCTCACTAAGATGCTGCAGAAACGGAGACATATTTCTTTAGACCAAAGAGAAAGAGAATCATGACCTCCTACTGGCATTGCTGGGTTTGGGGGGTCAGTGATGGATACAGGAATCCGAGTGGGTGTTGCCATGGTGACGGCTGATGGCTAGAGATCAGTTTCTTCATTATGTTTTCTTTAATATTTCATAAATTCTCAATGTATCCATATATACTAAGCAGGGATTTATAGTCTTGTTTGTCTGTCCATGGACCAAATGTCATTTTCCAAGTTTTATTATGGACATTTGTCCCATGAATAGAAAACTATATCACGCCATTTGGTTAATGCATATAATACACTGACCATTTATGAAATATTTAAGGACTATTAAGAATATTAAATGACTTGGCTGCTACAAGAAAAAAAAAACACTTTATTACAGCCTTATTCAGTAAAAATGTCACAATGGTTTCTGTAAAGCGGCAGAATTGCAAAATTAAGTTTAATGACAGTGTCGATGTTGCAAACTTCATCAATTATGAAACAAATTTGATTCAGCTTTAAAGCAGCTCTACAGAAGAGAATCATTATTCAGCTCAATTTAGTTCAGTGTTGATTCAATTAATCACTCTGTCAATGTTAGTTCATGAATTATGAAACAACTTTAAAGGCAGAAGACTACAGAAGACAATTATTATGTTTATTACATGTCTTATTATTTAATGAATAGAGAGTTCAAAAGAGTAGCATTCATTTTAAACAGAAATATTTTGTAACATTATAAATCTCTTAACTGACATTTTTGATCAATTTAATGCATCCCTGGTGTATAAAAGTATTATTTCTTAAAAAAAAAAAAAAACAGTGGTAAACAGTATAGTATAATTATTCTAAAATACCTAATTCAAAGCGATTTTTGGATTTTCATTGAAAATAAAGCTTAAATTAGTTATGCTACTGTAAAATAGCCTATTCAATGCCTGTTTTATACCAATGAACTTTATATTGGAAGTAAAGTTTTATCTGGTTTTATTTATTTATTTATTTATTTATTTATTTAATAAAAAAAATATTTATTTTAAAGTTTTTATATTAAAGTTTTATATTTTTTTTTATTTATATTGGAAGTAAGTTTTATTTTATCTGAATGTCAAGCTCACATTTGATTGGTCCACGGTTAGTGAACATTCTGAATGTGAAGCCTCAACAACTGTATAGACCTTCTCAAACCATTAATTCCATTGTAGACACATCTAGTGTCAGGTTATAATAATAACAATCCATGTACTTGATAAAATGTATAAACATACATATAACTGTAAAAAATTCCCCGTGTATGTATACACTTCATGTAGGACTTACTGTACTGTATATGACACCTGTAAAAACACAATCAAATGGCAGATTTGCTATTTTCTATGAACTTTCACAGTAGTCCCGTCCCCCAGCTGGAGCCTCAGGAGCTTTGAAATGTCTCCATCAGAGCCTGAATGTTAAATTGAGCCTGGGGCTCTCCTCTGTTCAACCTTCCTACATTAGATCAGCATTTGAGAGAGTGAGAGAGAGAGAGACATTTCACAGTGACCCAGCTGTTTGGAAGATTATTTTATTTTGCTCAGTAAATGTTTTCTCAAACGCTCTGTGTGGGTGAGTGTGTACATGAGAGGCCTTAACTGTTTAAATGACAGTAATATCTTACCTCTGCTCTTTGCAGGACTGCGCCGTCTATGAAACCGAAAATAAGATCCTCCATGTGGTAAGTATTTCTCTTCTTTTTTTATGCTGCAATATGAGGCTGATAATGAGCTCTAATGTTACTCCTGTGAGCTCTGCTCCCATTTCTTCATTTACAGGAAAAAAATGTGAGGATGCTCATACACATACTCTCTCTGCCTGCTATTTCTGTGGTAGACAAAATGCCTGACTGATTTTATAACCACGCTGTGTTGTGAATAGACGTTTTAAATGTAGTGCATTCCAAAAATTATTAATTTGAGTCATCATTCGGTAGTGTTTTCAGAAGTCCCTGCATTTTTGGCCCCAAACGTTTTTTTTTGTAGTATCAGTAAAAACATATCTAGTATTACATTAAATAACACTATTACTCACGGTTGTAAATTTATATGATAAAATATTATATTATATTATTCATCTTTAGTTTTACCTTCATAACCTTTTAGGCCCTGTTTACACGAGAACGATTCCGGGTGAAAACGTAAAAATATTTTATCGCATGTGCCTTTCGTTTACACAGCGACGGCGTTTTGGGGGCTTAAAAACGCAAAAAATCGAAACCACCTTCCAGAGTGGAAATCTGAAAAACGCTCCACCGTCGCGTTCCCGTCTAAACGGTAAAAACGCAAATCTGCTCACGTTGGCTCTTGTTGCGTACGCGTTTACGTCACAGGCATGGGCCAGTACAGGAAAATAACAACCAACATGTCGGATTATTTCCATACATCGGACCTTCAAGTTGCCCTAGCAGCTCTGAAAAACATACAAGAGTCTTTTCAGCAGTTGTACAAGATATTCTAAGATATTGGTGTTGTTGTGTGGCAGTGTTTCACATTGCCACCTAGCCGCCTGGAGTGCATACTACAACGAATTTCACACACTTTTGCGTCACCATATGCACGTGGATTTCCCAACCATAACGCTCGTCTAAACGCAGAATAAAAAATGATAACGCAACGCCACTTTTGCGTTTTCTCTTCAGATTGTTTCCGTGTAAACATAGCCTTAGTTTATTTTCATTCATCACATGTGTTCCTTTGTTTGATTTTCCCGCCACTCATCAGTTGTCATGGACACTCATCAGATCATCACACCTGTTTGTCATCTTCTCATTATCACTGTGTATTTAAGTTCCTCACATTCACTCTGTGTTTGATGGTTGTTGTTTGTGTGTGCTCGCGTTACACATGCTGTTACTTTCTCTTCGTGGTTGTGGATTACCTGAGTTTGTTTTCATATAAAGAACCTTTTTGCTTATAGAAACCTTTTTAAACTCGTCTTCATCTTCAACTGGTGACTTATGTAACCTTTTCCAAACCAAATTATCAATAAAATGTAAACTCTTGACTGATTTTTAGTGATGTGAAGAGACATTTTAAATGTACAAAAAAGCTAATTAATTTGAGTCATCATTCAGTAGTGTTCACAGAAGTCCCTGCATGTATTTTTGGTCTCAAATAATCCCAGCCTTTTAATTTAACATTGAAATTAATTTTAGGGATGGCTTTAATGATTTGTAAAGGATGTGATTCTTCATGTCAATGTTTGTTATTGTAAAATTGTCAGGTAACATGACCAAAGGATGGATATAATTTAGTGAACGTGTATTATGCTGCTTCAGGCCCTGAGGTGAAGTTCCCTTTGCAGTCACAGGAGACCCAGATCAAGGCTCTTATGAGATTCCCCTCTCATACGCACTAGCACACAGCAGTGTGTGTGGCAGGTCCTGTTGTCGCCACAGACTGCTGGGCTGGGCACAGCTGTCATTCTCACTGAGTCCCACAGCTATAAATACCTTCACATTGCGCCTGCTAGCTGCAGATTTCATTTTCCAGCACCACCCCACCTCAGTTACTGACTGTAGGAGGAGAAACAAACACACCAATGACACCAGATGAAAGCATAAGTAAAGCGTGAGATGAAACCATAAAACAAAGTGAATTGAAGTGCTACAGGACCCTAAAAAGAAAAAAATGCTAAGCAGAGAAATCCAAGTGCACTTTCTGCAAATCCAGTAGCAATTACGGTAGTACCGTACCTTCATGACAGTGTGCCTTTCAACATGGGATTAGGTAGATATAGGTACTTTAGGTAGGTAGGTATGATAGGTACAGTAGATAGAATTATACTGTAGATAGGTTGCTACAATACATAGTTGAACGACTTTAGACGTGATTAAAGTCGAGTCGACGTTGACTATAGTCGCTTAAGACGTCATTGATGAACAAATAAGCCTGAACCTCGAGCCGAGACTTGGACACAGGTTGCCTTGTGCATAGCTATGGCATATAACACAGTGCTACCTACAAGGCTATTGCTCCTACATAACAGTTTATTTTTATCAGTTCTTTTGTTTTTGGGTCGTTAGAGCGATTGTGTGTGAATTAATTCTACCTGTCTCTCTACTAATAAAATCCATAGCTGTGGATTTTAGTTTCTAAGAAATATATGCTAGAACTTTTCAGTTTCTAAACTATTTTATTGATAAATCACAGAATAGTGTTGACAATATATTTCTGCGCTACTAAATGTTTCTGTGCGCGCGATCTGCAAGTGATGTGCGAGCTACTCTCTGTATGTATGTGCGTTACAATACAGACGATTAACTTGCGTGTACAATAACCTGTTTAAAACATACATTCACCCAGTCAGTTTTGAGCATCCATATCCATATAGTATAATCAAACATATCTTGAGGAGTATATCTAAGTGTGTATATTTGTCATTTTAACTGTTGCAAATGTAGCGTAAAATGTGTGCTTCAAAGATTTCTTATCCTCTTGCGCCCTCTATTGGCTATGATCAGCAACTAGTCAACGAATATCTATATCTGCAATACACTAGATAGATAGATAGATAGATAGATAGATAGATAGATAGATAGATAGATAGATAGATAGATAGATAGATAGATAGATAGATAGATAGATAGATAGATAGATAGATAGATAGATAGATGTGGAAACTAATGTTTTCTAACTGAGCAGTTGCTAAGGTGTTTTGGCAGATGCAGTGGTTAACAGGAAATGAAACAACATTGATTTCCACCTACTTTACCCTGAGTAAACTACATCATTATCAAAGAGGGGTGAAATTTGGTTATAATCACTGGGAGATTTCTAAACCAGGATGAAACCTCCATACAACCCAACTTCCTACCAATTAATACAGAACCTTTTCCAAACTAAATTATCACCATAATTAATCCTGACCAACCGACAGCTTTAGCCTTAGTAAGTCTTTTTAGGAATAGCAAAGTCCTTCCCAATGGAAATCGCTTCAGAACTGCACCTATTTATTAAAACTGTGCTCCACAAACATTGACTTCAAAGATGCAGTCTTGGGTCAAGGGACGTTAAACCTAAATAATTTACATCATATTAATGAGGCTGAGTTGTATCTAATAAATGACCACCCAGTGCTGAAAAGAATGTATACGCTCTCTCTTTTTCTCTTTCTGAAGTGTAAGACATTATCTGGAGTGTGTGACCACATCATCTCACTGTCGTCAGACCCCCTGGTCTCCCAGTCAGCACATCTGGAGGTGGTTCAACTGGCTAATATTAAACCTACAGAGGGTCTGGTAAGATCACACATTAATACTTTGCTGCTGGCCGCTGTTTCATGTTTTTAAATCAGTTATTTAGATTACATTTGATTAGAAATTTTATGTAAATGTATTTGTTCATAACTTCATGTTAAAGGGTTAGTTCACCCAAAAATGAAAATTCTAGCATTGTTTACTTACCCTCAAGTTGTTCTAAACCTCTATGTGTTTATTTGTTCTGCTGAACACAAAGGAAGATATTTGGAAGAATACAGATCTCATTCCCCATTGACTACCATAGTAGGAAAAAATACCTACTATGGTAGTCAATGGGGAATGAGATCTGTTTTCTTCCAAATATCTTCCTTTGTGTTCAGCAGAACAAATAAACACATAGAGGTTTAGAACAACTTGAGGGTAAGTAAACAATGCTAGAATTTTCATTTTTGGGTGAACTAACCCTTTAATGATGTCACACTTATTGGTGATTTATCAACACTTTTGTAAAGATTAATCAGATTATCTGATCATTTATTTACATATTAAATGCTATTAATTATTTTATTAAAAATATTATTAATAACTAATATATCATATACTCTACCGTTTAAATGAGCGAATATGTGTGTATGCATGCTTGTGTTGATATGTGATCAAAAATCTCTTTTATTAAAAGTAATTTCACATGCACATGAATAAACTAGAAGGGATTTTAAATGTTCTTCAATGTGAGTGTGAGAGAGAAAAAGGAAGACATGGAGAGTATTCATTCTAGTCTATTGTCTTTTTCCTTTGTCTCTTAAATCTTAAGGGAATGTACATCAAATCCACATATGATGGACTTCATGTTATCACAGGAACCACAGAGGGGGTAAGAGTCAGTCAGTGTTAATGTGTGTGTTCGAATTCATGTGTCTTTATAATGTCCATTATGCTGCCGATAAAAACTAATACATCTCAGCAATTGATTGTACAGCTATTGCACATGATCAAACCAAAGAGAGGAGAGAGAGAGAGAGAGAGAGAGAGAGAGAGAGAGAGAGAGAGAGAGAGAGAGAGAGAGAGAGAGAGAGATAGAGAGAGAGAGAGAGCTATATAGACAGTGAGTGCTCTCAATAAAGATCCACCGATCATAAAGCTTAGATTTTGTTGTAGCTCTAATAGTGGGTGGAAATCACCCTGTATACTGCAATTTAGACTACCCATAGAAAAGAAAAGAAAAGAAAAGAAAAAGGCACAATATATATTTAATTTGTCATATTTCAGTTGCATCTTTTAGACCGTGCTCACATCTCTTAAAATGAAGAGGATAATCTGAGAAACCTCCATTTGTCTGAAAAATCTTTATTTGTTATCAATTTAATCTCATACCAAAATGTGCAGATTCAGAAGATTTCATATAGATTTCAACATGATCTCATTTCCCATCAAATTCTTACCAGACCAAATTATCAGAGCTATTCTATCCACATTCATTTTGTATCTCTGCTCTATGCTCATTGTTTTTTCTATTTACAGTACACTATAACCATGATATCATACATATAATCAAGTTACAATATAATTTAAATACCAGACTGCTTTTATATGCAATTACTGTAGCTTACCAGAGCTTCAAGCTGATGCTGGCAACATCAGGGTCATGGGTTCAATTCCCAGGTAATGCATAAACTGATAAAATGTACACCGGTCAAAAGTTTGTAATAATTATTAAGAATTTTTTAATGTTCTTGAGCCATCAAATCAGCGTATTAGAATGATTTCTGAAGGATCATGTGACACTGAAGACTGGCACAATGACGCTGAAAATTCAGCTTTGCATCACAGGAATAAATTACATTTAAAATATATTAAGCTATTTTTAAATTGTAATAATTTCTCACAATATTACTGTCTTTAAAGATTTTGCATCTAATAAATTAAGCCCTATTGAGCATTAGAGACTTCTCTCAAAAAAATAAAAAAATATCAAAGCGATAGTTCACCCAAAAATAAAAATTCTGTCATTAATTACTCACCCTCATGTCATTCCAAACCAATAAGACTTTCGTTCATCTTCGAAACACAAATGAAGATATTTTATTAAACTCTGAGAGATTTCTGTCCCTCCATTGACAGTCCACGCAACTACCACTTTGATGCTTCAAAAAGTTTTTCATTTTTAGTTTGTACTAATCCTTTAAATATACTACATATTTTTGACCCGGAGTGTATACCTTAAACGCAAGTAATGTTTGGTAAAGCATCTACCAAATTCTTAGATGTAATTGCAATACTTAGAATATTACAGTACGTTTTTTTTATTTTACATTTATTTATTCTGACTTTTTATATCTCATATATACCTTATATATATATTCTCTCCTTTGCATCTCTTTCTTAGTCTCCGGCAGACCGCTGTAAAAAGATTCACGCAGGGGATGAGGTCATCCAGGTGAACCATCAGACAGTGGTGAGTCTCTCTTAGGACTCAATCCATTTGGCTCATTTATTCTTCTATTTTATCATCCATCCACCCAATCATCCATCAGTTTTCCCCCCTATGTATGTAAGTCGCACTTTGCATTCAACAGCAGTTGCCCCCTTCCTCTCTGATTGTGTATAGAATTATGGGACTGAAATGAGTTCCATTTGAATTTAAGGGCTTATGTGTCCTTGTTAAAGCACCAAGAGGTTTAAAACATATTTCAAGTATTACTTGATGTATTTTCAGCTCATTTCTAGGACTGGGGCAACTATATTTCAATTTGACTAAATTCACAATGTTGATTGAGTGTGTTACGGTGTTTCAGAATGAGACTGGAGGGTGTTTCAAGGGCATAAGAGGCTATAAATTAAGGACTGTGGAGTGTGTTTTTTAAGGATGGTCGAATTTGAGTGATTTTTTTTCCTTTTTTCGTGAATATAGAGTGTGTCAATAGGTACTCCAATGATCATACCATGTGGAGTTGCCTTCAAAGAGTTGATAAAGAGCTTTTTCTGCGTATTCTGTATGTGTGTGTCCACAAGTAATTGTGAATGGATTTAAGCTTGTGAAATCAATCTGTTTGAAATTATTCCCTTAGTGTTTGATGTGTATGAGGTGCTGAATAATTCTTTGAATATTTTAATTCGACTCTCGAGTGGTGGCATGTATTATGAAGTTACAAATGCAGAAGTCTAAATGTTCCCCTTTGATTACAGGACTTCTGACAACTCGGTTAGATTTAAGCTCTTTTCCTTCTGTTTTACCTCAAGGCATCAGAATTCAACTTCTGCATCAGTTTTTCTTGTTTGTCTTCAGTCATCTTGTCGCCGTGGTGAGGGATGCTAAGCTCTTTTTGTGATGAAAGATCAGCAACACTAAGGCCTCATTAATCTTCATGAAATTAGATTGTCATCCCCTTCATAATTGGATAAAAGTGCCTCTAATGTGCGATAAGCGATACGAATTTGGCTTGTAGCAAAAAACACACAGACAAACAATTACCGTAACAATGAGCAGTTCTTGCTCAGGAACAACCTCAGTGAGCGTTCAAGAATGGTGCATTGTGGGAGCTGCTCTATGTAACATCTGTGATTAGTCCCCATACGCTACAGGATCATGTCCCGTATATACAGAGATTCCAGCCCATCTCAGTGTGTGTGTATTTGTGGTTGTGTGTTGTGGTTGTGTCTGTCTGTGAAGGGCATGCTTAGTGTAAACTGTGTGTGTGGGTCAAGTTTGCTACATTGTGGGTAATAAATGTACCCACAAGGATATTAAAGGATAGTAAAACCTCAAACACATACATTTTGGGGACTAGCCAACAGTAAATTGCTTATAAAACACATTAAATTATGTCTTAAAGGGATAGTTCACCCAAAACTGAAAATTGTGTTATCGTTCCAAACCCGTAATAGTTTTATATTAAACGTTTCTAAATTTTATTTTATTTTATCCCTTTCCCTGAACCCCATTTTGAAAACCCCAGTTTTCTCATGTTGCTATTGTCACTTTACGCCACTTGAGTCAGTAATAATGTACAATGATTTTTATCATATTTTAGTGGCTTTGTATCTAGCAGCACATCTTAATCAATGTAAATCACTTGTGGTGCACTGCACAGACTTATTACGTTACTAAACTGTGGAATATTATGAATTAATGTAGTTTAATAATTCATCTGTAATATAAACATCTTTAAAAATTTATAGTTTGCATATAGTGTCACCTTATTTTAAAATTATATTTAAACAATTGCCTCTAGCTATTAGCTTCACTTGCCAGCTCAGTAAGCATTTTACAACAGCATAACAGAATTATTTAAACCATTATAAATATATTTATATTCTATATAGTCAGTGTATAAACTTATTTTATTTAACTTTTATTTTTATTTAATAAAATATAGTCAGTATTGTCATTTATTTCAACATTTATCTGAATTATTTTATGAATTTTTCCACATTAGGCATTTGGTTCTTCATTCAGGCTTACACATAATATATTATGAACCCGAAGGCTCAAATATTGACATTTCCAGGGAATGTCAAGTTCTTCCATAGACTTCAATGTTGAATAATTTGAAAGGTTAGCAAACATCACGCCTTATTAGTGTACACTCATCCCAATATTTACTGTGTGTCAGGAAGCATGTGTGTGTGTGGTACATAGTTATATTCTCTCCATAGGTGAATATAGAGAGACGGAAGTTAGCATTTCCTAGCAGTTGCTGTGTAGCAGTGATGTCTCTGTGTGGCGTTCTTGTCGAGTCTGTGTATGTTGACCCTGTGTTTGTCGCTGTAGGTGGGCTGGCAGTTGAAAAACTTGGTAAGCTCTCTGCGTGGGGACCCTGCCGGTGTGACATTGACCCTGAAAAAGCGTCCCCAGAGCACGCTCACCTCCGCCCCAGCCCTACTAAAGAACATGAGATGGAAGCCCCTGGCCCTGCAGGTAGGATTCAAAATGCCCTGTCCCCAAAGCTTTCATCATTTGGGCTGCACTTTCCCCCTTTATCTGCCACTCGCTCCCTGAGCAGATTAGCTTTAATCGGCTTTTTGTGAAGGATTCAGGTTTGGTTCTATATCTGTGACTCCAGACTATTAAAATAAGCTAAAACAACTAAAATTCGAAATATTTCCTAGTATTTGGTTATTTTTATAATAAATATACATCTTTCATGTTATTGAAGGTTATTGATATCATTGTGGACAATGGATGGTCCAATGCTCTACACTAAATTTTTAGTCGTTTTCCCCAGCCACTCCAAAACAGGTCTGCAAAACAGGGGTGGGAATATGTTAATAAGCTGATCGTGGTGATATCAACATGGTTGCCATTTGTGAATGGCCTGTTTGTGCAGTGTTATATACATAAATCAAGTTTTTTCAGCATTATTTTAATAAATCAGCAGTTGAACAGTTTTATTTATGGATCTTTACTATATATTTAATTGTACAGTTTTACATTTAGGCTCAATCCCAATTCACCCCTTGGCCCTACCCCTCCGTTTTGCACGTTCACGTCTAGGGGTAGGGTGTCCCGATTCTTGTTTAGATCGAGGGGTAGGGCTACATAGCGAGATTTTTCAGAGGCACACTCCAAACGGAAGGCTACGAGAAAGTTCACAGAATACATCGTGAATCACCGGCGAGATGGCTTTGAAAACGGTTAAACATTTAAATTTAGCGCCAGATGACACCACCATGCACTTTATTTACTCTTATAATAATAATATAGTCATTTAAGAAATTGTATAATAAATTACCTTTCCGAAACAGAAAATACATACATTTCGAGGAAGAAACTTTATAATTATCATGTTTCCTCAAAATTAAGAGCAGCTGTGCTGATTGTCAGTCGTTATCATGGAGAAATCCTGTAAAACTCCGTAACGGCAGAGCCATCGCCGACGACTGATGACGTATCGGGTTCATGAAGGGTTGTTCCATTTCGTAGGGGAATATTTCAACCCCTTGACTCTTGTAACTCTGTTTTAAGGGCCAAGGGGTACACTCGAAAACAAGGGGTAGGGGCAAGGGGTGAATTGGGATTGAGCCTTAGATTACCTTTGCCATAATCTATCGCTACGGTTGGGTATCGTTTGAATTTAACGATTCCGATTTAAATTTCGATTCTGCTTATCGATTCCAATTCTTATCAATGGTTCAATGGCCAAATGGTTCAGTCTGTTGTGATTGGTCTACCGCTTACACGTGTTGGAAACAAAACACCCATTACCATATCTGAATTTCAGCTCTGTAGGCTTCCTTAGTACTTGTATACAAAGTTATACAAACAGTAATGATGGCGTTGGTTTTACTGTATCAATTTGAGGCCAAGTTCTCATCCTTTGGAAGTCCATGTGTAGCTATTTGCTTACGCAGCACAAACAACAGCATCAACTTGACATGTCTACAACATGAACCAGACTCTTTCAAGCCTCAGCTACAAGGACTTCTTGTTTGAGGGCCGGTCTAAGCAGATGTTTTTTGTGGGCAGCCAATGAAGACCATAGGCTGGTATCATGCAAATTTGTTACAAATCTACGTAGGTTCATGCAGGAAGAAAACTGGAATTACTGATGACTTGTTTCAGGCAGTTCAGATTCGGCTCAGAGTTGCTTTTGCGGTTCTTGTGTTGCTTTTTAAGTAATTTGCACTAACATCACTTACCTCAAACTGCTTTTTAAAAGGCACCTGAAAGTGTTTGTGTCTGTGCCAGAGAGCAGATTATCTTTAATCGGCTTTTGCTGGAGGATTCAAGTTTAGTTCTAGACTTGTGACTCTCTAGACTAAACTTTTAGTCATTTTCCCCAACCACTCCCAAACAGATCTGCACTTTGGCGGCTGTCATCTTACATGCTCATTGCACTATGATTATTTGCACGTGCCTCTTTGTGCATGTCGTGTGTGTGTGTACATCCAAATGTGCAGTCTGTGTCACAACCCCTGTCCCCAGCCTTTCAGCTCACTGGAGACACTAATCACACGTCTACAGTCTCTGAAGTCATTGTGTTCTGTTGAGATGCCACGAATGTTTCCATAGACTCCCACTCATTATGTCAAAGCATCCTGACCCAGAGATCCCAGTGCACTGTTTACTGCAGACAGCACTGCAGAGGGACTGCGCCGCTGCCTCACTGCTCAGGGACCTATTAATCTCTATGCCTTGCCCTTGTGACTGTCTGCAGATATCAGTGTCTGGGTCATGTCCTGGAACTGAGCTCCATTATTACATTTAGTTGTGCCCTGAAGACGTTTTACCAGTAGTTTTAGCTCGTAGTAGAAGTGAACTTTTGATTTTTAACCCAATTATCTTGTCTGCCCAGCAGCCAGTTGTTCCCAGGAGTCCAACCAGCAGTTCGGCCACGCCCACAAGCACAATCAGCACACCCTCAAAGCGTGATAGCTCCGCCCTCCAAGATCTGTATATCCCGCCCCCTCCATCTGAGCCGTACACACCCAGGTAACTCAATCAGTAAAGGCTTTTTTTTGTTTACTCTTTTGCTGCTTTTTTCATTAAGGTCACCTGTATAGGTTCAAAAACACTATATTTATCATGACAATTTTCACCCTTTCTCTCATCCTTAGAATTAAACAAGCTGTTTTGCTATTTTTATTGCTCTCTGTATTGGTGAACATCATTGTGGAAGACTGTATAAGTATTATGTATATGTGGGTGGGCATATGCTATTGAGCTAATGGTTTTGACATCACCACTGTTGCGATTTGTGAATGACCAGTTTTCAAAGTTTAGATAACCGTTGCATGATCTGGCATTCACTTGAAGTTTTTTTTTTGTTTAAATTAAAGTTAGAATTTCAATATTGAGCATTTTCCTCAGTAGCCATAGTATTAAATATTACTGACAAATGAGCTTATCAATTCTGTGTTATATTTGATCTACACTACCATTGAAAAGTTTGGGGTCATGTGACACCGAAGACTGGAGTAATGGCTTGCATCACAGGAATAAATGACATTTTAAAATACATTAAAGTAGAAATCATTTTAAATTGAAATATTATATCAAAATATTACAGTTTTTTTACAGTGGTTGAGAGAGCTCAATGCACTGGAACTAAAGAAAACACATGCAAATAGAAAAAAAACCACCAGCAAGTTAAAAAATCATAATTTGACAACACTTGTGCTGCAAATATCACATCGCAACCATTACAGAATGCACTGCAAATACTCACAACGCAACCAACCAAATACAAAAACGTGCTGCAAATACTCAAACTGCAACCAAATACAGAAATGCACTGCAAATACTCAAACCGCAACCAAATAGAGAAACATGCTGCAAATACTCACAACACAACCAAATTTTCTATGTGCATGTTTTCTTCAGTTGCAGCGTGTTGAGCATCATATACTTCATTCAAAATCATTAAGAAATCTAACTGTGTGCATACAATCTGAATATATTGTGTTATGTTGTGCTTTTAGAGATGAAAAATGCAGTCTTCCAGGCGACGGTGGGGTACCTGTCGCTAAAGGGTCTGAATCACCAAACTCATTCCTGGATCAAGAGTACAGACGGCGGTTTCCTCTAATGGAAGAGGAGGCCGTCCTGTACTGCTACGAGTACGACCCCAGCCACGGACCCACAACGTCCCGCCGAGACAGCACATCCACTTACGGTACGCAAACACACACACAGTAGAGCTGCATGATTAATCGCTAAAAGACTGTGTTCTCGATTCAAACACCCACTCAAATCTCATTCCTAATTGACAACGATTCGCCTGTGTCTATAAAAACTTTGACAAAATCACAGCGGAACATTCAGATATGCATTGGCACTGCCGCTGACCCAGAGAGAGCAGTTGTCATGGATAAGTATGAAACAACTTCACAAACAGTCGTTTCAACCACATAGTATCATCATTTCTGTGTTACAAATATTCATATAATCACAGAAGAACTTGGATAAAAGTTTATAGTTCAGATATAAACACTGATGTCTACAGAAGTGAACAAATAGAATCAATCACCTTTTAAAAGTAACTTGGCGCTTCAAATAGTGATCATGTCAATTCCATCGTTACGCCACCAGGTAGTGACAAGTTCCTGTTAAAAAATCTATTTGTCATTGAATCATTCATTCAAGAGATTTGTTCAAAAAATGCTGATTCATCCAGTAATGAAAAAAAGTATTTATGAGTGAGTCATTGAATCATTCATTCAAACCAAATTTTTAAATAATTCATTCAGATTCATTAAACATTTTAAATAGACTAGAGAAAAAATTAACATTTGTCAGAACCTCTAGTAAATGACATGCTATTTTGTTTAGTTGTCTGTTTAGAATCATGGGATAATCGTGATCTCTGTTTGAAACCAAAAAATTGTGATTCTAAATTTATCCAGAATCGTGCAGCTCTAACACACAGGCACAAAAAGTTTTGAGTTCATTTCAGAGTTCATTTCAGTAGGAGTTTAGTTGGTACAGCAGCAGGGTTATTTACTCTTTTAGCATGGGGAATTTGGTTTGTGGCTTTCTACACACCATAAAATAATTTGTTATTTTCCGCTGGGTTTAACAGCAGATGTCTGAGGGACTGAATATTGACCCAGCGACTAACTCGAGGCGCAGAC
This sequence comes from Chrosomus eos, assembly GCA_036326025.1. Classification (NCBI taxonomy): domain Eukaryota; kingdom Metazoa; phylum Chordata; class Actinopteri; order Cypriniformes; family Leuciscidae; genus Chrosomus; species Chrosomus eos. The sequence continues at coordinate 12,351,164 of CM070840.1, forward strand.
CAAACTTCTGTGAACATCTGCTGATTGTAGAACAGCACATAATGAGCAAATAATCATTCTTTACCCCAATTATGATGCATAACTGTAAGAAAACTGTTAATAAGAAAATGTTTTAGATCTGCAGAAGAAACAACTTGTTTGGGAAACTTCTGCTAATCTAAATATGTTCTGGGTTCTATGTTTTTCCAACGGATGATTGTTTGTTTTTCGAGGTTCAAAAAAAGTGAGCATGTCTATAACTTGTTTCCTGCGTAGGGGAGTTGGTTTCAGATTTTCTGTAATTAAACTCTAGGGAACTGGGCTGCACTTTGTTGTGAATGTGTGTGTGTGTGTAGCATTATATTCAAAAGCAGAGAACTCAGCTCTAGTCGTTAAATGCCAGCGTGAGCCTCTGCAGTGGCACAGAACTGCTGACACACTCCATGCCCGCTGCTTCCCTAGAAAACTAGAGGACACATTAACTGTGACAGTTTGTCTTACACAAACACACACTCGCACAGACTTACCTTGGCGTCTGTGGAGAAAATGGATTGTGAACTGTCAGTTTACCTCCATCTTTCTATCCCTTGTCTTTCCACACACACACACACACACACACACAAACACACACACACACACACACACACACACACACACACACACACACACACACACACACACACACACACACACACACACACACACACACCACACACACACACACACACACACACACACACACACACACACACACAGCTGTGGTCTATGTGATATATGAGGACATTCCATAGGCGTAATGACTTTTATACTGGACAAACTATATATTCTATCCCCTTACACTGCCCCTATCCCTAAACCTACCCATCACAGGAGACATGCTGCATTTTTACATTTTTAAAAAAACATTGTTTTTTATGTTTTTTAAGCTATTTGAAATATGAGGACGCCTGCAATGTCCTCATATATCACGTGTAATTTGTAATACCAGTGTAATATGCATGTCATTATACACATTTGTGTCCTCATATATCACAAAAACGAGCACACACACACACATATATCACAAAAACGAGCACCACACACACCCCAACACACACACACACACACACACACACACACACACACACACACACACACACACACACACACACACACACACACACACACACACACACACAACACACACACACACACAGAGAGAGAGAATGTGATGTGAGTTAATTCACATGTTTGTACTTTCAGGTCGTATGAGGCCCATATCTATGCCTGTGGAGTATAACTGGGTTCCTGACTATGAGGACCCGGCTAGAATGAAGAGAGAAGGTCGGAGAGGTGAGTTTTTTTGTCAGTTACAATAAATACACATGTTTATTCTCTTGTTTTTATTCATTCTCCTTTTTACTCTGCAAAGGTATTATGGAAATATAATCATCCAACTGATTACAAAGAGAGTGGCCCATCTTAGGTGTCCTATTTTTGTCTGTTTGATATACATTTTTTAATTAAGCATTTTTTGGGTTAAATAAAATATTAAAGAACTAAATACATTTCATTCCATAGATAGTTTTTTTGGTCACACTTTATTTTAAGGTGTCATTGTTACAGTGTAATTATATATTTTTCTTATACATTTTTGAAATTATTTTCTACCAGTTAATTTCAAGGTGGATCTATGGAGTAACGAAAGGCATAGTTTTATTACATCGGCCTATGGTCTTGTTTGACACTATTGTTGCATCCTAAAATTATCATGTATATTATTATAGTACAAATTTTTAAACGGCATGTATAATAAATATTGATGAATTGGAAAATGTTTGATTAAAATAGTTTCTTTAAAATAAATATAGCATGTCCCACTGGAGGGAACAGCTGAAACCCCTTAAATTTTTATGCTGGCATCTCTTCCTTGATTTTAACCATCAGGATTTTATTGATTCGTGAAAAGTGTTCTGTGATATTGAAACAATGTCAGTCGAGCAAAAGCGCTGTTTTAATATAACACTGTGATATTGTTTATATGCAACAATTCTATAAACAAGAACTTAATGTTGAGTAATTGACATTTCAGAAACAAATATGGTCAGCTATTTTTGTTTTTTTTATTTATTTGTTTTTTTACTCTACCAACTTCAGAGCCTTGCTTACATCAGCAGTAAAAGAGGTGAAGAACTTATTGCATTTTAATGGAAGATTATGAAAAGAAATATATATATATATTGTTTTTTTAGAACATGCACTGATGAATCACAAAATAAAACCTGGGACAAAATCAGTCAATTTTATTTACAGTTAAAAGTAGAATATCATACATAATACAATTTATACATTTAATTAAAATAATAATAATAATAAATACATAGGATCCGTTTTTAATGTATTTATCCTGAATATCTTATTCAGGTTTCAAATGCATCTTTGTTTTCCATCAGTTGATTCTTCTCATTCTGCCTGGATTTCCCTTTATTGCTTCTCTCGGTTTCTTTGTTATTACATTCTCATGGCTCTTATTCAGTAGTGATGTTTAGCTGAGCTGTTTTCCATGGATCTAATTCTCCTCGCTGCATGGTGGCTCTGAACCGCGCTGGGCATTTCTGATTACTTCCTGTGGCCGCACTGCACGCAGTGCCAGGATAACAGTGGCGGTCTCTGAGCACCAACACAGAGCCAGTGTGCGCTAGTGCCGAGACCGTCTCAACTGGCTGCTGCTTTAGAAATACAGTCCAGAACTCTTGACAGAAATAGCTGGACTGCAATACCGTAGACAGATAACACCAATGGCTTGTATCAATGAAGCTCTTTGTGTTTTTTTTTATATTATGAGTTCAGGGATAAGGTTTGGCTGGTTAGCATGTTTTAGTCAATCTGCATCACTTCCTTATTACCATCTTCATTGTGGATGCAGAGGCATCTTTTGTTGTGACTCACTCTTGTCGTGTCTTACTGCTTTCCCACGCTAACCTGTTTTTTTTTCCGGTGGTCTCCTCCAGGACTTGCTGTTGCCCAAACCCCTCTCTTTTCTCTCATTTGTGGAACTTGTATGTCTTTATATGTGTGTTTTTGAGCAAAGGAGGTGGATGATCACCTGGCTGTGTCTCCTGGCTGCTTTTTGATCCTGTTAAGCAGCTCTGTCGGTCCGCATTGTGTGGAGATTAGCGTCTTGATAGCTCTCTTATTTCCTAGCTTTCTCGACTCATTCTTTTCCTTAAAACTCTGGGGAGAAACTATGCTTGTGTTGAGGTTGCCAGATGGTGTTTAGCTGAGAGTAAGAAAGATGGTAAAAGAAGAAAGAGGCACTCGAAGGAGGTGGCGAGAGTGATGTAGGAAGAAGATTGCGTTAAAATGTTGGAGTGGAGAGAGGGTCAGAGACGGTAAAAGATGTATTAAGGTCACCCACAGCTTGGAAATCTGGGTAATTTGTCAGCGATAGTATTTTACTGTCAGAATGGTTGTTCTACTAAAGGCCAGTGATGCCGGTAACGCGTTACTTAGTAACGCGTTACTCTAATTTGACCACTTTTTTCAGTAACGAGTAATCTAACGCGTTACTATTTCAAAACCAGTAATCAGATTAAAGTTACTTATCCAAGTCACTGTGCGTTACTATTTTTGTCATTTTCCTTAGTAAAAATATATATTTATTTCTTCTTGCATCTCGGGGAGTGTGCGCGACAAGTCACGTTTTCAGCATGAGGTTCACGTCACGTGTACGTACCACGCAGCGACACAAACGTAAACAACAGTGGAGGGAGGAGAGAGATGCGCTTTTTCTAGCTGGAAATACAGTCACTATTTTGAGTTTGTGTCTGTCAGCTAAAGATGGCAACATTAAGGTCCGTTGTAACTCTGTGCTGGTGGCGACAAAGTGTTATCTACCTACAGAAACACTTCGTCAAATTTGAAAAAACATATGGAGTCGCAGCACCGCACAGTCAAACTTACGCCCCTTTCACACAGACTTGTCTCCGTCTGCAGTGCATATTTTTTCCCGTACCCATGTTAACAGGTTAGAGCTTTCACACTGCACGCGGGTGCGGTCCGTCGATCCGTTCCAGGTGCGTGAGTATACAGCAGTGCAGAGATCGTTTCCGCACCTAGTCTATTTTTGCTGTGCTGCACCGTGCTGAATTAAAGTGTCAGCGCATTGTTCACATTAAAATAGACATAGATTGACAAGAAATTGTATTAATTTCATCATATACGCAAAATTACAGTTAACGTGTTCTACAGTTACTAAATTACAGGGTCAAGAAAAACAAAAAAAAACAATATATATTTTATAAAAACAAGTATTTATATTAAGTGAAGTCAAGAAAGACTGTTTTTTCAGGAAATAGTTTTTAAGTTCAACTTTAAATGTCAGGAGATAGATTGTTGATATTACTGTTAAAAATACACTTCCAATAAAGTGAGTGTTGGCAAAACCGGTTGTCATTTTTATGTTGAGGTGGCGGGGGTGTTGTCGGCAACTGCTGAATGTAACTAATAAAAGTAACTTGTAAAGTAACTTAGTTACTTTTAAAATCAAGTAACTTGTAAAGTAACTTAGTTACTTTTAAAATCAAGTAACTTGTAAAGTAACTTAGTTACTTTTAAAATCAAGTAACTTGTAAAGTAACTTAGTTACTTTTAAAATCAAGTAACTTGTAAAGTAACTTAGTTACTTTTTCAAAGTAACTGTGGCAACACTGCTAAAGGCATCCTCTGAATAGCTGGCATTGCATTCAAAATTCAGAAAATCCATGCGATGCGTTTTGAGGCTTGGTTTTCAAAAACAAATAAAGGTAGAGTTGCACAATTAAAAAAAACAAAACTTTTTTTCCCCTGGAAAAATGTGCAATTGCAATTTAAAATGTGATTTAAAATAATAATAAAATAAAATCCAGGGTTGCTGTGCATATTTGTAGGACTGCACAATTTAGCCCAGATTTTTGTAATTACATATCGATATGACTATAAAATAATAATAATAATAATAATAATAATAATAATAATAAATTGAGTATTTAAGAAAAATAATATTATAATAATAATCATTTTGTTTAATAGTACAACTGTAAAATTACAATACTAATATTTATGGCTGTATAAAATTAACATTTAATCTAAAATTAAATGAAACCAAGCTTTAATTCGCTGGAAAACAGCAGGAAACCCTTTAAATCTTCTCTTTTTTTGACAGGTGCGATTTTGATAATCGCATTAAGCCATATCGCGATTTTGTTTTTATTTTCGATTAATTGTGCAGCCCTACATAAAGGTACTTTGTTGTTGATGGATTTTCCAGAACTTTCCAACTGACATTTTAGATCCATTCACCTCTTGTCCATTTAATGAGCTTTATACTGTAGTTCAATCCATTTTTACAACTCAAGAAGTTACAGTTAATTCAACTATGATTTATAATGACTCTACTAGGTTGTGATCCCTGTCTGGCTGAATGTACGCAATTTAAAATCTGCCACCTCTTCAACTTTTTCATCAGCATGAGGGAAACCGAGCCGTAAAGAAGAGGGAACTTCTTCTGGAAGCATGCTGTTGCCATGGAAACTCTCCTGAGTGTTTCACGTCCCATTGGCTGCTGCCGGGCAACGGTGGACTTGGGCGTGGGAGAAGGGAAGCCCAACAATGGCTGCGGTGGTTCCTAAATCAAAGGACGAGCGCAAATCAGGGCTGCTGGGAGCCCGTTGGTTTGGCTCGCTAATATGGCTGTGACCAATCGGCTTGTTATGCTCATTAGGCAAGAATAAGCCTATAGAGTTTGATTGGATTCGACTGATTTGGGAAGAGTGCACAGGCTTAAGTAGTGCTAATGATAGACCTCTATTGAGGGAATGAATCATTGTGATTGGCCAATTGAGGTTTGGAGTATTTCAAGAGGGGTTTGGGATGCTTGATTGATGGAATACTAATGCAAGCTTATTTAGTGATTTGACACAGCACAACCTGGAAAATGTCCATGGTGTTTGAGAAGGACTGGCTGTACAGATGTAATTTTGATTTACTGCACATGCCAGACAAAATCTCTAATGCCTGATTAACCATATAAAATGGTGACATTGTTGAATTGTCCCCTCTCATAGCGGGCGGTGTAGCCTCATGGTTTTACTGTTAATAAAATGGTTGCTGTAAAATGATTAAAAGAGGGGTGGTCCCCCTCGGTCCGTTAACCGCAGGGCCCCCTAAAGCACGGGACCCTGTGCGGTCGCACCAGTTGCACCGCCTTAAAGGTGCTGTATGTAAGTTTTTGACTGTACTACAGCATAAAAATACCATAATATATTTGCAGATATTTAGAAAACATGCTGAGTTAAACTCTCTACAGCCATTTATTTAACTTTGAAATGTGCGTTCAGTCTCGGAATATCTTTTTTTGTTTTGGTCTGTGCGATATTGCACGTTGCCAATTACCCAATAGTATTTTGCCACCACAGGTTGCCAGTTGGCGGAAAACACAGCATATTGCAGCCATGGATGTCTACAAACAAAGTGGGTCAGTGATCGCAGATTCGACCCGACCCAAAAAGCCTTCACACCCATCTAAAAATCTCTATGAACGGGATCATATTAAAACGCGATATCAACTCATTGTAAATCAATAAATTAACTCATCAATTTACAAGTCTCCTCGCATTTCATTGTCAATTGCACTCGTTCCTTTTGCGTGTCCTCAATCTGGCAACCCGCATGAGCAGGATGGGGCGGGGAAAACAACTCTCTCCAATATTTTGAATTTGGACTGCAGTACCCATTTCAACTGCTAGCTGTCAATCTCACATATTGCACCTTTAAGGATGGTCCTGTGGATATGTTGACATGGAGCTTTCATGCTCCCAAAAAAACTACTGTGATTAAAGAAATTGTTCTTTCTCTCTCTGTCTCAGAAAACTCTTTGTTGAGGTATATAAGTGATGAGAAGGCTGCCGATCTGGCAGGCCGGAGCATGAAAAGAGACACAGGGAAACGCGGAAAGAAGAAGAGCGAGAAGAGCGGAAGCCCCACCCACTACGCCCTCCTCCCCACCCTCCAAATGGAGGTGCTCCGGCAGGAATCCATGAACACACCTAACCCAGACACCACCTCTCTTTACCATGTGAGTAGTATGTTTTCTGTCAAAGTCCTCTGAAGAGAGTCAGTTCATTCTGCTGCCATCTTGGCATCGTTGTTTGTAATCATGCTAGTACTGCGTCTATCTTGGAATGGAATTAACAAAATCTCCTGCAAAGCTTATGTTTCTGTAACAAAACTAAAAAAAAAGTAAGGTGATTGGTTCTTTTGATTTAAAGGCAGGGATTATTTGCGGCCATCATAGTTGTAAGAATATGTGTATTGTGAAGTTGTTGCATGAGACTTTTAATATGCATAGGATGCACCGCAGTTTGTGCGAATTGGGAAGTAAAGTTGAGAGTTCGGAATTACACGCGAGCCTGTTTCTATCATGATTATAACACACACATAATAATATTGAAACAATAGTGTGAGGCTGCAAACGTTTTTGTCTTGCTTTCTCATTTTTATTTCTAAAAATATCTAATCATCGTCATCAGTTTTATTTTTCTTTAAAGAAATTAGTGCTTTTGTTCAGCAAGGACACAATAAATTGATCAAAAGCGACAGTACAAATGGGTTTCAAAATATTTCTATTTCAAATAAATGCGGTTCTTTTTTGTTATTGTGTGACACTAAAGACTGGAGTAATGATGCTGAAAATTTACATATTTTTATGATATATTTATATTACATATCAATTCTATAAATATATTCTGTACATTCAAATATATTCTATACATTTATTCTTTTATATATATATATATATATATATATATATATATATATATATATATATATATATATATATATATATATACACTCACCTAAAGGATTATTAGGAACACCTGTTGAATTTCTCATTAATGCAATTATCTAATCAACCAATCACATGGCAGTTGCTTCAATGCATTTAGGGCTGTGGTCCTGGTCAAGACAATCTCCTGAACTCCAAACTGAATGTCGGAATGGGAAAGAAAAGTGATTTAAGCAATTTTGAGCGTGGCATGGTTGTTGGTGCCAGACGGGCCGGTCTGAGTATTTCACAATCTGCTCAGTTACTGGGATTTTCACGCACAACCATTTCTAGGGTTTACAAAGAATGGTGTGAAAAGGGAAAAACATCCAGTATGCGACAGTCCTGTGGGCGAAAATGCCTTGTTGATGCTAGAGGTCAGAGGAGAATGGGCCGACTGATTCAAGCTGATAGAAGAGCAACTTTGACTGAAATAACCACTCGTTACAACGAGGTATGCAGCAAAGCATTTGTGAAGCCACAACACGCACAACCTTGAGGCGGATGGGCTACAACAGCAGAAGTGTAATGGTGTGGGGGATGTTTTCTTGGCACACTTTAGGCCCCTTAGTGCCAATTGGGCATTATTTTAATGCCACGGCCTACCTGAGCATTGTTTCTGACCATGTCCATCCCTTTATGGCCACCATGTACCCATCCCTGATGGCTACTCCCAGCAGGATAATGCACCATGTCACAAAGCTCGAATCATTTCAAATTGGTTTCTTGAACATCAGAATGAGTTCACTGTACTAAAATGGCCCCAGTCACCAGGGCCGGGTTTCCCGATAACGTTGTCTCTTAGCGCGCTACGAAGACTCTTAAGGTATAACTTAACTGAAGGTATACCATTTCTAGGCGTGTTCCCCGAACTATACCTTAGAAAGCTGCTTAAGATATACCTTCTTACGTGCGACGTTACCGGGTGCTGTCCGTGGCGATGGTGCTGAATCTGCTGATATCGATGACTCGAGAATCAATTATTCTCTCGTGCAGGGGCTGTTTATGTGAGAAAGCGCTGTTCTTTATAAAATAAGCACTTCAGAAATAGTTGAAATTGCATTTACTAGGACTCATGGGATATTATAAAAAATTATCCAAACTATAACAGCCTATAATAGCCTTGCCTACATATTTTAAAATTGCATCATATATTGCTGCCATAATAACCATTTAAATTTTTTATGTGCTTTCTTCTCTTTCCCATTTTTGTTTTTTCCCATTTTTGAGGTGAGCTGCGATGAAATATTGTTCTTGTAAATACTTTCAAGCATTTCAGTAATAAAAGTGTACGTCATAGCTACGGTGCACGGCAGTGATCAAAAAGGATTTAAACAGTGAATTTTGAATCTCTTCTTGTAAACTCAGAGATGTGTTTTCAGACGGTAATTAAATTACCACACGACCTGTTTGTCATAAATCAGTAGGTACTAATTTGCACAGAGATTTTTACGCGGGTTGAGTGAGAAAAAACACTGATATTATGGATTCGGACGGCACTAAAATAACCGATTTACCCCTGTAAATGTTTTAAATACCGTACGAGCCCATGATAAACAATATTAGCGTCCGAATAGGACTTAACTGACAGTACCCGCCTTTAAAAGCTACCTTTAATTAAAATAAATTTATAAAATTGTATTATTGCCTATATAATAATATAATTAAAATTCTAACAACAATCAGTGTAATGACAATTTTATTCTTTGCATGAAAACACTTGAATTAGCCTAATTGAACACTGTCTGGGTGTATTAAAACTTCAGAATTATATTCATATAGACATTTAACAGTGATAAGGTAAAGCTAGGAGTGGTCCAGACCAACCTTCTGAAAGTATGACTTACAGAAGGTATACTTAACTAAGAACGTTTCGGGAAACACGTATTAACGATAAGGTACAGCTTAAGGTGTAACTTAAGAACGACGTAGCGTTAAGAAGGTTTCGGGAAACTCAGCCCAGATCTCAACCCAATAGAGCATCTTTGGGATGTGGTGGAACGGGAGCTTCGTGCCCTGGATGTGCATCCCACAAATCTCCATCAACGGCAAGATGCTATCCTATCAATATGGGCCAAAATTTCTAAAGAATGCTTTCAGCACCTTGTTGAATCAATGCCATGTAGAATTAAGGCAGTTCTGAAGGCGAAAGGGGGTCAAACACAGTATTAGTATGGCGTTCCTAATAATCCTTTAGGTGAGTGTGTATATATATATATATATATATATATATATATATATATATATATATATATATATATATATATATATATATATATATATATATATATAAATTACACAAAAAAAGATATTTTATTATATATATATATATATACGAAAAAAAATATAAATTACACAAAAATTACACAAAATATAAATCACAGTTGTTGTTTTTTTGTGTGATATTACGGGAGTCGAGTGGTAGTAAGTGCACCTTTAATCCGACATGCCTCAATCAAGTTCTTTCTCTTTGTCTAAGAGTATCTTTCAGTCTCTTATTGAGTGTCATGCAGTCTGGATCAGGATAAACTCTGAGATTGTGAGTAAAATCACACAGTCTCTGTGTTCTTTTTATTTGCTGTTGCTCAAACAAAGAGTTCTTCAAGGCCTGGCTGCTTTCACCAACTCTGTGCTCGATCAAAGTCTCTGTGATCACTGCAGGTAGATTCTTAAATAGTTTTCATTGAAAGCACCAGGTCATGGTGTGAAGAAGGAGAATGCATACTTACACCCACATGCTGGGTAAATGTTTGTGTGTGTGTGTGTGTGTGGTGTGTGTGTGTGTGTGTGTGTGTGTGTGTGTGTGTGTGTGTGTGTGTGTGTGTGTGTGGTTACCTTTAGTCAGCGTGGAGGTGTGTGCTCTGCCCTGTGTATGTGTGTGTGTGTGTGGGGTAGGTTTTCTCAGTGAGACCAGCCATCCATTGTGTGAAGTTATTAGGAATGGAGGTGAGATATGGCGATCGTTTATTAAGAGGTAATGTGGCAGCCGATATTCTCAGAATGCACACACACCAACGCAGCCATAACCTCACACAGAAACACCAAGGGAAAACTAATAATCTAGGGAAAAGTGACTCGTTGTGGTGTGTCACAGTGTGCATATGGATGATGAGTAGGCAGATGGTGGTTCAGTAGCGGTGGGCAGGGCTAAGTCATGTTGTCATCTGTCACAGGGCATGGAGTGACGTGAATGGCCAAACTCAATCTGAAACAGAGCTGTGATTGGCCAATATTCGGCCATGTGCTGTCCTCATGTCAATATCTTGTGTTTAAAATCTTGATATGCTCACCAGCTCATGAGAAGTGATTATGTGTTTGGCTCTCTCTGTGTCTTTTTTTCCCCTTCAGATGCCTAATTATAGCTCCTCATGAAGAAGTGTGAATCCCAGCTGGGAGTGTACAGTCCTGTGTAAGAGTGACTTTCACAGTGTATCTTACCTGCTGTTTCTATTTAGAAACACCTAGCAGGGTGATGTATCTGTGTCCATATGTCCTCTGATATGGGTTAAAGGGTGTACAGGCCAGGGTTGGGACAACTTGGGTGCTGACCACTCCATCGCCATACTTTTGGACCAGAACCAATGTGCTGGTCTACGCACTCTCACTATTGTTCTTTCTGTAGCTCATGAACTTTTCTAGAGACTCCACTAACTTATAATCTGCATATTACACTCGGAATTGTACATGATTATAGGGAAGAGATGAGACAAGATGAGACGAGACCATAAGAGACACAATAAGACGAAATGAAACAAGAAGAGAAGGTACTATAAGATGCAAAAAGAGAAGCAGTAAGAGGAGATGAGATGAAATGAGAAGAGATGTGATGTGATGATGATGAGAAAATCAGAAGAAAAGAGTCAAGATGAGAAGTGAAGAGACTAAAGGAAATAAGAAGAGGAAGTAAGATGTGAGGAGACGAGAAGAGAAGAGACACAATGAGATGAGATGTGGAGAGTGGAATATGCAAAACTAGAAGAAATGAAATAAGAAGAGAAAGTATGCGATAAGATGAAAAAAGAGAAGAGGCTTGATGAGGTGAGACATGACAAGATAAGATAAGATAAAGTCAGAAGAGAAGAGACATGATAATGAGAAGTGAAGAGACAAATTATATAAGAGAACATAAGATTCGAGAAGAGGGTTAGAGGAGATAATATGAGACAAGACCAGAAAAGAAGAGAAATGGCTAAATAAAACGTGAGGAGGGGGACATCAAAACTAGCAGAAGTAAGAGGAGATAAGAAGAGACTAGATGAAACTGAGATGAGGTAAGACGAGAAGTTAAGAGACAAGCTCGTAAGACGTGAGAAGAGGTGAGAGGAGACAAGAAGAGGCACGACAAAAAAGCTAAATAAATATGCAAGATGATGTGGGAAGATGCAAGAAGAGAAGAGGAGATAATAACAGCAGAAGAGATGGAAATTATAGACTGGAAGATATTTAGAAGTGAAGGTTAAGTGAAATGAAAGATGAGTAAGATGCCAGAGGAGAAGATGGTGCAAGAAAAGCTGTGGTGTTGATTTAATAAGGCTGCCTCTGTTGGTATGTGCTGTGTAACTGCATCAGCTTCTATTGTTTACAGTGGTGTTTTATTGCCTGCGTTGCAGTCCGATAAGAAAGCTGCATTTTGTCTGAACAGTGCCAGCACCTCGCTCACTCCCTCCATCCACTGGACACACACACAGTATTTTGTGTGTATTTTGCCTGACTGTTGAAAAACTATATACACACCCCAGTGCCTGCAGTCTGTTCACACCAAGGACGATAATGATGAAGATAAAGATATAGTTCTAAAAATCATTCTAAATATAAAAGAATAGCAGAGTCCACACCACAACTATATAAAAACAGATAAACAATATCATTGTAAATCACTTTCAGAGCGATTGACCGCCAATCAGAAACCATTCGACTTTAAAGAGCTTAAAAATGTAAAGCGGTAGAGAACAAAACTGCAGCATGTGCTTAGAATAAATGGAATGATATTGTCAGCTGGTGTGCATGTTAATATAGTTATTGTTATAGGTATCTTTATTGGTCTTGGTGTGAACAGGCCTTTATTTGGTTGGAAAACTGATTTCATCACATTGTTAGAAAACAAAAAAAGAGCCTCCAGAGAAGGTACGGTTTACCTACAGGTTTGGTTTAAATATAACAAGAGAGGTTAATGCATGTGCTTTGAGGCCATTACATGCTGCATATGTCAGCATATGTCAGTTGTTGATATCTCAGCGGAAGAGATTTTGTACCATATGTCATGTGAATTGGGAGCCTGTGTTGCCATGTGGCATTTAGCTGTAAGTCAAGTCCTAGCATGCCATCTAGGGCGATGTGTTACTGAACAATCATAGAGAGATCAAATCCATGTTTGAAAGAGACCCACAACATCAGAGGCTGAGAGAAGGGATGAACAGAACCATTTCAGAAGAAAACAGTACAGAGAGATGGATATAGCAGAGGGCAACAAGAGTATACTGTAGGACGCAAGTCGAAGAACAACGCCATGTCCATGCCACATCCTTATCTTCACATTACATCTTACATCTCCACATGAGATGTAAGAACTGTGTTTGCTTGAGTCACATGGGATGTAGTTGTCCCATAATGCTCTTTTTTTGAAGATCATAATTCCCGAGGCATAAGAAATGAAGTTTAGAATATCTTTGGACTCAGTAGCTGATGCACATCTCATGTTCATGTCTTGTGGGATTTGTTCTGGGTGTGTGTTTCTGTTCATCATCTAAGTGACTTCATGCATTGCAGAGAGCTTGAGGTTCTGCAACATTTAGACTCATTCATGAATCACAAGAAGAGCGAATTCCTGTGTAAGTCACTCGTAAAAACGTTCCTACACAAGGATGGTTTTACGAACGGTTGACAAGAATTTTTCTGCTTGTGTTTAATGAATGAGGCCTGTTACACGATCCTTGGTCACTGAAGGAGTTGCTCTCCATCCGGTGCACAATTTTAGTGATTGCCAGTGATCATTTCAAGCAAGTTCGGCTATTAACTCAGCAAGACTCCCTCTGTTTCTTCAATGACATTGTAAACGACTTTGGTCGTTTATTTCTGCAAATCAAGATTTGGCATTGCCTGTAGGCATTCACCCTTCTATGTATTCTTTTGTTTCTTTGATATATACTGTATGCTGTGTCATAGTTTGCTCTATCACTTTTCTTTATTCATGTCTAGGTGTTGAATCCTCAGGGAAGTTTGTCTTAATGTGCCTTTCTCACAAATTGCTTCAGTTCACACAGCAATTGCGATTCACACCTTCTATGAAGAGATTCCCACAGTGCTTTCAGAGTGTGTTATGAGGTTAAATGCTGGGAAAACCACCATCATGTTTTTCATTTGATATTTTTTGGGCTTAATCTTATAGAAAAGTGGGGTAAAAGAGGGTAAATGGTATATATGACCCAGTACTCATACTTGGGTCACTGGGAAAACCACAGTTTTTAACAAAAAAACAATGAGAAAACCATCTACAAGAAATGGACATGGTATATTTAGATACTCCTAAATAAATAAAGACATTCTACAAACTGGTTGCCTGAGTTTCTAAACATGTTCCATTAATCAATTTCAGTTATTCCTCTTCGGCAACAGCAGCTTCCCTTCTCTGGCACATATTAATAAGTCAATTACCATGATGATAGTGTTTTCTTTAGGTCAGTGATACTGTTTCTTATCTGTTAGCATAGCAACTCAAGTTTTCCTCTGAATTTGTGCCCAAGCTCACAGGAAGTTTCTTCACAGAGGAGAATTGCCACAGGGCTTGGATCATAAATATGCGCTTGGTCTGGGTGTGCTGATCCAAGAATTACTGCTCAATAAACACACGGGCCAAGGATGTTAGAAATCGCATTTATTTTCTCTCTATGCCTCTTCACGCCTTCCTTCTCACTAGCTGTTGGTCTCTCGCGCCTTCATCTGCTCGGATGTTGCCTCCGATTTTAATTTGTTGTACGATGGATGGATGCTCAGAGATTATGTTCACACCTTTCCTCCATGTGATTCCACTCGGGAGAATCGGATGTGTTGACCGATAATATGGTCGATACATTTCTGTCTCGTTTCACTTACTCCTGATGTATTTTCCTAAATTTCTCCATTTGTATTTAAATATAAATAATATATATTCTGCTTTACAGACATTCCAGGGATCCTCTCTGCTATCCAAGACCAAGAAAAAAAGTAAAGGTGATCACTTATTTTTTCCGTATTCTCATGTTTGGGAACATTGTCTTCATTGCACACACTGCTTGCATATTTTGACTGCTTAAGGAAAAAAATTGGCCTCCAACATAGGAACGAGTAAAGAGAGTTAATTACCTTCATAATTATAAGCATTCTGCCATACTTTTTTTGTATTACAGTAATTTTGCTAGCCATAGCACATAGACGAGGTGGTTGATTGCTGCAAAGCAATATGTGTTATATTAAAGGAACCGTTCACCCAGAAATGAAACTTCCTTTCTTCTGTAAAACACAAAATTAGATGCTTACACTGCCTGTTTTCTGTACTATGAAAGGGAATATTGTCCCCCAAAAAAGACAAAAACTAGCATAAGCTATATATACTTTACGCCTGTACTAACGTTAGATTTTAAGTCTTCTGAAGCCATATTATATTGCAAGTCTAATGAAGCAATTTGTGTGAGTAAAAGACCAAAATTCAAAGTTTCAAATCTCAATTACAAATATGGTGCATAAAGACGTGGCATGCCAAACATCATTGGTTCTCATGTGTCTCATAATCAGTCATGACATGGCAAATTTAAAAATTTGCATAATCAAAACGCTGAATGAGATTTCCATAATTTTAGCCTTTTTCTCACGCAAAGTTATTATACGGCTTCAGAAATATAGTGCACAAGCCAAATCGATTACTTTTTTTTTATTATTTTGCGGTGTTCACTGATCACCATTCACTTTCATTGGAAGGAAAAGAGCACCATGAACATCCTGCACTTGTCTTTTTGTGGTCTACAAAAGAAAGAAAGTCATACTAGTTTGAAACAACATGACAATAAAGAAATTATGTCAGAATTTTTGTTTTTGGATGGGCTATACCTTTAATATAGAAATCAATTGATGATGCCGTTATACAACAGCCTCATCCATTCAGAATTGAAGTGTGAACTATCCATTTTATAACATTTATTAACACATACTGTGTTCTTCTATTGCATCCAGCAGCTCCGCTGTCCTCCATCAGTAAGAGACGAATCTCCTGTAAGGACCTGGGCCGTGGAGATTGTGAGGGTTGGCTGTGGAAGAAGAAGGATGCTAAGAGCTATTTCTCACAGAAATGGAAGAAGTACTGGTTTGTTTTGAAGGGCGCCTGCTTGTACTGGTACATGAACGAGGAGGTGAGTGTGTTGGGCCAATACAGTTATCTTTGTTGTTTCTCGTATCCACCAGCGCAGCAGAAACTGTATCGATCTAGAGATGAGACTTTAATTGGTGCGGCTTTACCCTCTTGTGTGGAATAAGATTAATGCTCATCTAGCCTAACAAAACAGTCTTCTACACATGGCGTTTCTGTAATGAAGATAAGGAACTTCTCCGAACAAACACTCGCTTTTTGATTAATTACTCCTCGCGTCTTCGCTTTTTATCACAGCCTGGGCCTGGGATACGGCTGCCGTTCTGGGGGTTTCGGAGGAAGGGTGGGGAGGGGAGGGTTCCTCTCGGCCTGGTTTTGGTCCACTGAGAATGCTACAACATAGTCCGGCTTTGCTATAATTGATGATCTTCTACTGTGTGGGTTTTGTAAACACAGACAGGCTTACAGAGAGCCGCAACAATTTATGCTTTTCATTTATTTATGCAGAGGTCCTGTCAGCAGTGCTGCTGCAATTTAATGCTGGGAAAAAAGTAATGGAATGAACCAAAAGAGAGAGAAAAGAAAGGAGAGAATTAGAAGATGTAACTCCTAATGAGGACCTAATGGCATTACAGAAGAGTGTAAGTGGAGTAAAGCGTCTGCACAATCATCTCTCTCTTTTTTTCTCCACCTTTTAGGATGAGAAGGCCGAAGGGTTTGTCAGCCTCCCCGAGTTCAAGATCGACAGAGCCAGTGAATGTCGCAAAAAATAGTGAGTACCTTTACAAACTTTTGAGTAATGTGATGATGCTTGACAAATTCTTATTGAATCTTTGCTCCCTACGCAGTGCGTTTAAAGCATGCCATCCCAAAATCAAAAGCTTCTACTTCGCAGCGGACGGCGTGGATGATATGAACAGATGGTTGAGTCGTCTCAACATGGCGGCAGCTGGCTATGCAGAAAGAGAGCGAATCCGTCAGGATCAGGGTGAGAATACTCGTTGTAGGAAAGTTATGGGTTTTGAAGGTACGATTCCCAGGAAATATGAACCTTGAATGCAAAGTACAGTAAGTCGCTTTCAATGTAAGCGTCTCCCAGATGTATAAATGCAAAAGAGAATAGTGGAGCAAATTGGTGGGAGGGGCCAACCAAAATTCAGAGAGGGCCTAATCAGAGCAATGATTTCCCAAAAGCATTGCAAGCCTGAGGAGATCGTAGAGACCATTGGTGGCTATGGTTTCTATGATCTACTTGCTTTTGCGTAATGCAGCCAAATGACGTGGGAAACTTGCATACTTTTACTGCACTCTAAAGAAAGGGTTGGGCAAATCTGACCCTCGAAATCCACTTTCCTGCAGAGTTTAGGTCCATTCACACCATGTCATAATTACCGCAATTATGTGATTTCAACTTGTAAAAAGCATTCATGTCCTCATAAAGGTCGTAATTACAGCTTGTAAGATGGGAATTGTCTGAGAGCTCCTACTTGTACCATGTGACTGCTGTACCACCTGACTGCTGCAGATTAATTTAGGCGTTGATAGTGGTGCCATAGAAACGCATAAAAACGCACTTGAACAAGCTAATTAAGATCTTCAGGGTTACTAGAAAGCTACAGGCAGGTGAGTTTGATCAAAGATGGAGCTAAACGCTGAAGGGAAGTGAATCTAGAGGGCCAGAGTTGCCCAGCCCATCAGGCCCATCAGGCTTTGCTGATGATGCAGAAGTTCGAACTTTTTTGTAGAAGGACAGGTTGTCAGTATAGGTAACACAACTGTGTCCTAAATGTGTTGTGAAACCACCTTGTTGCATACTGTTTGCATGTAATCATTAAGATTAAGCTTAATTCATTATCTTAAAGTCGCAATAGAACTGAAGTATTGACAAATCTTTTCTTCCATATTGTGACATACATGCGAGAGTAACAGATTATTAAGAAAGAAAAAAAATGTTGGACGGAGACTTGGTTTTATGCATCGTCCATTAATTCGATTTGAGATGTAGGCATTGCACTCAAAAATGAAGTCAAGCCTCTGGAGGGACTGGGTTTAAGCTGGCAAAATGATTGGAGAACACTTGCATAAATTTTGCCGTTGTCACTGAAAGATTGAGTTATGACATTTTAAATAAAAATGTACAAGAAAAATGTTTGACTTTAAAATGTTTCCTAAATATACCTCACAGGAGTAAAAATTACATAATGGAAAAAGACAAGTGAGATTTTTTTTAGGTAAATTGTAGTGATCCACAAGTCGACATGCACAACAACAGGGAGTCAAAGTTTGGCTGGTTAGTTGGTTACCACCTGCTGGTAGATACTGTCCTTAAAAACATCTTTCTTCTTTGTTCATTCAAAATTAGCCACTAATTTTACATTATTAATTTTTTTTTTTCTTCAGACAGCTCTTAAAAGCTTAAAATGGCCTAGTTTTTCCTCCCTCCTGCCTTCACATCTCAGGATAGGTTCTAGTGAAGGCCTTGAAACTGTTCAGTAAGATGTTTTACTGTAGGTCCTGCATGTGTTTTTATGCCCCACATGATCTCTGAGGCGTTAATTTAATTATTGTTTACTTTATGGAAATGTTTTGCAACAAGCTAATGACTGCATGCATGCCCCTCTCTCTCTCTCTTCAAGCAGACTACTGGAGTGAAAGTGAGCACGAAGACAATGAGACGCCCTCGACGCCCAAGCAAGACAGCCCACCACCCCCTTATGACACATACCCACGGCCACCCTCAGTGAGTCAGCATCCAGCATGCACACAATATACCAGCTCCCTCTCATTGTGTAATCCCACACAATAGCACAGACTCATAATGCTTGACATTTGGCATTAGTAAAAGAGCTGTTTTGTAGTGCCGTCCCCCAGACCTGGCCTTACCACGTCATTGAGTGACTGTGGGTGAGTCAGACCACCTCAACTCTAAGCCCACTGTTGATATGTGAGCAGATTGAGTCTTATCTGTCTGTTTCTCTACTTATCTCTCAGTTTTTGTCAGTCACTGTACTGTCACTGTAACATTTACTCTGTGCTTTTGATAGACAGTATGAGATCTCACAATATATATATATAATATATACACCGTTATTGATGCAGTGAGAACGGCTGAGCTCCCTGCGGCTTGTTGAAATACAAAGATAGACAGTATGAGATAGACAGTTGATAGACCGTTGATAGACAGTTGATAGACAGTATGAGATCTCATATTGGAAGGCCGGCATCAAGTGCCATTACAATTTTTCACGCAGGAAGCTAAACATTCCTATTTTGTAAATTGAATGGATTATGGTGTCTACGCGTTCCTGAATGTATGTGGTTAAATTTGTGTGCACAGTCACCGTTTTTTGTGTATTTTCAGTGCAGTACTGCAGGGCAGGTCAGCTAGAGGCCACACACAGCAGCAAAGCCTTTTTTTAAGAGCAAACAAAGAAACTTGAATTAAACATTTTTCTTTTTCCTTCCGCAAGGCCCCCTTCAGTCCTTCTACACACATTCACACACACACATTGTTCCCAGAGATAAACGAATTAGGGGACTTTGACATTGTTAACCGAGAGTCCTCCAGAGTTGTCTGGTTGTTTTTCACCACATTACAAAACAGCATCTACTGTATCTATCCGTCTGTCTGTCTGTCTGTCTGTCTGTAGTGCTGTGTTTCGATTCAAATTTTAAGAATCGATTCGATTCCGATTCTCAAGCTCTTGAATCGATTATCATTATTCGATTCGATCCGATCCGATCCGATCTGATCCGATCTTGAGATTTAGATAATTGTTTGAAAAAAAGCATTTTTTTCCAGCTGTTACCTGAATTACAGGACTGTAGTTATGCAAAATATTGATACTATTATTATTATAGACATTCAACTGCAAATTAATGGAGTATTGATGGTTGTAGAGAATCCCCCTTCCGGATTCAGGAGCTAGGGCTGTTGCGATTACCGCAATCTTGTAGCCGCAATCTTGTAGTAGGCTACCGCGCTGACAAGTCAACCGCAGAGGATTGCAAGTAACCGCAGCAACCGCGATATTCACGTTTTTTTATAAGGCTATACCCTTCTTGTTTTGAACTTCATGCATGTGTATTGAATGTTAAACAAGTTCATAATGATAACAAGACTGTTTATTGTGGTGATGTGTAGCCTACAGAGTACAGAGGCTTTGCACAGACAGTGAATGAGAGCAGAGCGCGTGCGATTACCTGCGTCTGTCTTTGAAGTCATATTCGTGGAAAGGTTGCCGTGTCAAAGGAAAGAGAAATATTTGTCGTATGATCCTTTTAACTTTCACGTCACGGAAATGCGCGTCAGCAGCAGCGCTGGTCAGCATCCCACAGCGCGAGGAAGCCGCGGGGAAATAAAATAAGCGAGTCACACATTGAATCAATGCCTTGGTAAGTGAAGCATCAGCTTCAGCGTTGCCCATGCGACGTATTGCTGCTCAGCTGAGTCTTGAAAAGTTGAACTCAAAGTTAAAAATTATTAACACCTTGTTTCATTACATCTATTTTAATGAATCAGCTTTTTTGAACGTGTTCGCGAACGGTTTAATGACTCACTCAAAGCCCGTTGTCATAATGTGCGCGCTGAGGGAAAGCCTTTCAATGCGCATACAGGGATCTCTCCCAGTTACAGTTCACGGGGAAAATGTAAGCCTATTAATAAATCGATTCTCTGAGTTACGGATCGATCTTTAGAAATTAATACGAAAATCGATTCAGAATTGGTGAATCGATTTTTTCAACACAGCCCTATCTGTCTGTCTGAATATAGTCTGTCTGTCTTTAAACCTGTTCTTTTGTCAATTGGATGAAAGCAAAAAGAGCAGTTGGCCCATATTTAGAGCATAATTTCACACTAACACAGCTTTAGGTTCTCCCTCCACACCTCTGTCCCCTATTCCTCCATTTTTCTATATTCGGCACTTTTAACAGAAACCAGATATCTCTCTGTTCATTATTCATCTGCCTGTCTTAGACGAGAGTGGCTATTCAGATGCCTGGTCTAAATTTTGAGTTTCTTCATTTGCATACTTTATTCTTGCATTTTACTTAAAGGTGAGATGTACAGAATGAGCAAAAGTGTCATGCTCATTCATGATTTGTAAGCCTAGTGAATTTTAAAGGCATGAATGCTTTATTCCTTTGAAAATATAGTTTCATAATGAGCATCAAATTAAGTTGTAGTTATAAAGTCATTTTCGTCACGTTTTTTCTTCGCTTTTCCTTTGAATGAGAGTGATATTGTTTAAAAGCTTCCTGCAAAATGTTGTTAAAATACTTGAGTTTAACCTAATGTTCAACATATTCTTTTGTGTCCTTTTTTCTTTTTCTCTGACCCAGAACCCGGTGAGTGTTGCCAGTCCTTACCTAGAACCAAAGCACGGCCGCCTCTCATCCACAGAAACTTCACAGTCTCGCTCCTCTCATGAGGAGTACCGCTCCGAACCTCAAGGGGGCAGCAGCAGCGGTGGAGGTTCCCCTGCCCGGAAGTCCGCCAGCCAGCGCCGTTCATGGCAGGACCTGATTGAAACCCCTCTGACCAGCTCGGGCCTCCACTACCTGCAGACCCTGCCCCTAGAAGACGCTGTGTTCTGTGAGCCGGGGGCGGGTCTGTCTCCAGAATATCGCCGCCAATCCACTCTACCTGCCCAACGCACACTGATGCAGGAACATTACGGTCCCTTCCCCATGCTTGAAGGGGAGAGGCTCAGAGACCCTGCTAACACAGTCGGGAAACCCCGAAGCTTCACCTTGCCTCGGGATAGCGGCCTGCATGCCCTCCTCACACCCTCTGCCACCATGGCAGAACAGCGGGACCCCAGCCGCAGGGAGCTCAGCCGTTCTCACTGCATCAATAACGGTGGGTCAACGTATTTGTATTAAAATAATGTGTATTATAAATTTGTTGTATAAATTTTTTGTTATTTTTGTTATTTTTATTTATTTTGATACATTTATTGTGTGTGTGTGTGTGTGTGTGTGTGTGTGTGTGTGTGTGTGTGTGTGTGTGTGTGTGTGTGTGTGTGTGTGTGTGTGTGTGTACTGTATATAGCCAAGTAATATACCTAAATTCAAATAATTTAAAATCTTAAATCGACAGTCCTAATTCATAATAAATAAAAAATCTAAACATAATATATATATATATATATATATATATATATATATATATATATATATATATATATATATATATATATATATATATATATATTATGTTTAGATTTTTTATTTATTATAATTGATTTATTTGTTTATTTTTGTTATTAGTTTATTCATTTATTTCAATCAGGACTGTCAATTTAAGAATTCAAATGATTAACATTCAAAATTTACACATATATATGTGTCTTGATCAAGCTTATACAAAGGTAGTCCTGAATCTTCCCTTTGTTATAATTTTGCAATGTGAGAAGCTGGGCTTGAAAGAAAATAAACCAGGTCGGCTCAAATCAGCTCACTAAAACCTCTTTACCACAATTATATTCGATTTTAATAGCCCCTCTGATTATGAGAACAGCAGGCACAGCAGAGTTATTTTAGTGCATGTGTGAATTTGAGTGCTTCAATATTAAATTGTTAAGAGCAGTGCACTCAGACAGGGACATGCGCATGGATTTGTGGCTCTTTTTACGTCTGTATCTCTTCCTGTGTTTTCTTAGCTTCTGTATCTTCCTCTCTTTCTCTGTTTGAGTGTGTGTTGGTGCTGTATGAAGCATAAACAGTGCCTGAGTTGTAGGATTTTTTTAGCTGTGCTGTGATGTTCCCCACTGAGATCTGTCCACTCGTTTCTTACATACACACATGCACATGCAGGCATCTTCTTCTAGAAATAGCTGCTTGCTCTATCCCATGAAACTCACTTTAAACCTGCTGTATTGGTGTGGTTCTGACACAAGCTCCTGGCCCATTTCACTTTACTTTACCTAACTGGGTTTTGATTTACAACAACAGTTAATCTTAGACATTTCTGTAAGCGTGTCCTCTTGAGGTTATATATGATTAAATATGATTAAAAAGAATATCAAAAACAGACACCATGATACTCAAAAAATAAAAATTGCATTTTAAAAATTTAATTTACAACATTTCAACAGTTCCCTTGATGGACAATAATACATTTAGCAGATCTTTATCTTCTTAACTATAACTTTTTTCCCCCCAAGAACAGCTATTATTTGTACAGAGACTAAACTATAACTTTTTAATGTATACATATACATTTTTCATTTTTTAATTTAATTTTTGTTTAAGATAATATTTCCCCAAAAAATGAGTTTCAGATTAAAGGGTTTCCCAAACTGGGGTTTGTGAGGGAACTGCAGGGGGTTGTGAGTTGAAGAAAAGCTAATAATTGATTAAATCAATGAAGAAAAAATTTGTGAAAGTGAAAATGAGGTCCCGCTTTATATTAGGTGTCTTTAATTTTAACTACTAACATGTACTAACATTTATAAATTAGTAATTTGATACAGTGCACTTGTTGTGTACATTCATGTTTCAACATTGTACTTGTATATTACTTCAATGTAATTACATCTATATGTTTGACCCTTTCCTTTACCTTTCAACCCACCCTTAAACCTACTCACACCACCAAACCTGTCCCTAACCTTACCAATATCTCAATAGCAGCAAAACTGTTTTACATGTAAGTACATAAAAAAACTGACCAAAAATAGCAATAAATTTTTTTAAAATAATAACAATTTAAATAAAACTCTTACTACAAACAATATACAAAATAAATTTTTTATTTGTTTATCTGCTTGTCATTTGACCATTAACTGTCATCGGAGAACTGTAAACATGCAAATATGTAAAATTATTTAAATTATAACTTAAAATATCAGCGGGTACTTCAAGTAAATAGTTTACGTCCAATAGTTTTGGCTGACAAAAGTTTGGGGACCCTCTGTTGAATGCTAATGAACTATTATTACTTGGAGGAATAGTTGTTTATTCAGATTCTTATTAATAAATGTAACTTACTTTTTAAACATGGCCACCTCTTTTACTTTTTTAATGTCTGAAATGCTCTATCTTATGGATTATGCTTAAACCGTAACAATAAATTCTGAATGGGCTATTAATTCTGTCCCATTTTGGTCTGGTGTCCAGATAGACACATTTCTCTCCACAAACCTCCCAGGAAGCCTCTCATTTGCACATAGCCCCACTCTGTTTATCTCCCGGTTTTACTTTTCATCTTCCCCTCATCTCGCAGTCTATCGCCTCATGGCTCATTGCCATCTCACCATCTATATTCCCCATCTCACTGCCCATCTCCACTCCCTCACCACCGATCTGCCTGTCTCACTTCCCGTCTGCCCCCTTTCGCAGTGTCCTGTCTAACTTTCTCTTCTAATATTCCCCTTTTTCGTCATCTCAGACGGATCTCCTGCAGCAGTCTATATATAATCCCAGTGGCTTTTAATGAGTCTCCCTCTTATCTGTGTCTTTTATATCGCTGTGTCTCTATCTCTCTCTGGAGGAGTTGGGGGCATCTGTTAGTCATCCACGGAGCCCATGCGTGCTGTACTACATACTGAAGAGAAAAGAGAGGCATGGCCTATTGATCGTGACTTTCAATCACATGTTCCCCAGCAACTGGAAAGTTTTTCTGCACTATTAGAGAGTTCTGTGCCATTTAACAAGTTACAAAAGGATCCAAAAGAGCTTATTGATCTACCCAGGTTGAGTCGTTGTTATTGTAATTCATCATCACATAGCTAACCAAGCGGTTGTTAAAATGCTTTTCTTTCCAATTATTGCAGGCATTTAACAAAAGCAGGGCTTGCCAGCAATAACTTGCGCACAAAATGATAAACAACCAATAAAAATAGTTAGAAATATGATAAAGAGGTTCAAAACGTGGCCTGACAGGTAGTCCGTGTCGGTTAGGGTTGTTATTATATAAATAAAAGCTAATATTCGTACATAACAAACAATAAAACATAATATTCTTCCCACAGTCATTGCTGGGGTCTTTGGTGCGTAAATGAAAAATGCTTAAATTGATAATCATTTAGATTTGTTTTGTTTTTTTGTAAACTACTTAACTAACCTCCTTATATTGCATTTATTTTAACTACATTCCCTTGCTAAATGTGACTAGCATACATACACTGCATGCTGGGAGGAGCTGTGTGGGACTGCTGCCCTCTTGTGGTTTTTCAGAATAGTGGGTATATACTCACCCACATACTGTACACCAGGCACGTGCACAGGTAGGGCTCAACCTATGCAGAGCACATGCCCTTTTTGCTCTTACTCTCGAAGTGCCCTTTTTTTTAGGTGGTGCTTTTTTTTTTTTTTTAATAAATCAATGCTATTGGTCACCCTTTACGCCTGTCTGTTTTAAAAATATTTAGCCAATGAAAGAGCTTGTGTAAATCTTGTTCATCCTCAAACGGTCAGTAAATCTGATAACTCCGCCCCATCATCTGTCGTCGCTCGTCGTGACTGAATGAACTGAAGCTCCACAGCAGCCGCACAGCAGACAGCAGCTGAACGAAGTTTTGCAAGGGTAAAAAAGAAAGATATTGTTGTTTGAATAAGTACTAAACACTTTGTCTATAAAAGCTCATATTTTATTTTTTTCATGTCTGACTGAGACATGTGGGACGGTACCTGAGAGGGAGGTCTAGGCTAGCAACGTTAGTTATAGTCAACACATAGCCTAAATAGCCTGTGCATAAAGTAGCATTTCAGCTTTTATAAAATGCGATTTTGGCCAAATGTATTTTACAACTGGAAAAACTGAGCGTCTAACAAACTAGTAATCCGTTGATGAAAATGTAATTTGATGCCGCCGGCGCCGTTTTAATGACGGACAAAATGCACATTTGCACACATTCGCTGGTCAAAAACCCCGTAACTGTATTTGAGTTTGACTTTTGTAAAATGTTAACAATATATTCATAATTATTCAATTATTCCAATGCTTAATTTATTTGATCCAAAATACAGCAAAAACAGTAATATTGTGAACTATTTTTACAATCTAAAATAACTGTTTACTATTTAAATATTTAAAAAAGTAATTTATATCTGTGATCAAAGCTGAATTTTCAGCATCAGTACTCCAGTTCAGTACTCCTTTTCACTGCAACTGTACTTTTCACATTGTTTTATTTATTTATTTTCATTGCTGGCTTATTTTAAGGGAAAGTGTAGTGAACAAGGGACCTTCAAGAGACTAACATGCCTGGTCCTTCACAGTATAATTTTTTTGCCAGGTAGGCATATAGATGTTGGATATGCTATAGTAATGGCTGGGCTATAGTTTCGTATAATCTGGAATTGAGCTAGACAGTTTATTGAACTTTGTTCTGCAGAGCAGAGAAAATTTATATACATTTTATATATATATAGTATATATATATACACACACACATACATATTTTATAACTATAAATTTATAAAAAATAATTATAACTGATATAACTATTTTTTGTACTTATATGAATTTTGATTACTTGGTGGAAACAAAAGGGAGGGGGTGCCCTTTTTCAGTTTCAGCACATGCCCCTCAAAAGGTCTTTGCACGGCCCTGCTGTACACTGTGGGTTTGTGAAGGCTGATCATAAGAAACGCATGTAATATCTGCCAATAACACCCAGCAGTAGATACTGTTCATGGCCCACATGCTTTACCTACACAAACACTCCAACAACAGGACATGAGTGAGTCAACTTATTTCCGGACTAACACGTGAGCACCAGCATACAGTCACACTAGACAGAAATGTCAAAGAAACAAGCAACATGTCACCTGCTCGGCAGAGTGATTGATTGCCAAACCTGAGTAGTCCAAAGAGAGTTGTTGATGAAATTAACATGTCATGAACAGTGCTGGAATCTGTCTTCTAGTCTTACTGTCCATTATTGGGTGTATTCCATCCCATACCCTTTTTTAGCATACTGTAATTACAGCAAAATGTGATTCTGTAGTTTTGCCATTTTGCATGTTAATGCTGTTGTTTTTTTGGTAGATGGTTTCTAGTTTATACTGACCATTAGCTGGTTGACCAGCAACCATGTTACAAAACGCATCTTTGACCATCTTTGATCATATAGTAACTGTTTACGTCTAAACTGGTTATTAGCTGGACCGAACCGGTCGATAGCAGAAAAAAAAAATCTCGCTGCACAATCACGCACACAAAAAAAAAGATGGACTATTAATGATGAGCTAATGACCATCTTAGACTAGCTAATGGCCAGTTTAAACTGGATAATGGCCATCTTAGACCAGTTAATGACCAGTTTAAACCAGCTTATGAGCATGTTGACAAGCTAATGGTCAGCTAATGACCATCTTAGACCTAATGAACAGCTCAAACCAGCTATGACTAGCTTAAAGCATCTAATGACTAGCTTAGACCAGCTATTGACCATTTTAGACCAGTTACTGACCACCTTAGACTAGCTAATGACCATCTTTGACAATCAAATAACCACCATCTTAACTAATAATAACCAACGTAGATGAGTTAATGATTTAGATTTAGTAATTATATTACTAAATAATGACCATCTTGACCATGGTTGACAGCTTGAACCAGCTAATCATGTTGAATAGCTAACTCTTTACTAGTGGAGCCACCCCTCTTTAACCCTGGCTTTCTGTGGCGCCCCCCACAGGCGGGGAGCCGGAGTGCCATCGGCAGGCGGATTCGCTTGGTGATTTGTACCGGGTGCTGGAGCGTGCCAGTCTGTCGCCCATTGGTGAGCACCGCCTTTCCACCCGTCTGGAGTACAAACACCTTTTCATTCGGCGTTGCAACGATCCACAGCTAAATGACAAACTGCATCATCTCCGCATCCTGCAGAGCACGCTAAAGGTATCTGACCTCTGCTGCCGCATGGGTCCCACTGAAACCATGTGTGCCTGTTTGTTTCATCTGTCCCGTCTGTCCGTCCGTCCCTCTCCATCTGTCTGATGTCTGTGGGGTTCTGGGGACAGCAGGATTTTGATTTTTCTTTCTTCTAATTTTTACAGTTTACTAAGCCAAACTGCTATCCCAGAATCCCATTCATGTTAGACGGAGTTCTCTGTCTCTGGTGTGGGAGGAGGGTATGGCCAAACTCTGCTCTGAACCCTGCTTCTCTGTGTGGGTTAATCTGGTTTTGGCTCTGCTTGCTGCAATTGGGTCTTCTGTGGTTGGGTTAGTCGACCCATGCCTCTGCTGTGACCCATCTCCCCCACCCCCCAGCTGCTGTGCTGTGCTTATTATGTTGGGGCAGAGCCTCACGTTGCATTGTGGTGTAATAAACAGCTGTTCGATAGCACCAAAAAGATTTACGATGGATTATTATTGATGAGCTAATAACTCTACAACCAGCTAATGACAGTTTATGCCCAATTTAAACCAGCTAACTGCCATTTTAGACCAGTTAATGACCCGTTTAAAACAGTTAATGACCATCTTAAATCAGCTTATGAGGATGTCGACCAGCTTAGGCATCTTAGACCTGCTAATGACCATCTTAGACCAGCTAATGACCATCTTAGACCAGCTTATGACCAGCTAATACCATCTTAGACCAGCTAATGACCATTTTAGACCAGCTTAATAGACCAGCTAATGACCATCTTAGACCAGCTAATGACCATCTTAGACCAGCTAATGACCATCTTGACTGCTAATGACATCTTGACCAGCTAATGACAATCTGTTAACAGCTAGACTATCTTAAACCAGCTAAGGACCATCTTAGACCAGTTAATGACCACGTAAGACCAGCTAATCACCTTTTTGACCAGCTGATAACCATATTCGATGAGATAATAATCTTTGGTATGGCCAAACCCTGCTCTGAACTCTGCTTCTCAATGTGGGTTAATCTGGTTTGGTGCCATTAGGTCTGCCTGTAGTTGGGACAGTCGGTCTGTGCCTCTGCTGTGTGTCTGTGGCTGTGCCTTTGCACCCTTCACCCCACCCCCCATCCCCAATCCCCTTGCTGTCCTCATTATGTTGGGGCAGAGCCTTCCGTTGCATTGTGGGTATTATAAGCATCCCTTATCACTCAGACTTGAATGAAAGAAGGTTAATTGGGGGCACAAAGCCCCACAGTGCCAGAGGACTCCAGTCAAGTCTGAGCATGCTATGTGTGTTTGCGTGTGTGTGCCGCTCTGCTCATCTAGGCTGAGTCCACATCGCTTCACGTCTACGCTAACCGCCTGTGGCGTGCTTTATGACATCCTAACCGCTGTATGAAGGAGACTGTATCTGTAATGCCCACCCTCCACTGCTCTCTTTCTTCACTCCCGTAGGACAGGGAGGGCGAGGTAGCACTGATTGACAAGCTGCTGGCCAATCCTAAACTCACATCCTCAGAGTTCCAGGAATGGAAGAAAGTTTACATGGAGCTGTATTCAGGAGAGCCCCAGCGGGACCGTCAGCCCAGCCCTGCCTCTGAGCCCAGCCCTGCCACCACGCCTGAACCCGCCCCCCGCACGCCCTCCCTCTCGCACACGCACTCCTACATCGAGACTCACGTCTGATGCACGCTTCAGACACCACATTATTTGAAGTAGTTGTCGCTCACTTGCACGGACCTTCAAGATAAAGTATGGGAGTGAATTGGTGTTTATGGACTAATAATCTGATTTTTTATTTATTTGGCTGTGAGGGATATATGTACAGAATTAACATTTAGGGATATGATGATGCACTGATGCATGATTTGAAAATGCAGTTACATTATTTAGTAATTATTATAAAATTACCAGAGGCCCAGATTATATGGACAATAAACTGTCTTAATTTATTGTGCATATAATCTGGCCTCTGGGTAATTTTATAATCAGTTATGTTCTGATTATATGTGCTCATAATTATGTGCTATATTATATTATGTGCTGATAATTTTATAGTCAGCTCGGTTATGAAATATAGTGTTTATGTTCTAGAATATGATGATTTTTTTAGGAATCACAATAAGATGGCATCTGCCAGTAATAGATAATGTTTTTTTTCCACCCCACTTGATTTGAAAAAGGGCTTTACCTGTCTGTGAGCTTTCTGGCATTTTTGTATTTTTTTGTATTTTTGTTTTTGTGGTTGACATATTTTCTAGGGATCACAATATATTAGTATCTTACTAATATATTAGTATATATGTTTTTTAAACGATTCCAAATTGATCAGCCATCATCTAATGCTCACCAAAAGTTCAAATTCAATTATGAACAAACACTGTTAAATCTCAAAATGAAAATCCATTTTTCATATTGTACATTATAATTTGGTGATGCCTAAATTCACATTAAAAGTGTATTTTAAACAATTGATTTTAGTTTTTAGTGTTTTATTATTATTATTTATTTAGAAAAAAATGCATAGAATTTAAATTGTGGGCATGAAAATATTGTATCAGCTATAATTTTACTATCTGCTGATTATTATATAATCACAAAGATTATAAAGATATATTATAATTATGAATTATATTGTACAGTTATCCCTCACAGTCTCGTTTTCATTCACGTAAGATTTGATAGCGCATCTACCCAGATTAAGGTCCTTTAACACAAATTCCCTTCTTACTTTCCCATCCTGACAGCAATCGCAGACTCAATCTACTTTTTAAATACTTGAAAACATTGTTTACGCAGGCACAGATATCTGTACAAACAAAGCACTCTCAATGGCTCAACTCACAACTGACGGGCGTCAGAGTATGCCACTTCTGCACACGTGGTTGCCATGGTTACGAGTCCTCCAAGCGGCTCAGACGAGGAGAGACAATGCCGTCGCACCGACAACAAACCTGGCAACCTCTAGACAGGAACCAGAGCACTTGATCATGGAAATGGACGCTTCGGACTGAACTCTGAGAGGAAATGCGTGTCTGAGACGGCCTTTGAACACTAAACGCACTGACTGTCACTCTGTTGTGCTGCTGTACCTGTGTTTGGCTGTCTTTTTGAAGCAAATCTCACAGTGAACTCGCAGACGGTCATCACACAAGTTGTCTGCCATGTTTATATGCCACTTTAGCATACAATATACTCTACTGTATCATACTATATATTTATGATCTGCTGTTATACATCGGCTGGCCCCGACTTATAGCATTTGTACATTTGCGTTGGAAGATGTGTGCGTGTGCATGAACATGGAAAACTAATGTGGTTACCTCATCTAACCACAATCTCCGCAGGGTCTTTGGATATTCCAAGAAAAGGCATTTAAAGAAATATTCCTGGTTCAAAATCAGTTTTCTATTCACAGCTTCTGTGGCTTGGTGTTGGTCACCACAGTCAGTAATTTTGACTCGACTCATAGTAATGCTATCACAAGGGACAAGGCAATGGAATATGTCTATAAAGTTGTGAGACTTTTCTAGGAGCAGATCTTCCTGAGGGCGGATTTGTCTCTGTGTAAAATAACCCTTTTTGCTGTATACTTATTTGACACACGTTACGGTAAAGGTTTACAGACTTCACACAGTCAAAACTTAAGAC
The DNA here is from genome assembly GCA_036326025.1 of Chrosomus eos. Lineage (NCBI taxonomy): Eukaryota > Metazoa > Chordata > Actinopteri > Cypriniformes > Leuciscidae > Chrosomus > Chrosomus eos. The sequence continues at coordinate 12,382,801 of CM070840.1, forward strand.
AAGGTCATACAGAATGCACAAACAAGGTTAGTAAACCATTCTTGCAAACCATATTTTGAGATGTAGTCGTTTGTGAAACCTTATTATTATTAATTATTAGGGATGCATAGACTAATTGGTGCCATATTAGATTTTTTTTTATTGTATCAGTGGGATACACATCAGCGAATATAACATATTTAATTCAATAGTACAATATAATGTTGTGATGCCTAAATTTAATGCATTTGAATGCAAATGTATGTGAACTGAGTTCAGTTTTTAGTGTTTTATTTGTAACTTATTTAAAACAGTATTTAAAAAAAGAAGAAGAAATTATTGGCTTATCCATTTTGGCAAGTTTAACTATATCAGTGCATCTCTAATGATAATAATAACTTATTATATTAAGTAAAAAATATTATTCTGTCTCATGTTGACATGTATAATGTTAAAGTCCTGTGGATCGATGAGTTTTTGATATTTTAAACATTATTTTAACATTTATTGTGCTCCAGTGCCTTGTCCAAATCAAAAAAGAGTCAAATAATTTACAGAATGCCAAAAATGCTGTAGATAGTGTTCAGCTTGTTTTAAACCTGGAATATTTCTGCGCCTGTGCTGTACCGAGAGTAACGCCTTTCTAAACTGGGCCTCTGATAACGGATGAGCATTCTGTGAAGTGTGTGTGCTTTGATTGGTAGAAAATAGCACAGGCTTCATTATCCAGAAGCAGCATTATCTCTGTAACTTGAGTCGGATTGTGGAATTTCTCACTTCACTACAGTTTACTGAGGTGAAATGATGTGCAAATGAGAGTTCATAATCAAAAACAGATTCACACGGGATGCTCCTAGCAAAAATTTGCACCCTTAAGTGAGGAGAGACGGCACTGACAAGTGATTGTGTACCCGATGCAGAAGGTGTGCTGTTCATTATGCTTAATCTGTAGTTTTATGGATTTTTTAGTATTGTATACCTCCGTTTGAACTCAAGTTCTCCATTTCTACAAGCTGCCATGCAGTTGTCCTGTGCATTGCTGCGGGTTTAGGGAGATTTGTGTCAACCAACAGTGAGTTTTTATGACAGCCAAGGTCACCACGATACCGCTGGTCTCATCCCAGGGACTCGCCGATCAAAGCTGTTGCCCTGAACTCAACCCAGCATCTGTCAGAAGCTGCAGCTCAAGTCCTGATATTACATGTATGTCAAAGTTCAGGAGGTCGTCCATCTTAATAAACTCTCAAAGCAAAACATCTCTTGCTACATGGCTTATAGATACACCACAATCACCTTTGTGTTTTTTTTCTAAACCAAAGCTGCCAAATGATTTAATGTCAGTGTTTCAACTGTCAGAAAGGCCGCTCTCAAGCGCTCAGCAAACACAAAGACGCTTTATGTGAGATTTTTAAGAACACTGAATGGTCTGAAGAGTGTTTATTGTATGATAAGATGTGTATTATATGATGTACATTGATATTTCAGGTATGACTGACATAATGGAGCACATTTCATTCTGTATGTAATCTAAGACTATATTAGCTTGATTTTGATTGAGTGACTCAGGTGCTAATGTGTCCATGGGAATCATGGGAATCCATTAGCTCTTAGAGAAAGTGATTATAGAGCTACAGTACTAGAACAGATGTCTATTGGTATTTTACTTTAGTAATATATCAAAGTTATTATTAATTTAGTGCAAATCATGTTATGTTTCCTCAGCAGCCCATTTTTTAACAAAGTTGTCGTACAACAATCTAGTTCATCAATATCTGTGCTGCTGCCTGTCTTTATTATGAATAGGGCATGTAATTTAGGCAGTGCAGTTTCCTATGTGCTGTGTTTAGCGTACAACCTGGTAAAGTTTACTTTATTTATGACATTATTTAAAAAGAGTTATTGCTTTATCCAGATTTAAGTGTGGTTATACATAGAGTCAATAAACTTTTATGGATGTAATCATGCTGTATTTATTGTATATGCATGTGTTTTTTTTATATGCTGGATACTTTAAATGAAGCGAGTTAGAATGCACATTGGAGAAAGGTGTCCTCGACATTGCCTGACAGGCTGCGGGTCTATTATACTTGGAGAGAAAGCTGTCCGTTTGTGTCCCATCATCTCAATGCAGTTTCTCGGCTGGCATTTCCAACCTTGATTCTGCCATTTTTGTTTATGGTCAGGCATTCAGTCCAAAATATATTTAAGCTTAAGCCAATCGCCTGAGGAGTTAAGAGCTTGACAGCCTATCGGGCAATGAGTAAAGGCACCTTTCTCCAGAGATGGTGGTGGTTAAAATGGAAGTCCATGTCGATTTCCCAGAAAGCTATTCTTTTTTTCTTCCAGAAGCTTGCTGGTTTCCAGGCTGTTCAGGGAAGGTAATTGACTTACATTTAATGGAGATAAACTGTTGGGTTTGCTCTCGAGTCTTAGGTTGAGAATGGGTCTCCTTTGTTTTGGCACGAGAGGCAGTTCTGATGGGAAATTCTGGTCTTATCTGGTGTTATCTTTTGCTATTGTTTCTCTAATTTTCTATTATTACCAGCACACTTGTGTTAAAGAGTACAAAAGACTTTAAAGAAACTTTTAATTCAAAGTTTTATGTAGAAAAATCTTTTATTAATGCATTTCTCTCTTTGCTGCTCATTAGCATTTATTCATTTGTAGAATTGTCATAACAAATGTCAATATTCATTGTACAGACTCGATGCTCGATGCCAACACAGAAATGATTACTTGAAATGATTCATTTGAATCAATTTGAACAAACTTGCAACCTCTTCTATTGAATGGGAAAAACAAACATGCATTATTTCATTAAAACATCTGTTTTTTAATGGTTTCATAAAAATATATATTCTATTATACTTTTTGATATATCATCCAGCCTAGTGACTACTGTTGATCTATATCGCACTGTTTTGCAAGATTTTTGCTGTTCACTATTTGCAGTTCACCTTAATTATATTGGTTTTCTAATCACACTATATTATCTGTGACTGGTAATCTAGATGTCCATGCAGGGCCTGACTTTTGAGCTGTCAGATTTAAATGCCAATGCAGTTTTGTTTATCATTGCGCACTAAAAATCTCCTCATCCTCATTTGGCTTGTCTGCATCCCACACACACACTCAGTGGTCTTGACACTTGTCCTTGCCCGTTTTGAATTCCCATGTACCCTTCCAAATCAATGGTCTAATTTGGCTTTCTCTTGCAGCATCTGTGAGTATACTCTCCTTCATTTGTCTTTTCCACTATCCACAGTCTGTATCCAGCATTCATGGCAGCTGTCCCTCTGTCATAAGACATTATGACTGTCACCTTTGATCTTCACACAGTGCCAAATAGTCAAATCTTGTCCAAACTGGACTTCAAGGGCATACTTTATGTCTGTTTTCATTTATGTCCTTATCTAGATTGCTTTTCTGTTTGTTTCTTTCTTCGTGCCTTTCAAGAGTGTGCAGTGGTCTGAAATTTAATCTTTAGTTCTCCAGTGTCCATACAGGAACTATGCCATTTTTCAGGACAACGTCTTTATGACAATTCATCTATCAATGTCATGACTTTCTCTACCCTATTCATAGTGACCTACTTTCAGGAGTTCCTTACTGCTTGCTGCAAAACATACTTGACAGCATTTTACCCCCACCAAGGTCTTCTGTATCTGGGTAAATAGACTCCTGTTTTCCACGCCACTTTACAATCCATGTATCCATGATACAAAGAATATCCTTGTCCTTCAACTCTCTCTGTCCCATGACAGCCATCTGTTTGTCTGTGTGTATGTGGGATGGTGTTTGTAATTGACTTTTAGGTCTCCGGAGGGTCTTGAAGGGTCATTATGGCACACTGAATCCCACACAAGGGCCCTGGTAGTTTACACACTTCCCTCCAGGCATCATATTCTGTGTCATACTCCAGTACGTTTGTTGTACACACCTCCTGTCCTTCCTGCCATTTTCTGCCTCCAAACATAAGCACACGTCTGCCCCCCGTTGCGGTCAAACCATAGCAGAAGCGATCATTCAGTAGGGGCTTTAGACGGGTCCACAGGTCTTGCTCAGGACTGTAGCGTTCAATGTCACAGAAGGGCTCATACATTCCCAAAAAGGTGTAAATTCTTCCCCTCACTGTTGCCATCTGGTGGCCAAATCTGGCAATAGACATGTTACAACAACTCTGCCAGGCATCCCCCTCAACAGAATTCAAAAACAACACCTCTTTGCTGCTTTCTGGGTTGTTGATATGAATGCCACCGGAGATGTAGATTCCTGTTCCAATAGTGGCACAGGCGTGTCCATGAACTGAATTTGGTAGGGATACACCACTGCGCCAGCACCCTTCACTCATATTGTACCTTTCCACGGATGACAAAGCAGGCACACCCTTCTCGCCCCTTCCACCAATAGCAAAAATAACACTTTCCATCACACAGCAGGCAAACTGTGCCCTCTTCTGCAAGAGTGGTTCCATCTCCTCCCACTGCTCAAACCGTGGGTCATAGCGCCACACCTGGTCAGTGACAGTCATCACAGCACTCTTCTCATTCTCCTCATCCACCTGCACCACCTCACCGCCTAGTACAAATAAGAAGTTCCCAACAACGCATACTCCCTGGTGCTGTATCTTATTTGGTAGGGATGCTGAAAGTGGCTGGAATTTTTTGCTCCGAGGTTCGTAGGTTAGGATCTGATTCTGGGGTCTGTTTGCTTCTGGTCCTCCCCCTATCAGAAGAATCTTGTTGCTTATGGATCTTAGGCTGGTGTGGACACTTTGAAGTAGAGGTTGCAAGGGACCCTGAAGGTGGTAGTTAAGCGCTTTCTGCACTACGCTGCGGATGAAGGGTGTACGTAGAGCAGGTTTAAGTGCACTAAGTTGAGACAGCTCTTCAGATGGCACCAAACCAAATCGGATCCGACTGAGCAATGCATTACTTTGCAGGGCAGATTGCGGGTTGCACTCTAGCCAGTCCAAAACCAGCTGTAGAAGTTCTGTCTCCTTCACTCCTAGCATCTCCTCAGCTACAAGCACCTCTTGCAGAGAATCAAGGTTTAACTCCATTATCTCAGCCTTGTATTCCTCAGTTGCAAGTATTCTGCACATGTTTCTGGCAATGAAAGAGTTGCTGTCATTGAAGGCTTCAGAAAGGCCATAGCATGCTGCTATGTTAGCAAAAAAGCAGCAATTGTCAGGAGCAATGCTCTCTGAGATGTAATGAGTGCAAAGATCCACAGCATGGGTGATCTGTAGATAGCAGGCAGCCTGCAGTGTGACCTCTAAACTGGAGGGTGACAGTGAGATCCATGAGGTGTAGATGAAGTCCAGTATCTGCTCCAGGCCCAGAGATGACAGGGCTGGCAAGCTGATAGTGCGAGTACTGGATTCCAGAGTGTAGTCTTGGAACATAGACCAGAAGTAGTCACTGGAACAGGCTAGTAAAGTGCGATGAGCAGGGAACTCCACACCTTCCGCCTCCAAAACAACATCACACATTCGACCCTCCAGACGCAAGCTCTGGTACCGAGACAGAACACCTTCTCCATGAGTGCTGCTGAGCATCAGATAATAATTCATCACTAGGAGAAGAAAGGAGAGAGATAAGGAAGACCAGGGTCAGGAACAGGTGAGTTAGAGAGAAAAAGGAAGGGAAAGAGGCAGAGGTGGCTTGGTCGTCTTGCTCCTGCAAAAGTCATCAAAGTAAAGAAGACAGAAGGAAGAAAAGGTCCGCTGCACCAGCCGCTTCTGTTGGGATGTGGTCCATGACTTCTGCAGGCATCAAATGCGTAAACTTGTAAAGGGGAGGGTCAACCATTGCTCCTCCACCCAGTGGGCAGCTTCCAAACCTCTTGCCTCAACAAGATAGGCATGTGTTTTCTACCAGATCTCTAAAAGGGAGGGGGACTGGATGGGCAGACATTTTGGGGCCACAAGGGGTAAACACAGCCTCAAGCTAGTTGCCCTTTCCCTTCAGTTAGATGGGAACACAGAGCAGGAGGGATCATGCCAGGGGTTTATTATAATATGCAGATCTGAAGTCATCCCTTGATAAATGCAGGAGTTAGTCAGCACTGTGGATTTCTGTCTGTCACCACCAGAAGCAACATCTCACCAAGGTGACAGGAATAGAAACTCAGAGTTTATCAGAGGGACAGTCAGGACACAGTCTAGCCAAAAAAACAAAACAAAAAAGAGAAAGAGAAAGGATTGGCAGTGAGAATCCCGTCTATGAGAACCATAGGGAGATTGTTCAGACAATGTCAGGAAGGCACAAAGATTTTTAAAAAAGACAATAAAATTTGTTTTATAACCACAGAGATGTTGGCTAGATTACTGATGTGTGGGGTGGATTTATAGACTTGTATTTGTGTGATCCACAGCGAAAAGGAAACATCCCACCCTCGTGAACATCATACCCTTCATTCTCCCTGAATAGCTACTGGCTCAAAGCTGGGATGGGGCAGCATCAGGCCAGGTTACAGAGGTGGTATTAAGTATAAGAGCGAGGGGTGATTGTGATAGAGCTTCTCGTATCATTCTCACACCCTCTCCTCATAGTCACACTGGTTTCTTCTTTGTCTAGCATTTGCAATACACTGCTATGTATTGTATTGCAAATGCTTGACAATGGAGAAACATCTATCAAGGTCGTAACTAGTAATTTGTGAATTCACTATGACTCTAAAGCGGATGCAATAAGGTCATGATGTATCTAACACAGTCTCATCCCAATAAGTCATATAACTGACGTCTTGGGACGTCTTTTGACCATACGTCAATATCCGCCTTTTTAGGGTACCCTTAAACGTCGGTTCTATGACGATCCTGGGACGTCATACAACTGACGCTTTACCTTTAACAGTCAGTTAGGTGAAGGGGTAGGTTTAGGGGTAGGTTTAGGTCTGGGGTAGAGTTAGGATCCGATAACGTCATCTAACCGACGTTTAAGGGTATCCTAAAAAGGCGGATATTGACGTATGGTCAAAAGACGTCCAAGACGTCAGTTATATGACTTCTTGGGATGAGACTGCGCTGATGTATCATATGGGGTTTGTGTGCTGTGTCTCAAGGAAGTGATTTTGTTGACACTGTTTGTACTGCCAAATCCTATGCATAGCTTACAAGCCCTTCGGATTCTCGCTTTAAAATGAGTAATTGGCCTTTTAGGGACCCTGACATGTCTTTACACTCTGCATCAGCAGATATATATTTAAATGCACCAAACAACTGCCGTGGTTTAAATTAGATGCATTAACTATGCTGCACTTTTTATATTTCGTCAACAAAACCAGACTCCACTTCATTGCATGCTTTAAGGTCTTTTGCAGGATCATACTCCCTTCCACCACTGCAAAATCTATAAATACAATTTATGATAAACTGTTTTACACCTGATGGGTTTGTTAGTGCATATACAAATGATTTATGTGTCTAGGCACTTTGTGAGTGTGTTTGTGTTCTCTGGTGACCCTTCAGTCAAGACATCTGCCAGACCTTAGTAGCTTTCTAAATATAACTATCTGTTCTTCCTGTTAGGGGTTTTGTTTGGCTCTGGTGGTCATGGTGAACTATTTTGATAATAACTGGTGAGCATAAAGCTTTAGGTAATAAAATAATTTTAATTAACGAACATATTTTATAGATATACAGTTTGAAATGTATGTAGCATATGATAGCACAGAAGGTGGCCATATCAAGTGATCGGCAGAAAGTGAGGTATGCTGAGCATTTCGGTGAGAAGTTTTAGAACTACAGACTCTCTCGCTTTTTGCATTGCATTGTGGGTAAGGAGGGAATTACAAAGGCTTTGTTGATTAGTTGGACAGCTGCTCACTCCGATTGTGTTCCAGGCACCTCTGCCAGATGCTTAATCCTGAAATATTCCATTCCATATCCACATGATTGATAGTTCCTGTTCCACCATTGTACTCATTGTCTTTTGTAGTGTTTGTGGCCATTTCTTTGCTCTCCTAGGTTTTCCAAATAGATAACCAGTCAACATGTCATTACTTAGTACTACTATTTTCCATTTTATGTGCCATTTTAGAATAAAAGCAAGTCTTAAAAACTGTGAAACTACAAATTAAAATGTGCAAATTATGCTAAATAAAGATTCTTCAAAGTTGCCACCCTTAGTCTAGATGAGGTGCACCCTGGGAAGCTTTTTCAAAAGGCTTGAATGTATTGCCATGTACGCTAAATACTTGTTGGTTGTTTATCTTTCACTTCGCAACCCAATTACTTTCACAAAACTTTCTTAAATCCAGTCAGACATTTGTATTTGTATGGTGCTTTTCACAATACACATTGTTTTAAAGCAAACTTACAGAAAATAGAGCCTTACAAATTAAAGAAATACATTCGTAGACACAATTAATCTGCATTGTACATGTTTCCCAGCTTTTGACTAAAAGCTCCTAATGCAGACTTACTCTGATCTAAGGAGCGATACATGATCTTTAATAAGGACACTTTCACCCAAAGGTCATGACACCTGCTGCTAGTAAACTACAGATTGAAGATCACTGTAGATCACAGAACAGACACATAAGATGTGATTTACAAGCGAGAAGATGAGCATCTTTGCACTGTTAAACTGATCTCGGTTTATGTACATAACAAACTGATAGTGCGGCATTTGAAATCCAGTTCTATTTGTTCAAGGATAACAAGTGCTGGCTTCCTCCTACAGGTTTGCTCTTGGAGAGAACGTGAATTCATGTTTTATTATGCAACAGCCTACTCATGTACTGCAACACACAAGAACAAAGCCATAGATAAAGAAAAAGTAGGGAGCGAAAACAAGCCTGCAGCTTGGCCATTTTAAGTAGGGGTGTCAATCATAGGAAAATGAATCAAATTAAAATGCATGACTTTCTGATTAATCAATACAATTTGACGCAATTATTTGCATTAAATCACTCTAGATGTAAAATGTATCAAGGACATTGATTTTATGGTGTCACATTTGAACAAGTTAAGACAGAATCTGGCTGAAGAATGAAGGAATTTTAAGATGAATCAATGCCTTCAGTCTCATATATTCTGTTTGATGGTAGTAGGGAGAATACAGAACTACTATAAAATCAAACGTAAAGGGATAGTTTACTCATGAGGGTGAGTAAATGACAGAATTTTCATTTTTGGTAAACTATCCCTTTAAGTTAAGCACACATTTTTAAACGCAAAATACAGAATACGTTGCTGGGTGGTTTAAACAGTAATGACCTATTTTTTGACAGACAAAACCATGGTTCAGAGCTTTGAATTGCTCAATTCTCATCAGTCTTTGCTTCGGTAGAATCCACCCCCTTTCTTCATTCTCAGGTCAGTTGGTAGTGTCATCATTAAGGCTTGCCAATGATTCCGTTGCGACCGATTCTCTGGGATTTTGTGTTAAATACATGAATCTGATTGGATGGAGACCGTAACCAAATCCTTGGATAATATGGGGGTGGAGTCACCTGTGAAAATGATAATTGGTTAAATGGGTTTACAACAATAAAAACATGGTCTTAAGGTAGTTTGCTTGGCAAATTTGTTTTTAATACTGTCACACAGAGTGGGTCACACACAGTGCATGTTTTGCTCTATAATAGGAAGGTCTTGTGAGGCATGCTGGGACTGCACACAACAGACTGACTTTCACTGCCCCACTGATCTGTGGAGTATTAATAGAGCCTGATTCACCATCATACCCCTTTACACACTCAAAGACAGCTACTAACACACTCCAGCATGCATGCTAACACACGTGCAAAGTACTTTTAAAGCTACTGACACCATGTGGTCATTTGTGTGAACAGCATTGGACCTTCCTAATGATTTCAGGGTGGCGTGTTTAGAAAACCGTGTGTGTGTGTGTGTGTGTGTGTGTGGCGCCCATGCATGCACATACGATTGCGAAGAACCAACAATGTTACAATGTTTGACTAACCAAAAATGGTAAGACGGGGAAAATGGGTGTGAGTGTGTATATTTGACTGTCAGATTTACCTGTGTTGTTTAGTCTTTGGTGACCCATTTCAGTTCACTTTTTACATTCTGGATCTCGGAGAGGTTCACGGCGGGGCCCGGTAGTTTCACAGCACCAGGCAGGGGCTTTTTCTCCTCTGGAGTGACTGGGGATGGCTATGAAACCAACAGTTGTGGGAGATATTACTGAGTGGCCCTCACAAAATCTCTCAAGAATGAGCCTGTCATATTTTACCCCCAAAATAAAAAGATTTTAGGACCAAAAGGTGATAGTAATATTATTTTTTAACGAGCACATTTGCCGCTAAATTGTCATTAGACCATGTTTTCAGATGTTTTTGTAAATCTTTTTTTTTCTTGTAATTATTTAACATACTACCATAATGTATAAATAGAACCATATACATGCATATTTACACATATAGACATATTCTGTAAAATAAACATTTAAATAGTTTATTACTTATTAGTAATAGTATGTATATATATATATATATATATATATATATATATATATATATATATATAGTTATTATTATCATTGCGAATGATTCTCATCAACGTAAATACTATCATGAAGTACTAATACATGCTTTTTAAATAACATATCCTTAATACATTTTTTATAATTATATAATTTAGAAATTCAAATGTAAAACGTCCATCTATTGCTGCAATAAGGGAGCAGAGAGAATTTTTCATAAAGAATGTAAAATGTTTTTTCTTTCGTTCTTTCTCTTCATGATAAGAATAATATAAATTAATTATATGAAGTCAAAGATAAAAATACATTACTGCAATTTTTCACAAATCAAAAAAATCTCAGTGGTCTAAAATAAGATTTCTTTATGTGAAATATTTGATTTATTTAAATTGAAATGTGATCTGCACATGATTATAAATATCTTTATGTGTGTCTAATTTACTTAGTTGTGTAAGTGTGTGCATGTGTGATTGTTTACAGAAGAATCTGACCTCCTCTGTGTCTACTGTATCTTCTCTCCTCTTCACAGGATGTCCCGCCCCAGGACGCAGAGCCCCCATTGGAATATTAAGGTTGGCCTTTGAGACAGACAAGAAAATGCATTGAGACAGTTACCATCGCTGCTATACCCTCACAGGGACACTGCTCGTTCACTCCTGTAACCACACCACAATACCAAAGTCATTTAAGCTCATGTAATATTGTGTAGTTGTCGAAACCAAACCTTTCCACAAAACCTGCTGGACGTGTCTTCCTGCTGGAGTTTGTATTTCATAAAGAGCAAAGTGCCTGTATGGAAATGAGCTGCGGGCAACAGATAAAACCGTGAGATGACAGACATCTCTCTGTTTACTGAAGCCCGAAGCAGACAGCCTGTCTTTCTGTGTTTTATTTTTTAGTCTGGTCTTTATTAAATGCGTCTAAATGCAGCATGCATTATGAATAGAAATTCCAAATGTGAAAATGTAAATGTGTTTACAAAATTTACACTAGGAAGAAACCCTGAAAGGAACAGGATTCTTGCTACATTTCTTCTCATATATATTTTTTTGCATGTTGGTCTTAGCCATTCCATTATTTGTGGGTGAAGCTCACCAGGTCACATAAGAAATTATATTTTGCATAAATAGCATTATTTTCATGACAACTAAACACATTTCCCCCAAAATTCTTATTATCGTTATCCAACTGTCATTCTCTATTCATATAATTTACAAATATAAATTCAAATGAATATATTTTTACATTAAAGAAATTCGTTTTTATTTGAATTATGGTAATAAGAATTTGGAGGGGAAACTGTTTAATAATAAAAAATAATGTCAAAATGCAAACACCATAGGGTTCTTGACTCTATTTTAAAGAATGCCTTATGCCAAAAAGGTTCAATCCTAAAGGATTGCATAATAATTTTATTAAAAACAAAATTAATTTATTAAATCTAAATCCATAAAATATCCCATGATGGCAACCACTAAAAAGATCCTTTTCTTCTAAGAGTAGAACCTCAAACACTTATTTGCTTATTTGTATTGGTCACACAAGGTCAAACACTAGGTTAAATTTACAAATTTGCCATTTTGTGTTTTGATAAGAGCATGTGAGATCCCTCAACCAATCGCAAATGCCCCTAAAGAGTAGACTTCACTCCAGTTTTGCATGCATTTCATGGTCCAGTACATCAAACCCTTGCATTTGTTCTACTCTATTTCTTTGTCTCTACATCTATATAAGCTGCTGGATGAATTATTGGCTGTTTTAGGCTGTACAGTAGTGACCATGTGCTCCTGTCTTTGCATGCATGACCTCTCTTTCTTCTGTGTGTGTGTTCTCTGATGGACTGTATCCTGAATCTTGTGTATTTTTGGGCTTTTTATGGATTTGTGTGTATATGGAGAGTTTTTATGGAAAGATAAATGTGTCTATTTTTGGCTGAAGTGTTCAGTGTTTGTAAAAATTGTCTCTACACTGTGGTGAACTGTTATAAGAGTGTCTACGATATCGCTCCTAGCCAGACATATATATATATATATACAGTTGTGGTCATTAATGGAACCCCTGGTAAATATGCTCAAAAATGGCTGTAAAATAAATCTGCATTGTTTATCCTTTTGATCTTTCATTCAAAACCTTTCACTGAAGTAAAAGAATTGAACGTGGGGGGGAAATCACATTATGAAATAAATGTTTTTCTCCAAAACAAGCTGGCCATAATTATTGGCTACCTTTTATTAAATACTTTTTGCAACCTCCTTTTTCCAAGATAACAGCTCTGAGTCTTCACCTAATGTCTGATGAGTTTGGAGAACATCTGACAAGAGATCAGAGACCATTCCTCCATACAGAATCTCTCCAGATCCTTCAGATTCACAAGTTCATGTTGGTGCTTCTCTTCAGTTCATTCCACTCATTTTCTATAGGGTTCAGTTCTGGGGACTGGGACGGGTGTTGATTTTGATGTTTGTTTTGGATCGCTGTCCTGTTGGAAGATCCAACCATGGCCCATTATAAGATTTCTAGCAGAGGCTGTCAGGTTTGATTTATCTGTTGGTATTTGCTATAGAATCCATAATACCATGTATCTGAACAAGATGTCCAGGACCTCCAGCAAAAAAAAAAATGGCTCACAACATATGTCATGCGTTGTGCAGGATGCAGAAGACGAGAGGAACTCAATTTAGATGCTTTATTTATACATTTAGCTTACAGAGATAGAGGGAAACATTCCAGGACTTCAGTTTACACAACTAAACAAAGACGACGACCGACGAATACAAACTGAAACAAACTAAATACAGAGACTGATGAACAATAACGAGGTGAAGACAGGTGAAACCGATGATGATTAACAAGACACAGGTGACAACGATGATGACGGGCAGGTGTGTAAACATGAGGGATGCTGGGAAGTGTAGTGCAGAGACAAAGACAGACTGGTGCAGACGATGACTGTGACAAGATCCAGCAGCATTTAACCATAGGAATGGTTGTATTTTTTATCCCTGTTTGCACCAAACACGTCTGGTGGATTTGCTGCCAAAAAGCCCTTTTTTTGTTTCATCTGACCATAGAACCCAGTCCCTTTTGAAGTTCCAGTCACGTCTGACAACTGAATATGCTGGAGTTTGTTTTTGGAGGATTTTTTTTTAAACCCTCCCAAACAACATGTGGTGATGTAGGGGTTGTTTGATATATTTATTTAGGCTTTCTGACCCCAAGACTCAAGTAATCTCTGCAATTCTCCATCTGTGATCGTTGGAGAGTCTTTGGCCACTCAAACTTTCCTCCTCACCGTGCATTAAGACAATATAGACACACGTCCTCTTCCTGGCAGATTCGTAACATCTTTAGTTGATTGGAACTTCTTAATTATTGCCCTAATGGTCAAAATGGGGATTTTCAATTCTTTAGCTATTTTCTTAAGCCACTTTCTATTTTGTGATGCTCAACAATCTTTTGATGCACATTAGAACTATATTCTTTGATTTTATTCATTGTGATGGATGATTAAGGGAATTTGGCCTTTTTGTTTCCTCATATTTAAACTCCTATGAACTATGAAACTCCTATAAACAATGCAGATTTCTTTTTACAGCCATTTTTTATCATATTTACCAGGGGTGCCATTCATTCTGACCACAACTGTATATATGTGTGTGTGTGTGTGTGTGTGTGTGTGTGTGTGTGGTGTGTTGTGTGTGTTGTGTGTGTGGTGTGTGTGTGGTGTGTGTGTGTGGTGTGTGTGTGTGTGTGGTGTGTGTGTGTGTGTGTGTGTGTGTGTGTGTGTGTGCACAATTTGGATTTCTGCATAAATTGTTCATAACATGATCTGATCGCATCAACTGTCACATCAATAGACAAACAGTCTGCTTAAATTACAAACAACACATTCTTACATATTTATTGAACACAAAAGAAAGTTTAATGGAGGTTTATGCTGCCTAGATATCACAAACTTTTTCATTGTTTTCAAAGTGCTCCATAAAGACATGACAAGATATCTTTTTTGTTGTTTGTTTTAGCAGACTTTGTTGAAGATCATATCACATTTTTAACCACTTTATGCAGAAATCCATGTAAATTCACAGGGTTTGCATATTTCTTCCATCAACTTTATCAAAAGTTTAAAGGCTACAAGGACTTCGATTAAAGGTACAAGTCTATTTTTATATAAATGTTTCTGTTTGGATAAGAAAGGTTTCCTACCAAGACAAAAAGCTGGACACACATCAACAACATGCAGTAATGCATTGCATTTCATTTACTTGTCAATGGCCTTGTGTGCGTATTGTAATGCATTGTACATTGAAATGTGTTTTTCCAGTTATAACTCAGTGTTCAAAGGGAACTGGCTTTTCAGATTAAAATCTCTTATGTTGACATGTTTGAGTGTTTTTGAGAAAAGAAGAAAAGCTTCATTTTGTGCCAAAACAACACAAAAGCTCACTGACTATTCTTAAATTATGTGCAAACAAAAAAAAACACACACCATTTACTCACCTGCAGGGCTTTGACATTGGTCGACGGCTGTTTAGACATTCTGTGCAGTTGTGTCCGCGTTTCTGCTGTAAAAAAGACAGGAATAGACTGAATGCATTGATCAGATAGATAGACTGGCCTGCTGTGGGTTTGAATACATGTATTTTGTGCGGGGAAAAGTAAAGCCCCCCTGCGGCTCTCAGGTGCCCGTGGATAGTCTTTCAGTTGCTTAGTGACTCCTGCAGTGAGGAGCAGGTAGCAGCTCTTACCCCTGAATCATTTATGTTAACATGGACAGAACAGGGCTGGGAAAACACACACCTACACACACGTTATACTGGATATGGAACATGAGGTGGAATATGTACTGATGTTGTAAATAAATATATGCATAACGCCATAGTTCAGCATGAATTTTGGATGGACATTTGAGGTGTATTGCTCAGTGGCTGCTCATTTTGTCTTGGTATGGGATGAGAAGTATTTGAGTTCATATTTGAGAAATGTATGATTTATATCCCCAGTTTTAAAGACAAGGCTTAAATCCTGTCCCAGACTATGCATGTTTGAGCTGTTTAACTGAAAGTAACTTATCATACTTATCTTAAAAAATGTCAGTGCCATTGTTTTGTCTCAAGATTCACACCAGTAATGTTTTTTTTCTAAGGCATGTTTATAAAAGATACTAAAATGTCCTAATTTAACTAAGGCCTAATCTTAATCTAAACCCTGTCTGTGAAACTGGGTCTTAATTACAGACTTTCATATTTTGGCGTATTTGAGCATAGCCTAAGGATATTTATACATTTTTTTGGACAATATATTAATTTAGTCAATATATCAGTCAGTTTCAGTATCAGCCTTAACTAAACATTATAGAATTGAAGATCAAAACAACCATATAAAAACCATTAAAAAAATACATTTTAAAAAATCATAAACAATATGCTGTGCATTATTATTATTATTATATATAATGATTAACATAATAATGCAAGGCAAGGAAAAGGCACCATTTCCTACAAATTACCCATGGGGAACTCTAGAAATTTGAAGAGAATATACGTTTACATACTTGGCAACACAAACCGACACGGAAACAAACACTTTTTACCATCACATTTCAAATGAAGAATGGAGGTTGAAACACTCTTTAATTGTGTGTTTCCGAAAGGACGCTGTTCAGAAATATGTAAAATCGCAACGCGTTCTCACCCCAAGGCGTCATCTAACTGACAATTTTGACCATGCTTCAATATTCGACGCTAAAGGCACCCTTTAGCGTCAGTTAGTTGACGCGATCCCAGGGCGTCATCTAACTGACGCGTTACCTTTAGCGTCAGTTAGATGACGCGGGTAGGTTTAGGTCTGGGTAGGAGGGCGTCATCTAACTGACGCTAAGGGTAACGCGTCAGTTAGATGACGCCCTGGGATCGCGTCAACTAACTGACGCTAAAGGGTGCCTTTAGCGTCGAATATTGAACCATGGTCAAACTGATTCCCAAGGCGTCAGTTAGATGACGCCTTGGGGTGAGAATGGGCTGAAAATCATCCAGTGACCTAATGAACACAGCTGTAGGCAGATGAGCTTTGATTATGTGCTTGCGGGGAGCTTTCTGCCCATAATTTGCTCAGTTATTCTGCTGATGGAACGTCCCGCTGAAAACACCTGCAAGAGAAATCCTGCAGTGAACTACAGCCATCATAATGCATTCGCAATATTATATAAAAATCTTCCAACTAGGGCTGCAACGATTCGTCGACGTTGTCGACAAAAATCGATAATAGAAATAGTCGACAATGAATTTCATTGTCGACGTTGTCGCCTGACATGTTGGTTTTTTCCGACCGAGGCATCTCTCTTCATTACAATCTCTGCCGAGAGTCGCATGCGCATTAGCTTCTCTGCTGAGCAATAACATACAGAAATGGCGGCGCCCAACGCAGCAGCTGCGCGTACCAAAATATCTAAAGTTTGGGAGCATTTTAGCCTGGATACGGTGAATAAAAAGATTACCTGCATGGTTTGCAAAGCAGTCCATGCGTATCACGGCAGCACCTCGTTGATGCACGAACATTTAAAGAGAAAGCACGTCGGACAGTTGAATGAAACGGAGTTTGAATCGCCTCGGTAAGATTTAAATAACATGGAAGCCAATACGTTTTGTTTTGGATGTACATTGTACATTTTATAAGCGTATTTTCGGTTAATAAAAAAAAAATAAAAAAAAGTATTTTAACGTTATGCCTGACAGTCTGACTGAGAGTTTCTTTATTTATGTATTTATGTCTATACTGACCGAGCACTGTGCCTAATTGGTTTTAGACAGGGCATTTTTATTTACTTTTAGTATGAATCGGCCTATCAGCAGCAAAGTTCAATAAAATATGCCTTTTTCATTGAAATACCCCCTTCTTTCTTGTGTTTACTATCATTTTCCGCATAATTAAAGCAATCTCATGCTAAATTTTAGAAAAATTTAATAATTATTCGATTAGTCGACTAATCGTTTCAATAGTCGGTGACTAGTCGACTATTAAAATAGTCGTTAGTTGCAGCCCTACTTCCAACAGCTCACTCCTTCTCTAACTTAACATTGGTTTTATTGGGGAAGCTATGATCAAATTAAATCATGTCGGTTGGGGCTCTCAGAGAGGTTTACAACCTTAGCAACCGTGTTGTTTGCACATCAATAGCGGTGCATTGGGACTTTAAGTGGTGTGGAGTCACTACTGCCGAGCGTTGAGCTAAATTTACCTTTTGAAGAGCAGCAAGCACTAGGGCAGCTGTCTGACACTGCTCCAAAATACTCTCCTTAAAGGGATACTTCACCCAAAAATAAAAAATGTATGTCATCATTTACTCACCCTCATGTTGTTCCAAGAGTTTCTTTTGATCTGCTAAACACATATTTTGAAGAATATGGGCATTATTGACTTCCATATTATTTATTTCCCATCCAATGGAAGTCAATGGTGCCCATAAACTGTTTGGTTATATTCTTCAAAATATCTTCTTTTGTGTTCAGCAGAAGGAAGAAATTCATACAGGGTGAGTAAATTATGCAAATGAGTTAACAATGACAGAATTTCCATTTTTGGGTAAACTGTCTCTTTAAACTCCTTTGTGTTCAAAATACCAATCAAAAATCAAATTAAAGATACTGTCAATATTTTTTAAAAACCCATCTAAATACAGCATAAAACTTGGATCAAACCACCTTTAGCAAAGACTAAGACTAGAGCAGAAGGTTCTAAATTTGAGTTTTTGGTTTTGGATCCTAGATCAATTTAACCGCCTACAGTATCACAAACCAGCCCACCAGATACCGCAATCTCACACTGAATATTGCATTTCCAAAAACTCCCACAATGCTTTCACAGGCACAATTTATTTGCATTGCTGGAAACCTCCCAGAAGTTCTAGACCTTTCCAACCTGTCTGACAAAAAAATCTCTCTATCTTTTATTTTTCAAAATGAAGTGTGTATTTGACACTGTGGCACCTAAGGTCGATTTCCAACTGTGTTGATGAGCGGTTCTTTCAAGATATTGATTGAATTTAACATTCGGAATAACACTGTTTAATATGTAAATCATCAAACGTCATCACAGTCCTATGCTTAGATGAGATGTCTGCTGCAGGAAAACCACAAGATAGACAGAAAAAAGTATAATTTACATGCATATCATCAAAGAATGCTAATGCTTATGTAAAGGCAAAGTTACAGTTTACAGTTAAACCTGCCTGTTGTTCCATAGTGTGTTATAGGCCAAATCCTGCCAGAGGCCTGAGTCATTCTCATATAGCCTACTTAATCATTTTTCAGAAACAAGTCTCCACAAACAAAAAATATATATACATCCTTATGTAATTAGTAAGAAAAGTGAGAGTACTTTTAGAGAAAGATAGAAGAAATCTAGAATTCCTCCAGAAACTAGAAGTCTAAGTTGTTTTGATTTAAAAAAAAATGATTGGTCTCATTTTATCATCATATCACTATATTGCATAATTTATCTAAAGAAAGGCCATCCCCTATATTCATTGTGGCCTTTAGCACCGTTATACAGCGTTTCACACACATACACATGAACACACACATCTTTCCCTCTGCCCTCAAAAAAAAAAAAGTTGCGTACCTGCTGCCGTAACTGTAAACGCGTTCCCTGTTGTGAGACAGACAGGACAAATGCCAATCTTTCTTTCTCTCTCTCTCTACTGTCTCTCTCTCTTCTGTCTCTAAAGCAGTCTTGACTTCTGTTGTCCTCAGTTCTGGTTCTCTTTCTTTCCCTTCTTTCCCTCACGGTAGAGGAGCAGGGGATTCCGTTCATATCTGGGATTTGTTCACACTATAAATAGTAGTGTGATACACAGAGGGGACCTGCTTTCTGTCTACCCTGACTGTTCACTTCACAGACAGCCTTTTACACATATATGACCCATCATGCACATTAAAGCCCCATTCACAGTCCTGTCACTGTATACACACACAGTGAGAATCTGGGATTTAAAATGTAATTTAAACATGGAAATAACGTTTTGGAAAAGAATATTTATAAGAAAGAGTATGCACTATTTCTGCCATGAATCAAGTAGGCTACATTAGTGACATCGGTCATGTGACTCCATCATACAGATCAGATGTTTTTGCTTTCATTGAAACATTATGCTCTTTGCATCTTTTTCAAATGATGCTGGAAAAAATAATTAATTATTTTATATTATTAATATAAATAATTAAACTTAATTTAATAATCAATAATATAACAAATTGTATAATATATATATATATTAGGGATGCACCGATACCGATACCAGTATCGGTATCGGGCCCGATACTGAGCTCATGTACTTGTACTCGTACTCGTAAAAATGCCCCGATACCAACAAACGATACCAGGCAGCATGTGTACAGTGTCAGAAATTATAATGGGGATAAAAAAAGAAGGCTGTATATGAAATAAATGTATCTTATCAGTGGAATATTAAACAGAATATATTAACGCGTCGTCTATTTAACTATATGGTGCGCAAGCTGATAAGAGAAAAACACGGAGAGGATTGAGCGCGCTACGACACAGACGCGCGAGCTGGTCGAGCGCAACCCTTTTTCACAGACGTCAGTGGAAAGTTTGTAGTTCAGTCGGATGTCAATGGCAAATCAAGTAAAACGAGGCATGTAGCTTATTATTAACGTTAACTGACGAGAGAGAGAGAGAGAGAGAGAGAGAGAGAGAGAGAGAGAGAGAGAGAGAGAGAGAGAGAGAGGGAGAGAGAGCACTTCTGTTGAATGCTGTTGATTGCGGATCATTCACTCAGCACGTGTTATTTGGATTAAAACTAAATCGTATATGTAAGTAAAACATGAACTGTTACCTCGCTTATGTTTAACGAGTGGTTGCCTACATTATTACAGGACATTTGCAGGTCAAGAATTTCCATGAACTTCAAACATCCACAGCGCGCGCCCCGAAAACCACCAGACAGCGCGCGAATACTGAATGGAAGTCTTTCACGCATTGCGCTTGTACGGACGAATTCACACAAATCTATGTAAAAACACATTGGCGAGTATCCTAGTAAAAGTCTGTTATATATCTCAAGTGAACGTAGACAGTATAATTCAAATGGCGTCAGTGCGTTCGGCCTTAAAGGGGCGGCACTTTAATAAATCTGCTGCTGTGTTTTAATGTTAATCAAACAAAGGACAAATAAATTACTCTCTGCTCTTGGCTAAATAGGCTACCTCTATCAACTTTACAAAAAGATCCATATATATTTAATTTATGCAGTAATAAATATGCAGTGCATGAAATATATATTTGTTGAACTAATTAAGTTTAAATTTATTAAACAACTAATATGATTGATATTATTTTGGTTTCTCTACCAATACATTTAAAAATTACAAATGCATGAATTGAAAATTAACTGAAAATTAAAAATACAGTTATCGGTTACCGTATCGGTATCGGCGAGTACCAAAAATGAAAGTATCGGTATCGGACTCGGTCTGGAAAAAGTGGTATCGGTGCATCCCTAATATATATATATATATATATATATATATATATATATATATATATATATATATAATATATATATATATATATACACACACACACACACACATACACAGTACACACATACACACAAACATAAAAAACTAGACTATGACATAACATATATTAATATATTAATAATAACAATATTTTAAACATAAACTTAATGTTAATTATCCATCCATCTTATCTTAAGTATACAACATTAATATTAATTTATATTGTTTATTTATATAATATATACTTTTTTATATTATTAATCAATACATACATTTATATATGATAATATATATAAAAATAAACAACATAAAATATATATATATATATATATACATATATATATATTATTTATTTTATATTAAATATATAAATAAATACATTTTCCTAGTCATCTCAGGCTTTTCAAACCCACATATGCACACCAGAACACAGAATCATTTTTAAAATGCCACTGCTTGTTACAATTGCATGTATAATGCATACTAGGATAAATTTAGGAGACTATAACCTAGATCGGAATGTCCTCGATATGCCTGAACATAAGAGAGAATGTACAACTTCTAGCTGCAGTACTATGAAGATGGAAGAAAAAAGAGAGTTCAGAAAAAGTGAACGGTGATAGAGGAGTACACTTTGGCTTTGCACGACACAGGACCCTGACATCATGACCCCACTGTGCCCTTACCTGTTCAGCTGCCAGCGTGAGGTCCACACCTCCTCACTGCTTTCTGTTCTGATATGATGCCCAGTCAAAAGCCCTGCCTGTTCTCTGTGAGGTCCTCTTCTGTACTCCTCTACACAGTCAGAGAATCACTGTGCGACAATACTTATTAAGATCATGACCTAATTTAGGCTCCAGCACGCAGAGCCCAGGGAGACGTCTGATTGGCCCGTGGTTTGACATGACGACCCATTCCCAGTGGTAGCAGCACTGCCAGTTTAGAGGAGTTTCAGATCTTAATCTAGGCTGATTTTAACCCACAACTGGACAGGTATAAACAAACGATGGAAGACGCACATAATTTCCCTGTAAAATGTAGCTTCTTAAACTTAGTGCTAGCAACACCAAAGTCATGGGTTTGGGGGAAGTCGTGGTCTAATGGTTAAAGAGTCAGAATGGTAACCTGAAGGTTGTGGGTTTGATTCTCAGTGGAAATTACTTAAGTGCCCTTGAGACAAGACACCTAACCCCCAATCGCTCCACAGGCGCCACAGCAAAAATGGCAGCCCACTGCTCCGAGTGTGTTTGTTCACGGTTTGCAATGTGTGTGTTCACTACTCACTGCTACTAACTTGTGTGCACTAACTTGGATGGGTTAAATATAGAGGAAAAACTTCACTTTCAATTTGAGCACACTGGTAAAATGTACAGTATACTTTGCATGCACAAGTCGCATGAGATAAAAGCGCCTTCCAAATGCATACATGCTAAATAGTATTGTACTAAATGTGTATACTGTACTAAACTAAACATTTGCAAGGGTAAATATCAAACCACAAACATAAAACTGAGAAAATAAGGCTATAAAAACATCTTCTGTCCTTACCTGGTGCCACTCAGACTTGGCGTGTGATCCTGTTCACCTAGTTCCTTCAATGCTATAGTATAAAGCTCTACTGGAGCCACAGCTGATGGGAAAGGTGTCCTCTACAGACAGCAGAGCTATGCAAATCCTTACCTGAACTCTCCTCCCTACACCTGGCATCACAAACTTCCTGCTAATCCTGCCAGTCGGTCAAACACAATAAAATAATTATCAATATGGTTTAGCGGGCAATCGTTTCTTGAGCTTATTGGAATCTTTTTTAATGTGCATGTAACAATACAAAGATCCCATTTGAAAGTGCATGGCTAAATGCATGGTTGAACAACGCAAATACTGTTAAAGTTCATTAACAGGTCATAAAAGTTGAGTGTCATATTAGAATTAGCAGCACGAGACTGTCCTTTCATTGTCTGTTGTCTATTTTACATTAATCCGTCCTTGTGGGCACATAGCATTATGAAGCCAGTGGCCTCCTCTCTAATGTAAGCATAAAAGACTGCCGTAATTGCTGTCTATCTACACCATCTCAGATAATAAAAAAAATTCATAAAACCTTTAGGAGCCTGAGGGGCAGACAAGATCACTCCCACCCAGAAAAGCTTTGTTCCCGGATAGAAAAGTTTGCACACTTTTGGACCTCTAATTTGTACCCATGTGCTTTACATTCAAAGACACTGCAGTTTGTCATACACTATAGCCTACAATAACAGTGACTTTTAAAGAAAAATTTACCATCTCGCTTGTTGACTGGCATCATTTGCTTATTAAATTGCACTTTTAAAGGCATGTCTTGTGAGTAAAAAAAAAAAATACACACACACACACACACACACACACAGAGAGAGAGAGAGAGAGAGAGAGAGAGAGAGAGAGAGAGAGAGAGAGAGAGAGAGAGAGAGAAGAGGACCAAATAAGAAAAGCGAAGAGCATGTTTGTTCAGCTGCAAACTAAAATGTAGTTCACAGATATGTCTGGTGCAAATGAGATGTGATCTCATGCTTCAGCAAATGCAAATAAAAAAACACATGTAGTTTTTAGCTGCATTGTGAAGTAGCGATGCCTGATCCCTACACGAGTCGTTTTTTGTATCGGATCTTGAAGCAGTTCACAAAATTCTTGCTCTCTTTTTGAGGCTCTGACTGCCCCCATCTTTAAAGTCCACCCTAAACATACCGGAGACTGGGGAGTCAGAATAGCTATACGAATAGGACTAAACAATTTGTTTAATAACCAAATCATATCAATGCATCAAACTCGACGCGTTAATTGAACCAAGAACCGACATGTAGCCTACACTTGGTAATGTTGAGAACATAGGGCTGATAGTAAGAGCATTTGAAGTTAAATTAAAATTTGACTGAAGGGATAAGTTACGTTTACGAAAATTAGGCTAGGCTATTGTGCAGTAGCCTGTACTGAACAAATAAAAAAATCATACTGGAAATGTGTCACTTTAGGCAGATTTATCAACACACTCGGACTTGTGTTTTTTTACGCCCTGAATCACACAAAAATACAATATGATATTGTTATGATGAAACTTAAAAACGCGTTAAAGTAAAAGCATCACTGAGTTATTTTAAACAGTCTGTTCGAAAGAACAGTTTCGCGGATAATGAGTCGAACCTTCCCATCGTGCTCGATTGCTCTGTGACTGTGAGACTGCTCTGACAAAAGTAAACAGTCTGACTCGATTAGTAATACTGCGCAATGCACGCAAACGCGGAAGCGACGTGTTCCACTGGTGGTTTGTGTACCGTGCATGTGTGCTTGACAGTCGGAATTTTACGATCGTTTGCCTCTGGAATTTGACGATCTTGAGACGCATGCAGCCCGGTGTGCCATGATTCCCATAGCGTGGTGGTGTGTGTGATGGGCGGGTGGTGTACCGTGTATCTAGCGGACACGTTGCTGCGGGTAGGCGGATCTTACCATTACAACCTTTAACTTGAGCTGACGAAAGAGAGTAAATTCCCCATCCCCTGCTTAATACAATGGGATTGATGATATTTGATCCTTTGTTATGTGAATTTGATTCATTTGTCAAGAACATTAAGAGCGGCTTCTGTACAGACTGTAAAGAAGTACAGTGGTATGTTATGGCAGTAATACCACGGTAAAGGATTATTGCAGTATTTATGTACCATTGTATTTACATTAAACATTAAACATTTTTGACATTGTACCACGATACTGGCATGTTTTGACATGTGCCATGTTTTTTGGGCATTGGACCGAGTCCGTGGTAACGTTACTACCATGGTTTACCTTAAAGTACCGTATAAAATAACCAGTATAATTTTAGTTACATTGTATATCATTGTAGCATCATCTGATTTATTCTGTCTGTAACATAGCATAACTGTACCTAGTTTTCTTAAGGGTACGTAGTAGTTACTCTCTTTCACTAATGCAATTATTTAAGGATAAAATGGCTTCTGACTTAACTTTGTATATTTTAAATGAGATCTCATATTATTATACTGTAGCAACAATAAATGTAGCAACTCCTGTATTCATTTTGGCATAAACTATTGTACTACCTTTTTAAATCTTTATTAGGGTGATGATTATAAAACCCTATCCCATCCTATTCCTAACTAACCATCTTTTTTTCTGTTTCACCTTCAGTCAACCAGTTCAGTGAAGAGTCGCTATGAATCATGGTTATCCACGAACGGATTCACTCTCTCCCCCTTCCATATCAAATGGCACACAGGCATCTTCAACCGTCTGTTTGCCAGATGTGCTCATCTCAACCCTCGCTTTCTGTACATCTGGTATGAGTTTTGTCCTTACTGTCCTCAAATCAGTTATTTTGCATGTTAAGATGACAGTGATGCTTATCATGAGCTCTTTAACCTTTATTGCTGTATTACATAGCTGTCAGTATTTTGTTTCTGTGATTCTGAATGGAAGAAACGTGGATCATGTCATTGACATTTTCTGATTGGTCTAATAATAACATCTTTAAATATGTACTATAAGACATCTTGCTCTGTTTTGGTTTCCAATGGTGTGGCTGTTGACGCATTAAATCCACTTTGATGATATTTATTTAATTTTTTTGAGGACTTACAGCTTTAGGTATTAAAAAAATCTTAAGCTGCTTATGATGAGAGCAGTGGTTACAGCAAGGTATTATGGGTAACCCCCCCCCCCCCACAACACACACACACACACACGCGCGCACAAACCAACATATCCACAATTACTGTCCTTTTGTTGCTCTATCATCATAGAGAAAGAATTTTAAATCTTATTTCAACTTGTGTATATAATATATGTATGTATTGCGCATCTGTTTCAGGTTCAGTGCTGGGATGGTGTTTGGGGTTCTGGCGATGTTTGGATCTGTGGTTCTCCTGAGCCAAACTTTGCTGCAGACTTTGAGTCAGATGTTGGCAGAGACGCCGGAGGGGTCCCACGAACAGATATTGCAAGTGGTGGTGAGTGCAGAAAGAGATCTTTAGGAATTAGAATGCGATGTTGTTGGTGCATTTCTTTGAGCAGTGATGACAGTGTGAACCGCCTGTGCTCAGCCTCATCATTCCGGTCATGTCTTTTGTTGTATTATCAGGTGCCTGGTGTGAACCTTCCTGTCAGTCAACTGGCCTATTTTTTCATCGCTATCTTGGTCAGTGGAGTCATACATGAGTTTGGCCATGGGGTGGCAGCACTGAGGTAAACAGATCATCTTAAAGGTGCAGCATCGAACATGCCAAAATAAGATAAAGAATTTAAACTTTATGCAATTTTGTTTATTATACAGCAGCTTTAAGATGAAAATATGCCCTAATGGAGCAAAAATAAGCAATAATTAATCTTTAGATTTTTAGTTTACTTTTAGAAGAGTCACTAATGTTAAGTCTATTGGTTGTTTATAGTGTCTCTATTTCTAGGAAGATTACTTGCTATTATACTCAAGTTGTCTGTAGTTTGCATGGACATTTGTGATAGAAAAGAGAGTTAGTCACTGTAAAGGATTATCAGAAGTTTCGGGTCACAAACTCAAATCTCACTCCATTTGACTAGTAAATTTCTCAGAAGTTTTATTATTAAATTTAAGCAAAGTGTGAGTTTCTGGGCTTGTAACATCATATTATAATGCTGGTTATACCTATTTAAAAAATGGTGTGTTCTGTTGGAAAGAAGCTTGTTTTCGTTTCCTTCTGCATGTTCTTCTCAGGGAGCAGGTGAGGTTGAATGGTTTTGGCATGTTCATGTTTGTGGTTTATCCCGGAGCGTTTGTGGACCTCTTCACCACACATCTGAACCTCATTTCTCCAGTCCAGCAGCTCAGAATATTCTGCGCCGGTGAGACTTTTTAAACCAGGCACAATGGCTTTTTGCAAGCACAAAACCTTACATATGCAATTCATAAAACTTTATTTTTTGTCTTTTCACTACTTATTCCTCTAGCAACCTTTGTAAAAGTATAAAATTTTCCACTTTGTCTGTCTTTGTGTAGGTGTGTGGCACAACTTCATGCTGTGTGTTGTGGCCCTCAGCTTCCTGTTCCTGCTGCCCATCTTGCTGTTCCCCTTGTATTACACTGGAGCAGGGGCGCTAGTCACTGAGGTGGTGGAGGTCAGCTCACCTTTCATCTTCAAGTTTTATCTTTCGACTGTGTCCTTAGCGTCTGAGATACGTTTTTTCTACAGGGTTCCCCATCCAGTGGCCCCCGTGGGCTGTTTCTTGGAGATCTGGTTACCCAGCTGGAGGACTGTACTGTTCGGGGAGTGCAAGACTGGCACGACTGCATTCCGCATCTGTCCCATAATCCTCAGATGGGCTACTGTGTTCACACTGCCAAACTGCAGCACAGCTGGATGGCAGGAAGAGGTACTGACCTGCCATATAATCTACCGTTCAAAAGTTTTTTTAAATAAATAAATGCTTTTATTCAGCAAAGATGTATTAAATTGATCAAATATAGCCATAAAGAAATGTATAATACTGTTCATTTGAGCTTTCTGTTTATCAATGAATCCTGAAAAAAAAAAATGCATCCTGATTTCCACAAAAATTTTCAACATTGATATTGGATCATGTGACACTGAAGACTAGAGTAATGGCTGCTGAAAATTCAGCTTTGCATCACAGGAATAAATTACATTTTAAAATATACTCAAATAGAACAAAGTTATTTTTAATTGGAATAATGATTCATAATATTTCTGTTTTACTGAATATTAATTATTTTAAATCTTTAAATGGACAAGAGATTTCTTTCCAAAACAAAAAAAAACCTTACTGACCCCAAGCTTTTTAAATGGTGGTGTAAATAAAGATTTGCCGTTTAAGTTAATATTACAAATATTTGTTAGCTCATTCTGATTTTTCTTCCACTCAGCATTCAAACGGCTCGATGGCACTATGGAGTGTTGTGGGAACAACAGCCTGACAGATCTCTGCTTCTCGTACAGTAATAACGTGGAGAGCAAATTGGTAAGATGGACACCTTTTCTGAAATGCTGAAATGAAATGCGTATTTGGGAATTTTATTCAAATTAGAACTGTTATAAAACTTATATTGAGATTCTGTTTGCTTCTATTAATATCAGCAATAAACTATATTGCAGTGTCAGATAATGGCACCTCATTTCTAAACACAGGGAACATTTAGTCAATGACTATTAAAACTGAATGTGAATGTTCTTGCTGTTGGCTGACAAGGCTTTGCATGGCTGAAATGATAAGCTATAATTTCTGAAAATTAAAACAGATCTATTTTTGCATTTATTGACATTCGTTTTATATCTTATATGACCTTACGCTTTATATCTCACAAGAGGAAGGCGAAAAACAAATCTTGCCATCTCAGTCTTGGCATTTTTGACACTTTAAACTATTGCTGTTATAGTTCGCCTGCCTGGCGGTCAGAAAAACCATTGAAGGGAGTCGTACATGTCGTACCAACACAGACTGTCAAACGGACTTCATCCCAAGCTTGTGTTTAATCCCATCTCTGGAGAACCAGACCAGACTTATCCGGGTCAAACACCCACCACAAACAGACATGCTGTTTGTTGGCTACCCTTCACACCTACAGTACTCGGGTCAGACGTATTCTATTCTATTACATTCTATTCAGTTTTATGCAAAAGTTCCTGTATATAAACGTGATAATTTCTTTATTTTTAGTGAGTCTCACCAACTTTGTTCCTCGTTTGGGCTTTCTTCATCCAGACCTGCCTGTCATGCTGGAGACTTTCTGCAAGTATCCTTCTCACACAGGCGGTATTTACATCAGTCTTAAAGACTTCATCCTTTGTTGAGGTTTAGTCTATAAATCACAGTTTTGGTTCATGTTGTAATCTGTAGGGGTGCAACGGATCGCAGTTGATCTGTGATCTGTACGGACCAGGCTCCACAGTTCGCGGATTAACTGACAAATTTAACCATCATATAGGGGAAGTTTATAATTTGGACGTGTTTTGTCTTGGCAATTTACAAATTCAAACAATTTTAAACGTGAATGAAGAGGTGAAAATCTTGACCTTGTGCATGCAGAGAGAGAGAGAGAGAGGCGCATGTTTCAGATAGCGCTCAAACAACCATTCGATTCCTCTTTCGCATTTCCTTGCCCTTGAACGGACACATGCACACAAAAAAATTTCTAAATACCTGTCTCTGCAAATTTTCTCTTGGTTATGTCATAAGTGAACAGTTGAGAAAGAAACCGGATGTTTGTCAGCTTTTTCGGTCCGTGCATTAGGTTTTAAAGTGACTGTAGACACCTAATATTCCAACAGTTGTCTGTCATTAATGTTAATAAAACAACAAAATACAGCTTTAACAAAAATGGAACTATAATTAATTTCTTCAGTGAACAAATAGTGTTATTTTACATTTAGGCTCAATTATTAATTTCTGTACCTGAATACTACTTTGTTATTTAGTATTCATCTCTGCTTGTAATTTGTGTATTTTTTTTCTTATTTTATTACCGACTGTTCACTTGTTTTTAATATTGTTTTGAACTTTATCAGTTAGGCTAGTAGTTTTTGTTGTGGTGTCGAAGAACTTCAAGTCAACTTTAAGTAATAAATGAAAAGCAAAGTTACATTCCCCCCATACATTATACATTTATTTATTTATGTGTCATCCGAACGGTAAATTTTGTGATCCGTTGCACCAATATTAATTGAGATAAATAACTCTGTAATGACTGACTCCTTTATAAATGTATGTATAACCTTAACTTATGTGTTGAGATACCTGGTGTCATTGTCTGGGGCCCTGGCGGTGGTAAACGCTGTTCCGTGCTTTGCACTGGACGGCCAGTGGATGCTCACAGCATTCCTAGAAGCAACGTTGAGCTCTGTGATCCTAGAGAGGAACAACCGAGAGCTGATTGGCTTTTTTTTTCTGCTGGGGGGCAGTGCCCTTCTAGCGGCCAATGTAGCTCTGGGCCTGTGGATGGTCACTGCACGGTAACATTTAGCCATCTCCTCCAGTCAAACTGTTTGGGGGAAATGCTTACTGAAGACCCTTCTTGAACTCATGGAGGAAACGACTGGGTGGTTTTACCTTTGCTGGTACTTGCCAGGTTTCCCCACCCTGAGAGTGCAACCAGAGGGGCAAGAGTGCTGCTGTACCCTAGAAAACTCTTAATCGATAGGTTTGAATGGCTCAGATAGAAACAAGCAGTAAAAATCATCTTGAAGCTGCATGCTTTTACACTGTGATTTAAGGACAGCGCCAATAGTGCCCTCTTTGATAAATACTGTGCATTATCACACCTTGACATAAGTGTGTCTACTATATCACGTAAACCCACACGTCTTCTGTCTTCCTAAAGTAGGGTGAATTCAGATTGATTAGGACACTTTTTTTTAGGTCCCAATCAACCTGAATTCAACCTATAGATTAGAGACACACTTCAAACTACAAGTATGTGTAGTTTTACGTTGTACCCGCACTGCATCAACAAAGCCAAATAAAAGACTTTGACCCAATAAGAAAATTTGGGAAGAAAGTAAAACCATAAGATAATGAAATGAGTGTCCATTCAGCAATTTTACAGACACATAAGAAACCTAAAAAAAGTAGTGACACGATTACGATAGTATCAGTAACTGAAAACTTTTGCTGTTGCGTGATGCTTCATCCACACCACTAGGTTTCAGTATAGAGTCCAAGATGGTTGTCATTAGCTAGCGTAGCATCAACAATCTAAATTGAAATACATACTGGGTGAGAAAATATACATTTGTAAATATAGTCACAGCATGAAACTGCACAAATAAACATACTACTGCAGTATTATTGAGCTTGAAAGAGTAGATTTAGGTGCTTAGTCAGCAATTGAACGGCTAATGGTTTATTTTAAGCAAAGTTAAAGCTCTGCTACAGCTGTGAACTGAAAATGTTCTCTTATGCACATGACAAGAGAAACCTATTGCTAAACATGCTCTAATGTGCATGGAAAGCGTTCATATTGTATATGATCTGTATACTGTGAAAATTTCCCCAAAAACAATTAGCCAGACTGCACTAAACTTGTTTTTAATGTACATTCTGCTTTTTTTTCTTATGTATTTTTAATTTTTTGTCTTTGTTCATCTTCATGGCCCAAGTACATGTGTTTATAAAAGTAATTTACATGATCCTTCCTGTGTCATTGACTTATTTGTTTACAAAGAGGTCAGTGCTGCTCTGAAGATATTTGGTAAGTCTGATAAACCTTCTTCCCATCTGAAACCCTGTCTGAAAACACATGGCAGTTAATAATGAGAACTTTTTATACTTTTGAACAGGAGGAGAATTATTCTATGGAAAAATCATCCATGAAAAATTAAAATGGAAGCTTTATAGGACTGTGTAAATGATTGCAGAATATTTTCTGCCAGTAGATGCCAGTATTATTCCATCTGGTGATGATTTTTTTTTCACCTCGGGAAAAGTGTTTCATCCAAGTGTTGTTGGATCATTTGCCATGTTATTATCAACTTCGATCAAGCCATGTATCTCTATAATACTGAATGCATGTACATCTTAAAAACATCTTACCACAGTGACTGACAAGAGCCACCAATTAGGTGGGAAATTATGTGAGGACATCTTGAGAAAAGAGGATGGAAAGAATGGCTTCATGGATGAAAGGAAGTATATGTTGGTGTTGTCAAGACTAAGAAAATGAGGATATAGTTATTTTGTGGCAATGGAACTGTGATGGCGTCTGTTGTCAGGAAAGGTGTCACACAGAGAAGGGTTTAGTACATTTGTTGGCTGATGGACACTGCTACTTGTGTGTGTTGTGTGTGTGTGTGTGTGTGTGTGTGTGTGTGTGTGTGTGTGTGTGTGTGTGTGTGTGTGTGTGTGTGTGTGTGTGTGTCCATGTGTGTGTGTCCATGTTTTCATTCTCAAGGACATCAGTATGTGGATGGCTCTCAAAGTTGGTGGCTGTCAGTCAGCTAATGGCTTCAGCATGTCTCTTTCCCCTGCTGCAAGGCTCTATGGGAAAACGATAGCAATTATGTGGTCAGTTTGACAGATTTTATCATCTCTCAAGTGTATTTGAACTTGCATAACTGAAGTTTTTTTTCTTCCATGCTTCACTTTTCACATTGCTCATAGTTTATGGCCCATTTGATCCGAAATATATGGGAATCTTGGCCTTTTCATCGTTTTTGGACAACCGTCATGGTCTGCTTAATGTCAGAAATGTATTAATAACTATCTACTATTTGTTATAAATAAGCAGATAATTTGTGAAAATGGTCAATTAGAGGCTTGAGGAATGTTTTGTTGAACGATGGACTGTCTGATATTAAAAGCACACTGAGAAAGGGACAGAAGTTCATGGGTCAAGCTGCAGTTTTCGAGATGGTCCTCACTGCAGAACATGAAATCCATGGGGAGGAGTCGGATCTAGATCCGACTCCTCCCACCTTACATACCTAAACCTACCCAGCTCCACCCCTTATCCCTAAACCCACCCCTAAACCTACCCAGCTCCACCCCTTATCCCTGAACCCACCCCTAAACCTACCCAACCCCACCCCTTAATCTGGATCCGACTAGATTCAGCCCCCCGGATCTCGTGTACTGCAATGAGGTGCTACTGCAGTTTTCCCTAAAGTCCTTTCTGACTTCAGTTTGTATCTGAATCACATGGCATCCGATCGGTCTGTTCATTGGTCAGTTCTGCTTCTGAAGATCTTCATCAACCTTGTCCATGATGTCTCGTGACTTCACGCCTCTAAGACATGACTCAGGCGCTTGCATTTTTTTTAAAGGGGTCATGAACTGGCTTTTTAAATCTTATTATATTGTTGTCTGAGGTAAAATTATGACGTTCGCTTGGTTTTTGCATTCAAAAACATCAAAATGAATAAGTAATACGCTATTTTTTAACCTAGTTTTGAGCCTAGCTGAAAAACGCTCGGTTTTTATGGGCGTCTCGCATTGAAGACTTGGAAGTAAACGCCCACTGCTGTGAGTGGATAACAGTTTTGCATATTATAATGAGTTTCAACTCACCCGTCGATGC
Organism: Chrosomus eos; assembly: GCA_036326025.1. Lineage (NCBI taxonomy): Eukaryota > Metazoa > Chordata > Actinopteri > Cypriniformes > Leuciscidae > Chrosomus > Chrosomus eos. The sequence goes on from CM070840.1 coordinate 12,415,827, forward strand.
ACTTGGGGGAAATTGTTTTGAAAACGTCCAATGTTGTAAAATGGCAACCGGAATGATTCGCCCATACATAATTCCTGTCAGATCCAATATAGACGGCACAGCACCGTTCTTTACTCTTAATCGGTCTGCAAATCCAGTCTTGTTTACAAAACAATCCTCAGTGAAATGAAGCGAACAGACGGACAATGTTTTACCTCGTCAGCTGGAGTGGAACGTCATGAAAAATAAAGTTTATCCATGCTCTCCTATTGGAATCCAGAGGAAGCTTATGCAGCGACTGTCTTCTTCCACAACCAGGCATTGCACAATATTTTGTATTGCTCGGTAGCTCGATCCGATTTGTCATCACGAGCTAGGCATCTATGTTATTTAGCTATGCGTGTAATGCGCGAATCGGTGGGCGGGGCTAAACCGGCCGTGTTGAAGCAGGCGTTGATCTTCTTCTGCGGGGGTTGTGTTTTATCCTCTTTGACGTCATAGTTCCCCACTTTGAAAAACGAGGGGTTTGCTGAGGCTGGTGTCAATAAAAGCATTTATTGGACTAACAAGGACGTTTTCAGTTCTGAAACTTACAGGATATTCTTATAATATGATGACCTCTCAGATGTCAAAAGCTCAAGGAAAATTTGATTTCTCAGTTCATCACCCCTTTAAGTATTTCCTGTTGGAGGTGTAGAGCACATCAGTTTAAGGTTCTCCTGTGAGGGTTGCATCATTTAGCTCTGTACTGCTATAATTAGCTTTCATTGTGCACGTTTCAGTTTTTTTTTTAGGGTTTTCTCAAAAGAAGGGTGTGTTGACGCTACATTTAAGATGTGCCCCTTGAGAAGACGGAGGACTGTATGTCTGTGCTATTTTAGAGTGAAAAATAATTACACATGGATGTGGTTGTGCGTAGGGAGACCAGACTCCTCCCCTTTTACCATCACCCAGAAAGCCTTGGGGCTGTTTAGAGGTTAACTAATTGCTGGCTTTATATATATATATATATGAAGAAGGATGAAAGTACAATTATTTTGATCTCATTCTCCGGACCCCCTCTGTGTGTGTGTGTGTATCCTTTCAACACATTATAAAAGATCCCTGTGTCTTTTAGTATAACAGTCATTTAGGGATGCACGATATATCGTTCACCATATCTGTATCGGCCGATATATGATCATTTTTAATGATGTTGCTATCGGCCAGATAAGAAAATTTGACCGATAAATAATGAATTATTTCCTTCAGCTGAGACACCTCAGATGCGCACTGTTCCCCATGATGCTTTTGAATTGCTTAAAATATGATTGGAATCCCTTCAAAAAAGGAAAATACAGTTACAGCAACATGTGCAGCATGTCTGTCATATATAGGCTACAAAATAATAACGAGAACATTATATTTGTGTGCGTGGGACATGGCTTTTAATGATGAGACTTTTGTTTTTGCAATCAGGCTGTCAAAAATTATATACGAATTTGGATTTAGATTTATCGGCCAATTATTAGGCTTCAACTATTCGGTACATTCAATTTTTTGGATCTAGTTTGTTTTGTTTTCTCTGTCTCGGGACAGTATCAGTGTGTACATTCTGTATAGACAATAGGTCTCTTACAGGTAAAATATGTGCATGTTTGTTGGTTTTTGAGAGAGGGAGAGATTATTCTCCGCTTATGTTCTTACGCTGAATTGGAAATCTTTCTATTAGTCAACAAAACAAATGAGAAGTGTTGACATTCTGTGAATGTCCCTACAGTTGCTTGTGTAATAGAAGCGTGTCTATTCCAGGTAACGTGTCTGTCCCACAAACACAACATTCATTAAACATCATTATCAGCTATTTTAGTGAATGTAAAAGCCACTTATAGGTAATGAGCCTTGTTTTTCTTGTGGGCATGTGGTTAGCTGAGGCACCAACAATCTCATGTTGTCACATCTGCTCTTTTCTTTTGTAGAGCGAAGGCAGCTGCATGATGGATAGGAGTGCTTGATTCTGCCATAATACTCTAAATTGAAGGTTTGGCCTGATAAGCTTGGCTTCATATGCTGAGCTTGGGAAGCAGAAACCACAATCTGCAGGATATGTTTAGACAAATGACAATGCCAATGTTCTATGAATATATCTGCTGGTATTTACAAACTGTAAGACTGATGATGATGATGATATTTTAGCGATTATATCCCTATAGTTTCCACTAAAATACCTTTTGTTACTGATATTACTTGTAATAATATTATAACTTTAGGCACTACTGTCAGCATTAAGTTATTACCTTTTGGTTTTATAGTAATTTCAATAAAAAATAAGTTTGTAATTAAATATGTAAATAAATGTTTGATATCAGGTATTATAGATTACGGGGCCAAAATGTACAGAAGACTTTGTGGGGAAATTGTTTGATTCCCATGAGGAAAACGGTTTATAAATCATACTAAATTGTTTTTTAAATGCAAACAATGCAGAAAGTTTTCTGTGATGGGGGTAGACGATAGAATATACAGTTTGTACAGTATAAAATCTCTAGGGAAAGTCCCCATAAAACATGTAAACGTGCGTGCAAGCCTCAGTCTGTGCATATCTCAGTGTAATAACACACTGTCAGTCTGTTTCTCTGCATACTGTAAACAGAGCAGTCGATGCATGAGGTTTCGCCCAGGGTTGTGTCGTCAGTCCTCCCCCATATCTCTGTCTCTCATTGGCTCACTCTTTTCCTCATTCAGTCCCCACATGTTCCATATCTCTAATGCCTGTGTTTAAATGTTTGTGTGCCGGTTTCATCTAACGTCCCGTGAGGAGCTCACCCTCCCTCTCTGTAGTTGGTCTTCCTGACCACAGCCTCCTGTTCACTACAACATAATGAGACACGAAACGCTCTCCCTTGGAAAAATGATGTCTGTAAAAAGAAGCTTTCGCCTCCTCACTAACCACAATTGCGTTGTGTATAAATATAAGTATTTGAAAGGCAAGGCGCCGGTCTTTGTAAAGTTGCTTGGGAATGTTTTTATTGTGGGAAGTGCTATACATTTGAATTTAATTTAAATTTTAAACTGTTTTTACAGAATTTACTCAAATTTATTTTCATCAGTGTGTGGGGAGGCCCTCTCAATCTCAAAGAATCCTCGCTGTTTCACAGCTGTCACTCGTCATTATCGTTATTACATTCTTCATAACAGAATAAACAAATATCTAACTCTGTGTGATTTAGTGATGCAGAATGGCTCATGTAAAGAAATCTGATCTGCCTTACTCAAAACAGAAACTTCTGTCATAATTTACTCACTCTCAAGGCATTGTTACCTTTTTGGTGGAACTTAAAAGAGGGATTTGAAGAATCTTCAGACCAAATTTAAGGGGGTCGGTGTATTTTTTTTTAATGTTTTTGAAAGAAGTCTCTTATATGCTCACCAAGGCTGCATTTATCGGATCAAAAATACAGCAAAAACAGTAATATTGTGAAAAATTTAAAAATACAAGTTTTCTATTGTAATATATTTATAAATGTAATTTATGATGCGAAGCTGAATTTTTATCATTACTCCAGTCTTCAGTGTCACGTGATCCTTCAGAAATCATTCAAATATGCTGATTTGCTGCTCAAAAAGCTTCTTTTTTTATTATTATTGTTCTCAATATTGAGAATGGCTGTGTAAACATAGAAGCATGATTTGAAATGAAAAATATAAAGATATAAAATATATCTTTCATGTTCAGCTGTTTTGTGTTGTATCTTTCTGAGCTTCAGCACGAGGGAAGACTATCTGTGAATAATGGTCAGCCTGTTCCTCAAATGAGGTAGACATTAGTCATGAACTATTTTATGATTATTTCCATCATGGTCACTATTAACCATTTCTCCTTTTTTTTTTCCACAGAAAAAAATAAATAACAGCACGGGTTTGGACAAGATGGTGAGTATGAACTGTCAACAAACAGCACATCTTTAATAAAGCATTAATAAGAATACACGTTTTTTTGTAAAATGTTATGATCTATTTCAGTGACATGATTATAAAACTGTTCATTTTTTTTAAATAAGATAACTTGACATCAGGGTTTTTAGTCTTAAGGGAGAGCAGATGTGGCTCTTTATCAGTTCAGGAAGTCTTTTACTGACGCTCTGTCAAGTGTCTGATTATGAATGTTTGTGTGAAAGGGGTTTATATAGTGAGAGTTTCATCATCACAAAAAAAGAAGCTCGGTCCCAGACTTCAGATTTCATGCTATATTATGTACCACAGATGAGTCCTTGCTGGATTCTTGACCTCCACCTATATAGTGATGTGACAAAGTGATTTGATATTTAAAATCGATTCAATTGTTGATGAGATCAAGTTTTACTTTCCCTTCACAATCAAATTATTTATTCGTTTTAGTGAATACATCCTCTGTTGAACAAATGAAGTGCGAAGCCCCCATAGACGCTGGAAAATGACAAGGTCAGTTCTTCCTATTTACACATTACAATTGGTTATTCCCTCCATCTGCTACAGCTGGATCTTCTACACTTCGACATGTCTCGGACTCGATGAGGAAAGCTGCCCTCTTAACTAGAGCTAGTGGTGTTGTCATTTGACGGCTCGGGCTCAGCAAGTGTTTGTGTTTCTTATCAGAAAATAAGATGAAGAAGACGTCTAAAGAATCTGCAATCTGTTCATTCAAAGTGATTATTCACTGGGAAGCCAGACGTCAAACACTGTTTAGTTGCTTTGATTACAAATGAAAACTGATAATAAATCAAGTTTACATTTACCCTTACAAAAAAAGTGCTATGATGTTAATACCACTTAAAATAGTGAAATGTACCATAGTATTACAAAGATATGAACCATGAACAGCATATTTTATAACAATTTTTTAAGATGCATTGATATATTATTATAATTTTTGTTCATATTTTGAATTTGATTTAATTTTTATATATTCTGTATAATTTACATTTTTGTCATTTTTATAATTAAGTTTTAGTTGTTGTTGGTTGTTTTAGTACTTAAAATAAATAAAAATGAGAACGCTGAGAATTTTTTTCAAATAATAAAAAATATATATTTCATGGTTTTATTTTTTTATTAACAAAAATGCAGTTGTGGGGAAAGCATACATCAACAAAATCATATTTAAATAACAGATTTTATGTTTGATATTAATTTAACTTACTATATGAATCTATATTCAAATTAATTAATTAAATGCTAATATTAATCAATTATTTATAAGACTGTGTTACTATTTTTACAAATTTAATATATGGAAATTTAAATATTTAATAACATACTTAAATATTAACATATTATTAATATTAATGTTTAAATTAATATTATATTAATCAAATATTTCATATATTTCATATTAATATTCAAAATAGTGAAATTTTATTTAATATTAGATTTACATAATTATTTTATTTTAAAGATTAAATTAGAATTAACTAGATGCATAGAATGATGTTTCAGACTAAATGTGCTTGCGTCTTTGGAAATCCTCACAATCTTTTATCAAATAATGTTATCGTTTTTTTTCATAAAGAGCATCTCAAGCATGCGTTGAGACTGATAAATCATGCTGGCATTGATATATTCGACAATGAGCATATCAGATCAGAAACAAACCTTCATGATAAAACATTGTCTAGGAAACTTTGTGTCGGCAGTAGATTGTGTCCTGGCCCAGACAATCATCACACCGTGTTCCTCATTCTATTTTATGCTGTGGGACATACTGAGGATAAATACAGAAGTGGCTACATTTAACCAGAGGGCTCATCATCTCAAACGTAGTGCAGGGACTCAGAAACACACACCTGGAGCCAAACAAAGACTATATCAGCGTAGATCCACACACCACCACACACAAACAAACAAATACAGTCATCCCACCTTCCTGCAGGACGCCATATAATTACTCCTTTAAGTAAGGTGCTCCAGTTGGCTCTAAGGAGGAGAGTTCCTCCTACCCCTGGATCTCCGAACTCTCTCTCATTCACTCCTTCACTCTGTCTTTCCCCTCCTTCCTTGCCTTTTCTCCTCACTCTTTGACAAGTGGAGCACGACTCTCCATGCTGTGCATCTGCCACTGATCTGAGACCTGTGAGGCGAGACCACCTCCACACGGCCCCACAGTGATCCAAAAGGACCGCGGCACCCTGGGACCAGGACTTAAAAGTGCACATCTCCAGGCCAGGCGGAGTGAAAACCCTGTGAGAAGGATAGAGGGAGGAATAGAAAGAGAAGGAACACGCTCAACTCAGTGGCAGTATGGAAATGGAGAGGCTGGGGAGAGGAGGAACCAAACCGAGCGCGGGCCCCAACACTCTCCTGAAAGCTGCGCTGGCAGTGTGTGTGTGTGTCTGCATTGCACTACTAATAGCCGTCATCACGGGTGAGTCATTTGCATGCACAATTACCTACTTACTACTAATGTGATGTATACATCCATCTATCTAGATAGATAGATAGAATGATAGATTGATTTGTGCTCTTGGGTCAGTTGTGTGTTTGTGTATGATATTATTTTAGGAGTGTATTCTGTTACACACACAGCATGTCTTTGAAGGCTGTAATTAGCACAGTAAGTAGGAGCTCTGGTTAGGAAACATGTATATGGGTCTTTAAAGTTTTGAGGCTAGAGGGCCGGGAGTCGTTTAGGGAATGTGGGTGTTTAAGAAAGAGTGTTGTTTTAAAGGTATAGTTGACCTAAAAATTGAAATCACCCCCTCATTTCGTTCCAAACTATGACTTACTTTTCTTCTGTTGAACATAAAAGAAGATATTTGAAAGAGTGTTCAAGTTGCTCTTTTCTCTAAAAATGAAAATGACCATTTGTTGAATGACAAAGTGTGAGTAAATGAGGACAGGATTTTCATTTTTGAGTGAACTGTCCCTTTAAGAGTGCTGAATGTGAATGAGACATTGTGAACATGACATGCTGTATGAGTGTGTGGATGTACAGTATTTTGGTATACACAAGTGTCTTCCTACTTTGAGACGGCAAATAAATGATGTTCTTCTTATTGTTCTCAGTTGTTGAGGGTTGCCTGCATATTTGCAGTGAGACTATAATTATGCTCATTTCTGTTTGTACATATTCTAATCACACACATACGGCTGTGTGTGTTGGTTCTGAGGATAATGAGGCTCAGTCCCACGGGGCCGTGTGCTGGATCCTGCTGTGGTCATCTGCTGTCCAGTTGTGGACTGAACCATAAACACAGGCCTTTAAAAGCAACGCTTGTCTGATTTCACAACATATATACAGTTTTGCGCTCACTCAAACTTACTGACACACATTCACACAGCTTCACTGACGTTTGCATGGAGAGTTTACACTGATCGTGTTTCAGTACGTTGAAATAGATATTGCAAAAATGTATTCCTTATACATTTCCTTCCTCAATTAAATTCAAATAAATTACATAAAATACTGTAAAAAAGCAAAATATATTAAATAAAAGAAAACAAATATACAAAATAATTAATATTTTGTTCCAGAATTTTTTATTTAAATGCACAGGGATATAGTTTATTTAAATTAAATTATGTAAAAAAGCTAGTTATATCAAATACCAAATAAATTTAATATATTAATATAATATATATTTTTCATAAAAATGTTAATAATGTAACCTAATTAGCTGCTTTTTTAAGAAGTAACACTAATGTAACAAATTACTTCCCCTGCCCTGTTTGTAGATGTACAGCTTCTTTGGATTGTGTGTAGTAGAGCATGCACTATGTTTTTGTCCTGTGACATCCAGAGCATGGACAGCTGAAGCCTGAGCACAGTGGGGGTTTGTGCGTGCGTGTGTGTGTGTGTGTGTGTGTGACATCCAGAGCAAGGACAGCTGAAGCCTGAGCAGTGCGTGTGGTGTGTGTGTGTGTGTGTGTGTGTGTGTGTGTGTGTGTGTGTGTTTTGTGTGTGTGTGTGTGTGTGTGTGTGTGTGTGTTGTGTGTGTGGTGTGTGTGTTCGTAGCGCTATGTTTCACAGTCATTTCAGGGCATAGTTTTGATTGATCTGCTTGACAGATTTTTTTTCTCTCTCCCTGTAGTGTCACACAAAGCAAGCGATGAAGACGTTTGCCTTACTCCACACTGTATTGAAGCAGGTAAACCACATTTATCATAAAGCCATATAGGGGCTATAATGTCATGTGGACTTTTTTCCTTAACTTGGCGCCAGTAGGCAACTACCTAGCAATTCCCTAAACTATACACTCACTTTTACTATAAACATTACATGCAGACATTATGATTCAGAAAAACAGTTCAAACACTGTTTTTACTCGTTTGAGATTACTGTAATGCTGACTCTGTTTGCTGATGTGTCATCTCTAGCCGGTTCTATCCTGAGTAAGGTGGATCAGTCTGCAGAACCATGTGATGACTTCTACCAGTACGCGTGCGGAGGCTGGCTCCGGGATAACCCCATTCCGGAAGACTTATCCAGCTATGGGATTTACCCATGGCTCAGACAGAATGTAGACCTCAAGCTGAAAGGTGCACTGATCCACATGATACTCAACTAAATAAAACCTGCAGCCCAAATAAGGTGATTCAATATTGAATCGTTGTGCCACAGAGTTGTTAGAGCAGCCCATTCGAGGTGAAGACATCGAGGCAGTGAAGAAGGCCAAAATCCTCTACACATCCTGCATGAATGAATGTAAGAACCAAAAAGCTCTTTGCAGTTCCATACAGCACTATTCAGGCGAGATTATTTTTTTTTACATTTTTTTTAACATACACTACCAGTCAAAAGTTTTTGGATCCATACGAGTGTTTAATGTTTTTAAAGTCTCTTCTGCTCAGCAGGGCGGAATTTTTGTTTAATATTGTGAAATATTATTACAATTTAAAACAGCTGTTTTCTATTTGAATATATAGTAAAGTGTAATTTATTCCTGTGATCTAACCTGAATTTTCAGCATCATTACTCCAGTCTTCAGTGTCACATGATTCTTCAGAAATCATTCTAATATGATGATTTGATGCTCAAGAAACATTTCTCATTAATATTTTTGATTCTTTGTTGAATAGGGAGTTCAAAAGAACAGCATTTATCTGATATTGAAAGCTTTTGTAACATTAAACTCTACCGTTCAAAAGTTTTGGGTCAGTAAGATTTTTATTTTATTTTTGGGGGGGAAATAGATAAAATAAATCAATACTTTTATTCATCAAGGATGAATTAAATTGCCATCCATTGTCAGCCAATTGTAATCCATTTATAATGTTACAAAAGATTATATTTCAAATAAATGCTGTTCTTTTGAACTGTCTATTCATCAAAGAATCCTTAAAAAAAAATTTGTACACAACTGTTTTCAACATCAAAATTTCAACATTTCAACAATCAACATTTTGGGCATCAAATCCGCATATTAGACTGATTTCTGAAAGATCATGTGACACCGTAGACTGGAGTAATGATACTGAAAATTCAGCTTTGATCATGGGAATAAATTACATTTTAAAATATATTAAAATAGAAAACAGATATTTTAAATTTTCATAATATTTAACAATATATTTTACATTTTTTTACAAATAAATGCAGCTTTGGTGAGCAAAACAGACTTCTTTTAAAAACGTTAAAAATCGTACAGATCCAAAACTTTTGAACGGCAGTGTAATAAAAACAACTGTAATTTCATAAACCGTTTGGGACTGGAATTGAGACTTTACGTGATCTTATACATCAGGGGTGTCAGGTGACTACATGTAAATTCTACTTCTTCATCTCTCCGCCTGACAGCTGTCCTGGAGATCGAGGATGCCAAACCTCTGCTGGAGAATCTAAAGCAGAAAGACTTCCGCTGGCCGGTTCTAGGCGATGCGTTGGGCTCTTCCTCGCGGTGGGTGGAGTCTCAGTTTAACCTGCTGGAGACACTGGCACAGATACGCAGTCAGCACAGCAAGTCTGTCCTTATCCGGCTCTATGTCTCTCCTGATGACAAGAACTCCAACCAGTACATCATCAAGGTGAGACCTATGTCATCAAATGTCAACCTCTGGCTCAACCAATTGCGTGAGTTGGGGTTAGCAATTCTTTTTTCGTTCTTTTTTTCTAGCTGGATCAGGCCTCTTTGTCACTGTCATCCAGAGAAGATTACATCACCAACACAACTGAGGCACAAATGGTACATCGGTGCATCTGTCAACCTGCTTAGCCTATATATCATTGCATGCAGTCACAGTCAGGCCTGGTTTTATCTCTGTTTTCTCAACCCATTCTTTTCACGCCTCTCCTGCAGTATCGAGAAGCTCTTTTAAGGTTGATGGTTGACGTTTCTGTCATGCTTGGAGCCGATGAGCAGGCTGCTGAGGCTCAGATGAAACCGGTACTTGATTTTGAAATGAAACTTGCAAAGGTGAGAAGCAAAACACTGGAAAATCTGAAGCCAAATTCCTTCAAATCACCACTGGCATTGAGAAAGACAACAGGGCAGTCAGGGTACTTGATGCTTCAATGGAGTGTGTGCTCTTCTGTAGATCGTGATCCCCTATGAAAACCGCACCAGTGAGAACATGTACAACAAGTACAGTTTGTCTAAACTGCAGCGCACTGTTCCAGATGTAAGTACATTATAATTCAAATAAATGTCTATTTTATGCCATGTCACTCGTATACACATACTTAATTAAGGAAGACAAATAAATGAGCCAGGCTGATTAGTTGCAGTGTTTAGTCATTTTGAGGTGATCGGCTATTGGCTGATAACAGTTGTATAAAACATGGATGCTGTGTTTTTCCTAGCCCCCCAAAAAAAGCAATTTACTGGTTCAGTTCATGTCGGAAAGATCATATTTACGATCGCACACAAACGCCACCACAAAGTCAAAAATACGAGTGGGAATCTCTGGGGGTTTTTTATGCCCAGAGTTTATGTACTACTAGTACACATGTGTGGCTGGATACAGGATAAGCCCATTGCGGAAGGCACATTCTTTGTTATTCATTTTCTTGAATTGGGAGTCTAAAAACTTGCAGTATTTTTGTGTAGTTAATTAAGAGAATGTACATCGCCATCTTGCTCCAGTGAAAGTGACTGGAACGCATCTGACGTCGTAAAGCATGTTTCGTACATTTACGTCGTAAACAACTCGTAACAAATTAGATTATTTTATTATATTATTTTTAGACCTGAATTAGCTTTGACGTAACGCAATTTACCTGGTACAAATATATAAATGTATATTAACGAAGTTACACTACACTACAGTGTACCCAGGTAATACAATTATTGTGTTTACGTTTTGCAGTTTAACTGGCTGGGTTTTGTCAGAGCAGTGATTGACACTGAGCTGTACCCAGACCTGAAAATCTCCTCTTCAGAGCAGGTGATCGTACGTGCCCCACAACACTTTAAAGACCTCTTCAAACTCATCAACACCACAGAAACCAGGTATCCAGACAGCTCTGTACGGAGCAAACCCCTATTAAAACATCAGAGGCCTGAGGCTCTGCCTGTGTTGATCTGGACAGTGTCAGTTGTGTGATCCCTTTGTTTTTGTGTGTGCTGTTTATGCGTCCTACCTGTTTATTACCTGCTCTGCTGAATAACAGAGTCAAGATTACTTTGTAATTAAGCTGCTTCAAATGTTTTAACCTCGCCCCAGGACAGTTGCCAATTACGTCATATGGAGATCAGTGTTTTCCCGAATCACCACCTTGAGCCGACGCTTTCTCTACAGATACTTGGATTTTGCTCGGGTGAGTGAACCACCTCCTCATTTTAACCCTACACCAATCTATGAATAAAAATAGATTTGCTGGGGTAAAAAATATCCGTCTCTTCTCAGGTTACCACGGGGACCACCTCTCTGACCCCTCGCTGGGACAAGTGTGTAAATTATGTAGAAAACACACTCATCTATGCCACCGGTAGGCTCTTTGTCGATAAGCATTTCCAGGAGGATAAGAAACACATGGTAAGCCTTTTAAGCATTTAGATATGGAACCATTCTTTATTAAAATTCAGCTTTGCCATTACAGAAATAAGTTACATCTTAATATATATATATAAATAGAAAAAAGTTATTTTAAATTGTAATATTAATGTACACTGGACATACATAAGCTTTGTAACTATTCATATATTAAAACTATTCTCACACACACACACACACACACACACACCACACACACACACACACACACACACACACACACCACACACACACACACACACACACACACACACACACACACACACACACACACACACACCACACAACACACCACACACACACATATATGGTATGTATGTATATAATTACAATTTTTGTTTTTGTCCCCATCTAGTGGCACTAATCATGAATAACATCATAAAACGCTGGAACTCAGTTTACTGTAAAACTGCTAAACATTACTTTGAATGCTCATATGATTAATGTATTTGTCCTTTATGAAGATGGAGGAATTGATAAATGGTATCCGGTGGGCGTTTATCGACATACTAGAGAAGGAGAATGAATGGATGGATGAAGAAACAAAGAGAAAAGCAACAGATAAGGTGTGTACCAGTGTATTTGTGATGGCTATGAATACACAGAATGTTCTTTTCCATATCATTACTCTCTATATATCACTTTAGGCTCACTCAGTCTTGGCGAAAGTGGGTTACCCAGACTTCATCCTAAATGACACCTATATTAATGAGGACATCAAACGAGTATGTTTGCAAGCTTCTCAGATTTTGTTGGTCTTGTTGATGATGATATTCCAGCTTTAATTGTGTTTGGCAGATGTCAGTGCAACTCAAAGTAATTAAGGTTTTATGTTTATGCACAGTTGTCATTCACTACGACGGACTACTTTGGGAATGTCATGCAGACACTGAAGTTCATAGCTCAGTCTGACATCGGCTGGCTGAGGAAAAAAGTCCCACGCACGGAGTAAGTTGTCAGCATTTTCAAAGCCTGTTCAAATGAGATGAATCTGTGTTTGTTTGAACAAGATGAAACATCACTTTTTATTTCACTCAGGTGGTTTACCAACCCAACTACAGTAAATGCATTCTACAGCTCCTCTACCAACCAGATCAGTGAGTTACGCATTTCGAATACACAAGCTGCATACACGATAACAGCATCACAATATATTTTTATAAAACAGAAGTTTCGCCTTCAAAATTTAAGACAGTCAATCAATTTAAATGACTGTTAATGATTAATCTCACATTTTTCAGGAAGCAAAGAAAACTACATAAAATAAATGAAAAAAATTAATTTTATTCAGTAAGGACGCATTAAATTGATCAAAAGTGTCAGTAAAGACATTTATAATGTTACAAAAGCCTTCTATTTCAAATACTATGCTTTTGAACTTTCTATTTTTCAAAGAATCCTGAAAAAATGTATCACAGTTTAAAAAATATTAAGCAGCACAACTATTTTCAGTATTGATGTTAATAAGAAATATTTCTTGAGCAGCAAATACGTTCATGTGACAGGATCATGTGACACTGAAGACTTTAGTAATGATGCTGAAAATTCAGCTTTGCCATCACAGGAATGAATTACATTTAAAAATATATGTATAGATTTTTTTTATTATTATTATTGTAATATTTTCCAGTATAATGTGTGTTACAAAGAACCAGTGGCGGCGTTTCACAAAAACCTAGAGTATGGCATTCCCTCTGGCATAACGTTAAATTACCGACATTACCGAACGATATACCTCACATTAACAAAATGCACAAAGCACTGTTAACTTGTAACGCGTTGTGTCAGGAGGGAAAGAAAATAGGGATAGCTCACAGCTTATTAGGCCAGACAGAATCGCGGAGGCGATTGGCATCACAACAACTTGAGTTTTATTCACCAATCAAATTCGGGGCAACTATCTGTAACACGCTCCGTCCACATCGTTATCAAACAAACAAAACCAGATACAGTAAAATGAACGTGAGTTGAGAGCGTTCATTTGCGCTACGTGCCTGTCTTTTTAGCAAAAACATACTTTTATTGAATATCTATAGTGGCGTAGGGCGAGGGCGTCGTGAGGTGCTTGATAGTAGCTTTTGACGCGTTCGACCCGAGTTCGAATCCACCTTTTGCCGAACTCTCTCTTCTCCCTTTTCCCAACACCGAAACCGTGATATGGCTTTGTGCCTTTATAAAACAGCACAATACTGTAATTAAGTAGCCTATATAGCCATTCTGTTTGTGCTGCGTGATTTAAAGAAAAGTGCACACTTTGCTCACGCAATCAGCATGGTGATCTCCAAAATAAAAAAAATTATTTCTTGCAAGTGAAGAAATTAAGACTCGTTTATATGAAATGAATATTTCATAAATAAATAAGCCCAGATTTTACAGTGGGAAACAGTGTTTAATTACTCCAGCATTATTTAATGTAAACTGCATTTATGACAAACAAAGAACTACACAGATACTATAGGTCTAGACGGTCTATCAATAAATGCATGCACGTTTTCATCTGCTTTTGTTCTGACGCTGACGCTGCGGAGAAGCCGGTTGAGATGAGCTTTTTTTTAAATGACTTTTAAAGTCCCCATGAAATCAAAATTGACCATACTTACTTTGTTTGCCTAAATTGATCGTTTTGTGGTGAACAATTCATCCATGCAAGTCAATCCACACAAAAAAATTTTTTGGCTTCGTAATCTTTAATCAAATTCTGAAAATGCCCCTCCCCTCTGCACTGGAGGACCTTGCCCGATGACGTAGGCTTGACGGTTTAGGTGTCTGCTTAACATCCGTAATCACGCCCCTCCAACTGACATTAGACAGGCACACAGCGTGTGAAAGGAGAGATGGCGAGGAGGTGCATTTTTCTAGATCCAATCAGGTGCTAGTTGAAAAAAAAAGCCACGCTCACTATTTTGCCTCATTTAGTATTCCGTTTCTCTCGGAAATACGTCACAGCACTGGAGAAAAGTCGTTTGCAACTTCCGGTTCACGGGGACTTTAAAGGTGACGACTGACTGAGCGATCACGAAACGCACATTTTTGGGGGGGCTGGGGTGAAAATTTAGAGGGTTTAAAAAGCCCTTCTAAGGCTACGTCCACATTAATCCGGATAAATTTGAAAACGGAGTTTTCGTTTAAAAACGCTTTCCGTCCACACTAGCGTTTTCAGACGTTTCAGTGTGGATGAGAAACTTATAAATTCACCTTACTGCGCATGCGTGAAACCTCACAAAAGCTCACTGACAGATGGAAAAATAAAGAAAGGTATCGCGCAATTCTTCTAACATGATAATTTTATTTAGCAAAATATCTCACCATTCACTGATGCGTCCAGGTCGCACTCAGTCACCATATGTTTGGTCTAAAACGCGACTGCTCTCCTGTATTGCCGCAGGACAGCAAATGTGAGTACATTTTCTGTCATCTGTGCAGTACTGTGATATGAAGAGTGTGCAAAGTAACATATTTTAGCAACAGTGTGAAAGTGAATAGCACATAACAGGCACAATACCGGTAAACATCAGGTAAACATCTATTGGTACAACATGGATGATCACATGACTAAACTTACGTCATCGTTTTCAAATACCTCCGGCTTCACAGTCCACACTACAACGCGAAAACGGCGTTTTCAAATTTATCCACTTTGGAGAGCGTTTTCCAAAAGCTACGTTTTCGTTGACTTAAAACGCCGTTTCAGTGTGGACGGAAGGCCAAAACGGAGAAAAAAATATACGTTTTCAAACGAAAACGTATTAGTGTGGACATGGCCTAAAATCTTTAACGAGCATCATCATCATCAGCTGATGAGTCAATATCACTATAAAGTGCCTTTGGTGTCCTCATCAGAATCGCTCAGTCATCATGAACATAATGCAAAATAATGAAACTCTGAGGTTTTATTATAAATGGTCAAACACTTACACACATATAAGTACAAAAATAAGTATCTTGAAATGTGTTTTTCTCATTTTATACCATTTTCTTTGATTGGATGTCTGTGATTTTGGCATGTCCCACACGCTGATCAGCTAACTTCAGTGAGTGTAAAAAGTGGTTAAATGACATAAAAATAAAATACTTTTTAAATGTTCTTATCGTCCTCGGCAAATTATTTAATAAAACAAGCCATTTTCATTATTTATATTTTATTTTCATAATAATATTAAGCATTTTGCATGTGTCCCTGAAATGACTGTCCACCCTGTCATTATGGGGTAAACGCCCCTTTAAGAAACCAAGTAATGTACTCAGTGACATCCCCTCCCCCGTTTGGTCTTTCTTTAGTGAATGTTAAAACATCTGCTGCACACAAAGTAAGAATCTACACTTATATTTCCTAATTTTCATCATATTGTGTTTGTAGTTGCGTGTTGTCAAGCTTAACATGTCCACCCTGTCATTGTGAAGTATTAATTAATATAAAAACTTTTCAGATATTCAAAATATATATTTTAAACAGTGCACTGTCAGCTTTCAACAGTGAATCACTTTGCTAACTGCTGTACACCATGTGCTCATTAAATGCTAACTTTAGCCAAAAAAAAGTCCACCCTGTCATTGTCCACCCTGTCACCAAGCCTTCCATGACAGGGTGGACATGGTTCATGATAAGGAGGACATTTGCAGTTTTTGCCACATTTTGATGGATTTTCATTGACTATTTGAAAAAATACAGCCATAACAATGTAAATAAATAAGACTAGGTAAGCCTAGTTTAGCTGGACCACTTAAAGGGGAATTTGTAAGAGAACGTTTTGAAATATTATATATTTTTTCCAGGAATGAGTTTTGGTTGCGCACAAAAGGTTTTCTCGTCGCTTGGTAAACTTAAGATTGAGCCACTGTAGTCACTTGGACTATTTTAACGATGTCTTTAATAACTTTTCTGGGCCGGCAAGTTTCAGTCCCTTAGAAGCCTATGGAGGAGTGATCCAGCTCTCAGATTTAATCACAAATATCTTCATTTGTGTTCCGAAGATGAACGAAAGTCTTACGGGGTTGAACAACATGAGGGAGAGTAATTACTGACAGAGTTTAAATTTTTTGGGTGAACTATCCATTGAAGGGTTTCTTTTTTCTGTTGTTTCTTTAATGTTCCTGTTCTCTTCTAGTTCACCCATTAAAGCATTTGTCCACCCTGTCATGCCAGGTTCCACCCTGTCATCTTGTTGTCCACCCTGTCATGTTCAACTTTTTTGAAAATAAACAAATTATTTTAACAAGTTAACAAAACCTTGTGTGTGTTATTTCTTAATAAACAAATGAGGCCCAGTTAGTATTGTTTTAAAGTTTGACTAAATATCTTTGTTGTTTGATTTTATTTAGAAAAGAATGTGCAACTATTGCATATTTTATTGGGCAATACATATTTAGGCAGTAACTTCATTATTATCAAAAGACTTTTACCATCACCTAAAATGTTGTGTTGGGAAAGGGACACATTTTCTTTCTGCAGATCTACATTTTTTAATCACTATGCAATGAAAATGTATTTATTCTACATTGAATTTGTCCATGACAGGGTGGACATATTTTATGGTTTGCTCATATATTGTCAGCTTGCAGTTAATTCATAAAAAGTGCTGGAGCTTGACCAATATGCATTTCTAACAGCCTAAGGTCTCCCTAATACAACACATATAAAGTTAAATGGAAAATCTCAGATTTTTTTTGTGGAAATTGTGAAGTGTCAAAGGCACTTTATGGTGATATTGACTCTGATGTTTTATCTGAAGTCTGACTGCTAGGGTATGGCAATGGCCATACTCTGCCATACGCAAACGCCGCCCCTGCAAAGAACACATTTCTGTTTGGTATCTGTCAGGTAAAAAGCAGTTTTTTCATGTTTTTTAGATGTTTGATTAGATATATTCTTCTTCTTTTACCCAGGATTCCCTGCAGGAGAACTTCAGAAGCCATTTTTCTGGGGACTAGACTATCCTCGGTGAGAGACAGACACTTCTTGTTGATGTTTTCTGATTTAGATTTCTCCAGCACATATTATATTTTAGGATCATGAAGATTTGAAAGCTAATTTGTGAAATGTGTTCTTGTGTCAGATCACTGAGCTATGGAGCGATCGGTGTAGTTGTGGGGCATGAACTGACCCATGGATTTGATAACAATGGTGAGGCCATTTGATTTACAAAGAGTCTCAACACATGCGTTGCCTGATTCTCAAGGACATCTGTGTGTATTTGTGTTCATCTAGGTAGAAAATATGACAAAAATGGGAACTTGGATCAATGGTGGAGCAACTCCTCCATCACCCTCTTCACAGAAAAGACAAAATGCATGATTGACCAGTACGACAGCTACTATTGGAAGGAGGCAGGACTAAATGTACAGTAGGAACCAGCATTTTCAATGCATTTATTTTTGAACACTTCGTCAAAATGTAGCAGAACTACCAACCTAATACTTAATACCCACAATCCCCTCTCAAGGTCAAGGGGAAGAGGACACTGGGAGAGAACATTGCTGACAATGGAGGATTGAGAGAATCTTTCAGGGTATTACTGCATTTTCCATTAGAATTATCAACTTGTCTCATTCCATACCTGTAAGACTTTCTTTGATGGATCACAGGAGGAGAAATTTGGAGAATTTCTTACGATTTGTGAACACATCATTGAGACTACTTTTCTGACCCTGATCAATTGATTCATAGAAAAATGTGACACAAAATAATGGTTCATTCACAAGTCAGACATTGCTACCTCTCTCATGAGGCGTTCACAGTCACACTACATTTTTCTTTCCATTGACATTAATTTACACGTATGTGAATGTGAGAGAATTGTGTATTTGGAGAATTATGTTTTTTTTTAAAGACACTGCAGTGTCTGTGAAAATTTCGCATACTCAAAGTCTACTGTGACTGCTTCTCCTGGAGAGTTAAGATATTCAGTGAATAAATTATTAAATATATGATATAGCTAAATGGCCAAAGATCCATTTGAAACACTTTTGTCATACTTAAATTGTTATTTTTTATCCTTTCTGAAGCTTGAAAGCTCCAGTGACAATTCATTCTAATTGCATAGAAAAAAAAATCAGTCTGTGTTCCATGGAAGAGAGAAAGTATGAAATTACATGAGGGTGAATTTTTAAACTACACCTTTAATATTCCAGGTTGTGGTGTGTACAATTATAATTCTGTGTATCCATGTACATGTGAACGTGTCTGCAGGCCTACAGGAGATGGATCGAGAAAGAGAGAGGAGTCGAGGAGCCTCTCCTACCTGGTGTGGGTCTGACCAATAACCAGCTGTTCTTCCTCAGTTATGCCCATGTCAGTATTCACTATTTCACATACATATTTGGGCCTAAATGTCACAGAAATTATTTTTTTATTAATTATTTAGATTCGATTGGAAAAATGTTTATGTGTATCCTAAATAGTATGCAAGAAAAATATCTGAGGACTGTTTTAGGACACACTCAAAAGTATGCACTTTCCCATTACTATTAAAGTAAATACTTTTAAGTACACAATTGAGTTTAAAGGTGCAGTAAGCGATTTCTCAGAAACACTGTTGAAAGTCGATCAGGTCGACCACAACACACTTGTAGCCAATCAGAAGTAGGGGCGTGTCCACTCATGTTGTGGGAGGAGGGAGTGAGCAAAGACTGTAGAAAGAGAGGTGGCTGAGAGACATTACAAAAGAGAAAAGGTCAGAGGAATATCACTGAGAAAAGAAGGGTTAAGAACAGGCAAAGCTGATAGAAAAGCTGTGAAGGCTTGAAAACAGATGTTGTTTCTGCTTAATATGCGAGTAATATTGTTTTGCTATGATTCACTGCCTTGCCGTTTTGTCATCTTTGCTTTATTTTTCGCAAAGCATTATTTTGCTTTGCTTCAGATGATAAAATATTTTGGGGGTGGAAAAATGGAGGTAGGGGTGTTTTTGTTGGTTTGAGTTGATTTTAAATATCAACAATCACTTACTCCACCTTTAAGGAAAGATACTACAGGTAAATAGGATAAAATATTTAACTAACCGATATCACCATACTTCATCAGTTGACTGATTACATTAAAAATAGCACAAAAAAATATTGATACTATTATTGATACCATTACTATTATAAATTTCCTGAAATGTTATGTTTCAGATATGCAACAAAGGCATCATCTAATTAATGCAATTACTTATTTGGACTATCTCAGTTTTTGGATATCTCCTTTTTATTCACATGAAACAGAAAATATACTGACAATAACCAGAAAAATCAGGCAAATGATATATGAACAAACCCCTTTAGAATATAGATATGAATAAAAAATGTAATTTTGGGTATACGAGCTACTGAATTGGAGATTGCTGGCTTAGTGGATAAGAAATCATTTTGAGAATACGACCTTATTCGTATTCTCGTATCGAGAATATGAAAAAAAGATACTGTAATTGAAATCTACAGATGCAAATAGATGAACTGCAATAAAATAAACACTTAAAAGTGTATTTTGGATGTTTTCTTTCCACTAAGCAAAAAGCCAAACAGCCCAAAATCTCAAAATTGACCAATCCATAAAAAAAATCAATGTTTTTGCCTGTAGTGTCTTGCCTTAAATGGGACTCTTATTGATTTGTTTGTGTATATATTGTTATGTGCTAGGTTCGCTGTAATGCGTACAGACCAGAAGCAGCACGTGATCAAATCCAAAGTGGAGCTCACAGCCCTCCTAAATATAGGTAAGGTGCAGTAATATATACAGCTCATTTACATCTATATTACATCCCCTATTCTTCAATGTGACTCACTTTACTCTCGTTGCTATGATGAAGGGTTATCGGGGCTATGAGCAACTATGAAGAGTTCCGTAAAGCTTTTAACTGCCCTGAGACGTCAATCATGAACAGAGGGGCGGGGTCCTGTCGAGTGTGGTAATGAAAGTAAGGACCCTGTGCAGAAGTCAATCGCAGCACAACCCAAACCTCAATATTTTGTCCCGTTCACTGGTTTCTATAGAGAAACAGCGGTTACTAACACTGACCACTGCAGCGCCTGGCCCTCCTTCAGCACTGGAATAGTCAGCCACTCCTGAGAGCTTTCGGCCAGATCTGCGTTTTACTGTCTGACCTCAATTATAATGTACAAATGGACCACACAAATTCCCTTGAGGCCTTCCATTGGTTCATCACTGTTTTTTACTCAAACAAATTAGGTCGCACTGTTGCTTTAAGAGTGCTATAAATTATTATTGTCATTTTTGTTGTTGTTGATAACAGTTAACATTGTCTGTCGTTTTATTTTATTGAACACGTAAGTAAATAATTTTTGTTTTCCTGAGGTTTTCGAACTGTGTGGTGTGTTTTTTTTTTGTGTGCAGAAAAATAAATCTGTTTTGGTGTATTTTACATGTTCATTATGAAACGGAAGTAGCGACAGAACTTTATACAGTAATGTGACTTTCATATGAGTGTAATTATCAAAGAATAAAAAAAATGAAGGATGGGATATTTTGAGATGTGGGTGTTGCACTCAAAATTTAATGTAAGCTTGATTGTATGAAAAAGGCAGTGTTTAAGTGAATTAATTGAGAAGTCACGTCACCAAAGACCGAAATATCAAATTATGACATTTTGGTTTAAATGTTACATGGTCCAAGAAATAAAAAATGAAGCGTGTACAGTTGTTCACAATAAGATCTGTAACATGCATGTTAATATAGGTAATTTAATGATTTCACAAGCCGCTTTTTAGTTTATTTTTATTAGTTATTTTTTATTTGGCCATGTAATAAGCAGGATAAAATATAGTCAGCTTGTTATTATAGGGAAATAAATGGGACAGACAGGGTGATCAGGTCCAATTTTGTCTCTGCAAGGTATTCCAGAGATTCATGAAACACTGAGACAGATTTTTTTTTATTAATTTGTGTATGGTTGCATGTGTCTACACTTTTAAAAATAAAGGTTACAAACGGGCATTTCACAGCGATGCCATTGAAGAACTATTTTTATTTTTTTTTTTTATTTTAATAATCAGAAGAAGAATAAAGAAGAATTTTTTTCCACCATAAAGAACATTTGTGCATTGAAAAGGTTCCACGGATGTTAAAGGTTCCTCGTGGAACTATAAATGCTAATAGTGCAGGGAGAGGACATCAATGCAAATGTTCTTTTTTTCACATGACCAATCAGGAAAAATGTCTGAATTACAGTCTAACCAAGCACAGGGGAAATTGGATGAATGACAAATGGAGGCAGCTCTATTGAACATAAACTCAAAAGCACAGACACTGCAGCAGTCCAATAACGCAGATAGGATGTGAACCAAAATCAATTGCTTTGACCTCCATTTATGCAGGAATAGTGGAAGTCTTGTGGGGACCAAACGGTGAAAAACAGAATTTCATTGATTGGAGTGCTAAAAAGGAAAGGTCTAAAAATAACCCAGAGTTCCTAAGGAGATGCATCTGTCAGTCTGTGTGTTGTAGTGTTTGCTGTCATTCTGAGGAGCGAGAGAAAGAGAGTGACAAAGTATAATGGGTTCAAATGTCCAGGGGGCCAAATCTTCATTCTGCCCAGAGGAAACTGGATATGAAAGAGCGAGAGAAAGCTGGAGGTGGCGAGAGTGAGTTTTGCAGAACAATGCCAGAGGCGGCCAATTCATCCACTGAAGCATGAGGCTTGTGAATGTGAGAAAACAACTGTGCCCTGCAGTGTCACATGCTATACTTCATATACAATTATTTTAAAAATGTTTTTTTTATTAATGCGCTGTAATGTAATTTAAGTTGAAATTACTTAAAAATCCAGGTCGATTGTACTTAAAAATTTAAGGCAGCAACTTTTTTTTTAGAATGTATGCATGGAGTTTTTACTAAACCCATTAACTGACAAACACAGTAGGCTGCATATAGGCTATAAATACTCTTACACCTTCATATTACATTCCAATTGATTTCTGTTGCTCATTACCCCAAACTGCAAGCTTCTCTTTTTTGCCATCTAGCCTGGCTGCACATAAAAATCCATTCATTAACAATGCATTGAATACTTAAAATACATCAAAAGTTTGATACGTAAGAAATCAAGGCTCCTCAAAAGACTCATAGCTCATGCATCTGTTATAATGAAAGAGAAGGACGGTGCCTCAATTAACTGTTTCCTCCGCTTCTCTAGGCCTCTTTATCTCTCGCTCTCCCTCTCTCTGGCTGTCTTTGAGATGGACAATAACGCAATTATGAGCATTTATGTATACTGTTCCTATGGTAACACAGCGCCCTATGGGTGCCTTGGAACCTGCGGTTTGTAGAGGGGCCGCACTGTCTAAGAGACCAAAAACGTAATTATAATATTATCAGTGCAAGCATCATCTTTACTCAAACCGATCACATACGCTCCCCATAATGCACTGCAACTGGTGGCTTGAGCTAATGAGGAAGCGGGACAATCTCAGAGCTAAAAGAGCAATAATCAATTCAGTGGTTAATAGGCCTATCAATCTTTAAAAGATCACTCCCATAATAATTAAAAGCTGATTGCATTAACTTAGCCTTTGTCTCTGTGTATTAGAATCGCTGCTGTAGATATTGTAGCCAATTACAGTACTAGATTTTGTGTTTGTGAGAGAGATACATAAAGTTAAAACCAGGTTGAGTGTTTTTCCATAGGTTTGCCACTAGAGGGAGATTTAACCTTGATTGTTTTTATAGGCCTATATTTCTTTGTATTTTATCCTAAAAAGGTGAATTTGTTTGCATATTTAAACAGACGCATCACACTGGATGCTGCATCGGTGAACGAGTAGTTCATATAAATAGCTACCCGTGCTTTTCTTTATAGATATTAGCCTACCGATAGGTTCACTTTGGTCTGGTCTCGCCCAGATAGCAATGAGTCGGCGGACCGCCGGCGGCGCGCCGGAGGCGGTAGAAGCGTCAGAATGGCGAAATCGCAAACACGTTTGACGGCGCACCGCCGGCGGCAGCCGCTTTTTAAAAGCGGCAGCCGCCGTCCTACCGCCTTCGTTCCGCAGGCCAGCCGCCGTTCAATCGAAGGCGGACCTTCCGCGGCCCGTCGGAGGCAAACGCTATTTTCGAGCGAGCTGCCCCGCCGCTTATTGCATATATATATATATATATATATATATTTATTTAATATTTATAGCATGCAGTTTATCAAGAATAATGATTGCTCAAACACTGACATCAAACACTGATTGCTAGACACATTTCCATTTGGCATTTTAATTCCACATTTCAAAGTACAGTAACTGTCATTAAAACAAGATGTCAGATCACTGAAATATAACAGAAAAATACAAATACACACACACTAACATGCAGGTTTCCAATTAAATTTTGGTTAAAAAAACACTTGTAAAAAACACTATTGTAACACTTACAATACTTGGTAATAATATAAAGAGGTCAGCTCTGGGATTAAAAGAATTACCAGTAAACTCAAGTAATGAGGATATTTGGTACAAAAGAAAGTGAAGGATACCAAATAATTTGAGGTATAACATCATATTTACAAGTCATTTCTAACAGTAGGTGAAGTGGTAATAACTGAGAGTAAAAACTCTAGAGTACAATATACCATTATAACTGCAATGCTGACCTGTGGCACAAGGATTTACAAGCTATTTTTAACAATAGAATAACAGTTAAGCACTGTGATGGAATGAAGTAGAATATTTAGTACCAGGTAATGTGCAATATCAATTATCAGAGATATAGCTTGGTATAGTATTCCAAGCTATTTTTAATAGAATAACAGTTAAAGGGATACTCCACTTTTTTTGGAAATAGGCTCATTTTACAACTCCCTCAGAGTTAAACAGTTAAACAATACATTCAGCTGATTTTCTGACATTTAGAATAATATCAGTAACCAGACAGTTTCTGGTCCCATTGACTCCCATAGTATATCCTACTATGGAAGTCAATGGGACTAGAAACTGTCTGGTTACTGATATTCTTCTAAATGTCAGAAAATCAGCTGAATGTATTTGAAAATGGTAAAACTGTTTAACTCTGAGGGAGTTGTAAAATGAGCCTATTTCCAAAAAAAAAGTGGAGTATCCCTTTAAGCACACTGATGGAATGAAAGTAGAATTTTTGGTACTAGTTAATGTGCAATATCAAATATCAGGCATAAAATAGGATTTACAAACTATAATAGAATCGTTAAGCACTGACAGAATTAAATAAGCTAATACTGAAGTCACGGCAAGTAGAATATTTGATACCAGATAATGTGCAGATATCAAGTATTAGATGTATAATCTAGGATTTACAAGCTATATTTAAAAATAGAATAGTTAAACACTGTAACAAGGTTTAAGGGGTCGGCTGTGGGTCCCTCTCAGCGGTGCGGCACCTTTTTCCACCTTCACGGTCAGATGCTCCTTTCAGGTAACGCATAACGTTAACCTGGATCTCCTCATCAGTGGCATCCTGGGTCGCCGGGTTCTTCCGGATGGCTCCTGTAGAAAATAAGAATCTGTCATTCTATTTGAATAGCATAAGGTCATACACATCTACTTAAATATTAAAAAAAAATATCCAACTTACTTTGAACAATGGTCTTCAGGAACATGTCTCTAAAACATGCTTTATCCCCTACACCAGTCCAGATTGTATTGATGGAAAAGTGATTAGAGAAGATACTCTGAAGTATTCGCCACACGGTTGTCTTTAGGTCCCTCCCGCATTTGATTGCCAAAAACCGAAGCTGAAAATACAAAAAAAGTGAAACAAATTACATTTCTCTGAAGCTTCTCATAAATTTAAAATGTAACAGGCTGTGGATTCAGACTGTAGAATATGCAGTGTACAATCTTAATTTTACTTTTTAGATTCACCTGTGGCGTTATAAACGAAATCAGAACACTTACAAATTGTTCCTGGAGCTCTTTATCCTGCCTCATACTGTTCTCAAGTAACGCCAAATCTTCCTGGGTGTCTAGGGGGAGTAACGGATCTCCTGGCAGGGATAGCTCTCCAACAGACACATTGGCACTGAAAATGTTGCAGCATAGTGTCCATTTTGTTGTCCATGCTACGCACAACATCACCTAACTTTCCAAGATGTCGCAGCATTGGGGTCTGATCTGCACCTACAGGGGTTCCCAGAATAAAAGAATAAAGTAGTCAGTCCTGGCCTCTCAACTACTAAACTATGACAGTTATATCTAGGTCTACTACATGTACAGATGGCCCCAGTGGGAATTAAACCAACAACCAACGCCTGCATTGTTTGCGAGTTGTACCTGATTGCCCAGTGCGAGCAAACATCTTCAACATTGTCCCAACTTGCTTCACCTGCTCTCGAAGTGAGCCGCTGTCATCTGAAGCTACAAAATAAAAGGCATATGGTAATTTTGGACGCACACAAAAAAAGTTAAATTTAAGAAAGAGTGCATGTTCTCACCTGCTGATGCATTGCTTTCTCTCAGGGTTGTTTTTCATTCTGGAGTCTCTGGAAATCTACATAAAAAAAAAATATATATATATATATATATATATATATATATACACACACAACTAAAGGCACTATTTTCAATACTGTTAAAACACTGGACACTAAGACATAGGCCTAGAATATACCTTCATAGCAGAAAACTTCATGCTGTACACGAGGTGCCAGGGGAGTCCAAGGGCCAATAACTGAGCGATGACTTTCTCCCATTGTTTATTCAGGCACACAAGGAAGTTTTCAAATGGGAAGCATGAAGATGTTATCAAGGACACCATGCGTTTTGGCATCTTGTATGAGGTGCACCAAACCAATCCATGCATGTTGTATGTCACATGTTCTTTTCCATAAAGCTTGCTGCAGTGATCAAAGAGAACCAATATTAACCACTGTAGCTACATTGTGAAATAAACTAGCAGCATACTTGTTCGGACAGACAAAATAATTTATTACACAACCTATATACATTATTATGTTATGTTTTGTTAGAAAAAAACTTACGTTATACGTAGTCTTTCTAGATGTGAAGCTTTGGCTAACTACTGTAAGTAGCTAATTACATTTCTACATGTAACAGTTAGCAACATTGCTTAACCTCAGTGTGCCCTGTAACAAAGGCAAAACAGCATGTGTTAGCTAACACTTGCTAACGTTAGCCACTCTAGCTACTGGACTAGCAGCATACTGCAAAAACAAAGATTACTAACTTGGATATTTAAAAAATATTAACTAAAACAATGTAAACATAATATTGCGTTACACAAAAGGGAAACATATACTTACTTAAACGACGGTAGTCGATGACTTTGCTAGCTAGCAAACTGTAGCCTGTAGTAACTTCGGCAATCTTCTTCTTCTCTTGATTAATGCCGGATTGTAAGTTGTAACCAACTTGTAGGTGCATACCGCCAGCGACTGTACAGGAGTGTGTAACACCACGCTATTTAAGTGTTCTAATCTAACTGCGGCAAATCCATAACCAAAGCCCGTCAACTGATGCGCAATGTGCGAGCCACGAGCCAGCCTCAGGGGCTCCTCCAGTGCGTCATCGAGCCCTGTTTTAGCCCCGTCCAAAAAATCCTGAACACACCAATGGTGCAAAACTGTTTAACCGTCTAACTCCACAATTCAGTAGGCTACTTCACAGTTTACAGTCATGTGTTTTAGCAATACATTTTTAACATTTATAATGTGTTTAGATTTTTTTTAATTGCCTTTAAAAAAATAATCTGCTAAATTGTTCATACCATGAATTAAATATCTATTTTAAAATCTAATCAGAAAGATATTTATTGCCAAGCAAGTTTATTGCCAAATAATTTTTGGTTTATTTGTGCATGTCTCAAATGTGCATCAATCAAAGAAATGTAAAAAAAAAATACCTACATAAAATAATTAAATAGGTATATTTTACTGTATAATCTTCAGAGTTTCAAGGTAATTTAAAATGTCATTTCCTAAACCTTATAATGGAATCAAGAGTCAAATCTGTTATAGCCTAAAAAACCCTAATGGCTTTGGAGCAAAAAAAAAAATAAGCCATGGCTGGTCGATTTTGAGAGTAGAAATCCTTGTATTTCAAAGCGGCTTGCCGCCAGCCGGCCGCGGTCCATTAGACGGAGGCAACCGCCCGAGAAAATGAAGCCGGCGGCCCGCCAGCTATTCGCCGGCGGCATCTCGCAAAAAATGGGCGTGACGAATTCGGCGGCAAACGTAAGCTCCCCGCCAGCGAGACGCACCTATAGCCGACAGCTTAGGGCCGGCGGCAAAACGAAGCCGTGCGGATATTTTTTGCTATCTGGGCGGGAGTTTAATTATACGTTCGGCTTGAGTGCCATCCTGATAGGCAGCGTACAGAGATAGGAACGGGGTACTAAGAGCTTTTCAAAAGCATTAAACACAGCTGGATGAGCTTGAAGAGCACACAACTTTATAAACACCCAGACCACGTGTCTGTTTACTGAATCACTGTGAATTAATTTCATCCGATGGAGAGAATGAAAAATAAAATATAGCTACAATGATAAATGACATAATTAAAGGTAAGTAAATATCTATCTATGTCTACTGAAACACTTTTTTATTAGGATGAGGGAAACTAAGATGCATGAAAATTAAAGGTAAGTGAAAATCATCTATCTACATGTGTAATGAAAATCTATCAACCGGGAGAGAGAGGTATTGCTTGAATAACAAACTGCATTTTTAAAATGTAAAGTGCTTCCGGATGACATTTAAGTGGCAGAGAATTGACATTATCCTTCCCAGGTGGTCCAGGTTATGAACCACAGAACCGCAGGAATTCAAGCCATAAAATATGACAAGAGGAACATTTGGGTCAGACAGTTTATCTGCCCACAGGTTTTTGTAAACATTATGTTTTCCATCAGTGCCCAGTAGAGTGCAGAAGACCGATTCACCGTTAATATTCTGTCTAAGAGCTAAGCTGGGACGGCACCGTTGAGAGGTCAGGTTGCCAGATTCTCCTCAAGGGCTTATCCAAAATAAATACACCAGGAGATAATGCTGAAAAAGCGGAACGGCCAAGAAATGGAAGAATTATTTATGGACGTGTATGGCTAAAATGCAGCAGGAGATGAGCCTAGGGAATTCAGGAGCAAATCGTTTTCCTTGAAATAGAAAGACTGGTTTTCCACTTTCTCACAACAAAACTCCTCATCAATAATGCACCTGTCAATATGGTTTAATAATTTACTTTGAGAAAGCTCACAAGGAAAGAAAACATCTGTTTCTTAGTACTCTGTCATTTAAGAGCACCTCTAAGAGCTGTTCTGGAGATCAGATTCTTATGTGTGAAAGGTTGCTGAAAATCGCCTGTCTTCTAGTGTGATCTTGAAGAAAGTCCACGTGTCTGTTGGTGGTGGTAATGATGGAGAATGGACTCAGAGGCGGGAATGATTATGGGGGTAATCAGAGTAACAGGCACATGAGCTGTCAGGTGGGAACGAATCATGTGAGAGATCTCAAGTATGATTTATGAATGGCAATCCAGGAGAACTAAATTATTGCCTCCGCCTCTCATGAAAAAATACCATCTGGAGTGGAATATGCTGACAGTAAAATCTATGGACATATGCTCCTTTATATGAATATCATGATTTATGGTGCTGTTTTGCAGGTGGAGGGATCTATTAATTTATTCACCAATTTAATAAAAATGCAGTTCATCCATGACTATCTCTTCCAGGATGAGCATATTTTTAATGAAGTCCAAACGTAAGTAATTTTGATGTTTTATAGAATGCTCATCTGATGTAACAATATCTCAGCGATGAGTCTCTGCTACAGAAGAGTCAACGCAAGGACAAATGTTTTAAAAGTCTAAAAAATGTGCCAAGGTCTTAGAAAGGTTTCTATTTTTAGGCAGATTGCACCACACGATGCAATATTTACTTTCAGATGATATTTTCAAAAAGCTTTTCAAAAACCATATTAAACCAAGATGAATTTCTAAGAACTTTGTGCATGTGTTTTAAACACTTTTAAAAGATTTTCGTCACTCTTATGTCACTGACCCTTATGCAGCCGAGACTCCGAATGAGACTATTACATTTACACCAGATGAGTGATGTAACACCGACTGACAATACTATCTGTCAAATGACGACTACAAATGTCCTTGACGGAATTCTATTCTGTAGAATTCACTTCTTTCTCACACTTCACATTTGCGCGATGTGCCATTGTCAGTGGGATAACTTGGATCAGTCATTGACAAGAACATTGCCTCAGGGTCTGGCGGACTGAACCATTACATATCCGTCAGGCGTTCTGACATCACTTCATCTCGCTGCCTTTACAAGCTGAAAGACACAGATGATTCATGATTCTATAAAAGCCCGCTCTAATCACCTGCTCTCACAGAATATAAATCCAAAACACAACGCCCTCAGCAAGACTTCCCTGCCGAGCAGCATTCACAGGCTCCGCTGTCATTTGTAGCTCTGAAAACACAAAGTACATTTCTAAAAGGGCTGTAGTCGCTCTGGCCTTGAGGCAAAATAAGTAGATTTGGGAAGAAAAGCCTAAGACTCAGTGTCTAACTAGATCAGACCTTTTTTTAAAGGGTTCTTATCCATCATGGTTTTGCAGCTAAAAGCATGCCACCATTACTCTGCCGTTCCCACTGAAAAGACACAGAGAGGCTGAGAGAGGTAGATAAATGAGGTGAAAAGAAAAAAAAAGAGAATGGAAAACAGAGAAAGCGATTAGAAGGGAAAGTAAATGGTTTTTTGAGTCCTAGGGGTTTATTTAGCCTATCTTAAAACTTCAGCTTTGGTTTCTTTTCAAATGTCTTTTATGTATAGGTTTAATTCTTTGCTCTTGTATTCTGTTCGCTCTCTGACTTTCAATCTTAAACTAAAATGTACATTTCCTGAAGAAAATGTGAATGGTGCTTGCAGTGGCAAAACACAAAACATGCATATATATAGGTCTTGTTTAACGGTTGCTAGGGAGTTGCCAATGATGATACTCCAAAGACTGCTTGCAAGTTTAAATTATATAATCCAACCGCAATGCCTATATAACATTCAGACTCAAAGATATCCCACTTTGGATTTGGGTTGCTAGGGTGCTCTAAATAGTTGCTAGGGCGTGGCCAGACAGTTAGCAGGGTTCCACCAATAGCCTGGATGTCTGCACAAATCAAAAAGCCAAACTCACGTATCTCTATGATGCTCTGATTCATTTATATCCATCTTGTCTATTTTTCATTGAAGGGTGGTTGCTAGGGTGCTGTAACTGGTTGCTAGGGTGTGGCTATGAGAGAGAGAGAGAGAGAGAGAGAGAGAGAGAGAGAGAGAGAGAGAGAGAGAGGGGGGGGGGGGGGGGGGTCTAAAGTCCTGTGTGTGAAAATGTCAGTTGGGATTAAAAAACAAGAAGATTCTGCCATTGTAGGTCTATGGGGGTTTTCCTCTGCTGTGCGAACATTGTAGGTTCGATCCAAGCTTGCCGCACAAGTGCTGAAAAGTGAAGCCAAAGCGTCTCAATCGCCCCTAGCGGGTGGTCCCAGTATATGTCCTAAACCCCGCCCTCCTAGAACTTTTTATTAGGACTTTGGCGGCTTCACTTTTCACCGATGGAAGAGAGTGAATGGGCGTCATCCATCTTTTTTTACAGTCTATGGTCCTATCGGAAAAATTAAAAATGGCCGACTTCCTAATAATTTTCTAGGTGGCGCTAGCGAGCCATTTTGCCACGCCCATCCGCGAAACCCACAAAATACAAAATTTTTCACCAGTCCTGACATGTGTGCAAAATTTGGTGACTTTTCGAGGATGTTGCGGCCTCAAAATGGGGCTTACTTTGCAGAAAAAAGAAAAAAATTGTAAAAAAAATTAAAAAATTTTTTTTTTTTTTTTTTAAATAAATAATCCATTACAGTTTTAAAGAGGGTCCTCGCACGGGTGCTCGGGCCCTAATAATCAAGCTATAGGTTAATAACAGTGTCATTTTAATCACCTCATCTGTCAACATGATGCATATGCACAACGCTATGATTATGTTTTATTGACTGCTGCTTTTTCACCGCTGTCATTTTTGTTCTGGCTTTATTTTGTTATTAAAAGGAAAGCACACATCTGCATATTTATCTAAATGCCTATATTTATCTTAGTTTATTTATCTAAACTAAGTTAAAGTTTAGTTTAGATAATTCCAACTTCTATTTAACTCTAAGCGAAGAAGAACAAAAAAGAACTTCGTCGTGAGTTTTTGGGACCTTGAATCATGATTAGTCTCTTGTGGGTTACTGTATGTTACGTGTGCACGAGCAGTGAGTTCCTGGCTGCAGTTCACTTAACGCCCACAAGGGGTTTTGAATTCTACATATAGCCCCTTTTATGCATACACAAAATCCTATCCAAGAAATTACCCTCAGCAAGACATAGGAGTCAGACATTTTATTCATTTTTTCAATTCAATTCCATCACCATAATTTCTACCACAGAATGCTATTAAACACGATACATTATTTTTGTGGAAAAAGTGCATGGCTTTTAGGGAAAAATTAAGAGAATTCTCCTGTGATGCATTTATGTACACTGCTAGACGGATTCCATTAACAAGAGAGTGTGAAAAGTGTGAGTGAGAGAGTGAAAAGTGCCTATTTGAAGACAGACTCAAAAAGAAGCCCAAAACCTTGTCAAATGCCAAGCTCTATCTTCAGATAAAATATATCAGATCAAGATCCTGCACATGGAGAAATTCAGACCAAATTATATCACCCTGGCAGAAAAAGACAGACTGTACCTGATATAGGTCTATTCACCTGGATAAGATGAAAAGGTGTGGATTTAGGCTATATAAGTCATATTGCATTACTCCTGGCAGCTCTTTTATACTGTCATTGTTAACTTCAAAAGAAGTCTGACCAAAAGGGTTTTAACTGTATGCACTTGGAGCAATATGTAGTGCTTGTATAGGTAGAGACAGGTGGTTACGCATAACAGAGAGATGATTGATGGGAGAACGCATCAGCTGATTCAGGCAGCACAGCCACAGTAACAAGCTGGAAAATATGATTTTCTTTTAAGTGATTTGTTCCAATCTGATTTGACAGGGAGCGTGACAAGAATCTCTAAGACCGAGTCTCATCTCCTAACCTGTCCACATTTCCTTCATCTTTCACTGCCCTTTTCATTGCCGTCCCCAAAATCAAACGTTATCGCTCAGAGGTTTCACTATTATAGCTCATGATCCTCAGTTATACTGACTTCTCAGGAAGTAAAGATCCTTCTTTTAAAATTCCCTGAGAGAAATAAAAAGTCAAAAATGACGCATGCAGTAAGTATGATTTGGTTTTGGAAATATTTGATGAGAGATTTCAGACTTTTAATTGCAAATCTGACCACAGAAGAAAGAAATCTCAGTTGTGAAACGTAAAGTGAGAGTATTAACATCAGGATCATAATGGTCTCAGTGGTTCACCGCAGCTGGTGGAAATATATGAGGATTGTGTTGGTGGTTGCTGTGGTGATGGTTGCTGTGGTGACTGTGTCCGGTCCCCCACGAAGGGCTTGTGTTAGGAGGCCTTCCTATTAGCTGCGATAATGAGCCGTTTTTCTCCTCTCAGTGGCCGTATGCCCACCCTCCATTACACAATTGCTACACACACTACAAACACCGTGCTCACAGACACACTTGTTGAGACGTGAAACTGTTGATCATGTTGACAAGACTGATCGGTCACTGTGTTCTCAAAAAGCACAAAACACAAACACACAACAGCGAGAATTAAACTGGAACACCTCATTCATTAATTTGTTGTAGTTTCTAACTCTTGATGACTTAAAGGCATAATGGCTTCTCTGCCAAATGTATGTGTGGATCGGCTTCAGGTTCAGGCTCACAGAAGAACATTGTTTGGCTCAAAGATTGAAATATTCATTCAAATATTAGGAGTTTCAATATTAGCTTAGTCTCAGATGTTTCTTTTTTTTATGGAAGCTTGCGTCCACCACAGTCTGAATGACATTTTAAAAAAGATTGTGAATTTTTCGAGAAAAAAATAAATAATTGCAAGATATAAACTTGCAAATGCAAGACAAAAATTTCATAAATGCGAGATATTTTTCTCAGGATTGTGGGAGAAAAAATGTGCGATTTCTCTCACAATTCCGACTTTTTTTTTCTTCTCAGAATTGCGTGATATAAACTTTAAAAAAAACGGAATTGTGAGAAAAACTTGCTATTACCTTTTTTATTTTTTATTCAGTGGCGGAAACAAGCTTCCATCATTTTCAAATTGCTTTGGAGAAATAAAAGTGACATTGTTACTTTGATATCTTGGCTAATCTAAATGGAAGCATCTTCATTTGTTCTCAATTTCTCTCATTGCTCAATCAGATCTCAATCCTCCGATTGTTGTCTAGAGAAACAGTATGATATTAAAGAGACCTCTTATACAGACAGACAGATCTTCTGTAACAATTGTTGCTGTTACAGTCCTCTTCCATCTTAGAAGAAGAAAAGGTGTTAAAGGTTAAATTTCAAGCCTCAGCAATTCACTTTCTCCCAGTTCGCCTCTTATCTGCTGATCTCAACCTTCCCAACTATCTTTAAGATCCATTCAAATTCATCAAACTCAACACCCGTAACCCAGTTCCATTTGTTTTTGTTGTTGTTCTTTGTCTGTGCTTTTGAGAATTGTCACCGGCAGAAAGCCTTGAGATCTTGATTATCATGTGCTTTGAAGGCAGAGCTGAGCTATGAGGCAAGTAGAAGCTTCTATGAAAGCGTATGAGTCACACCGTTCCATAGAATCAAACACCTACACACAGATCCACAAAGACATCCACTGGTGTGACGACGCACAGGAATTTCAAAATGAAAAGCCTGGTGACCTCAGCCTTGGCAGTGTGTGCGAATGGTGTGAAATAACGTGGCAGGCGGTGGGCGATGGGGCCGAGCGTGTGCCCACCCACTTGAAAGAAGAGGCACAACAGAAGAACATCTCTCTCTCTCTTTTTCTTTCTTTCATATGTAGCAGTTCTGCAGTGTGCCAGACTCCCCAAACCACAGTTATTTTCATGCTGAGAAATACTAATGACTTACATTAACTGGATTATGTCAGTTTTAGAGATTTATACACTCAGCTGAGCCAGAAAAGACAGTGCTTCATCTTAAAAAAATTACTAATGCAACAGTGAATGAGATCAGTTTAGATAACCAATTTAACAAAATGAACACACACACACACACACCACACACACACACACACACACACACACACACACACACACACACACCACACACACACGTGACTCCACTAGTGATATTGGCAAAGCAATTTGTATGGAAGCACGTTTCACCTCAGATTTAAAAAAAAATAAAAAGATAATTGTGACTTTATTTTTCTCATTGAATTTTACATATTGTAATGCAACATTAGACTATATTTTTTATCTCACAATGCAACTATATCTTGCCATTTCCCTCTTGTAATTGTGGCTATATTTCTCAATGTATTTCTTGCATTTACAATTTTTCTTAATTGCAAATTTTGTCACACAATTATGACTTTATAATAATGTGATCTCACAATTTTTACTTTATAACACATAGTGTGACTTTATTTGCATTCCTTTTTTTTGTAATTGCAACTTTATTTCTTGTGATTATGACTATATCAAACAACTGCATCTTTATACAGTATCATGCAACTGTGACAATACAGTATATCTCACGATGTGACTATTTCTTATTTCTAACTTTTTCTTTGTGGTAGTAAACGGCACCAACTGATACAGAGATAATAATCCGCCATTTATGAGCAGCCTAAAATGCTTTTAGAGCAATTCTCACCCAAACCTTTCCAAGAGACAGACACAAACATACAAAGGCAGACATAGAAATTGTAAGGTACAAGTGCAGTATATTGTGTCAGTGTGTATGTGTGTACGACTGGATGTGCTGAGTCATTGTGTAAGAATAGCTCTCTCTCTCTCTCTCTCTCTCTCTCTCTCTCTCTCTCTCTCTCTCTCTCTCTCTCTCTCTCTCTCTCTCTCTCTCTCTCTCTCTCTCTCTCTCTCTCTCCTCTCTCTCTCTCTGCTTCAGTTGTAGTTCTTCTCCATTAAAAAATGACAGTTTGAAGTAATGGTGACTAATGCAGAAGCGACAGACACATTATGTATAAAAGTATGATTAAAATAGTTTATAATACGTTTTTTGCATGGGTGGGTGTGATGAAACAACATAGTTGAATCATTTACTTATTAAACTTTTAGCCAATAAGAACAGTAAATACTAGACTTACTCATGACTGACACACACTAGCACATTCTCCAGTGTTTGCTCCAGTATGCATAAGATAAAAGGCCATTGGTTGAGAATTAAAGGGTTTGTTAATTATGTCATAATTTTGTGAGAAGGAAGACCAAGATTATCAGTAAAAAATGACTTGCAAACTTTTATTACATAATGTTATCAAATGGCTTCAGAAGGCTTGAAACACTGCGTGACTACTTTTATATTATTTGTATGGTGCTTTAATGTGTTTCTGTCCTTTTTTTTTACTATAAACTGCCATGAATCAAATAAAGATGTCTACTCTTGTGTTCCACAGAAGAAACAGCATATGGGTTTGAGGCAACATAAGAGTGAGTAAATTAAGATTTTTTTGGTGTGAATCACCCCTTCGTGTGTGCTTCTGGCTGGATTGGGATCAAGTAACAGCAATGTCTCCTCTCAGAAAAGCCCCAGAGCTTTTCCACGCAACCATCCATCTTTTCATCCATCTATCCTCTCACATTCCCTCTTTAATGCTCATGTTCATCGACTCACTCAGACAGTCCCTTTGGGTATGCTCTCTTCTAAACAAACATGAATTAATCATAGGACAATAAGACAGTGAATTATTATCTTGACTTAAAGGGTCTGGATAGAAACTGAATTACAGTGATGAATGGCTTATTTCGATCTGTCTTATTGTAGCTCAACCTGAATGGCTGCACACACAGTCTTCATCCCTATGCAATAAACTAAATGGTACATAATCTGCAATATCCCATACAATCATGCACTGCCTGTTATCTTGCTTATTAACTAATTAATCATTAATTGCCTTCTCTTAATGGACCCTGATTTCTGGCCCCTCCTGGGACAGTGGATTACCTTTTCATGCACCCTGCTCGTTCTTTTACAAATGTGACACATTAAACAAGAACATCAACTTTCTCAATGAGCTGGAGAGCGACTCATTCGAATTGGATAACGTTTATAAATCATCCACCATTAGCTTAGGGCAATTTGCACGTTATGCTGAGTGGTAAGACGCCTTGCTACAGGAAGGTAAATTACTTAGAACGGGAGTATTTCTCTTAGACACTCTAAAAAAATGTATAGAAAAAATACACAAATTATGTGTATATTACATAAAACTGTGTTGGACGAATTCATCTGTTTTACACATAGTTATGTTTGGTTTTAAAATGAACTCAACCAGTGGATTTGTTGTTCACAGCATCTAACACAACCTGTTTATCCAAGAGCAGCCATAATGTGTCAATATTACATTTCTGAATCTTTTTGTTAACCTTCCTTACACGTTCAGGCCTGGTTTCACAGACAGGGCTTAGATTAAGCCAGGATTAAACCTTAGTTAAATTAGGACATAGCTTTTATAAACATGCCTTAGAAAAAAACGTTACCGGTGTGCATCTTGATACAAAACAATGACACTGACACTGCTCTTTAAAGCAGGATTGATTCTGATTGGCTGTCACTGTTTTTATTGTTCATCAGTTGGAAAAAACGTGTTCTGACAGTGATTTCAACGATATAGTTTGTCGTTGCCATTATAGTTGTGGTGTGGACTCTGCTTTTCTTTTAAATTTAGAACGATTTTAAGAACTATATCTTAATTGTTATAGTTATTGTCCTTGGTTTAAACATGTCTTAAAGTAGGATGGATTCTCATTGAATGTCAATGTTTTATCATTCATTCCTTGCAACAAAGAGCAAGGAATGAGGACAGAGCTTCTAATTAACGAGTTTGGGATAATATGAACTCAAAGCAAAAAGAGGACAAAATCCCTATTAATGGCAATTAAATGTGGGAAGTTCATATATAGCACGTATGGATGTGGTTCAGGTGTCCACATATTTTGGCCAAGTTTTTTTTTTTAAATGCAATCTTCTTATAAACAGTAATTAAGAAACCCAGAGAAGTTAAAGACACTCCTCTCTTGGTTCAGTGTTCCCACTGCTGCTTGCACATTCTCCACTCTCTCTCTCTCTCTCTCTCCTCTCTCTCCTCTCTCTCTCTCTCTCTCTCTCTCTCTCTCTCTCTTCTCTCTCTCTCTCTCTCTCTCTCTCTCTCTCTCTCTCTCTCTCCTCTCTCTCTCTCTCTCTCTCTCTCTCTCTCTCTCTCCTCTCTCTCTCTCCTCTCTCTCTCTCTCTCTCTCTCTCTCTCTCTCTCTCTCTCTCTCTCTCTCTATTACCATTTTGCCTCCACTGAGCTCAAACTGCCTGGCCAATGAAATTGGGGCTGTTGTTGTAAACAACTTTTACTGCACCTTTTCAACTGTTCCTCTGTTGTGTTGTTTGGTTTAAACCGCAAAGCCAGGAAAACAACTATTGGGAATATAAGTCTTCTGCCTATTTTGTAAGGATTATTGTTAAGGGAGATGAAAAGCGATGGACAGAAATGAAAAATCCAGTGTAAAGAAAGAGAAGATGTGCTGAATGTACTATTACTTTGAGTGGGTACAGAGTGCACTCATTATTCATTTGAACATGTTAACCTGAAGACAGAAGCATAAAAATTCATAAATAGTGTTGTAAAATGCTAGTTCTTCGAATGTTGTATTCAAGTGATCAATAGCATGTCAATGCACAATGTATAATTTATTTGTATTACACTTAACTCCAATCTTAACTCTAAACTGTAATAATAATAAAAATGCAATGGCTGTAGAATAATATAAATGCATGTGAATTGTTCGAAATATACATTGGGGTACAAAAGGGTGATATCAAGAGTGAGATTTTTTTTTACTTTTGACTGTATTATGCCAAATTCTAAAACCAATTTTTTCCCCCCATCATTAATTAAAAGAAAATGATGGGAGATGACTGGTTTATAGGAACATGTCAGTGTGTGTTTGTGTGTTTATTCCTGAATTGACTCATTTGTATTAAATATGTTTAGCGTTTCCTGTGAGCATGTGGTGGGGATTACCATGCAATTGTGCCCAGTTTGAGTCAGCAGGATGCAATGAACCAATAAGCTTCAGGATTCAAATTGTCAGAAAGGTAATTTCTCTCTCATTGTGTGCATCCTTTCCTGTTCTGTCTCTATGCAGATTTTTCCTTCTATTGTTGGTTATCAGTTATCTTGACTTCTTCACCTTCAGAGAAAAACAGAGAGACATATAGGGGATTTTATAGGCTACCGTTATCAGACATTAAGTGCCCACACTGTAAATCCACATACCCTCAATCTCTCATACAGTATGTGTTGGTCGTCTTGGGATGAAATCGTCATAAGGACAGACAGATGGAGAGATGTATTATGGAGAGATTGTTTATTAATTACATTCAACCCCCTACTTAAACAGGAGCTGCTGTGGCTGAATGAAATATGTGTCAGTAGATGTACAGTAAGAGCCATATAGATTTAGTGACTATAGTTTAGGAGAACATCACAGTGAAAAAACTCAAAAAGCTTACTGCAACTGCAGTTTTCAGGGTCTAGCAACACTTATAGTTTATGGGAACAGAGATCCTGGCAGATAGAGCAAGAGCTAAGACAATGAAAGCTGTTCAGAGAAAGAAAAATGCTCCAAATAAACTACAAAGTCACAATGTAAGGTCCTTAAAGGGATAGTTCACCCAAAAATGTAAATTCTGACATCATTTACTCACCCTCATTTTGTTCCGAATCTGTATGAGTTTCTTTCTTCTGTTGAACACAAAAGAAGATATTTTAAATTTCAGGATTTTTGAAAATTGCCCTTCATGTAGTGTGTAACATAGATCTAAGTGACCAAAAACATCCTGCAAAGTTTTAAACATGAAAGTTCACCGTATACAAAGTTTTGTCTCTCAAAAGTAAGAGTCGAATCTGAGTCGCTGATATGAATCGTTCGACGAACGATGCTTTTCCTTTGTCTAGTTGACATCAACTTGACAAGTTATTTGAATAAGATACGCCCACTTATTGCGTTCGGAGACCAGTGTTGCCAGGTCCGTATGCCTGCACTGTTTCTCGCGAGTTGTTTGTGTAGTGCACGCGGGTTGACGCGATTGTTTTACCCACTGGAACATGATTGTTATTGGGGAAAGACCCGGGAACGCTATTTGACTATTTTTGGCCGTGATTGGGTTAGTTTTGATGAGCAATTGGGCTGGTTTTGTTGTGCAGACCTGGCAACCCTGTCGGAGACGCCAGGG
The DNA here is from genome assembly GCA_036326025.1 of Chrosomus eos. Lineage (NCBI taxonomy): Eukaryota > Metazoa > Chordata > Actinopteri > Cypriniformes > Leuciscidae > Chrosomus > Chrosomus eos. The sequence goes on from CM070840.1 coordinate 12,456,101, forward strand.
GAAACTAACATGTCGAGACGCTGTTTTGAAGTGCAACGCAAAAGCAAACTTTTTTCATCTGCCCAGTGAGGAGCCAGTGAAGACTAAGTGGCTGCAGTTCATAACTATACCACAGAAGTATAGCCCGAACCTTGTTCTGTGTTCATATATACAACTATACCACAGAAGTATAGCCCGAACCTTGTTCTGTGTTCATATATACAACTATACCACAGAAGTATAGCCAGGACCTTGTTCTGTGTTCGCGTCATTTTGAAGATGATTGCTTCACAAACCTAAATGCTATAAGTATGGATTTGCGAGCGGGTGATACTGAAGGTTCAGTACCGAGTTTATTTGGATCAGCTTCCTTCTCCGAATCACAAACTGTAAGTATTATTAATATTAATTGTTGCTTTTATGTTTTATGTATCATGCTCAATAAGTATGTGTGTGTGTGTGTTGTGTACGCACAGCACAGCGCATAGGTCGTCAGTTGTATTGAAATATGTGAAGTGTTTGTCGTTGTTAATGGAGTTGTCATAAAGAATATAGCTATAACGTTACCTCTTAGTACTGCATTATCAATATGTTTATGCGTTGGGCTAACGCAAACAAAGACTGAATGTGCTTTAACCACTAAACTTTGGGCTATGGTAGCTAACATATCACTGCAGATTAGCGTCACGCAAGGGCGGGGTTTGGAAAAATGACTCGCTAAACGATTCATATGGGAGTCGGTGAGCAAATCAAGTAAAAATAAATGCATATTATAAGACAACAAAAGTGTTTTTTTGTCATGGCATGCTCGTAAAACTGTTGTTGGGGACTCCCAGAACAATATTAGGAACATTTTAAATGCCATAATAGGTACCCTTTAAAGAATGTTGGTAACCAGACAGTTGATAGCAACCATTGACTTCCATAGTATTTTTTCTCCTACGGCTATACTGTCAACTGTTTAGTCACCAATATAATTTAAAATATCTTCTTTTGTGTTCTGCAGAAGAGAGAATATCATACAGGTTTGAAATGAAGTGAAGGTTAGTAAATTATGTCAGAGTTTTCATTTTTGGGTGAACTATCCCTTTAAGACTTGTTTTCAGGAAAGGATAAAGAATTAAAGGATAATTCCGGTATTAAGCACTTTGAGTCTATTTTCTAGTTTGTTTTGGATGAACTAGAGTGGTGGACACAGAAATTTTGACAATGGGTCCTGTCTCGACTTTTTGACTATTTTAGAATCGTCTCTGACCGCTTCAGAGTGGCTGTCTATGAGCATGCACAAACATGTCCTTAAAACAACCTTTAACGTTCGTTTTCAAAACTGTGCAACTCACCGAGTGGTTAGTGGTGTTCGTTGATGATTAAAAATATATCGGCGCAATGTATGATTTCAATCCGTGTTATTTGCTATAGTGGAACTATTTTTTCCAACATAACATCATCACTTTTGCGTAAACATACACGCCACTTTCAAGTCAAGTGTATGCGTGTATACATGTCTACGCCGTTAAATGTCCGAGTGATTCCGCGTGTATGTACACCCGTTAAATGTCCGAGCGAAACGAAGAAAAACCTAGATCTACATCTGGCTAACGATATTTTTTGTCCTAGGATGGTAGGGGAACACTTATTAATGGTATTAACCCCAGTGACGGGTAGGTTTAGGGACGGGGTTGGGGTAGGTCATATATGTATATACAGTAATGTAACGTTAAGTCAACGGCGTTCATAAACACGCTGAAAAGCGATTGATATGCGTATTGATAGCACGGCAAAAATGGAAATACGAATTGGCGTGTTATACATACGCTATTCCATGAGATCAGTCTGATTTTTTCAGATACCTCACAACCACGTATTTATTTGACTCAATATTTGAGTCTGAAGCGTTGGCACACTCCCGACCACTTGATGGCGACAACCACTTTGCCGTACAAGGACGCTGTACGAACACGGTGTCTAGCGCATAGACCTTCTGAGAGCGAAAAGACTACAACCAAATGTAAACAGACCCCTTTCCGTTTCTGGTAGCGCAGTAATATCAACGAGCACTGAGTCTTCCAACAGACATAAATGGAATTTTACAAAATGCCAAATAAAACACGACAGAAACTGTATTTCGCTACGCTACTTGTTTTGGATCATCAACGAACACCACTAACCACTCGGTGAGTTGCACAGTTTTGAAAACGAACGTTAAGGGTTGTTTTAAGGTCATGTTTCAGTATGCTCGTAGACAGTAGGGGTGGGTGATATATCGTTTAGACGATAATATCCAAATTGTTGTCTGGACGATATGCAAAATTGGGATATCGAATATTTCATAATTTGTACAATCCAACCCCCCAAACATGAAAAGAGCTGAAGGAAGTTAAAGAGAAATCAAAAAACTAAGGCGGCCGCCTAAGCAACTCACGCCTGCCGCCTTAACTATACGTTGGCAAAAAAAATTATATGAGCGATAACGGCCGTGTTACTGTTTTGAGGACAACCAGCACGTCATTCGGGCATTAGCACTCCGGGTGTTAAAGGGTACCTATTATGGCATTTAAAATGTTCCTAATAATGTTCTGGGAGTCCCCAACAACAGTTTTACATGCATGCAATGACAAAAAACACTTTTGTTGTCTTATAATATGCATTTATTTTTACCTGATTTGCTCACCGACTCCCTAATGATTCGTTTGACGACTCATTTGTCCAAACCCCTCCTTTGCGTGACGCTAATCGGCGGTGATTGGTCAGATGACCCAGTCAGTTATATTTTGCGTTAGCCCAAAGCTTAAACATATTGATAAAGCACTGCAGTACTACAATACGCTTCACATAATTTCACATATTTCAAAAAACAAAAAAAATGACATCGGAGACCTAGAAGCTGCTGAGCGTAACTCTCACTCTCTCACACACACACCACGCACGCACACACACACACACCACACACACACACACACACACACACACACACATAAAAGCAACAATTATTAATAGTACTTACAGGTTGTGATTCGGAGGAGGAAGCTGATCCAAATAAACTTGGTATTGAACGTTCCTTCAGTATCAGGCGACTCGCGAATACACCATAATCCACACAGCATTTGTGTTTGTGAAGCGATCGTCATTAAAATAACGCGAACACAGCTCAAGGTGGCTATACTTGTGTGGTATAGTTTATTTAAAACTCTAGCCACTCAGTCTTCACATGCTTGTCCCTGGGCAGTGAAAAAAAAGTTTGCTTTTGATTCGCACTTCAGAACAGAGTCTCGTCGACATGTTGTCAGGTTTCTCTGTCTGCTGGGCGCGCGCAATGAGTGGGCGTGTCGAATTCAAATAACTTGTGCAAGTGACGTACGAAAGTGCATCGTTCGTCTATCGATTCATATCAACGACTCAGAGTCGACTCTTACTTTTGAGAGACAATAACTTTGTATACGGTGAACTTTCATATTTAAAACTTTGCAGGATGTTTTTGTTCACTTAGATCTATGTTACACACTACATGAAAGGTAATTTTCAAAATTCCATGATAGGTACCCTTTAAAGGAAATCCTTAACAGGCAGCCGTTCGCAAGCGCAAGCGGCTCGTGACAGAACATAGACTGACTGAACGACACTTCAATTGAAGTTGAAAATCTCAAATGAAGATTGCTGAACTCCAGCTTACTTGTCTGTGTTTTCAGATCATCCGCGCTTCTTCAGCAGTGTAGAGAGCGCGCATGGTTGCTGATCTCTGGCAGTGTTTTTAATGTTGATGCAATGTTTACCGAATATCCACACACGATTTCAAATGTGACATTGATTTTATACAACAGTTAAAAAAACAAAACAAAAGGGTAACATTAAGTGATTTACTAAATTTAAAACAGTATACTCAGGCTTATTGCTCTATTTTGCAACGGAATCTGTGGCTTTGAACAAACGTGAATTCAATGAATGACTCGATAACTCACACACATAAGACAATGAGTTACCGCCACCTACTGGCGATTTTATTATAATATTTTTATTAATATTAAACGATTTTTAACATTGCCTATTTAGTGAACATTGTTTTTATTTAAGGAATTATTTATTTTTTAAAGGTAATACAAAGGTAAAAAATGAAATGGAAAATATTTATTAAAGGGGGCAAAATATTGTCTCTTAATGGAAAAGCTGTGCCTGCAGTCTAAGTGGAAGAGGGGTACGGCACTCTAAAACATTGGAGAACCACTGAACTAAGGAAAAGGGATATGTAGAATTGCACAAGTGCTACTGCTAAAGAGTGCAATGTCAATAATTTCTCATAATCTTAATTGAATTGGTCTAGAGAGAATAATTATTATTACATTTTCTCTACTAGATATAAGACTCAAGTTTCAGTATTTGTCTTAATTTGTGTCAGGAGTTATGCAATACCCCCCGCCCCCCGCAAAAATATCGTCTGAATATCGATATCGAGATATTGAAAAAAAATATCGAGATATTCATTTTTGTCAATATCGCCCACCCCTAGTAGACAGCCACTCTGAAGCGGTCAGAGACAATTCTAAAATAGTCAAAAAGTCGAGACAGGACCCATCGTCAAAATTTGTCCACCACTCTAGTTCATCCAAAACAAACTAGAAAATAGACTCAAAGTGCTAAATACCGGAATTATCCTTTAAATCTTAATTTTTGTTTATGCGTTTGTTTGTATTAACAACATTTGGTTAAGTTTATGCTTAAAAGGGGGAAAACAATTTAAAACTAGCTTAAACAATCAAAGACATTATCTGACAAAAACTGTTATTATCTTTTACAGTTTTGATCAAATGTGAATGTATCTAAGAATCTAAGAAAACATTTCTGATTAAGAAAATTATTGAAAAAAAGTTTGAGGTAAAATGAGGATAAAGATTACGGGAAGGAAAATTGCATCATTGACATTCAGCTCACATTTTCTCTCCTCCCTTCCTTTCTCTGCATCTCTCTCCTTCTCCCTTTCCATTCCATCACTCTTACTCTCTTTCTCACTAACTCGGTCTCTATTTCTCCTCTTCTCTCAATCCAGGTCTCCTCCTTCCTCTCACATCAACTTTTCCCCAGACTCCACTGCACAGCAAGCAAACAGAGCTTTACTCAGTTCAGGTTTTCTCTGAACACCGTACAGCTCAAGTGAGATTTGAGCTCTGATCTTTGACTCTTTCCAGAACCTATTGTAAAGTTCTACTGCAGGAGACCAAACTCCCACCTCTCTCTGAAAACTGAAGCTTCTCTACCCTTTAATGGTACAAACTTCAGTTCTTCTCTTGCCTCCTAAAATAAACTCAGCACAGACGTTTCTGCTTTTGTGTGTAGTCAATTTACATTTACAGGGACATTTATAGATTTACATGTATGCATCTGGCAGAATCTTTTATCCAAAGTTACACATTTTACCAGTATGTGTTTTCCTAGGAATCAAACCCATTACTTAGATGTTGCTAGTGCCATATAATGCCAGCACAATATACTGTAGAAGCAATAATACAATATGAGTCCAAACATTTACTCAGACAGGTATTACAGACATTAAACACAACCAGCACTTTCAGCTGTGAAGTCACAATGGTGCCCTAAAGCTGTAACCATGGAAACCACTCTTTGTCAGTTTGCGGGAACGTCATGGCAAAGCATGGGCTACAGGAGGCATCGTTACCATGGCAATAACCATATAAAACAGTGATGATCATTACAAGCCCTGCTTTTGTGTCAAAGGTTAGATGCAGGAAGATAAAAACATATTTCTATTTGAACAACCTCACTTTGGATTAAAATAAACCACATACAAAATATAGTTGTGCTACAAAGGTTGGCATTGATGGTTCCAACACCTTTAACATCTATGAAAACATTCCATTGCACAAAAGGTTTCTTATAGAGGAAAAAGTTTTTTTTTTATATTTTTTAAATGTTTTTTCCTTGGTAACTGTTTCACTGGAAGGTTCTTTGGGGAACCCAAAATGGTTCTTCTATCTATGGCATTGTTCCAAAAAACCCTTTTGGAAGTGTTATATGGATATGTGATATCAAATAACTCTCCGAGGAGAGCAAAAGGCACTGGAGCGGTCCAGGTAGGGGAGCCATGCTGAATCACGGGCTCAGTACTTGATTAGACATGCATGGGTAAATCCAGAGCCGTGCCCCTGCACTTCAGCAGTCTGTTCCACTGTTATTAAATGATCTGTTGGCCAGAGACTGTCTATCTGTCTGTCTGAGGAATTCAGAGAGAGCTGGGACAGTTTAACCCTGGCCGTCGGTTGAACTTCCTCTGGATATATAACAATACAATCTGAAAAATGGTCAAAATGTTAGGGTAATTGTGGGAATAATATCAATAGCACCTCAGAAGGAAAGTATTATGGTAAACTCTCAAGTGTATTGACATAATGGGCCTCATTTTCATCTTCAATTCTAGATCCAAAAAGACCAAACTGGTAAATACTGGTACTGTAATCGTCTCTGTCCATGGTGCTGAATCTTTATGAGCACTTTTTTCCTCCTCTGTTTGCAAATATTGGTACAAAATCTGTTGCATCTGTAATACTTTTCTGGGTGTTGACAAAAAGTATATAGGACAAATGCTAAATGTTTTTACTTTATTATGGCAAACTGTTTTTGCATGGTATAAAGATGTGTTATGTCTTTCACGCACTCTTTAAAATAAATGGAACCTTTGTATTGCACAAAATGGTTATTTTAGATTTTCTAAATTGTTCTTTGCGCTTTCCACTCTTAAGAACTTTTCATTGAAAGATTCTTTGGGGAAGCCAAAATGGTTCTTCTGTTGCATCGCTGTGAAACGCCTATTTTAGAACCTTTATTTTTAGAGTGTAAAGCGCTCATCAGAAGAGCAGTTAAAGTACTGTATGCTATGTGCGTACTGAGAGACAATAATTGTACGAGTAAATCACGTAGCCTATAGTAATTGCAAACAGTTTCTATAACAGGCTGTCACACAAGATACAATTCCGTCACATAATCGTTATCTCTATGCGTGTTGTATGGTCTAACGTTACCAGACCAATCAGAAAAGCTTTCCTTTCCACAAACAGCTTCCCGTGATAAGGTGTAATGGGGGTGGGGGCACAAGCGGCATTTACCGGCCGGCTCTTCGGCAAACTGGAACTTCTGAATCAGCTCCGTAACTGAGCATTTAAGTGCCGCATCTCGTTCGTTCGTGAATATTTTTTGTGCGGACCTGTCTTGTGTTCTGCGCAGTAACGAATGTCTTAAGTCGGTAAGGAAATGCACACAAGTGGCCGAGCTGGATCTGCGCGGAGCTCGCACGCATTCTGCGCCGCGGGTCGGTGGTGGAGATTCGTGTTTTCAGACTGGTAACAGCGGATAGCGGTCGTGCTGGGCGCGGTACGGGATTAATATGGATCAATGACACGCACCTCATAGATAATGGAATATACAAAACTGTATTTGCGCATTTGAAACTGTTTGTAAGTAGGCTACATGACCAGTTCACTGTTATAGCTACTGGATTCATCCTTTCCAAGACGCTGTGGACATATTCAAAGAGAAAAGTGATTCGTTTCTAGCCTATTAGTCTACGAGAATTGAGCATATCACCTCTGGCACTCGGATCAACGACGCAGTTATGGAAATTGGGTCTATCAGATGGCATGAAGCTGCAATTTTGACGTGACTGGTAATAATTCAGAACCACAGTTCTTTCCCTGTCGAAAAAAAAAGAACAATTAAACCAGCCAGGTTTTGGCCACTTTTCAGCTCGTCAGGCTGGTTTAAGGTTGTTGTTTTTTTCACTTTGTCTATGAATATAACCTGTCACTCCCTTAGAAAGTGACCACTTCTTGAGTGCGAATTATGGGGTGGGGATGGAGGTTGGATGTTGACCCCATAAGGGTTGAACCCCAAAGGACGTCAAAACAAATGGGTTGAGTGGTCTTAAACTTACGTTATGCATGTTTCACTACTCGATCGCTGTGGCATGGTAAATCATAATAGTTCCATTATTTATCCGTTTCGTTGTAGTTTTACATATCCCAACCCGTTTTAGCGTTTTGCTTAAAATGTATTTGAGGTAGGCAATAATTGAGCTACTGTACTGGCGGCGCTAAAGACCATTTGGGTTGCGTGAGACGAACCTCAGCCGACTGCGCCCCAAAATTAACTGACAGAATACTGAAAGAAAAGTCGTCAGCTTTGAAAGTCACTGATTTGATTAGGCTAATTCGCACACTGATGTTGCCACATGCCTCTACGTTGTAGACTTTCGAATGCATTTACATTCTGAACTCTCATTCTGAATTCTCTTTTTGAAGTAAATAACAAAGCAGTACTAACAAGATGTCTCTGACCCAGCAGGACCTGATGGTATTCAACGCAACGCTTCATCATTTCAGTGATCCAGCTGCGTGGGTTGAACACTGATGCTCCGGATCTCTGATGCTGATGCTGGTTCATCGCCCTTGCGCTGTTGCTGCATTCTAGGATGTTGCGACAAGTGTTGCACGAAGGGCTTAGGACATCATTCCACAAACTGGGCCACTTTGTCGCCAATCACCCGGTGTTTTTCGCCTCCGCGCCCGTGCTGATCTCTATCCTGCTGGGCGCGAGCTTCAGCAGATACCGCATAGAGGAAAACGTGGAGTACCTGTTAGCCCCCAAACACAGCCTGGCGAAGATCGAGGGGAACTTGGTGGATAGTTTGTTCCCCGTGAACCGGTCCAAACACACGCTGTACTCGGACTTGCAAACACCCGGGAGATATGGCCGGGTCATCGTGACTTCGCGCAGGGGGAGCGTGTTGGACCCTCACCACGTCAACACAGTCCTAAAGGTGAGCAACAGTTCACTAGAGTCATTTGCTTTGTTTTTACACGTTTGAACGGCTACAGTGTAGTCAAGACTCCATGAATCAACATTTTGTTGTTTGTCTACTTTTTGGCAGTCCAACAACATTTTTCTTTGAAGCTTGTTAGTCTTTCTCATATTTCAGAGGTAAAACATGTAAAGGAAATCAAGTGGATACACTTTAAAAATAAAAATAAAGTTTCTGCCTTAAATTTTTAAGTAGGCTACAAAATCAAAACGAAATCTTGTATAACTTATTTTGATGAGTCTCTTTTTTTTGTCCCAGTATTCAGGAATCAGTGGGAAAAAATAACTGACAAAAGTCTGCCTTTCAATATTAAACAAATCTGTAATTTCAACTCTGTGGAACGGGTGCTATCATATTAACTTCAAATAAAAGTTGTCTTCCCACAGCTCTCCAGCAGATATATATTTTTTAATATTAGAAATATTTCATGCAATGTGCCAGTCAGAGTTTTATTTTGTGGCCTACTTTTTCTTCCTGTGACAGCTTCCCAATTCAGATACCAAATTCACTCCCCCAGAAACAACCAACATGAAATATGATGCTAGCAACTGCTCATAATGTACTGGCAAGAGATCTTAACTTCAGGCGAAAACCAACTGAGCACTTGACCTCCTTTTGTGAAATTTTGAAATTGAGGCTTTACATTTTGCTAGTATAGACTCTTTATTATTTAATGCAAAGTACTTCTTTCTTACTTCTTTCTAACTCGAAACATTAATTTCAATTTTCTTAAGCTAATTGAACTAAGCCTGAGCCGTGAGCAGCAACCACATCTTAAACACTTTTTAAAATTCACACAGCATTGCATTTTCCAGAAATAAAACCTTCTTTATATTCCCTGCACACACACAACACAACAGGTCTCAATATTACCTTGTTCACTGTACCATCATAAACCACCTTTGGTGAGCTCTCCTCTGCTGATCCACGATTTAAAAGAGTGTGACAATTGTGTATGTCAAGACCTGATCTGATCCCGAAAGAAGGAAAAATAATGGTTCAAAGGATTTGAGGTGATTATATTCTGTGCAAAATATCGTTTTTTTTTTTCTGTCGGTTGATATGCATAAAGACTGTGGGCATGCAATGTCATGCTTTAGTCTCCAACTCCAAGGGTTAATTATCAAGCTTGAGCAATTAGAGGCCTGATCGGTGTGTGTCTGACATTTCTTTGTTGCTCGAGGAGGCTGGAGGATTGGAGGAGGTAGCCTCCCCCGGTGATCTGAGTCTGACACAGTCTAATCAGTCTGACATTAACAACGCAGAGACACTGACCTCAGAGGACAATAAATCCGCTTCTCACATGGATTCCTGTTAAAGAAAGTCTAAAAAGTTTTTCTTTTATGTTCTGTTTGTTGGCACACTCTTCCTGCAGCAACATGCTTTCTTGTTGCCTGGCAACAAGATAGTAGCAACTGAATGCGATGAAATGTGACATAATCAAATACTTAAAGTTTACTCTTGAGTATTAAAGGTTTTATTTTTCATGTATTAATGTGTGCATGAACATACACTACCATTCAAAACTTTTTTTTTAAAGAAATTAAGAAAATAATACTTTTTTGCAGCAAGGACACATTCATTTGATCAATGAAAGTAAAGACTTTCACCTTGTTACAAAAAAATCTATTTCAAATAAATGTTGTTCTTTTGAACTTTCTATTCATCAACAATGCATCACGGTTTCCAGAAAAATATTAAGCAGCACAACTGTTTTCAACGTTGATAATAATAAAAGTTTCTTGAGCACCAAATCAGCATATTATTAAGATTTCTAGGGACCATGTGACACTGAAGACTGGCGTAATGCTGAAAAGTCAGCTTTGTCATCACAGTAATGAATTACATTTAACATTTGATCAAATAAATTCTGCCTTGTTGAGCATAGTAGACTTCTTGCAAAAACATAAAAAACACTTTTATCGATTACCTGTCTGTATTAGTAAAACATTTTATCCTTCTCTTTTTCCACCTCAAGCTACACAACACAATCACTCAGATCCAGGTTCCTATGCTGGGATTCAACTACACTTTTGCCCACCTCTGCCTGCTGGATGATAGCAAGAGCTGCATCGTGGACGACATCCTCGGGTTCTGGAAGAGATGAGATCGGCACGTGCATCCAATCATTCAGTAGCCCCTCTGCGTTATCCCATCACCAAACTCAAAGATGGGCGGGAGGCCTACATCGGGCACCAACTGGGCGGAGTCCTGGCAGGTGGAGGGAGAGACGGGGTGCGTTCTGCTCGAGCCCTTCAACTCACGTACTACCTGCAAGCGGCCAGCCCACTGAACGAAGTGGTGGCGGCCAGCTGGGAGCTGCTGTTCTGCAGGGAGCTGGAGAACTTTGGAGAGGCACATCCGGAGCTTAGTCTAAACCCCTTTACCTCCTCTTCTCTTCAGAGGGACTTCCAAAGGACCAGTCGTGTATCAGAGCGGCCGCTGCTCTTTAGCCTGGCCGCGTGTCTCACACTGGCCATGCTGTGCTGCTCAATGCGAGACTGTGTGCGTACAAAGCCCTGGCTGGGCCTTCTGGCTCTGGTGACCGTCAGCCTTGCTACACTCACCTCTGCGGGCATCTTCAACCTCACAGGAGGGAAATACAATTCAACATACCTGGGCATCCCTTTTGTCATGTTAGGTGAGATTATATTATTTCTCCCATCATCCTATTATGCAAATGTTTTACGCTTTAAAAGAAGTCTCTTACGCTCACCAAGGCTGCATGTATTTGATCAGGAATACATTAAAACAGCAATACTGTGAAATTGGATTACAATTTAAAATAACTGTTCTATTATAATATATTTAAAATGTAATTTATTCCTGTGATTGCAAAGCTGAATTTTCTGTAGCTATTACGTCAGTATTCATTATCCGTCAGAAAACATAATTTTCTGATTTGGTGCTTAAGAAACATTTCTTCTTATTACTAATCTTGAACACAGTTATGCTGTTTAATATTTCTGAGGAAATATTCCTTGATAAATAGAACATCCTCCCATATTTTTTAATGGTATATTTATCATCCCAGTGATGTGTGCTCTTTTCTCTTTAGTTGCTAGTCGTCTTTGCGGTTTGCATGTTTGTTCCATTCTTTTGATCTTCCATTTACACACTGTGACTGTCAGGTTAAACGAGTACACCTTCTGACTGACCGCAAAGCTCTGCACTGCACTTTTGTCGAGGTGTATCATTAAAAATGAAACGCTCCACATCAAAGGAATTCCTAATAGAGCCCAACAGACAGCCTTTAGAGGAATTCCAACCCCTTATTTTGTCTTCTGTCCATGAGCCATTCTGGGTGAATCAACTGTGTGCTTGTGGAACAGATTCACACAAGCAGATATCTTGCGATAATTACCAACACGCATACATGCATCCTGACAGATCACATCCATCTCGCTTGCTCTTGTTGGCCATCTCTTACACAGCAATTAGTGCCACATGTGGGAGGAGGCTTCTGTCGAGAAAATAACAGGCTGGGGCTAAAGACAGAGAAATTAAAAGAAAAAAATGGAAAAGAAAAACGAAGGCTTGGAAAAATAGACGAAGGCTGAGACGAGACTATGCGTTTGGATTGACCCTGTGACCCTCCAGAAAATTAATAATGCATTTCTATCTCAAGACGACTGGCATATGTGTCCTTCTTATAACACTCCAACAATCCTAACCTTGGCAATTGTGCCAATCCACATCAACAATCTCAGAATTCGCCCCGCTGGTTTCCAATTGCAGCCTGGGAGTGACAGCGTCTCCTCGCAGAGCTCTCCTGCAGAGCACTTTCTTAGTGTAAAAACAGAACTTGCTAGAGCCGCCCAGTGTCGCTGCATATTAATGTCATTCCAGGCTGCTCTTACTGGATTGAATAGGGTTCAAAGAAAAACAGGGATATATGGAATAATTACATCATAACGGATGTCTGACAAAACAACAGCCCTTATCTCTGTAAGCCACCGGCCTTTTATTTAAAACAAATTCCATTACAAGGATATTAGCTGTCAACTGGAATCATCTGACTGTCCTCTGATGATAATGTAAAGATGGAAGGAGGAGATATCATAGGCCATAATTGCTCAGATTGTTATGTTTATTAAGAGGAAAAGGGGTAGATGATCGAAGATGTCCAGGAGATAAAGGACTTGCATATTGAGAATCAGTCTGTGTGTCACATTGGTATTTTTATTTGATTTTGAGAAGAGTGGAAACTAAAATGTTGGTTCATTTGGTATGGAGGAAAACAACTAAAATCGAAGGCAAGAGTGTGAGAAAACAGGAGAAAACAGCACGAGAATAGGAATTCATTCTCTATTTCACTTTGTTTACTCTTACTGACAGATCTTGATTGTGTAGTTTAGCAACCATCTACATGTACGTATTCATTTAAAGGTGCAGTGTGTAGCTTTTTGGCGACATCTAGCGGTTCGTTTGCGAGTTTACACTAAGGGCTCAGCCCACTGCTCACCCCTCCCTTTCGAAGAAACTACGGTGGCTAAAACGGGACAAACATCGTCGTAGTGGGCCAGAGTAAAACAAGCCACAGCTAACATGGAGCACCACAGTCCATTATAAACCACATCATGGATAAAGTTTACAAAGCCATAGTCACTCACTTAAAAATGTTGGGTTAAAAATAACCCAACGAATAACCCAACTATGGGGTGGTATAGCACCTTCCCATCTGTGGGTTATTTTAACCCAATGTATTGGGTTAAATACCAGTTGGGTTAAAATAACCTAACAGTTGAGTTAAATATTTATTTTTATTTATTACCATATTTTAATAAATAAAATGCACTGTTTTCAAATACAGATTGTTTATTTGTATAAAACAATACATATGTTTCAACAAATATATTTTTAAATTACAAACTATATATTGGAGAGTCTAGCATTTAATGTATAATATACATAGTGTAAATATATATTAAAAATACACAAGTGTACATACAACACACATAATAAATTCAAAACCTATGCAAATATGTACAAACAGTCCACATTCAAAACATGTACATAGGGTACAAATACATAAAATATATACACACAGCACACAAAAATTCAAAATTCACTAAATTCAAAACCTATACAAATATGGACAAAATACACAAATGAATAACATTAAATCCTAATCACAACTTTATTAAAAGGTCTTCAACTGAGCACTGAATGCATTGATGTATTGTTGTAAACATACTTTAAGTAATACAACTAAAAATACATATGTTGACTACTGGACCTGATGATGATGATGATGATGATCAAAGTTCTTGATGAGGCAGCAATGTGTTAAAGGAACTCCTCCGGATATATTAAAGTTTGCATGCTACAAAAACTCCCAAATGGATGCAGAGGTCTTGAAATAGTTTATGTCATAGATGTTAAACATTTTTGAAACAGATCCATTGCTTGAAATAAAGTCTTCTGTTCAACTGCTTTCACACTGAATATGATAAAAACATGCAAGTTCTCTTTGTCCCCAAGCATCGTCACGTGGATCCGGGCATGTCTCACTGTTCAGATCGGCACCATGTCAGTTCCACTTCCAACCTTAAAAGAATAAATAAAGTTCAGTTGGGCATGCACTGTGACAACATCAACAGTTTAAATTATGAAAACGTTACATGATCACAGCAGTGCTGTATTGAATTAAATTATGGTCACTCTAATTACTCATTACACCTGCTGTTAAAGGGATAGTTTACCCAAAAATGTAAACTCTGTCATTAATTACTCGCCCTCATATCATTCCAAACATGTGAGACTTGCGTTAATCTTCGGAACATAAATAAAGACTCTGGGAGATTTTTGTCCCTTCATTGACAGCTATGCAACTATGCCCCAGAAAGGTAGCAAAGACGTCATTAAAGTAGGCCTAATCCATGCGAGTTCAACCTCAATTTTATGAAGCATGATGAGTATATTCTATCCCTTAAACTTAAAAATTTACCACTTTATTTGCAAAATATTAAACTCAAACACGAGAGCACCTCGACGCATGCGTGTTGTGTTAAATGCGAGAGTAGACGACAAGAGCGTGAACACAACAATTATGATTTTTTTGCACAAAGCACTCGCGTCGGTTCATAAAACGATTCTTTCATTTTGAGTTGACTGCGCATGCACAACATCCTATAAGTTCTGTTCTGGAAACAGAATTGATTAGTAGATCTCTTGAGTCTTTGGGTTCGGGTCCAAATCTTTCATTCTTCCCGTCAGTCTCAGAGGCTATGCTGTCAGTACCGGAAAGATACATGATTAGTTCACCTCTCGAGTCTAATTAATGAAATGACTTGAAAAAAAGAGATTCAAAGATCCGAGTCAGTAAAATTTCCTGAACTTCCCACTACTACTGGACAGTAGCTTTCGGCAGTCAGTAAAAATATACCGCAGATTTCTTGTCAAATCTAGTTGTACAAATAAATCTTAAAGCTCTTTCCCATTTTTTATGTGTTTTTTCCACGGCAGTCATTCTGCCACTCAAAGGTGACGTCACGCGCATACTCTCTATTCTGAACATAATTAAACTCACCATTCCAAGAAAACTGTGAAGTCTGGGATGTTCTCTAATGATTTCTTCGATAGTTTTTGTTCCAGAGGATCAATTCCACGCATTGCAGTTTGTTGAGTTGGTGTGTGAATTCATGAACTCCAGGACTTGGCTGTGAGGACTTCTTGCTTTCTTTTTGCCACATTATTGTCAGTCATCAGACAGCTTAGACTCTACTGAAATGAAAACATACTGTATTAAAATGAGGGAAGACAGCTAAAAAAACAAACAAACATAAGCAATTAACTGGATCTGTAGTAGCCCAAGCACTGCACATTTGGTCTCTCTAATCATTATTCAACTTACCAGCTTGTTAGTAGAGGGACTCCAAGACTGGTGCCAGATAAGGAAGGCGTACTGTCCAGGGCCAGAGTTGAGAACCATTGTCATCCAGCAGTGTAAAACTTTCATTTACTCCTTCCTGTGTTAGAATGAAGCAGAAAATAAGAAATATTTTCAGAAAAGTAAGCTAGTCCTTAAAAATAAGTTTGTAAAAACCCTTTTATATCACTTATTTCAATAGCTTACTCACCTTGAAAGGTTTCAATTAAAAGGCAGAAGATCGCCTGTTGTAGTCTGCTTCACAAATTAACCCATTTGTCTAAAACAAAAATATAACACATTTAGTGCAACACATTTAAATAAAAGGCAAAAACTTCATAAGAAAAAAAAATACTATAATTGGATGCTTCAGCTACAGCTGCATGCACATACATGACTATTCATACAACAACATTAATTACCACATTTCTGCCAAAATACCATAGTTAAAGTGTTACAGTAAATCAAGGTAAACTGTGTTTTGGAAAAGAAACTTTCTTAATCATGAACTAATCGTTTATTTGTTGCACAATGTGCAATTGTGTTTTACGCATTCATTGTGTTTCATGTTTTACGCTTCAATGAATGTTGTTGGGAATATCTGCACTTTTTCATCTTTCTTTCATCTCGGAGATTTCAGCGAACTCAAACGGTTCTCACTGCATCTCACACCGCTGCTGTGGTGTCGTGTGGCCGATGTCTGAGCTCGCGCCGCTGGGCCGAGCTGATAAATGCCCGGTGCACTACGGTTCAAATGAGTAGAGCTCTTTCGTCACGCATTTAGTGACAATTGTAGTCTCACCTGTACACATAGTAGTCTAGAGCACTGCTTCAGCTGGGACAGAGCATCACTAAAGTGCCTTTAATACATTTGCTATAACGAATAAAGTTACCGCAAAACAGGCGTAATGCTAGATAGTGATTTCAGACTAGGCCGAACGTTAGCTACTTAGCTAATTTATTGTAGTAACATTAGGTAATTTACTGGTAGTACATCAGTAAACGGTTTCGCTAGTATAATTTTATAATTAATAACTTTATTACTGCTAGCGAGCTAACGGGGATAGCTAGGATTAATTTCCAATCGATCTCACTCCCGGAAAACGGACTAAGGGAACTTCGTTTTTTAAAAATATAAAATTTAGTTTTATAATAATTATATTCAATGTCTCAGTACACAATACTTGATGTTATATAAAAATTACATGACTTACCTTTCATAATCAGGATGCAGCAGCAGCTTCTGTGTTGTTGACTAACTTCTGTCACGTCCGTTAAAATTTGAACCGTCGCTGCGGAAACCAAAGATTATCTGACCCAACCGTCGGGTTATTTCTAAAAATAACCCAACGATTTTATAAATGACCCAATATTTTGGAAAAATAACCCAACATATTGACCCAATATGTGTAAACCATCGGTTGGTTAAACAAATAACCCAACGTTTTTTAGAGTGAGGTGAGGATCAACGGTCTTAATACATAATATAATAATATTGGTCTGAGCTGTCGACACGACAGATCTCGTCACAGTTGTTGTAAATAATAGTAATCAGCTGATTGTCTCACGAACATAACCAGCACATTCTCCCCACATAGCAAACCCATAATACAGCGAGGGAGAAGAACCACATGAAACTATGCAACTATAGATTTTTTCTAACAGGGTAGTAAAAGTTTAGCTGGCTAATATGAGCTGTTACTGTGGCTGAGCTGGTTAAAGCCTTGTTTATACTCGACACGTCCGCATGAGCCCAAAGGTGCGTGCGGCAAAAATGATGTGATTGTAATAACAGCACACGTGCCTCCGCATCCCAATAGATACCACTTACTACACACAATAGGCTTTTTTCTCTGATTTTGGAAACTCGATCGACTTAAAATGCTTCCAAGATCGACGGTTTGGTGATTCCTGTAACTGTTTTCCGGTCAATGACAAGAGTAGCCTACTAATCAGCCGTCACACGAACGTAACCAGCACGTTTATCCCCACATAGCAAACCCATAACACAGCGAGGGTGAAGAATTAAGTTACATGAAACAATCCAACTACATATTTACACCACTGACAAGGGAAAACACTCACGGTGTTTATGACTAGCTTCTTCTAGCTTTCTGCGGCTTCTCTTTCAAGGTAGTGACGAAACGCGCTCTGTAACGCTGTTTGTTCGCTGTCGGCTACGGTAGAAATATGACGTCATAATATGGCGGCCTTCATAGAAGGGGATTCCCGCGCTTATGTAGATATAAATGCCTAATTCTAAGGTAATAAAAACATTACGGTTTATTAAGTAAGTTCTTTATACACAACTGAACACATAGTTATGGATGTCATATTGCATTTCTGTTAATAAATAGTCAAAAATGTTACACAATGCACCTTTAAGTTGAGATCTTTAGCTCTGCCGGAAATCAGCACACTAGATTCCAACCGTGAAGGCCACGACCTGGCCTCAGCACTGTCTGGTGACTGCTAGATTTTGTGCCAGGCACACATCCCAGGTCTTTGTGAGAGGCAGTACTGGTAATATCTAACTGAGGGAACCTCCGTCATGAATGATGAGTCACTGATGCCGTGGCAAAACTGTAGGTGAGAGCCATCTGCTCACTCTGCCTGCACGAGCGAGTGATGTAGAAAGCTAAAAACACGGAAGAAAAAAAAGTGAATGCTTGAGTTAAACGTGTAAATATATGTTGTAGTATAAGGATGTTAGCTTCATCATGATACAGACTTTGTTCAATCGTAGGACCCTTTATGTCAATTTCTAAAAGTAGGCTGACCCAGTTTGTCTAATGTCTTGGGCTTCTGTGCTTCTAAAAAGTCCCAAGGCTACAGGGGCTGTCAGCCTTCCTCACATCCGTAAGGCTTTCTCCTTGCATCAGATCAATTTTGCATGGCATGTGGCTATCATGTGGGAGTGTGACTGAGATTTATTTAGCTACAAATTCATCAGCTGTGAAGATGGAGGAGGACAGGGTGGGCTATAGTTAGATCATTCTCTGTAAATAAAGGTGGTGATGGCCAAGAGGCTTCCTTCCCTCTGCTTTCAAAACTGGATCCTTTCTTTATTTTGATGGATTTTCCTGTAAATTTCACTGGTGGTGATGATGAGCAATACATTAGAAATTATGTTTTTCCATTGGCTGGAAAGCCTACTGTATATATTAGATTGAATCGAATTTTATTAGAATTTGATTTCATTGATGAATGTGCAAATGCTACACATGTATGCTAAACAATTTTTGACAGCAGTGCCAGAACAGAAGAAAGAGAGCATCTGTTTTTTCTTGAATATCCATTGTTGCGATGCAGCTGCAGAGTGAATGTCTTGTCACCGTTTTGTTCAATTATTTACGTCTCCTCTTTTCCCAGCAGCCATTTATGTCACTTGAAAGAGCTGCCTGCCAAAATCATTCCAAGCTTCGCTTAGACCATTCCACTTCATGTTTTATATTTAAGGTTTATAAATCACTGAAAGATATATTTTCTCTCTTCATCTCTTCCAGGTCATGGCTTGTTCGGCACATTTGAGATGCTGTCGTCTTGGCGACGGACACGCGAGGACCAGCATGTGAAGGAGCGGGTTGCTGCTGTATTCTCAGACTGTATGCTGCCCTTCACAGCTAGCACGGCCTTGCACGTGGTAACCTTCGGCATTGGGGCAAGTCCGTTCACAAACATTGAGGCCGTGCGACTCTTCTGTCAGAACGCCTGTATCTCAGTTCTTTTCAACTACCTCTACATCCTCACCTTCTACGGCTCCAACCTGGTGTTTGCCGGCTACCTGGAAAACAACTACCGTCACAGTCTATTCTGTAGGCGCGTGCCGAAGCCTGAGTTGCTGCAGCAAAAGCCGGCATGGTATCGCTTCCTTATGTACACACATTACAACGAGGAGGCCACAGATGCAGGACCCCTGCGTGCTTACGAGAGTCACCTGCTGGTAGCCTTTATGAAACGGTACTACTGTGACTGGATCACCAACACCTATGTCAAACCATTTGTGGTTCTTTTCTACTTGGTCTATGTTTCCTTCGCCCTCATGGGCTACCTTCAGGTCAGTGAAGGGTCCGATCTTAGTAATGTGGTTGCCACAGAAACAAGCACTATAGCATACACCCGTGCCCAACAGCGGTATTTCAGCAGTTATAGCCCCGTGATTGGCTTCTACATCTATGAGTCCATTGAGTACTGGAACACCAGCGTGCAAGAGGATCTACTAGAGTACACCAAAGGTTTTGAACGCATCTCCTGGTTCGAGAGTTACCTAAACTACCTTCACGGTCTGAACATCACCACTAGCCTGTCACGCAGCAACTTCACAGAGCACCTGCGGTCTGGCTTTCTAAGCCAACCCTGCTATGTGCATTTCTCGGACGATATCATCTTTGCCAAACGTGCGGATGGGGAATTTGATGTGGTGGCCTCGCGTATGTTTCTCGTGGCCAAGACAACAGAAAACAAACGAGAAGAGATGTCAATCCTACTGGACACACTGAGGAAGTTGTCGCTGACCTCCAGGGTGAAGTTCATCATCTTCAATCCATCCTTTGTGTATTTGGACCGCTATGCCTCATCGGTTGGAGCACCGCTGAAGAACTCTTGCATCGCTGCTCTCTTTCTGCTTTTCTTTTCCACCTTCTTGGCAGCTGACCCACTGGTGAACGCCTGGTTGACTGTGATGGTAGCCTCTGTTGAGTTCGGGCTGGTGGGTTTCATGACTCTGTGGCGGGTAGAGTTGGATTGCGTCTCAGTGCTGTGTCTGATCTACGGGGTGAACTATGCTGTGGACTCCAGCGCTCCTCTAGTATCTGCATTTGCTCTAGGCCGGGAATCCACTCGTACACGCTGGGTGAAACTGGCTCTGGAGCGACATGGAGTTCCTGCCCTTCAGAGCTACTTGTGTTATGGGGCAGCTCTGCTCCCTCTTGCAGCCGTGCCCTCAAACCTTACCCGCACACTCTTCAGGTGCCTCTTTCTCACCGCCATCATCACCGCCTTCCACTGTTTGGCCATTGTCCCCGTCCTGCTCACCTTCCTTCCTCCCTCCAAGAAAAATCGTCATGAGAAAAAGGATGCTGCAGAAAACAGTGAAGAAATTGAGTGCGTGGAGATGGGGGACAGCACACGTGTGGTTGATCAGATTACCACTGTCTGACCACATGCCCGAAAAAGAGAGGCAGGCTGGAGGATGTACAAAAGAGAAAAAAACAAAACACCCCCAAGGGGTGACAGAGGGAGACCTGAGATATGAGAGTTACCCTTTATGCAGCTGGGCTTCCAGTTCCCATACTTAATTAAGCCTGAGGTGGCTTTTAAGTACTGTATGGGTGTACTTTAGCATAAACAAGTATGAACCCACAAGGCTTTTGTTTGATGGTAAAAACAGTAGATGAGTTTGAGGTTGAGCCATTAGTGCTACAGTATGTGTATCATTTTCATGGTAAAAGCCCTAAGCAGGTTTGCTGCAGCTCAATGAGAGCGAGGAAGGCCAGATGAACCACACTGCTGCACAGTCGCAGATAATCACAGAGGGGGGCTCCTCTAGTCTGCAACATTACAGCAGCAGTAGAGCGGAAACAGTAACAAGCTATTGCTTTGACAAAGCATATAGAGACTTACAATATTTCTGATGCCCCAAGAATCATAACAAAACTTTCAAGGGCACTAAGCTAAAGACCAAGCAGCCATATTCATATCTGCTGATAGCCATGACTTTAATGTGCCCCTCTTAGAGGTTTTGGTGAGACCATATTTTTGGGATATAGTGGTATTAAATCTGCAAAGCGTTTAAAAAAATATCAGAAAGTTCATAATATTATTTTCACCGTCTGACCATGGTGAAAGTCACCTCCCCACCATAACCAATGTCTCAGAGGCATTTAAGGCGGATCTTGTATAAAGGAATCTATAAGAGAGAAGAAAAATGGGCGGGGAAAAAAAGAACTGAAGGGGGTGTGTGCTCGAGAGATACACAGAAGCAAGACTCTGCTGACGGGTTGGTATGCAGTGCATTGCTTCCATGGTAACTCTGGTCACAGTTTAGTTGCATAGTGTATGTATAATTCCCTACCCCCTAAGTTCAATAAGGGCAATGGTTACCAAATAAGTTGCACTGCAGTGGGAGTATAACCTGAAGGATTTATCCCTGCTGCTCCTGGCTTATTTTGTTTGCCTCTAAAAATGCTGAAAATCACCTTGTCACAGACAACACTCTTCATCAATATGCATGAGTCCCTTCATTTTCACCCTACTTTGCCCTCTGTGTATGAGAGGCTTCAAAAAAAGAGATATAGAGAGACCTGGGGCATAAAGAGAGCATAGGAAAGGAGCATCTGGCCAATCAAATCCACTTACTTTTCAAATTCTCCTTGGCCCTAAAAGCAACTGATGTCAAACCAATCATGAGGTAAAACAGCATTCCCTATAGCTTTAGTGCAGCTGGGGGGCTTATCGTTTTTTTTCTCTCTTCTCAAGCACCCACGTTGGCTATGACAATGACATTTATTATGTCTGTGGCAGAATAGAAAGGTTATGTTGCAGCTTGTGTTGCATAGCATGCACAAGATAATCCTATAAAGGACAAGAAAAGGGAAAAAACTGCTAGACGTGTACATGATTTGACACATTTGCACTCAAACTTAATGGGGCGGCTGTAAAATAGTTTTTCTGGCCATTCCCTACCTACTTGACCACCGGTCCTCACCTACTCCATTCTCTTTCTAAGTAGTACTTCTGAATCGCTGCACAGCCCACAAGCATTTGGATGAGACATACACACATAATTTAATCTGCCCCTATATATTTTCAGTGCTAGAGCCTCTCACAGCTGATTTTACTGATCTCAGTGCAGTAGTCATTATTCAATACTCTCTCAAACTAATTCAAGTATAGTGCTCTGAATGATTCTCTCAAAAATTTAATTAAAGTGTTCTAAGATCTCTGAGATCTAGATGCTCATGAATCAGCACTGTTATCTCATAACACTTACTGATCTATGAAAATGGTCTCTGAAAAGCACTGAAATACATCAAATTGATCCTGTTTGTTCAGCACTTTTGTTGACAGGCCCTATACTGAATCATTTTTATCAGTACTTTTGTTTATCAAAACTGCATAAAATAATAAGGCTTGTTTTCAGAGAATAAATCTTTCATTCAGTTTAAATTCTTAAATATTCATTATGTAGTGCAATTTTGGTTAAGTAAATTAAGACCCAAGAACAAAATATTAAGAAAAAAATGTGTGCAGTGAAATCTTCAATCTATCTATCTATCTATCTATCTATCTATCTATCTAATCTATCTATCTATCTATCTATCTATCTATCTATCTATATCTATCTATCTATCTATCTATCTATCTATCTATCTATCTATATCTATTATCTATCTATCTATCTATCTATCTGCCTTCATTTTGTTGGATCAGCAGTGTGGTTTTATGTGAGTACAATGGTCCAGTTGTATATGTACTTGAAAGCGTGTACCCTTTAAGAGAAATACCATGGACTTAAAATGATCTTCATTTTATAAATGAAGCTTAAAAGTTCATGATCATTACGATCTCTTATTTGCCTCCTCTGTCAAAATTGCTGGATATGAACATTGAATGCACAGTCCTTCACATAACTCTGCTTTACAGATTCACTCAGGCTTACATCCTTTCATTTTGTTTGTACAACACCTCCATTATTTTACTCAGCCCAAATATGATTGCTCTGAAGCAGTATTGGCACCAGGCCCTTTGAAGATGTCAAAGCCAGTGGGAAGAATGAGGGGGGAAAGTATTTACTGTACACCCACACAGGCTTGCACACACACAAATACATATACACAAATTTAGCCTAGAGTACATGCATTCTACCTGACTGATATGCCTCTGGAGATGATTGTTGTTTTTTTATGTTTCTATGAATTTCAGAAGAATACAAATAAAAAGAGGTTGAAATGAAAAGTGAACGATGACGCATCATTTGTTTGTCTTATTCCTTATTAAACAGTAAATCAAATCAATTGTTCTGCTCTATTTTCAGTTTTGCAGCATGCTGCCATCTAGTGGCCACTTGTAGATATTCTTAACTGGTAGGAAGAAAGGTGCATGACATTAAGCATGAAATACAATGCCATGTGAGACTTTTATATGGTGTTACAGTACAACCAAAGGAATCCACAGACATAATTGGGAACGACTCACACAGTGTGACATTACAAATTGAAATTGCTCAGATTCTCAGAGGACTTCTATAGAGAGCTGTGAAAATTGCTACTCTGTCATTACCATAAGTAAAGGGTTCTTTACTACAGCAACAAGAGTCATATGAGCAGCAGTATGACTGTGTGAGTGTATGTGCAAAAGAGGCAGGAGGATAGGGGAGTTTTCCCTTCTTTGAGACAAATATTACACAAAGAGTGTTGCATTTCACATGACACAATTCCTTCTGTCTAGCCCCACTGGCAGTCACGCAGATGCTGTGGCATTCCCAAACTTAAATCCTAGTTGGCAGTGGGTGGGATCAAATCAGTCCCACAGACACTGATCATGAGCAGAGATTACAGAAGAGGACACCATTCTGGAAGGGCGTGCCTCCTCGCCAAAGTAACCTAATACTGTTTTGTGCAGGTCAGTTTTTCTCCATCACAATACCATTCTCATGTAATGCAACCACAGCTTACAAAATGCATCAGATAAGAGAAACATCCACAGCATATTCTCATAGCATGGTATATTTAAAAAAGTGGTTATATGCTAAATAAACTCAACCATTTATTTTACAAAAGGAAGCTAAAACAAAAACGAGAACAGACAGGTATGAGAAAATAGAGGTGCACTTACTCTTTGTTTCAGCATTTTCTCAGGCGTGATCCGTACCGTAACCATGGAAACGTAGACTGCTGAAAAGCTAAACACCATCAGGAGGAAGTCATAAAAAGGAAGGCATTATTCAATACGCACACTTCTGTTGATAATAAATACATCTCACTTCCTACATGTTATTTATTTATTTATTTACCTAGAATTTAAAGAATAATATTAAATATTCAAGATTCATTGTTTCCAGGAAATTTTGTTAGTGTTAACTTAAGCTATTGTTTTTATTAACTGTTAAATTCAAAATCAAAAAATAAATGAAAAACTGTATAATTTCTCAAACTAAAACTGAAATAAAAAATAAATGAAAGCTAACTAGAACAATTACATAAAACCAAACTGCAAACAAACAAAATAAAAAACAGAAAGAAATTAACAATATAAAACAGAATCAATCAATAAAAATAAACTTAATAGTGTAAACTTATTACACAACTAACAATATACTAAGCTTATTGTACAACTTGTCAAAAGAAAGAGTTAGAAAGAGATAAAGGGGCCCCAGGGATCCACACCCTGTGAAATTGAAAAGGTGATCCGCTGTAAGTGTGAGGGCTATTTTCACACGTTCTGTTGTGTGTGTGTGTGTGTGTGTGTGTGTGTTGTGTGTGTGTGTGTGTGTGTGTGTGTGTTGTGTGTGTGTGTGTGTGTGTGTGTGTGTGTGTGTGTGTGTGGTGTGTGTGTGTGTGTGTGTGTTGTGTTGTTAGGTGGAGAGTTGGGGGGAGAGAGAGAAATAGATGTTAAACCGGTCTGTGCTCCTCTCTGTATATCATTTATCTCTGTCACTTTTACCCACAAAGACATAAACACCATGTTTCCTACATTTTCAACGTACGCTTTTCAACCAACCCACATCACATTCTATTCACGTGAAAATGTAATATTTATCTAAAGAGTAGTTCATCCAAAATAAAAGTTCATAATCATTTACTCAGCCTCATTTGCATTCATTAAGTTGTGTGATGCCATACAACATCATGAAGATCATAACTGAGTATGCAACACAAGTTCATCCAGGCCCTTGTAATTTAGGCTGGACTACAGCAATGCTCTTCTGGCTGGACTTCCAACATGTGCAGTAAAATCGTGATCCGCAATGCAGTGACTCAGCTGGTCTTCAAGGAACCCAAGAGAGCCCACGTCACACCGCTGTTTTTTTCTCGGCACTGGTTTCCGGTTGTGTCTCGCATCAATTTCGAGACATTGTTGTTTGCCTACAGGACATCAACGGGCTCTGCACCCTCCTACCTCCTCTCTCTCTTATATTTCTTGCCTATGTGCCATCAAGGAGCCTCCGGTCTGTAAGCCCCTCGTGGTACCATCACAGAGAGGCACAAAGTCTCAAGGATGTTTTCATTCACTGTTCCTTGCTGGTGAAATGACCTTCCCAACCCTATCCATAGAATATCCATCTATTTCACTAATTCCTCACCTGTGCTCTCACAATTCTTAAAGGTCCCCTGACATGGGGTTATTTTATTATTTATAATGTTTCCTGAGTTGCCCTTATAATGTTAGTATGTTTTTTAGATCAAAAATAGTCATAATTTAGAAATAAAAGGCATTTTTCCTTGGCCTGACTACGTCAGACTTCGTACTTCCGCTCAATGTAATTTCACTTCTGTACTTAGCTGAGACATCGACATGTCTTCAGTTCCTCCACCTGAAACAGCCGTCATCAGAACAGAGCGGTGAAGCCTGACGACTAAGCGCCGAGTTTGAGATTGGGGAAATCGAAAACGACCGCGGATAATGGAGACAAGGGATGCAATTCGCTCTGCTGTGGAGAATATTCCCGGCATTTCCAAACTGAAGGACGAACAAGAAGAGTGTTTGGTAAACATTTTGAATGGAGGTGTTGTCGTGGCCCTACTCCCGACAGGTTTTGGTAAAAGTTTAATTTATCAAATATTGCCGATCGTCAGTGATCTGGCACTGGGGATGCCAAAGGCCGGCAAGGCGATAGTTGCGATTGTGTCCCATCTAACCCTATCCTTGGAGTTTTAGAGGGTGTATCTAGGTCTCTTTTATTTGTCGAGTTAACTGGCACCCTTTTGACAGGTCAGTGTCTCCTTTTTTTCCAGTTCTTAAAATTGCCATGTCATGCAGTAATCTTGCAATTAAGTTGCAGCTTTTCTGACAGACTTGAAATGAACAAAGAGCTGTGTTTGACAGAACTAATCCTAACTTTGACAGTTGGCTGAAAGTATTTTCCTGTTTCTCTTTACTGTCAAATATTAGTTTAGAGGCCCCGATTGTGCCGTGGATGCGTAGATTTACATCACATAATCTACAAAGTCGTTGACAGCCATGTTCACTCCGGTATTTCACACGATGGTTTCGTTTTCGCATTATAATGTGTTTACAGTGGAAGTTCGATGCGGCTGAGCTGGCGCATAACACACGTCATAACCAAACGTTATGTGATTGGCTTACGGGTAACCAATGATTTTATACATCAGGCGAGCGCCCCCCACGATAAAGAAAACACTTTTCAATGATGCCATGCCGAGTTTGGTATTACCAGGCTAATTTTTTCTAGCCTGATTTTAGCCTCTGATTTGAACACTGTTTGAAGGGGCGTGTCTGCTGTGGGACTCAGTGTAACCGGCCACTGCTGTGATTGGCTGATATGCTTGCATATGAAATAGCTACGTATTACATGTGAAACTCTCTCGAATACTTTTACTACAGTTATTATACGTTTTTACTAATACAGCTATCAAGATTAATGAATCATGAGAAGTTTTTTAAGTATTTAGATCTATTCCCATCACATAAAATGTTGCCGTGATGAGCATTGAGCAAGCAGATGACAGTCTGTTGATCGCGAGACTGAAGATCTTATCATTGCAACGCAGTTTCTGCACTCTCTCTAATGCTTTCACCAATGCAAACACGATGATGTGTATACAGTAAGAGCTTTGTTGTGCAGTGTAACGTCATTGATTTCATAACGAGTTGTCCAGATAAACTCGCACTTTTTGATCGCTTTCTGTATATAATTTGTTCACAATTTAAATAAGATTATTTTCATCCTACTAAAAGAAACGATGTGAAGTTGATATTTTAGTCACTGGCTTGACTTACTGATGCATAAACAGTATTGAACGATTTTGAGAGAAAGATTAGCCTATCTGTCTGAACTTGAATTGTTGCTTGGTAGCTGGATGATTTATTTTCAGACGTTCATCGAGGCCAGCTCTGTATTGGCCAAAGTTGGGGAAAGAGTCGTCGGTGAAATGTTTGGACCATACAACACTTTGGGAAGTTGTGTCGGCGCATTTCCAGAGAAAATAAAATTAACCCATTGTTTCTTCAGAGGCTCGGATGAAGGAATTAAAAAACACTTTTGTGTTCATTTGTACATCCGAACACTGATCAACTGCCATGCTTAGCTCGTTTGCAAGCCATTATATCTCTCGAGGAAAAACTCAGATCGCGCTCGCGCGTTCGTACTTCCTAGCTCGTTTTCTCATGGGTGAGCCAAATTCTCAGTACGGGCAAAGCAGAGAATGGGGAGGTAACCTTTCCTCCTTATGACGTCATAACGAGGAGATTCAAGATCAGCGCGTCTGAGCTGCAGAGAAGAGAAAGATAGCCAAAGCTCGGTTTACACCGATTGAAAATTCTAGACACAAGGGGATCAAATACAGGCTAGGGTAACTAATATTAATGTTAAAAAACCCTCAGAAAGTGAAAATTTCATGTCAGGGGACCTTTAATCTCTACCTATTCTAGTTTATACTATTCTGAGCAATGTCTGAAACTTTGTATTATTAGCACTTCTTGTGTTTATTGCATCTTTAGATTAATCACTTTTATTCCTCAATTGTAAGTCGCTTTATGTCAGATAAAATTGTCTGCTAAATGAATAAACG
Organism: Chrosomus eos; assembly: GCA_036326025.1. Taxonomy (NCBI): domain Eukaryota; kingdom Metazoa; phylum Chordata; class Actinopteri; order Cypriniformes; family Leuciscidae; genus Chrosomus; species Chrosomus eos. The sequence continues at coordinate 12,484,563 of CM070840.1, forward strand.
TAAATGTAAATAAAATAACTTTATACAAATACAATAAGAAGAAGAAATATACCAATACTTATTAGCTACAATGCAACAAAATAATCTGTTAGTAATCAGATTGATGCCTCAATCGGACTGAAAAGCCTTTACGTAACCCCTCAATCGATACAATGAAGCATATTGTATTTGTGATAATTTGTGAATCTAATTGCAAAGTTTAGGGTTCATAAACAGAACTTTCAGAATCTAAAATAGTATTGGATTCATTCAGATTGATGAAAATTAAACATACCTATTGTGTCATTAACCTAATTTCATAGCAACAAATTTTTGTTCTTTTCTTCTTCTTCAAAAACAAATGTCATGTGGCTTCTCAGGACTCAGGATATAAATGGCAAACAGACTACTGAGATTTTGCCATATTTGTAGCTATACAGCCCCTGATCCATATTCACTTTCATTGTATTACATTCTGCATAACATCTCATTTTGATATCGAAAATACAAATATATGGAGTAAGTACATAATATTTTTTGGGTGAACTACCGCTTTAAAATAAAATTTCTCCAGCTTAAGGCCCTTGCCCACTGAGTCCGAATTTTTCGTATGCGTTTTTTCGTGTTCATCAGCCTTAAAATTCGTCACGCACAGAAACCTTGCACACTGAGTCCGATGCGTATTTATTAAACCTTTGCGGAAAAAAACGCAAAAAATACTAAATGGATTCGTCAAGCAGTGAGGGTGATTTTGTTGCCCTCTCTCTTCTTTAAAAGAGAAAAAGAAGAAAAAGAGGTTCCATCCAATCTTGTGCCGAGAGGAAGGAGATTTTCAGCTCATCAAGGAGTTGCGCAATTATCCCGAGCGATTCAAAATTTACCTCAGAATGTCAATGGAACAGTTTGATGCTTTGCTAGCGATACTGGAGCCACATATTAAAAAGAAAACCACCAAAAAAGACACACACACACACACACACACACACACACACACACACACACACACACGGCCAGCAGAAACGCTGGGCATACAGAACAGCTGTATACAGGTTTGTTTATCATAGTGCTTTGTGCTGCGAGAAGTGTATCAACTTCATTCTGGATTGTGTCGTTCGCTTGTACGGTGGGTCTGAATAGTCAAAAAACCTCTCAAAATGCTGGCTGTGGATGCGAAAAACGCAGAAAATCGAACCTGATCCGAATTTTTTTTTGACGGACGAAAGTTTCGGAGGCAGTGTGCAAGCGTGATTGACATAACGTGAGGTCGATTTTTTTTTAACGTGCAAAAATTTCGGATGCGAATTTCGTACTCAGTGTGCAATGGCCTTTAAGGCCCTTGCACACTGAGTCCGAATTTATCGTATGCGTTTTTTCGTGTTCATCAGCCTTAAAATTCGTCACGCACAGAAACCTTGCACACTGAGTCCGATGCGTATTTATTAAACCTTTGCGGAAAAAAACGCAAAAAATACTAAATGGATTCGTCAAGCAGTGAGGGTGATTTTGTTGCCCTCTCTCTTCTTTAAAAGAGAAAAAGAAGAAAAAGAGGTTCCATCCAATCTTGTGCCGAGAGGAAGGAGAGTTTCAGCTCATCAAGGAGTTGCGCAATTATCCCGAGCGATTCAAAATTTACCTCAGAATGTCAATGGAACAGTTTGATGCTTTGCAAGCGATACTGGAGCCACATATTAAAAAGAAGACCACCAAAAAAGACACACACACACACACACACACACACACACGGCCAGCAGAAACGCTGGGCATACAGAACAGCTGTATACAGGTTTGTTTATCATAGTGCTTTGTGCTGCGAGAAGTGTATCAACTTCATTCTGGATTGTGTTGTTCGCTTGTACGGTGGGTCTGAATAGTCAAAAAACCTCTCAAAATGCTGGCTGTGGATGCGAAAAACGCAGAAAATCGAACCTGATCCGAATTTTTTTTTGACGGACGAAAGTTTCGGAGGCAGTGTGCAAGCGTGATTGACATAACGTGAGGTCGATTTTTTTTTTAACGTGCGAAAATTTCGGATGCGAATTTCGTACTCAGTGTGCAATGGCCTTTAGTCTTTACATCTGACGCATTACACATAGTCATGTGAAAAGGCACACTATGTAAAGACAAAAACTTTGTCATGGAATATTTGAGCTGTCTGTGTGACGTTAGCATCGCTCACAACAAGGAATCCTGAAACCAGCAAGGGTGTCTGACCCTTGAGAAAGAGTGAGAAGAACCCTGATGGGCCGACACAAGGCATGCACAGATGGTCATGTTTTACCTCCACTGACAGGCTGCCGAGGGTCCAGGAAATGTCTGAGTCCACATCCTGGTCCCCGCTGTGCCTAAAAGAAGAACCAGTTGCCACCAGATCACTTTTCTGGAGTAACCATGGTAAAAGACAATAAGAGGGCTTTTTAAAAACAGACAAATCATCTCACATTGTTTATCTCATACAAGTAATTTAATTCATAGCCATAATCCATTTTATCAGGGAATAAAGAAAACAATCTAGAATTGTTGATTTAAAACCTTAATAATGAGATAATATACAAGCAATAATAACAACAGAACAGCCAGATAATATCATCAAAACTATAGAAAAGCGTCAGTATTGTAGTTGGTGACTGAAAAGTCACTCACTGTAGAATAGAGGAAGGCGTGTCATCCTCTTTTTGGAAATATGAAGTTCTCACAGTAATGGGAGTGTCACAACATTTTTGTTCAACCACAGAAGCTGTCTTTTTAACATTCTCTTCACTTGAAACTGCGTTGCTTTGTTATTTTTTTGTTACCTGTTCGTGATATTTCTCGACAACAGAAGCCAACGTCGAACAACAGTGGGATTTGATTCACTCGGATCGGGTTGGATGGAGTTAAGAGCTGGAAAAGTGCCGCGAATTTAGGATGTCTCGAGGCGCATCACGCGTGACAATACCAGGTGAGCGCGAGACTTCATGAGCAAATCCTGACAGCTGTCTTAAACAAGTCAGACAAGAAAAAATGAATGTATTTAATAGATAGATTTGCAGATGCAATAAATTAAGCTTAAAAAGAAGTCAAACATAAAGTCAGAAGTAAAGTAGAAAGCCATGCTCGTTGTGATTGATTGACAGGTTCAGTGATGTTCTGGTTCTGGTCAGTAGGCTACTATTATTTTAAACAATGTTTAGCTTTTTTGTACATTTATATTTACTATCCTCTATAAACTCGTATTGATTGGGAGACTAAATTAATGAATAGTTCAATTGTCCAATTATTAGAAATTAAATGAAATTGTAAAATGGTAGTCAGATTATTTAAGATATACAGTTTCCCTTATACATCAATATAAATTTAAAAATCAAATTAATGGATAGCCTATGCTAGCTGATGGTGCAGAGATGGAGGGACACTTTGGGTCAGGTAATGAGACATTGGACAACTAGACTTTTAGACATTACTGAGTTTATATAGACCTACAGTTATAGCCTATACGTACAGTTCAACCGCACAACTGTTTTGTTTTGGACAGACAAATAGTTTATTTAGACGGATAGATGGGTTTTCTGAGGTATGGGACAGGTGTGAATCAATCCAGACTATTCTTTCAGCTATGAATGGAATTTGATGTCATATTTATCTTAGCTCTCTGTACCCCCCATCTCTCCACCCCCAGATTGGCAGGAAATTATCAAAAGTCTGGGCCAGATTTTCTATCCACTGCCTTTGAAGGAACAAATACATATCTGGAGATTATCAGCAGGTTTAAATACTGTCCAACCTGCTTGCATTCCAAAAATGACAATAACACACTGTATTATTTTGACTTCTTTGGCCAACAGACTCCTTAATCTGATTTGTTTTACTTCTAGATTTTAAAATATAAAAGAATGTCAAAACCTGTTGGTTAATAATATCCTTCTCTGATCCACAATAAACATGACACATGAGGTGTGAAGTGTAGTGGTTTGCAAAAATACTCGTTTGCATTGCTTTTCATAGAGCTATTGCAATAACCAAAAAAAATTCACGGTCAAAACAGCATAGATCATATTATTTCCCCTCCTATTATTAGTCTAAACAAAGATATATGTTTCTTAATGTTGAATAACAAATTTATGCAAATAAATAACAAAAAATTAAAATGGAATAACAAATATTCCAAGGAAGTTCCTTAGATTGTATCTTATCCAGACAAATTTATGTTTAACATAGAAACTCTCATGACTTCTCCAGACCTGTGAATCCCTATTTTACAATTACTTGATATTTCCAGGTGTGCTGTGAAAAAGCAGCTTAAAAGCTTGCAATTTAGTGTCTTTGGCCCTCACAAATCAGCAAACATTAACACTTTAACAACTCTAAATCCTGATACTCATGAACAGCAACGCATTGAATAAATGTTGCAACATTCCACACCACATATTTGTGTAAAAAAAAAAAACCTTAGGCAAAAACTGATTAGTATATATAAAAAAATTATAACTTGAACTTTGATCAACTCTCTTCTTTGTTGTTCAGTTTCATTGTTCCACTGCAATTTACCTCATCTGTGGCCCTTTTACATCCTGGGATTTTAATTGGAGTTGGAACACTTGAGCTGTTGTTTTCATGTTGAGAAATGCGTTTTTTAATTGAGCTCAGGTTGTGATGTTATCACAATTACTGAATGCAAGTGCTTACTAAAAGAGCACACGGTACAACCTCTTAACCTCTGCCTTTTTGAGCTGATTTCTACATAGAATTGTATCACAAAATGTTCAACAAATTCACAGTTTGTGTCGAAACAAGTTTAAACAGCCAAAATCATTGGTTTTGCTGGTCAGTCACTGCTGGTATGCCATGCCTATACCATTATGTTGGCAAAAAGATGTTTAATCATTGACAACTATTCAAAAGTAGCATAAGTGCATAATAATTCCATGTCTGCATACAGCAACAGAGCAATTGCATTAAGATACTGTAAATGGGAAAGCTAATGCATAACCAGACCTGCAAATTGGAAATTACGCCTACTATAATGCTAATGTTTAGAAAGAGGAAAAAATGAAGATAGAGGTAGAGGACATGAGAAAGAGAGATTGTGTGAGTGGCTGAATGAATAAGCAGCCAGACAGATTTGATGAAAGCGACTGCTGAAAGTTGACTGCCACTTTACATTATACAGAATTACTGCCTCTCGCACACAGATAGTAATGCCTGTCTGCTTTTGTCCAGACAGTAAACCAAGAGCATTTCATCTTATTCAAACATCCCCACACAGCCATTCAATCACTCTCAGTATCTCAGTCTGTCTTATTACTGTAAACCAGCCGCAGACATTTACCGCTTCCTATCTTTTCTATCTTTAAATCAAGTTGGGCTTTTATCCCCCTTTATAGTGGTGTGAATCACCACAGACTTTTGCAATTTTCTACCCAAAAGTATACCCATTTTGGACAGGGCATGAGTGCACCTTTAATTACCAACCTGAATATCTTTTTGTGACTGACCTTTAAATAAATATACAATATAATATATCTGTTACTCTATTTTATTTTATTTTACAATGCAGAAGATTTTTCATGAAGATTAAACCTAAAATACTGCTGTTACTAAAAAATGTAGAAATTAATATAGAACACAGAACATATAGTACAAACACAAAAACTTTCGGATTTTATAGAATATACATTACTAGAAACTTGTAAAAGTTAAAAACAAAGCATTAAAAATTCAACATGTCACAACAAAAGTCAAATCATTGAACGTCTGTGAAAATCATTGAACTTATGTGAAACAGGATATTTAAAGGAGTCATAACCTGCAATTTTCACTTTTCCACGAGAATCAATGTATGTTATGATTACCTAACATGATTATGATCTGCCGGGAAGCCGATATTCAAAAGTGAAGCGTTTGCACTCAAATACGAGATTTTAATTTCTCCCCCGACTTGACGTCAAGACGGGGCAGGATATACCATATTTGGACACCGCAGACGCTGCAGGAAGCCCGCTCTGAGCTCTCCCCCTCACATTCAGTCAAGAAAGATGCAGAAATGTAGTGCACACATGAGTTGCTCTGTGGTTGACTGCCAGAATCAACATTCAAATGTGTTTTCTCTACCAAAAACGGACCAAACTACCAGGGACCAGTGGATGAAATTCATTTTTAATGACGCTGTTCCAACAACCCTATCAACTGGCTCAACGTTAGGTGTCTGCGCTAAAAATTTTACAAAGGAATCCTTTACAAATTTGGGGCAATATCAGGCGAAGTTGGCCTCGAAGCTACGTTTGGAAAAAGATGCCATTCCAACAATCAGTCACTTGCCTGAAATTGAAACGGTAAGACTGTGTTTTTATTACTCTACTGTGTGTAACAAACAGCAGCTAACTACTAATGCGGCTATTGTAACTTTAGCTTCGAGGTAAACACGGGGAATGGACTCTACGAATGCTAGCCACAAAATAGCAACAAACGTTTTAGCTCGTTACTGATGTTAATGTAAGTCTCAGTCAAAATGATTGTCTTTACCATTCAGAGACATGTTGATGTAGACGTCCTTCCATTGACTCTATATCTTCCGTTTCCAGCTCTGGTTCAGAGTCTGGCTCCAACATGACATCATGACTTTTACGTAAACATACACGCCACTTTCAAGTCAAGTGGCGTGTTATCTATACGCATTTTGAGCTATCCGCGTGTATGCGTGTATATCTACGCCGTTAAATGTCCGAGTGATTCCGCGTGTATGTACACGCCATTAAATGTCCGAGCGAAACGAAGAAAAACCTAGATCTACATCTGGCGCGCGATATTTTTTGTCCTAGGATGGTAGGGGAACACTTATTAATGGTATTAACCCCGGGTAGGTTTAGGGACGGGGTTGGGGTAGGTCATATATTTATATATACAGTAAGTCAACGGCGTTCATAAACACGCTGAAAAGCGATTATGCGTCTTGATAGCACGCCAAAAATGGAAATACGAATTGGCGTGTTAGTCTGCATTTTGGAATGATATGCTTGCTGAAGTTACCTGCGGTGTCAAGCCCCCTCCTTCCTGCCACCAATCAACGCGCCCCTCATTTGCATTATTAAAATGACCGTCCACTACAGCCAAAATATCGCATCAGATCTCGCGAGACAATAATGCATTCAGAAATAAGGGTCAGAGGAGCTCTGTGTTTATTTTTTTTTCCACTTTTCTTTTTTAGAAGGGCCTGAAAGACTATAATAGAGCGTGGGTATCTAAGGTAATACTAGGTTATGACTCCTTTAACTAATTAAAATGCCAAAACCTAATATATAAATTGTTATTATTTTGATAAAATACTCCGAGGACAGGTTTAACAACATAAATGTGTTCAGAACATAAACAGAGTCATTTTCATTTCAATGCCCACTGACACACTGGAAGAGCTTTATAAGCTTCACTCAGCTACACCCTGTTATTGTGTTAGATGAACACACTTTTTCCTTTCTTTCTTTGACCAAAAGCATTTCTTTGTTTTTCTTTGAAGGATGCTTTACAAGCACAACAAACACCTGAGTGGACGATACAAGAAGTCTGCACATCACTTTATCTGGCTTCTCTGTCTTTGGGTTCAACTCCTGCCTCAAGGTTAGTACAATATAGCTACTGCAATTTTAACAATCTTTATTTTTTTAAAAACTCATAGAAAAACAGGACTTATGAGGCTACGAAAGTAAAAAAAAAAAAAAAAAAAACTCTATTTAGGGAGAGCAAAACGGAAAAAGTGATATGAAGATTATTATATTTCATCTTGACAGGTGATGTTAACAGATACTAAGCTGTTTGTATTGTTTCCGTATTTATACATGAGCAAAGTACAGAGAGAGAGAGAGAGAGAGAGAGAGAGAGAGAGAGAGAGAGAGAGAGAGAGAGAGAGAGAGAGAGAGAGAGAGAGAGAGAGAGAGAGAGAGAGAGAGAGAGAGAGAGAGAGAGAGAGAGAGAGAGTCTAAAATTTGGCTGAGCATCAAGTCCAAATATCCTCCTAAGACAGCATTTGCCTAATTGCTTGCCAGAACTCCCGTACAGGTCTATAAAACTGCTTCAAGCTGTAAAGCGATTAATACAAATGGAAGGAGGCTGTAAACTGTGAATGGGAAGTACTGAGTCAGCTGTGTAGTAGAGTTAATCAGTGCAGAAGACAAACTTGCAACATTTTTAGGTGGCAACGTATTTTAATCACATTATGAAATCTGATCACTAATAGAATTCACACACCCAGAGGGTGTCAAGCTGAAGGAGAGCAAGAGAAAGACTGGTTGAAAAATTTTGGAGGAGTCCAGTTGTCCACAGCATGATGGTCCTAACCTTAATGCATTCGTTATTAGCGTTCACAGTGCAGACAAAGGGATTTAGAGCATTTCACGCCTCATTCCTCTAGAGAAACCACCAACACAACACACTGTTGAAAAGTGCCTAATTGTTTTTCAAATTATGCACTATACACTACATTCTAAAGGTTTGGTGTCAGTAAGATTAAGAAATTAATACTTTTATTCAGCAAGGACACATTAAAATGATCAAAAGCGACAGTAAAGACTAAAAATGTAACAAAATATTTATTTTTTATTACATACACACATTTACTGTTTCCAGGAAATAAAGTTTCAAATGCATGTTATGAATGGAATTTGATGTCATATTTATCTTGGCTCCATGGTTACACTGTGGACACTCCATGGTTACTAGAGGATAAGCAGACATATGAGAATGGCTGAAAAAAACAGACTGTAAAATGTTTAGTCAGAAATGGATGACTGAGTTGGAATAGCACATTTAAAACTAGATTGTCAAGCTAAAAACTGCTTGCAAACTTTTTGAATTTAACTAGTGAAGCTACTTATAATTCATAATGGTTATTCAGCCTGTAGATTTGAAAATTACGCATTTCCCTGTTATTGTTGAATCACGGAAGCAAGACCTTCTCTCTCTCTCTCTCTCTCTCTCTCTCTCTCTCTCCTCTCTCTCTCTCTCTCTCTCTCTCCTCTCTCTCTCTCTCTCTCTCTCTCTCTCTCTCTCCTCTCTCTCTCTCTCTCTCTCTCTCTCTCTCTCTCTCTCTCTCTCTCTCTCTCTCTCTCTCTCTCTCTCTCTTCTCTCTCTCTCTCTCTCTCTCTCTCTCTCCTCTCTCTCTCTCTCTCTCTCTCTCTCTCCTCTCTCTCTCTCTCTCTCTCTCTCTGGTATACAGTATGGATTGAGCTTATATACACCACTGAGGGAATTACAAATTCCTTGTAAGATAGAAAAACATGTTGCTTATGTTTAAAATGGAACGTATACCTCATGCTTACACATGGCACAATCTACTTTCCAAAGAAAACATTCAGTATATACCACATTCGTGGTACATTTGCATCAGTGAAAAACATCCATTTCCTAATAAAGAATATGGAAACTGTACACCATCATTGGAAAACCTTTGCTCATTGAAACATATGTTGCCTTGCAAAATATAGCTCACCCTAAATCTCTCCTCAGCACACATGTACAACACTCTCTGACTTCACAAAATACTTTATACAAATTATTATGAAAATTAATAAAGAAAAATAATACTAAAAAATAACATAATAATTAATTGCACCAAAAAAAATTGCACCAAAATTCTAAAATATTTTTAAGGTATCACTGAACATTTACCATATTTCACCATAGCAAAAGTACTGAAGATAATCTTTCATCTCAGTTTTTAGTGTATACAATAAGACAAATCTGCTATTATTTTAATCTCCAATTTGTTATTTAGCAGTTGAGATTGTTCTTTAATGCTTTTCAAACCAGCAGAAAACACTAGCTTTGTTTAAATACCTTTACCTGGTGTAACACTGTTACAATGAATAAAACTATGCTATTCTATGATGTTAGCTATATTATTCACATTAACAACTTTTATGAATATATTGAGAAACCATGAGAAAGAGGTGAATAAAGTCATTGTTCAGATATTATACATTTTTATGTTTTGATCTATGCTGTATATCTGTGTTTTGTGGTGTGTTCATTGTCAAACAAAAAAAATAGTTTATTTTATTATTAATGATTAATCATTAATTATTAAAATGACATTATTTTTATATGAAAAAGTTAATTATTGTATTTTAATGACAAAATTTTTTTGTCAGCTGTCATATGGTCATGTTACAATGTGCCTCTCACACCTACGGTATGGGGCATGTTGTCACATTTTACTTCCATTCTTTCGGGGTAAATAAAGAAAAAAGTATACACAAAGTATTAAAGGGATAGTTCACTTTGAAATTTAATTTTTGGTATGTTTTAGCTTACCTCAAGGGCATCCAAGATGTAGGTGTCTTTGTTTCCGCAGTATTTCAATTTTGATATTTTTAGGTCAAACCGTTCTTGTCAGTCATATAATGGAGGTCTATGGTCACCACCTCAAAGAGCATGCACAGAGAAGTCCAAATTAAACATGATTTAATGAATCTTAAATGTAACACATTGATGGCCTAAGACATGAAACGAGCGGTTTGTGTGAGAAAACGAACAGTATTTAATGTTTTTTACCTCTTGTAACCACAGCCGGGCCTCAGTCATTTGGACTCGGCTGTGTTTACAAGAGGTAAAAAACTATATAAATACTGTTCGTTTTCTCACACAAACCGCTCGTTTCGTGTCTTAGGCCATCAATGTGTACTTACATTTACGATTCATTAAATAATGTTTAATTTGGACTTCTCTGTGCATGCTCTTTGAGGTGGTGACCATAGACCTCCATTATATGACTGACAGACAGAACGGTTTGACCTAAAAATATCAAAATTGAAACTACTGCGGAAACAAAGACACCTGCATCTTGGATGCCCTTGAGGTAAGATAAACCAAATATATATACCAAAAATATATACAAAAATTATTTCAAAGTGAACTATCCCTTTAATGACACAAAACTACATAAATGTACTATGTGGGAAATTAATGTGGGAAGAAATAAATACTCTGAACCCTAAGTGAATTCACACAAACTGAGAAAGTCAAAAAGTGTTAGGTTGTACCCCGCTCTCCCCTAGATAAAAGAGAGAAGGCTTTTTCTACACCTTCAGATCACTAAGCGGTTAGCATTAAAAACAGTAATGGTGGTCACGTACACTGCTTGTTTGGAAAAAGTAGGTTGACTGGAAAGGCCTTATCCTATACTCCAGCGAGTCTTCAGTCGACTTCAGCTGAGTTTAACCGTATAATTCTAACTTACATGTTTTCTCGCTGCGCAGCTTAAATGACAGACAGACTTGAGTTATTGTCATTTCAATGCTCTTCATTACGGCCGGGAGTTCTCAACATTCTCAGAGAATCTCTCCCAAGAAGAAGCTTTAAGCTAGGCCGGAGGATCTCAGACAAATTCCATTGAGAATCCCACACGACTACAACAGTTTTTATACAATAGGCAGGTATGGCAAAATGACATGATAAATTACATAATTTCCCCACAATTTTATTGGTTCTTCATATGCAAACTCTCCTGTTACTAGGTAAAGCAGACCTTGTTTAATGATTACTTCATTGTTAATCACAAGGTTCTAACCTAGTCATCTGTCTAGTTTCATTTCCCATATATTTTATTTTTACACTCAACAGGGGTAACATAGGCCAACAACATTCAAAACACAGAACAGAACGTTTTAGTACATGGTGTTTCAAAGTGTTAGTATGTTAGATAAGGTTAGATGTTAAAGTTAGTTTAATATTCAGTTAAGAATTTCCACCACACAACTAACTTTCATTAGAGTATTAGTAGACCGTCTGCTTAATATCTGCTAACTCTTTATTGTGATGCTCCCCAAACAGACATTCTACTAACTATAAATTTGCAACTGTACATGTTAACTCTAATCCTAACCCTACCAGTCTACTAATACACTACTAACATTCAAATGAGAGTTAGTAAACATGTAGGTGCAACATTATAGTCAACAGAATGTGTTAAAGGGACCATCCAAAATAAAGAGAAACCCTACTAACTATACGATACAATGAAAAAATGTTGTTTAGTTAGTAGCGTCAGTACTTTTAGCTAGCTATTCCCCAGCACTGATGCTGTTATTTAAAATAATAGATGCTTGCAGCATTAGTGTTTCAAACACTGGACAGGTTAGACACCATATTTGACACGCATCAAAACAAGTCAAGTCAAGTCACCATTATTTACATAGTGCTTTTTATAATACAGATTGTTTCAAAGCAGCTTTACAGAGATAACAGGAAAATAATGTTGTAATGTTAAATATAAAATTAAATGTCCCCAACTAAGCAAGCCAAAAAAAAGCCAATGGCGACAAAGGCGAAGAAAGGCGAAAAGGGTGACAGTGACAAGGAACCAAAACTCCATCAGGTGACAAAATGGAGAAACAAACCTTTGGAGAACCCAGGCACAGTCAGGGGGACAGTCCTCATTTGGCCAATGAACGAACAGTGTATGATTATGATTTAGGCAGCATTACAGGTCAGAAGTCAGATGGGATCAGAACTTTCACGATATTTATCCAGTTCATCTGGTTGGGGGTCGGAGTCATTACACACAGTTTGTTGAGGTGTCCATGACAAAACAAAAATTTGAGGGTTAAGTATAATCCATTTCGTTTTTTTGTAGATGAAGTAACACTGAAAATAAGGATTTACAAAAAGTTTACAGTAGACAAAAAATTTGGATGTGATCTAAGACATATGAGCAGAATGTAGATCTAGGCTATCTATTATAATTAAATATCCAGTAAATTCTAATTTAGAGTTAACAGACAGCTAATATTATTTTGACATAGTCAGATGCACCGCATATAGCTTTAAAGTATTCATGGAATGCGCACACACACATAATCAACATTTGACTGTCAGTGTTACTGAAAGGACACAGCGGAGCTAAAGTTGTTCCTTTCAGGCCAAATCTGGGCCAGCCTGTTTTAACAGCCTGTTGTTTGCTTGTCAAAGCACCAAACACAAGCATTGTGAAACTGACAGGCCTCATGGGGAAGTGATGAGTAAAATGGACATTTTGATCAAAGGGATTTAGAGTTAAAAGTTAATGTGAAGGTGAAGGTGCGCAAGTTTTGTGAAGATTTAACAGAGCAGAATATTTTCAGTGTCTTGAAAAGACCAAAGGTTACATTGTCTTTATAAATTTGCAGCAGTCTTAATAGGTTATATACATTTTAGTGGCCAGCCTTTGACAAATGTCATTCTCTTAAAAAATAACCAGGTTAAAAAATAATTTACTTTCTTAGTACATGTTCTAGGTCTTAATGTGAACAATTTGTAGTGCATGGAAAGGTGCAGTCGCATTAGCAAAATTCCAGCGAATATTTTGCAGGCAAAAAAGGTCCAATGTATTTATATGACTGGATTTTGCCTACGAACATAAGTACAATGGTAAATATGACTCCACCTTTATTCCAAAGACGTCTTTGGAATGTTTAATTAAAAAGTAATAACTTGTCTTTTTTTTCATGCGATATCATCAAGAACTCTTATTATCTTCAGCTACATTTATTTTAAATAAAACAGGTTGTAAATCTAAATTTTATCTTATGGACATTGTTATTTTCTAGGGATCCCCCAAATGAACGTTTTGGCAAACACAATAACCAATGATTGTTTATATTTTGAATACAATAGCTGATAATATCGGCCAGTATCAGTAAATATTATGTGAATCTGATTAGAAGATAAAATGCAGTGGATTAGAAAAATCTGTAACACTTTACAATAAGGTTAATTAGTTAACATTAGTTAACATGAACTAACCATGAGCACTACATTTGTTACTGTATTTGTTCATCTTTGTTAATGTTAGTTAATAAAAAAATACAGCTGTACATTATTTGTTCATTATAGTTCACAGTGCATTAACTTATGTAAACAGGATTTTAATAAAGTATTAGTAAATGTTCAAATTAACATTAGCAAAGATGAATAAATGCTGTATAAGTGCAGTTCATTATTAGTTCATGCTAAACTAATGTAGTTAACTAATGTTAACTAATGAACCTTATTGGAAAGTGTTACCTAATGGCTCAGAGAAACATTTTATTTTATTATATTTAACAGTAGTAAGGCTAGAATTGATAATTTGTTGTATTGAATACATCAGCCTGTTTACTTATTGGCCAATCAAATTACCTATAAAAAATGATTCATATTTACAAAAAAATATATATCTTTCTCTCTCTCTCTCCCAAGTAAATGGCTTCTTTATGTCGGATGCTAAGGCTGTCCTGCAAGCATGTGATGACCACTGGACTTTCCAAGGGCAGGGTCATATACCTGTGCTCTTTCAAACGACTGTATGCGTGGACGTGAAGGTCCTTTCCCCAGGCGGGTGGACTGCATTTAGCTATGTCTCGGCCCCCGCACCCCGCTATGAACTGGCCCTGCAAGGTGATGAAAACAACCTGTACGCCTGGCTGTTGGGCGTACGACACCAGTTCACTGTCCAGCTGACCACTCGTCGCTGGTACCACATATGTTTGCGGTGGGACGCCCCTCAGAAAAGCTTCAGCCTGACAATAGGTGGGAGCTCGGAAGTATATCAGCGGACCGCCATTGCCCGAGCGATTCCCGCTTCTGGACGTCTTCTGCTGGGTTGCCAACCAAATGAGGCCTCACCTAAGGTAAAAATGGCTACGGTGGAGCTCTACCTTTTCCGCATATGGGACGATGTAGGAGAGCACAAGATATGTGAGGACGGGACTGTGATTGGCTGGGACTCGCGAAATTGGGGCTTCACACGAGCCCAGGCCAGAGTCCAAGATCCCACGCTTCAATGTGGTGAGTATACGGGATTGACAAAAAGGGAGCCTGTATAACCGGTAAAGAGAGGAAGCTTGAAAATAGCAATGATAATTTGCTTAATGACTGTGTAAAAAGCCAGCGTCAGATCAACTAGGCAAACTGTAAACAGCCTGAAGCACATTCTTTCTCTGAACTAAAAGTTTTTGTGTGTAACATCTTTAAAACTATTTAAAGCCTTAATGTTGAACTATCCAAACAAATGTCTTGCTTGTAACAAACAGCATGTGGATTAGTTGGGACATGTTTGGTTGTAGTGTCATCATGCATGATGAAAATGATGCTTTGATGTTGCATGATGATTTCACTACTTTAACTTCTCAAGAAAACTCACTTTCATGCATGTATAGTATTATTTATAGATAAAATAATGATCTTGTAGGAAAATCCAGTGTTAGCTAGTTGTATTTTAGAACATGGTAGCTGGTTTCTAGCTGGTCTAAAGTGGTCATTAGCTGGTTGAAACCACAAGAAAGTGGTCAAAAAACATATATGTATAAGTGATTCATTTAAAATAGGCTATCTATGAATCAAACAGTCAAATTCCATACTGAATGCAGCTGGAAAATAGGTCATATACTGTCAACAATTATATTGACAATATGACTATTTGACTGTTGTTCAATTAGTCAATATAGAAATATCTATTAAAATCAATTGAATTAATAGGCAATACATGACCAATAATAAATACAAACTCAATATTATAAACAGATTTCCTCAAATAAATATGTAAATAAAAACATAAATGTGCAAAAAAATGTAAACGACTAGTATTTCCAATGGCGACTAGCAGCAGCAGTATCGTTTAGTCGACTAGTCTTGCACATCCCCAATAACTAGGATCAGCTAAAGAGAACCAGCAATGAATGAGCAAACCCAGCTTATTACCATCTTGGACCAGCTAATAACCAGTTATCATGTTCTGAAACACAGTTACTGGCTTAAGAAAGGATTTTTTTCAACAGAGGAATCACAAGCCTTGCCTGTTCCCTGCATCAGAAGGTATCCATTTTTCATGTGAAATCTTCTGCATAATGTATTAAGGAAATCTCCCTTAATTTTATTGTTTTTTACTGCAGTAAACAATCTCTCAAGAAGTATCATTGGAATAAAGAATTTATACTTGCCTTTGGTCAACTTAAAAAAAAAATACCAATAAAATCCGATATACATCAGATCAAATCTGGTTTCTCTGTTCTAGAAGTGAATGAGCTCACCATGTAAGACACAGGCCTTTTCTCCTTCACAGGAAATTATGATGTCAAATCAATTTCAAATATCCTACAGGATATTTGAAACATTTCAAAACACATCCAGATGCCAAGGTTAGATTGAAAACCTTGGATGTCTTGATTGAAATGATCGGATCAGATTTTGATGCAGGGTACAAGAAAGACAGTAGTAACGACACTCACTCGTTCTTGACTTTCTATTATTTGTGCATGCCAATTCTATTTCTATATTTCATCTTCTAGGCCTAGGGCATCTACGTATGAAACGTGATGCAAGAACCCCACTCCCCAGTAAGTGCAGTGCAAGTGTGAATTCACTTCACTGAGTATTGTAGTTTGGTGGTGGGTAACTGTCTTGGGGAAATAACTTCAAGCTATAAACTATGTATAATTTAAAGTTGCCTATTTTCTAACAAAAAAAGCAGCTCTCCAGTTTAAGTACATGTTTTTATTCGCGGACGTCTGACAAACTCCAAAAGAACTTGGTTTTGGCCTGATTTAGTTTGAAATGACGTCAAAGTAATTCGTTATATGATTTAGCTTGAAGTGTATCCGGGCCTCTAAAACTTATCAGATACTGTCCATATTACGTTTAAAAAAAATGTATACACCTTTAATCATATGACTTATAAATATATACATCAGGGGTTTTCAAATGGTTCCTACGCACATTATGGAAGATGATTTGTCAGAGTACACTACTAGTTCAGCTGTTTTAAATAAGAGGAATGGTTTGAAAACCTGATTTACATGAACTGTTACTTAGAACAAACCAACTCACTATAAAGAAGAATATAAGAGAGAGGACAGTTTATTAGAGCACGTTTGATTATTGCCATGGAACAGAAAAATGGATTCACACATGTCTTAGCTACTTACTTATAACCACTTACAACACTGAACATCTGAATGTGTGCAAATGAGATTTGAAAACATTGGCAAGATTTTCCACATGCAAAGGATTTATACAGCTTTGTAAGATCTGGAATATAGTACATGAGTCAAAGAGAACTACCTTAAAAGTGCTTTTTTCCCTTTTTTGGAGCTTAACACTAATTCGTCATACATTTCCAGCTTTTAGAAAACGCTTGGATAATCTAAACAGGGCACAAAGAAACAAAATGAATGAAATATCTGAATGACAGTTAAATATATATATTTTTAATAATCTATAAACAGAAAGTTATTAACCAAACCTATGTTATATATTTAGATTTAGAAGGCATCATTAAGCTGATAGTTTACAAGTAAATTGACATATTTAGGATAGTTTCAAGGAATCAATACTTCTAGTGAACGTATGACGGTGCTTATCCTTAACGTCATATGTAATTTCCACTGCGTTGGAAAGGCAGCTCCTCCTTTGTCCTAAATGTCATTGGAATGCTGCACTAAATAGACACGCATGTTCCAGGCATGCATGACGCCAACTAATATTTTGAACAGTGGGCGGGTTATGGGTTTTGTTGAGTGTAAATCAACTGGATCTGCACATTAATATCATCTTAATCATCAAAGATTAGGGAACACGTCCATCTGAAAAGAATCACTATTTCATATTTTGAAATTAAATGAATTGACGCATGCGCAGGTCCATGTTGTGAACTAAAATGTGTAGTCATGTAGAGTCCTGTAAAATAAACATACAAAAAACACAACTTTTGTGAAAAAAGTGCTTAATAATTACTAAGTGTAACAACAATATATATATATTATATATATATATATATATATATATATATATATATATATTATATATATATATATATATATATATATATATATTATATATATATATTATATATATATATATTACAGTGCTGGTCAGAATTATTTGCCTTGGTAAATATGATCAAAGATGGCTGTAAAAAAATAAATCTGCATTTTTTTATCCTTTTGATATTTTATTTAAAAAAATAAAAAAATCTAACCTTTTAATTGAAGTAAAATAATTGAAAGTGGGGGGGGGGGAAATCACACTATGATAATGATGCTGAAAATGTTTCAGCTCTTGGTTTTGTGCTCAGTGCTCAGAGGTCCTGGACATCTTGTTCAGATTCATGGCATCATGGATTCGATCAAATACCAACAGATAAAAAATCAAAACCTGACTGCCTCTGCTAGAAATCTTATAACGGGCCATGTTTGGATCTTCCATCAGGAGAGCGATCCAAAAACAAACTTCAAAATCAAAACAAAAATGGGTCACTGAGCACAAAACCAAGCATCTGAAATGGCCAATCCCAGTCCCCAGAACTGAACCCTATTGAAAATGAGTGAGGTGAACTGAAGAGAAGAAGCGCCAACATGAACTCGTGAATCTGAAGGATCTGGAGAGATTCTGTATGGAGGAATGGTCTCAGATCTCTTGTCAGATGTTCTCCAAACTCATCAGACATTATAGAAGAAGACTCAGAGCTGTTATCTTGGAAAAAGGAGGTTGCAAATAGTATTTAATAAAAGGGGGCAATGTGTTTTGGAGAAAAACATTTATTTCATAATGTGATTTTCCCCCCACTTTCAATTATTTTACTTCAGTGAAAGGTTAGATTTTTGCACATAAAAAAAAAAAATCATGAATGCAGAAAAAAAACTTTTTGTGTTCTCTTCTTTCACTAGTGAATTAAATGCATATGTGTTTTTGAGAAACCCTAGAACCAATTCTGAATTTTAAGGTTTAAAGGTTAAATTATATATTTAAATGATATATATATATATATATATTTCCACTTACAGCATCCCAAAGTTTATCCACTGCCCGAGGGTTTGATTCAACTTCTCAAAGTAAGTGTTCCAACTTTGCTTCACCAATAGGCCTAGGAATTAGACATGGGCATGTATATACATTACATTATATACATACATACATAAACCTATGTACCTGATGAATAATTATATACATATACACACATATACTGTAGCCTATGTTTTTTAATATAATTTTATTAATTATATATAAAAATAATAAATACAATACAATTCATTCATACATAGACCTATGTATCTGATTAATCATAATACACACACACACACACACACACACACACACACACACACATATATATATATATATATATGATTGTAGGTTTTTGTATAATTACATTTAGAAATATATACACCGGATGTCAAAAGTGTGTAATAATTAAGTTTTTTACTGAGTTTTTTTTTTTCATAAAATACTTTTTTTCAGTAAAAAAAGTATTTTATGCTCACCAAGGCTGCATTCATTTGATGAAAAATACAGTAAATCAGTAATATTGTAATATTGATTTGCTGCTCAATAAATATTTATTATTATTACAGTTTTACACAGAAATATCAAGCAGCAGAAACTGTTTTCAACATTGATAATAAGAACCATTTTTAATAATTGAGCACAAATAATAATTGATCACCAAATCAGCATACTGATTTCTGAAGGATGATGTGAAACTGAAGACTGACGTAATGATGCTGAAAATTCTGCTTTGCTATCACTGGAATAAACTCCATTTTATAATATAATATAAAACAGTTTTTTTAATGCAGTAATATTTCACAATATTAATGCTTTACTGTATATTTGATCAAATAAATTAATCCTTGGTGAGCAGAATATAATAATTTCAAAATCAATAAAAAGTCTTAATTATTCCAATTAGTTCATTATTCCTTAATATTGCTAACCGCCGGCGTTTATATATAACATTGCTGTGTATATTTGCATTTTGGATTTACATGGAATTTGTTTGGCGCTGCGTTGAATGACATTTTGTCTCTTCTTCCCTCTAAGGTCCGCTCTACTCAGTTTTGGTTTCACTATTTACCAGTGCACAGAGAACCACAACCCAAGGTCAGTAAACAGATGTTAGAAGATGTTGCTAAATATCAAAAGCTGGGGTGTGCATCAGAGTACACAAAGCGCCTTCAGTCAGTGAGCCATTTACTCCAAACAGCCATTGTCGGTGTTTCGTATGGCATACGTCACTGGTAGTTCCTATTGTGCTGGGTTAGACCCTACTCTGAAGTAGGAGCTAATTTAGTTCCCCCAAAAGACATTCCTGTAACTAAATTATTAATTAACTAAAAAATGGCAAAAGTGGGTACTTCTGCTACATTACCTATGAACATTCTTCTTATGTGAGGAACTAATTCATTTAATTTCTTTCCCACAGGACAGAACCTGTTAACTTCGAGTCAGGTTCTCTACTTCTAATCCTGCTGGACTCTCTACAACAACTATACAAAATCCTCTCACATCAAATACCACTCCAAACACAACTGTTACACCCACCACTCAAGCTCTGACTGGTTCAGCTCTTAATAACACAACTACTATGTCAAATACTAATGGATTAAACACATTGGCTTCAACACCTATGTCTTACGTAACCACTCAAACGACCCAGAGCACGTCAATATCTGCCCAGACACTTTCAAGCAATCACGTTAGCCATCCAATCAGTGGCTTCAGTACATCTGATAATACAGCCAATCACACGACAGCAAGCTCTCCCACTGAACCAACTGTCATGACTCAAGTAACCAATCAGAAAGCAGTTCTACGAACAACGACGTCAACTGCATTATTCACAGGTACAGCTATTATCACTGCGTTCTGATTGTCTTTTTTCCGTCTTTTTAAAAAAGACAGATGGCTTCTATTTCGGTGATAATTACAGGATATTAAATTAAATTCCCTACCCTCGTTCTCTCATTCTGCCACATATTACATAATTTATACATTATAAAATTAATCTTAATGTTTCAATGCTGTCATGTGCCTTTTCATTTGTTTCAGAGCCATTGGTGCTACAGTGTAACTTTTCCCAATACTGCGCTAATGAATGTAAGAATGTTTAGAAAAGCCTATTTTATTCTCTGAAGACATAATTAATATTCAGTATGGTGATTCCTGAGAATTTGTAATAATATCTCTCTTCTTACGTCACAGCATCATACTACTGGATGCTTGTGGAGGTGCATGGCTCTAATATGACTGAAAGAGATATTCAAATTTGGGTATGAACAGTTTTTTTTTATTAATGATACTTTAATAGAAATAATAATAAAAGTTAAAACATTTCATTTGTACTATCAATAATAATATGTGTGTGTGGGTGTGTATTTCTGATGCTTCCCCCCATTATAATCAGTTTTCAGATCGTTTTAACATGAGTATCTGCTCTGCTGGAGTTGCAACAACAGAAATCAATACTACATCATGTCAAAATGACATAATCTTTGTGGTAAGTAGTATTATTTGTATTCAGAGGTCAGGGCTGAACTTGATGTTGTCCAACATTGCATCATTATAAAATGTATTTTTCATTAATATAGACTCCTGAGGTTAGATGTGAAGTGAAGCAGAACATCCAGTAAGTCAATCCCAAATCTCTAAGCTACACAAAAAAACATGATCTCACTGTAATTCAACATTAAGTTACAAGTAACTACTGTCCCCGTTCTTACAGGCGGACAAACTGCACTGTGCTTTTACAGCTGAGCCAGCCTGTGAATACATGTATCCTCCGCAAGCGAGTGGAAAACGGGACTATCGACCAATCAATCCAGATCCAGCTTCTGGGAGATGTAGAAAGAGTGGGTGAGGGAAACAAAATATATCATATATATCAAAATATAGACATAAATAGTGACTTCTTTAAAGAATATAGAAATCTGTTATGGGTCTGTTAGGCTTCAAAATTACAAAAAGAACCTTAAAAGCACCATAAAAGTGGTCCATATGACGACCAAAAACAGCAGTTTAAAAGATAATGCATGATTAATGGATTAAACAAAATGGCTTGTGTTCATAGGGAAAGGCCTGTGCCCAGGGAACAGTATTACGCTCCCTGGAGATGGTTTTGTGCACTGCACATCTCCAATGTCTTACGACGGTATCTGCAAGAACCAGGGACCTGTAAATGTCACATGGTACGAATTGCTACACTCTTACAATAGTCCAATTGTCTGCAAACTGCGTGCAATTTGGACATTTTCAATGTTTACATTTGAGATTGCATTATTAATTTCCCAAAGTTCCCTCTTTCTTGCATTAGCTCTTATACGGAGAATGGCTTTGTTCCTAAAGACTTGGTTGCTAATCAATCCTGCAATGGTGAGTGTTATAACTCTTTGGACTCTTGGTCATCATTTTATGACTAATTCCAGTATGATGTTCAAAATGAAAATGTTGTACTTTTTTAGTTGAGAACCAACAACATTGTGAGTGTCACATCTCTAACAACAACGGTGAGTGAAACACAATTAATCTATGTATGAGTATGTTCAAGTACATGTTGTGGACCAATCAGACTCCAAGCTCTCTCCCCTACCTCTCTTTTAGAGACATATTATGCTGTTCGTCTAAATATTACAAGCCCAGATGTGAATTTCACCGACATACAGAACATGGTGAGTGCCTCAGAGAAAAGGTTTTAGTGAACCCGTAAAATGGCTATAGAAAGTTTAAAAACATTGCTATCTAGTAAAGATTTTCAAGGTACAGCTATGCTTACCTCAGTAAGTGACAATATACAGTATATATTATTATTATTAGTTCTCTCGCTCCATCTAATAGGTTGTACAGTTGAGCACTCCCTGCAACGAATCCAGAATGCTAAGGTATGTCTGCAATTTCCAAATATAACACATACGTGTGTGGGGGGGGATGCATTAAATTGATCAATAACAGTAAAGAAGTTCATAATATTACAAAAGATTTCTATTTCAAAATAATAATGTAATAATAATTCTGTTGATCTTTCTAGTCATGAAAAAAAATCATGAAAAAAAAGTATTGTATGTACTGTATGTATTGTGGTTTCCACAAAAATATTAGGCTGCACAGCTGTTTTCAACATTGATAATAATGAGAAATGTTTCTTGAGCACCAAATCAGCATATTAGAATGATTTCTGAAGGACCATGCGACATTCGAGTCAATGAATATGATATGTTGGTGAATATAATTAATTTATTGTTGGTGATGTTCCATGTTCAGGTCTCTGTGTAATTCTTTTTCTGAAGTATCCAAGTTGTATCAGGTAAACATTAATTTGTTTAGCATCTTTAGCAAAATAATCTTGTTACATCACATCATGTTTTCTGTATCTGCTCTGAAAGTATCTGCTATGTTTGATGCTTTACAGGGAATACACTTGGAATGTTTTGGAGAAGGAGCAAGGTAAGTTGTACTATCATGTGTGTGTGTATTTGAGTGTCTGACTCAGCATGCATTTATGACAGATTAACACATCTATTATTCCTCAGGCTCTACACGTGTATGTTGACTCTGCAGCTGTCAAAACAGCTGGATGTGTGTACTGTTAGTACTGCTATTGCCGTTCTTATGAAGGACAGTACCAACATTAGTTTCGATGGACCTCTAAGTAGAATAGGTGAGTGTTGACCTGTATGTACTGGTATTTCACATTTACAGCTTATCCAAGTGGTGTAAGCACTGAAAAAAATACCATTTTTTTTCCTATCTCTCTACTTTATAGCCATATGTCGTTCGCCCACTGATTCTGAAACCATTCCTTTGAACTCAACATTTACATGGGTCGCTGTAAATCTCAGTGCAAGCCAGACCGAGGATATCAAAGATCATTTGAGATGGTAAATCTTGTATTCAGTCCAGATTTTACACTGTGCACATTTGTGTCAAATTTCAATGATAAACTTATATGTCTAAATGGGCTATAATCACTGTAAAACAACATTTCTGATTATCAAATTTAAACCAAATGTTATGCTTAAACATTCAAAGCACATTCCAAACAGAATTATTCAAAATAATATAAAAAAGTAAATAATTGTTTGGCAGTGTGAACATAGCATGACTTCACATGATTACAGTAAGTGTGTCTAGATCCACATCCTTGTTGGTCTTAGATTTGTGAATTTAACATATCATCCAATTATTTCTTTAAGCAGTATTTAATGGTTAGGATTTTTGTTTGACAAGAATATTGTCCCATATTTCATCTAACAAGAGCACTTTCCAAACAAACTTTCCAATCCTGCTCTGTTTTCCAGGCACAGGGTCAGACGTTTGCTGTTCTTTTAAATGAGTGCTGTGGAATCTCACCTTCTATATCCTACACAACTCAATTTGTCCCTCCTAGAACAATCTCTGAGAGCAGTGCTACATTTCCAGTTATTTCTTCTCCATCAGTAACTACAGACTGGTCACTGACCAACCAAACCCACCCTGCAGTCACACCGTCCAGAAATATCATCAACACTTCTGATACACCTATAGTCCTAATATCTAATACATCCATCAACAGTACAAGCCACTCCAACAAACACTGTTTCACATAATATGAAAAGCCTGCAATTCACTCCAACACTTGATATAACAACCCAACCAGTCAATACAGCAG
This sequence comes from Chrosomus eos, assembly GCA_036326025.1. Classification (NCBI taxonomy): domain Eukaryota; kingdom Metazoa; phylum Chordata; class Actinopteri; order Cypriniformes; family Leuciscidae; genus Chrosomus; species Chrosomus eos. The sequence continues at coordinate 12,508,939 of CM070840.1, forward strand.
GTACACCAAACAATATAACAACCTCAATAGTCAGTACAACAAATACTACACATGATGTAACAACTCAAATGGTCAGTACAACAGATACAACACACAATATAACTTCACAGGTCCATACAATAGTTACAACACACAATCTAACAACCTCACCGGTCAGTACATCAGATACAACAGACAATTTTACAACCACAGCAGTCAAAACAACAGTAACAAAACTCGATATGACAACCTCACCGATCAGTACAACAGATACAACACAAAATATAACAACCTCACCGGTCAGTACATCAGATACAACACAAAATATAACAACCTCACTGGTCAGTACAACAGATACAACACACAATATAACAACCTCACCGGTCAGTACATCAGATACAACACAAAATATAACAACCTCACTGGTCAGTACATCAGATACTAAACACAATATAACAACCTCAACGGTCAGTGCAACATATACAACACACAATATAACAACCTCACCGGTCAGTACAACAGATACAACACACAATATAACAACCTCACCGGTCAGTACAACAGATACAACACTAAATATAACAACCTCACCGGTCAGTGCATCAGATACAACAGGCAATTTTACAACCACACCAGTCAAAACAACAGTAACCACTCTTGATATGACAACACCACCGGTCAGTACAACAGATACAACACACAATATAACAACCTCACCAGTCAGTACAACAGATACAACACAAAATATAACAACCTCACCGGTCAGTACATCAGATACAACACAAAACATAACAACCTCACTGGTCAGTACAACAGATAAAACACAAATATAACAACCCCACCGGTCAGTACAACAGATACAACACACAATATAACAACCTCACCGGTCAGTACAACAGATACAACACAAAAATATAACAAACTCACTGGTCAGTACAACAGATACAACACACAATATAACAACCTCACCGGTCAGTACAACAGATACAACACAAAATATAACAACCTCACCGGTCAGTACAACAGATACAACACACAATATAACAACCTCACCGGTCAGTACAACAGATACAACACAAAATATAACAAACTCACTGGTCAGTACAACAGATACAACACACAATATAACAACCTCACCGGTCAGTACAACAGATACAACACAAAATATAACAACCTCACCGGTCAGTACAACAGATACAACACACAATATAACAAACTCACTGGTCAGTACAACAGATACAACACACAATATAACAACCTCACTGGTCAGTACAACAGATACAACACTAAATATAACAACCTCACCGGTCAGTACAACAGATACAACACAAAATATAACAACCTCACCGGTCAGTACAACAGATACAACACACAATATAACAAACTCACTGGTCAGTACAACAGATACAACACACAATATAACAACCTCACTGGTCAGTACAACAGATACAACACTAAATATAACAACCTCACCGGTCAGTACAACAGATACAATACACAATATAACAACCTCACCGGTCAGTACAACAGATACAACACACAATATAACAAACCCACCGGTCAGTACAACAGATACAACACACAATATAACAACCTCACCGGTCAGTACAACAGATACAACACAAAATATAACAACCTCACTGGTCAGTACAACAGATACAACACACAATATAACAACCTCACCGGTCAGTACAACAGATACAACACAAAATATAACAACCTCACTGGTCAGTACAACAGATACAACACAAAATATAACAACCTCACTGGTCAGTACAACAGATACAACACAAATATAACAACATCACTGGTCAGTACAACAGATACAACACAAAATATAACAACCTCACGGTCAGTACAACAGATACAACACAAAATATACAACCTCACCGGTCAGTACAACAGATACAACACACAATATCACAACCTTACCAGTCAGTACAACAGATACAACACACAATATCACAACCTCACCGGTCAGTACAACAGATACAACACACAATATCACAACCTCACCGGTCAGTACAACAGATACAACACACAATATAACAACCTCACCGCCACCGGTCAGTAAAACAGATACAACACAAAATATAACAACCTCACCGGTCAGTATAAGAGATACAACACTAAATATAACAACCTCACCAGTCTATACAACAGTCACACCACTCAATATAACAACGACACACATTAATACAACAGGTATAACACTCAGAATAACTCTCACAAGTCTCAATTCAACAATCCCTCAAGTCAGTACAACAGTCACATCATTTAATACAACTGCTGTGACAGTCACAACACTTGATAAAACCATAACAACTCTCAATTCATCCATCACTCCAATTAATACAACAAGAATGACACTTATCACAACTGTCATACCACTCAACTCAACTGCACTAAATTATACAACAGCCACGACAACAGACACTTCTGAAAATGAGAGACAATCTTACACAAGTAGTTCTCAATTCTCTGGTGCAGAGTTCACCAATACAACCTTTCCGCCAAATACACCACTGTTTAACTTTACCACATTAAACTTAAATGCAACAACATCCCCAATAAACACAACACAACACAACAGCACAATTACAGAAACCTCAAATAATACAATCCTAGCAAACACAACACAATCACCAATTAACACATATGAATCAAACACAACTCAACCACTTGACAATACAACTGAATTCAATACAACCGCCATTCCGTATGACACAACACAACTTCTGAATAATTCTACACTGGAGACCACAGATGCTGGAACTGATACCACAACATATACACCACAAGTCAGTACTACAATGAATACACTGAACTTTACAACTTTTAATACAACTTTTTTTCCTGATGAAACTTATTCCAACACAACATATCCCCTGTTCAATACAACACAATTAAATACAACAGCCTTTACAATGAACACAACCTTGTTGAACACAACTGATATTCCATTGAATGTAACCATCTTCAATGGGACTGATGTCAATCGTAGCATCAACACAACTGACACCTCCAATAACACACATGAATTTAACACAACAGTAAGCCCTGCAGTTAATACAACACAATCAAATACAACAGCCTATACAATGAACACAAACTTGTTTAACACAACTGATATTCCAGTGAATGTAACTATTTTCAATGGGACTGATGTCAATCGTAGCATCAACACAACAGACACCTCCAATAACACATATGAATTTAACACAACAGTAAGCCCTGCAGTTAATACAACACAATCAAATACAACAGCCTATACAATGAACACAACCTTGTTTAACACAACTGATATTCCAGTGAATGTAACCATTTTCAATGGGACTGATGTCAATCGTAGCATCAACACAACAGACACCTCCAATAACACATATGAATTTAACACAACAGTAAGCCCTGCAGTTAATACAACACAATCAAATACAACAGCCTTTACAATGAACACAACCTTGTTTAACACAACTGATATTCCAGTGAATGTAACCATCTTCAATGGGACTGATGTCAATGGTAGCATCAACACAACAGACACCTCCAATAACACATATGAATTTAACACAACAGTAAGCCCCGCAGTTAATACAACACAATTTGACATCACAAACACAACACAGATAGATACAAAAACCTTTCCAACAACAGAAAATATTACCAGTGAGCCAACTAACTCCACTTCAGAGCCTGTCACAACAGTTAGTCTCCTTAACACAACACAGTCAAATGGCACAACAGAAAAAGCCTTTACTGAAAATACAATCAGTAATACGACTACAACATTCCATCCAATTAGTATTCCAAGCAACTTAACAACAAATACTACCTTCTTTAGCATTGTCACAAATAGCAGTACAGTTCCCACATCTCCTCTGTCAGCCATACTTCCAAGCTCTCATCAGAACAGCTCCACTTCCACAACAGCAGCTCCAACTAATGCAACTAAAGTCACCACAAGACCCGTTCCAGCTGTGCCAACAACACCATCCATTACCATGGCAGCCACTTCAGGTTTGACTATGCTTCTTGACTCAACATCTTAAAACTGACTATAGCTTCTTGACATTCAGAATAAAAGTGGTACACAACAGTCACAACAGTGGTATCAAAAAGTACTGAGACACTTAAGTTACTCTTAAAAGAAAGGGATAGTTTACCCAAAAATGAATAAGTTAGTCATCATATACTTACCCTCATGTTGTTCCAAACCTGTATTATTATTTTTTTTCTGTGGAACAGAAAATATATATTATATAATATAAATAATAAAGATATAACTATAACAAAAGTTCTGAAAAAAGGCTTTAGCAAACTTTAGTTTGCAGATGTCACTTGATATTTTTTATCCAATGCAATGAAATGCAGGCAGTGTGATTTAAGTATCTAAAAGTGTTTAAATTTGTTTTCAGGCCACAGTATGTGTATCTATAACAACAGCTCATTTGATTTGTTGATTTTTCAGAAGCAACAACTAAAAGCCCTGACTCAGTGGCTAGCGATCTTCTGAATCAAACACAGAATGTGGCATCTCTAAATTCAACTCAGGTGAATCAGCTGGTCAACCAGCTAGAGAATATTCTCTCTGCACCGAATATCAGTCTGAATCTGGGTCAAACAGTGCTGTCCGTCATCAACAACTTTCTAAACAGCTCTTTAGATACTGTTGCTGCCTCTTCTAATCGGTGAGATACATGTGTAACACAAGCATTCAAAACAGTCTGACGCTGTCAAACTTGAAATATCAGATGTAAATATTATATTGTGTTTTGTAGATTAATCAAAGCTGTGGATAATTTGGCTTTAAAACTTGTGATTCGGAACCAGACTGAGAACATTGTATTTGATTCACTCGCTTTGACTGTGACCAAAGCTGATGGCACCAACTTTGCGGCAACGTCATTCTCAATTGTAGATCCCTTGAACCCACTGGTAATGACAACTGAAGTCCAAAGCAATTCATTAACAGTTTAAATGTTTTTGGAAGTGCAATGACTAAAAATGTCTGGTTATACAGGTCACAAAAGGATTTCAAAGACAAGTCCGGGCAGTGGAAAGTTCCTCTCCACTGGGCAAAATAACACTACCTGCATCCCTGACAGAGAACCTCTCTCCAGAACAACAGAAGATAGCCTCAAGAGTCCAGTTCACCTTCTTTCAGAAAAGCACTTTTTTTCAGGTGAAACTAGGTTGAATTTTTTTCATATAATAAAAGCGCCATCAGACATCAATAACAAGATTAATATGTTTGTACATAACATTTGCAGTTCCCCTCAGATTGAAAATTTGCTCATCCTTATGTCCCTTATGTCTTTTCCATTCAATTAACATGCATTTAAGCTTCATAAAGGATACAAAATCACCATAAAAGACACCCAACCCTTACCAGATAACATTTTCAGAAATAAAGCTGATGTCAGATTTGATTCTGCCACTTTTCTTCTGTTTATTCTTTGGATTTTTATGTATCGACAGGATAAAAGCATGACTCAACAGATGCTGAACAGCCCCATTCTGGGCTCTAGTCTGGCTAACCTGTCAATCAAAAACCTGAGGGAGAGTGTCGAGTTTACTCTGAGGAATAAGCAGCCCGTTGCGGTGTGTGTGTGCTCACATATAAACTGTACATCATGTCACTGCCAGCTGAAAGCTGTCTGATCTATCTCTTAACTTCTCTCCCACAGGGGAACTATGTAGCTTCCTGTGTTTTCTGGGACTTTGACAAAAACGGTGAGATTGCACACCTCCTAGAATTCCATGGGAAATTGTTATTAGGCCTTATAAAATGTGTGATCTGTCTAATTTCTTAATTAATGTCTTGTAATTCCTGTGTGTTTTGGATTTTCTAGGAGGTTCAGGAGGCTGGAATCCCAACGGCTGCTTTGTCAAGAACAGCAGTACTGAGAACGAAACCATCTGTAGCTGCGATCACCTGACCAGCTTTGCTGTGCTGCTGGTAAGTATGTCAGTGTGTGGGATTGTTCCCAGAAACATTCCACATCCATCCTCTTCAGAAGCTTATAATGGCTCAAATTAATATGATTTTAATAAAATCAAGAGTCATGAGCACAGGCTTCAACAATACATTTCTCACAATTTTTTTTCACAAACATTAATGAAAAATTGTTTATTTTAAATACATTTGATAATTTTTCTAATCTTTACTTTTATTTTTTATTTACTTTTTTAAATGTCAGAAATATACATGCAGATATGTCAAGCATTTGGGGCTGGTAAAATGTTTTAGAAAGAAGTCTCTTATGCTCAACCAAGTAGTTGTGTTTATTTAAACAAAAATTCAGTAAAAACAGCAATATTGTGAAATATCATTATAATTTAAATCTTTTCTGTTTTAAAATGTAATTTATTCCTGTGATACAAAGCTGAATTTTTAGCATCATTACTTCAGTCTTCAGTGTCACATAATTTTAAAATAACAATTTTCTCCTAAAATAACAATTTGATAATAATCTTACGCCCGTTTCACACCGCATGCGTGAGCGGCGCGTGAGCAGCGCGTATTTTTTTCGGCGTGCATGTTAATCAATGAGTGCATTCACACCGGGAGCAGGAGCAGCGCGTGAGCGTCAAGCAGGAGCGGCGCGTGAGCAGCAGTGAAGCGGGGGTTTCGGCGCCAGGTCTATTTTTGCTGCGCTGCTGACGTTCAATTAAAGTGAAAGCTCACTTTTGATGGACAAAAAATATGATTTCTTACAAAAAGTGCCCGAAATGCACAGCATAATGTTTAGTGAGTTTAAACAAGAACTGGAGTAGGCAAAAAAAGAAAATGCAGACTCAAAAATATTTATAGAAGATTAGGCTACCCATTTAAATTTGTTTTGCATTCAGTTTGTGTAAAAGTATGGTGTATCTATTATAAAAAACTAAAGTAAACTAGCCAGAAAATATTCTATATAAACTTTCTTTTAGTTTATGTAATACACAGACAGCTACATATACACTGGCACAACCCAAATCAAACAAGAGTGTGCGTTTTATTTGCTTGTTTTTATCCGCGGACTTTGCAGTCTTTGTAAACATCGAAAGTATGACTGAAACGACAAGATTGGGGCTGTTTTCTGTGTTGTTTTGTTGTTTACCATTTAAATATGTGAAAGTTGTACACCTCCCCATAACAAACTTTCAAGACTATCAATTTTATAAATGACCAACTTCTAAAAACAAATGTATAGTTGTCTTTGTAAAGAATTGCTCGCTTGTATATGTAGCTTTGGAGCCGCTGCTGTGACACTGTACAAACGCTTCCAGTGTGAATACTCTTGCGCGTCTGCAGCTGCAGTGACGGTGTAGTTACGCTGACGCGCTGCTCAAGCGCCACTCACGCTTGCGGTGTGAAACGGCCGTTACACTGGACCTGGACCATCCGTATTGTTGAGCTCTAAATTAGGTATGCATTACACATCTCTGGTATTGTCAAATAATGCTTTCATTAATCTTGTTTTCAAAGGACATTAGCCGTAAAGGCGTAAATGACCGTCTACAGGCCACCATCCTTACCTATATCTCTTTCATCGGATGTGGGGTGTCCGCCATTTTTCTCTCAGTTACTCTGCTCACTTACCTCGCGTTTGAGTGAGTAACATCCTCCTTCTCAGTGAATATACTGTAAGCCCTAAAATGAGATTAATCACAATTGGTCCCTCGAAAATCACTATGATGCATCATATAAAATGTGACACAAATTTACTGCCATCTTTAATTCCCAAAAGAAGCATTTTTTTACCCAATTCTTCCTTTTAATTCCAGCAAAATCCGCCGGGACATTCCTTCGAAGATCTTGATTCATTTGTGTTTCGCCCTGCTGTTCCTGAACCTGGTATTCTTGTTGGACTCGTGGCTAGCTTTGTATACAGATGCAGTAGGCCTGTGCATTTCTACAGCATTCTTCCTGCACTACTTCCTGTTGGTCTCCTTCACCTGGATGGGGCTGGAGGCTCTGCATATGTATCTGGCCATCGTCAAAGTCTTCAACAACTACATGACCAGATACATGCTGAAGTTTTCTCTGGCAGGCTGGGGTGAGTTCAGCTGCTACATTAGCCTTGTGGTTTTGTGGATGTAGATGATTTCTGATTTATTTTTCTGTGATGTGTTTTTGCAGGAATCCCTTTGGTTGTTGTCATTATTGTGATTGCTGTAGACAGAAATAACTATGGCCTCATTAGCAGTGGTCGCTTTTCTGATGGATCAACAGATGATTTGTAAGTATTCAACTTATAATTTAAAGGCATCAGTCTTAAAGGATTAGTTCACTTTTTAAAAAACTTTTGCTGATAATTTACTCCCCCCATGTCATCCAAGATGTCCATGTCTTTCTTTCTTCAGTCAAAAAGAAATTAATGATTTTGATGAAAACATTCCAGGATTTTTCTCCATATAATGGACTTCAATGGACGTTCGTGATTCTCCTGTTCGAACTCGTTCATCAAAATGAACAAATCTTTTTTCGAGTCATTTCGTTCGTTGAATGAACAAAATGACTCGAAAAAAAGACTTGTTCAAAATGAACAAATCTTTTTTCGAGTCATTTCGTTCGTTGAATGAATAAAATGACTCGAAAAAAGATTTGTTCATTTTGATGAACGAGTTCGAACAGGAGAATCACCAACGTACATCTCAGGACAGAACAAGGCGAGCATTTGTGCTAATAAAACTTTAACTGTTTTATTTATTTTCGAAATGGCGCATCGTTTCGCTAGATAAGACCCTTATTCATCGTCTGGTATGGTTTAAAGTCATTTGAAGCTGCACTGAAACTCATTTGGACCTTGAACCGTTTTGGCTACTATTGAAGTCCATTATATGGAGAAAAATCCTGGAATGTTTTTATCAAAATCATTAATTTCTTTTCGACTGAAGAAAGAAAGACATGGACATCTTGGATGACATTGGGGTTAACTGAATTATCAGCAAACGTTTTTTAAAAAGTGAACTAATCCTTTAATTATGTCTTTGCTTTATGTTTCTATATTTCTCTCTTCCAGTTGTTGGCTGAAGAATGACATAGCATTCTACGTAGCCGTTGTGGCATACTTCTGCATCATATTTGTGTTGAACCTGGCCATGTTTGTGGTGGTGATGGTCCATCTGAGACGAATTAAGCGGCAAAACCCCCACAATAATCAGTACCGCAGCGGCCTGCAGGACATCCGTAGCATCGCGGGACTCACTTTCCTGCTGGGGCTCACATGGGGCTTCGCCTTCTTCGCCTGGGGTCCCGTCTATTTGGCCTTCCAGTACCTGTTTTGCATCTTTAATTCCCTACAGGGTGAGAAACAATATAATTTGTTTTATGTGAAAAGTCAGCATAAAACAGTTAGAAGTATATTTTTTCAATGCAATAATGCAATTACCTTGAGTGGTTGATGAAAAAGGGGTCTTTTTTTTCTTGTTCTCTTTCTCTCTCAGGTTTTTATATTTTTGTTTTCCACTGCGCTCTGAAGGAAAATGTCCGTAAACAGTGGAGAATGTACCTCTGCTGTGGCAGGTTACGATTGGCTGAAAATTCAGGTATATCTTTAACCAAACTAAAACCCAGCTGCATGTTACACTCTAACTAGTTATTTTACGGGCATCTCCGTTTTACCTCTCAAACGTTTTTTTCTCCAGAGTGGAGTCGGACAGCAACACAGAGCAACAACAATAAGAAGAGTTCGATTCTGACGGCATTTTCATCTAATTCAGGGACCAACAGTGCACCGCGAAGCTCAATGAGCAGCAATGAATCTGTGCCGTCCCTTGGCATCGGTCAGTTCTGCTCACTTCTGCAAAAAACTGGCAAGAAATGTACAAATGTGTTTTATACACGTCAAGAATATTTTTAACTCTTTAACTTTATGTTACAGGCTCACCAGTCGACGACAGTCAGATCATGTCAGGGGAAGCGAATGATGATGTGGTCCTCAATGAGATCAACAGTCAACTCAGATCTGTGTAGTTTTTGGAAGAGGATTATAAACCCAAATTGGAAAATAGGTGAAGAAACAGACCATTAAATATTCTGTTTCTAGCAGGCCTGAAAAATGTAATACGAAGATGAGAATCTAGTGACTCTGCTAAAAAAAAAAAAAGTGTCTTCTGTCATCAGTTTCTCTTAATGAGTGTTACATGCAGTAAAGATAAAAATATCTCCCAAGTGTGGAAACGTTATATTACGCCCCACTTTTACAGCGTCAAGGCGGTTTTAAAGTCCTATATATTTTCAGAGAACAGTATTAAACAACTCTTCTGCAAAATAATAATAATAAATTGAGCTCAGATCGTGCATTAAATGGTATTTAAAAAAAAATGCTAGCAATTCTGTCTTAAAATCCATATCAATCTGTTAGATGTGTTGAAGAAAGACTGAAAATTTCACTGTGGGTCCAGTTGTCCATATAGTTGTTTATTTTTTTTCCTCCATATTTTATAGTCATTCTCAGTTTTGTTATCCTCACATAAGAAGGAATTATAAAAATTAATGTATCTGAAAATGTTAGATGTAATCAAAATTTCTGTATTTGAGTAGCATAAGGGTTCTGTTTAGCCAAAGTATAGGAATGTGATTTACATGTATTACAGTATGTTTCGATAATTGTTTTGAAACAATTACTGTATGTAGTTTTATGAATTTTTGTTAATTTTTACATGTGTACATTTTAGAAAGAGTTAGGAATCTGAGATTCTAACATAATAAATAATTTATTATACTTTTTTCGCCCTATGATACAGTTTTTGAGTGTGTGCGAGTGTGAATTGTATCATTGTGTCATGTGATCACACTCAAGCCTTCAAGTGTATGATAGTCTTATGAACTCTGAGCAGGCCAGTTTTCTCTCGCTCAGGAGTAGATGCTCCAGTAGATGATGTTGAAGAGAAAGTATGCTAAAGGAAATAATATTCTTGAATAGGAGTCTATCTTGTAACTGTTGTTTATGATATGGTTGACGCTTTGGCGGATGGAACGCCGTCGACGGAGGCGCGTGCCCAGGATTTGAGGGAGGTCAGGTGTTGTGGAGTTCCTTGAGGACACGCACGTGTCCGTGTTTAGGTCAGACAGCCGAGGAAATGAGCTGAGCTCTATGTCCTGGTCATGGAAACATCCATCGAATGCCATGGCTTGAGATGCATCGTAGTCTGAGAGCTGTAGGAGACAAAAACAATTCACTTTTTCTGGAATTTATGCAGTAAGATCTTTTAAAGTAGGCCTACAATATATTTCACATATTATGGAAGTTCAAGTGATTGTGCACCAAAAAAATTTAATTCTCTTGCTCTAATAAAATGGCAGGCATAATGTTTGATAATCGAGGACCGATTATGTTTGATGTTATTGAGGTCCACAAGCGCCATATTTGATTTGTGAGCAGCAAATGTGTTGTACTTTTTAAAATATAGTGCATGTATAATATGGACTTCTTTTTTGTTGGAGTTCTTTTTTTCCATTCGGGACTTGACAATGTAGATAAAATACATACGATTCTTTAATCATTTTTTATGCTGTCATATGTCCATTTATAGCGGAACTATCCCTTTGAGGAAGGGGTTCAAAACTTCCCGGAGGGCCATAGCCATGCAGAGTTTAGCTATCACACCAATTAAACGCATCTGATCCAAACTAGTCAAGTCTTTCAGGCTTATTTGAAAACTGCAGCTGCGTCCGATTTGCGGCGTGACGAAGGCTGTCCAATTCAAAGGCTCCTTCAAAAGCAGCCTTGAAATGTGTCCTTCGTATACAGGGAAATGAAGTGCTGCATCCCAATTCGCCTACATATAATATGCCCTAAAATTATGTACTGTTTTTGTAAACAAAAAGTACATTCTTTTGAGTGTGTAGCGGAATAAGAGGCAAGCTTTGAGACACACTACTTCATCATAATTGCGTCTTTAACGGACCGCTCTGTCACTTATTTATGTGCATCCTATCACCATTTAAACTGCCCTGTCAATCATATTGTCACCATTAAAATCCTCCACATTCAATTTAATTTCCTACCATATCGGAGAGAAATGTACAATAGTAACACGTTGATCTGCCAGTCTTGGGTCTTTTATGCAGATAACTCTCCTCATGTGTTTGCATGATGCATTTAAAAGTTAATGACCAAACGTATCTTTATAAAAGTTTGCAATGATGTTGCAGTCATGATGAAATATAATGGGGATAACACTGAATAAATATCTTTTCATCAAGTTAGATACTAATTACTAATCACTCAAACCCCTTTATCAAAACCATTCTACTTAACCATCGGTCTGGCACATCCGCCATGTTTTTATTTTTTTTTTAACACATTTTATTCATGTTTGTAGTACTAATCATATCCTTGTCCAATGCGCAATGTGTTGTGGCCAATATTAGTGCTGCACTTCAGATTATTACTGGAAAAGTAGATCATCGGGTATTTTTGGAATAATCATTTCAACATACTACGGTTTGGGACATAATTCTAATTTGGAATACTATTTAGGACGGATAGTATGTGAATTGGGACGCAGCAAATGATACAACAGTGGATCCTTCGTGCCCTAGCCTACCCCAGAATCCATTTAATGAGCTATTACAATCATTTTACAATATTATCTTCTCTTGATATGTAGTGGAAATGCATCATAAAACTGAAATCTCTACTTTTATAAAGCCCAAAGTCAATGAACTGAGAATGCCATGATCTTTAAGGAAACTTTGACCTTTAATTGTTTGAGTTTCTTCATTTCCTCCTTGGTGGTGAAGTAGTTGACAGCTGCGTACTCGATGACGGACAGAAACACAAACAGGAAGCTGGTCCACAAATAGATGTCCACCGCTTTCACATATGATACCTGAGGCATGGACGCTGACACTCCCGTAATTATGGTGGACATAGTCAACACTGTAGTGATTCCTGGATTGAACACACATGCAGAGACACACATTTTGCTAGAAAAAAAACAACCATCTGAGTGTACTGTACAATGATGCAGTGTTAAGGTACGGTTACAGTTCATTGTTCAGTGGAATTTTCTAATTTTGCGCGACGGTGAAAGATTTAATGCTACACTATTGACAATAGACAATGAACCTTTTTAGTGACAGCACTTTTAAAGTTATTTTCTGTTACCTAATGCAGTGCTTTCTTGATCAACATCTTTGTTGATTCCTCCCAACCAATAAGATTTTAGGGCTAGTCTAGAGTTACATTACCAGCGACAAGTTAAAAAAAAGTATAATAATAATTACCGCCAAACAATCACACCCAATCAGAACAAGTTTAGCAGGATTTTGGACCAATGAGATTTGGTGGGTGGAGCTACCCACTATGACACCACAAAAGGTGTCTATAAACAGGCTATAGGCTGTTTTCGAGTGATGAATTCACACATATGGTTTAAATAAGACAGACAACTGCATTTTGTAATCGAACCTGGCTCCTGGATAATTTAGATCGTGGGTCGTGGGCCCTGTGTCTCATCTGGTTGCCCGTTGATGGCAACATTGCCCAGCAACATTGCCCAAAAAGTTGCCCTGTATAATATCACCTTAAGGCTCAATGTAATTAAGACACTACAACAGTGAATTTACTACAAGACAAGAGATCATTTATGAGATAAACATTTAGCCAAGTGCATGTTTGTTGACAGGTGTTACGCACCAAGTGAAACACGGGCCGGTACCGCCCGCCTGTCGATCCAAAAAGACACCCAGGACAGCACCACCATCAGCATTGTGGGAAAATATGTTTGCAGCATGAAGAAGAATATGTGTCTTCTGAGGATGAAGTTGATGTAGAGCCTGTTGTACCAGCCTGACAGAAACACGTGTAAAGCCTGTAATTAATGACCTACTGATATATTACTAAAGTAGCAAGAACAAAGACACAAGATTTGCCGTAGCATGAATACATAGAAGGAGAGAGAGAAAAGAAAAGAGCCTCTTACCTGTGCTGCTGTACAAGGCCAGACCGTGTGAAGGGTGGAACTCTTCAATGAAGAACTGAGAGAGGGCAATTTCATCTGTCCTTAGAGAGTCATTGCCATTTTTCCAGTACAACATGAGGTCGTTCTCATTATATGCATCTGAATGGTACAGAAGAGAGGAAGCCGTAAGATAAAGAAAAGAGGTAAAAGAAAGTGTGCGCCTGGTTAATTCATGCTTAAATACATAGATAATATGAAGAGGAATTTTCCAGATTTAAATATTAACATCTATAACAACTGCATGTGTGGAGTAAAGTTGTTTTCTACAGAAAATAATTTTGACTGGCAGTTAAAACTAGCAGTTGTAGCAAGGCACTTAAAATGAAATTAAATGGCTCCTTGTCATCCACAAGTTAAAAAGCAGACTGGATAAAGTTAACCAATAGCCAAATAGCTATTTATCTGTAATGTGTTCTGTGCTCTTGTTTTCTAGACTTTTGGTTTGTATTTGGTTCAGTTCCTGTTTCCTGTGTTTCTCTCATTCCCTGAGTGTGTATTTAAGTCCTTGTGCTTTCATTCTTCTTGGTCAGGTCTTGTCCTTTGATGGGAATTTTGCCACACTAGTCTCATGCCAATATACGTGTTGTTATACGTTCGAAACAGTGTATATTTTAACATTCATTGCGTTAATCCACATACTTTAAATCCAAGCACTTTTTCTGTAACTATATTTAAAATGGTGTCTAAATGGTGGCAGAAATGCTTTACATTCCTTTAATGAAATGATCCACGACTGTCACATTTTCCCAACCTGTAAAATATCAACTAAAAAACAATGAACTGAGGATGTTTCTAGGTGAACACGCACAGCTCTCCAGTTCCAGGGAACAATTCTGAGTGTCCAACGGGAATCTACTGAAGTCCATTGAGCACAGAGAAGTAACTGTGATCCTACAATAAAGAGAATATTCCATTATTAAAACATTTACATATGAAGGAAATGAATCAGCCTGAAATGAAAGGAATTCTACCTGACGCTGTATAGGATGTTGCCGTCTGGGTAAACCCTCAGCATTATGTTCTCCATGGTGGTGTCATGGATGAAGGAGCGCTTGGAATGGACGAAAAAGACATCAGGCTTCCAGATCTTCTTCACCAGCCGACCATCGAATGTGCGGCTCAGATTGTTACTGGAGGGAAAAGCCAAGCGTTCATCCTTCCAATAATGCCTCAGGTACAGGGTCATCGTGAAGTCCTGAGAGAGATCTTTACATTTTACTGACCTTATAGATAAACATGACAACTTATTACGAGCAGCAGTGCAGGGCGGTGACTGGCAATTTGGTGCAAATAAAAGTTTTTGACATTTACCAAGAAGACCCATATTGCTGAGATTTACTTTGTGAGAAGCTGAAATTGTATCAATTTTGTAAATATGGAACAAGTTTGCAAAGAATACATTTGATGTTCAGCTCAATTAATTGATTGACTCATACGAGTTTTCTTTTTAGTGAATCAAAAGCACGCAGCCCAACTTGTGTAGTTCGATTCCCGAATGAATCACTTTTATAAGCGGGTCCATTCTAGTGAATCAAACACATGCAGCTTAAACTGACATTTAAATCATGTGTTGTTAAAGATGTATTTTTAGTTGTGCAGTTTTTATGCTGCCTAGAAAGACAGTTTAAAGTCTGTGCAAACACTTTCAAGAACTGTTTTATATGTATATATTATCTAAATTATGTTATAATGTCATTATTCCAAATATTTATTCAATATAAGTACTAATTAAAGTAACCATTCAGGATCCAGAACATTACTCTATTAAATTCAAAGAGAATATGCACTTTTACCATGTTTACTTCAGAGATGCTGTCTATACTCTCCACCTGCACATCTATGCCCACAGGGATGGCAGATCCTGCAGAGCAGAAGACACAATAAATTTGCATATTGGTTCAGGACAACAGCAATGCCTTTGATATCAATTTAGAGAGAATCTGCCTCCTTTGCTCCAACAGAGAGAGCATATGGAGCTCACAATGTTACTCTAATCCTATTTGTCCCATCATTAATTATCAGTGGTTACTGACTGAAGGACACCAGTCAAAGCCTGGTTCCAACTCTTGATCTTCTTTAATCATGTAGAAGAAAGCCTACACACCAATAAACTACTCTTCTACACATCTCTTCCTCTTTTAAAGCACTGACAGATTAGAGCGTCACCCTGCTGGTTGAAAGGAAGCAATACAATTATTTATCCTTACATGTAGTTGCCGCCACACACAGTGTATGATGTTATTTCTATTAGTTATTATGTACATGTATGCATTTATAAGAATAGTTTACGGTTTAATATGTTTTTAATTTTTTTTAAGGTTTGAAGAAGACCTGATAGATAGATTTTTTTTACGCCCTTCCTCTGATTGTTCCATCCCAGCCACCTGCTATATATTGCAATGTCTTAAAGGATTAGTTCACTTTTTAAAAAACTTTTGCTGATAATTTACTCACCCCCATGTCATCCAAGATGTCCATGTCTTTCTTTCTTCAGTCGAAAAGAAATTAATGATTTTGATGAAAACATTCCAGGATTTTTCTCCATATAATGGACTTCAATAGTAGCCAAAACGGTTCAAGGTCCAAATGACAGTTTCAGTGCAGCTTCAAAGGACTTTAAACAATACCAGACGATGAATAAGGGTCTTATCTAGCGAAACGATGCGCCATTTCGAAAATAAATAAAACAGTTTAATTATTATTAGCATAAATGCTCGCCTTGCTCTGTCCTGAGATTCACGTCCGTGAATCTCCTGTTCGAACTCGTTCATCAAAATGAACAAATCTTTTTTCGAGTCATTTCGTTCGTTGAATGAACAAAATGACTCGAAAAAAGACTCGTTCAAAATGAACAAATCTTTTTTCGAGTCATTTCGTTCGTTGTATGAATAAAATGAGTCGAAAAAAGATTTGTTCATTTTGATGAACGAGTTCGAACAGGAGAAATCTCAGGACAGAGCAAGGCGAGCATTTAATAATAATTAAACTGTTTTATTTATTTTCGAAATGGCGCATCGTTTCGCTAGATAAGACCCTTATTCATCGTCTGGTATTGTTTAAAGGGTACCTATTATGGCATTTAAACTGTTCCTAATATTGTTCTGGGAGTCCCCAACAACAGTTTTACAAGCATGCAATGACAAAAAACACTTTTGTTGTCTTATAATATGCATTTATTTTTACCTGATTTGCTCACCGACTCCCATATGAATCGTTTAGCGAGTCATTTTTCCAAACCCCGCCTTTGCGTGACGCTAATCTGTGGTGATATGTTAGACACCCAGCCGACGGGGTGTCATTGGTTGTTGTGCTAGATCTTGCCCAGATACAACAGTGCTATTTTCTGATTGGCTAACAACACCAGACGAACAACACCAGAGGAGACCAGGGTTGCCAGGTCTGCACAACAAAACCAGCCCAATTGCTCATCAAAACTAACCCAATCACGGCCAAAAATATTCAAATAGCGTTCCCGGGTGTTTCCTCAATAACAATCATGTTCCAGTGGATAAAACAATCGCGTCAACCAGCGTGCACTACACAAACAACCCGCGGAAACAGTGCAGGCATACGGACCTGGCAACACTGGAGGAGACGCGCTTGAATCCTGCCGGTTCCACAGTGAGTGAGTTTTGGGCACTGCGGCATATTAAATATATTACAAATAGTTTTTCAGCTTGAAAAATACAATGTGTGGCCGGAGAGCGTGACAAAAGACCGAAATGAGTGACTGTCACGCTCAATGCGTGATGCGTGACACTCGAGAGCCCTGTGACAACTCCATTAACAACGACAAACACTTCACATATTTCAATACAATTGACATTGAAGACCTAAGTTAGCTGCTAGAAGCTGCGCTGTGCCTGTGCGTACACAACACACAAAATAATTATAGAACATGATACAAACATAAAAGCAACAGCCTACTTACAGATTGTGATTCGGAGAAGGAAGCTGATCCAAATAAACTCGGTACTGAACCTCCCTCCTTCAGTATCAGCCGGCTCGCAAATTCATACTTTATAGCATTTAGGTTTGTGAAGCAATCATCTTCAAAATGACGCGAACACAGAACAAGTTCGGGCTATAATACTTCTGTGGTATAGTTATGAACTGTAGCCACTGTCTTCAAATGCTCCTCACTGGGCAGATGAAAAAAGTTTGCTTTTGCGTCGCACTTCAAAACACAGCAGCGTCTCGTCGACATGATGTTTTCCCTGGTGTCTCCTAATGCAATGAGTGGGCGTATCTTATTCAAATAACTTGGACAAGTGACGTACGAAAGTTAGAGAAAATGCATCGTTCGTCTATCGATTCATATCAACGACTCAGAGTCGACTCTTACTTTTGAGAGATAATAACTTTGTATACGGTGAACTTTCATATTTAAAACTTTGCAGGATGTTTTCGTTCACTTAGATCTATGTTACACACTACATGAAAGGTAATTTTCAAAATTCCATGATAGGTACCCTTTAAAGTCCTTTGAAGCTGCACTGAAACTGTCCTTTGGACCTTGAACCGTTTTGGCTACTATTGAAGTCCATTATATGGAGAAAAATCCTGGAATATTTTCATCAAAATCAAAATTAAAAAAAGTGAGTAAATTATCAGCAAAAGTTATTTAAAAAGTGAACTAATCCTTTAAGTATTCAAATATGTGTACTTTTCCATCTGTTTTAACAGGCCTGGGATGTAATCCAGATTACTGTCCACCAAAGCACATCTGTGTCCTCAACACCCATTGTCTAATTTGTGTTTTGCACAATCTGGGTCATGTTTGAATTTAGGACCACACTCGCCCTGTCAAAGTCACCTCTGGCCGCTTTCCCCCGAACAGAGAGATGGTAACACCGCCTCGTTCTGCCCTCTGACACTACAAAATGGTACAGCCCATTTTTAATCAGATTTAACAAAAAGAACACTCTAATTGTGACTTTCAGGATTGTGATGGTAATTGATAATTGGAGCAAATAAACAGTTCATCCTGACCTCCAAATCCAGGCCTCATGGCAAAGTCGTGGTCTTCGATTCTTAGCAGCTGTTCAGTTTTGATGAGGAGGGACTTGGTGCTGTCCTTTCGCTTTAATTTGTAGTCAATCCGTCTGAAAGAATGAGATAACGGGTCAGAAGTAAAACATTGCACTTCTGTGGCTTTCCCAAATAATGGGAATATTGTCCCGGGCCCTGTGAGCAGGTGCCTTTGCATTACAGAGAAATAAAACAGTTGGATGTTTTGTTTCCATCCAGAACGTGACCATCAAACATCTGCCTGAGTGCTCTAGCATCTGTAATTTGAAAATAATTACTCAGCCATTAAAGGGATGATTTATAAAAAGCAGCTTGTTTTACAATGGCGGTTGTGTGTGCCAGGTTGTGAAAATGAACTGTGATTTGGAGCGCTTCCAAACAAGCTATTTTCTGAGCCTTAAGAGATGAGACATGAACAAAAACACGGCAGAAACTAGTGAAGGTCATACATACACGTACTATATTTCCCCTAACTTTTCATATGCATGCTTTAATTGAAACCCCAAATATACTGTCAATCACGCTGTGCTCGTTCCATGGCAAAGTTAATTGCACACCGAAGAGCAATTACAAAATTAAACCTCAAACTGAATACAGCATACAACCACTAATGACTACGTGATAGACTCATTACGCAATCATCCTAACAAAAACACAGTACTAATGACACAATGCATGCTGCGAGATTGCTGTACACTGCTGTGATTAAAATTACAATAATATAAAACATAGTTATTTAATATAAATTAAAAAATATCACCTTTAAATTTTAAAAACTAAAAACTCTCTTGAATAGAGCACTGCATTAAGAAAAACACAGATGCACTAGAAAATGTATCCTATTAACCTCTTATTAATCTCTTTCTAAAGGCTTTTATAAATATTCTATGCAATGGCACATTATGCATTAACAAAAGCTGTACCTGGAAAACATGGCTGACACTGGAAAAACACAGGCTTTTTAGGGAATCTGCAGGCGTGATTTTATTGCCAAACAGAACTTTGGCTGCTCTCCAAAAAAACAGATGATGGCACCAGGATGGTTTTAATTACAGAATGAAAGAATACTGGCACTCTTGAGGTTGTGTGACTCATTACGCTGTGGTAACATAGAAACCACCAACAGATTAAAAGCTCACCTTATTTCTCATTTAGACACATAGTACAGAGGAAATTGAATGATCCGTGGAACTATTGCCATTTGTTCCTTTACAAATCTTTTTTTTACCCTTTTTTATGCATTCTGCTATAGTCTCAATTCAGGGTTATTATTGTTACCTAAAACTAAAATCATAAAAAAAAAAAAATTCATTACTTACAGACTAAATAAACATTAATTGACACTCATTTTATTTCAGATAGTTGCCAAGGCTGTACATTAAAATACTAAAATAAATAAAACTAAATCAACAAGAACATATAAATGCACATTAATAAAAAATATATAGACATATTTTTTAAAAACTAGTAAAAAAAATTGTTTAACTCTGTAGTCAATAAACTTATCTTTGATCACGAAAATTACATAACTGTTTTTCCTGTGCAAAACATTTTCATTCATGCCTTCAAATAGCTTGAGTGTAACTCTACACACTGGCTTCATTTAATATACGTGGAACCATGAATATGCAAATTAGCCCCGCCTCCACTCACTCACACCAGCTCAGAGATCCACTCGCTCAACTTTACAGTAGTAAACGCTACACACAGTGTTGCTTAAAGCTACACTGTGTAACTTTTTTAGTTTATTCTTGGCTAAAAACACTTAGTTCTTTCAAAAATATATGTGTCATTAATGTATATTTACTTCGTTCAAGTAATAAAGTATTCTCGTGAGTGTATAATATGCCATTGAAAATACATACGGGTAAGGGGTTCTAATGTCGGTCGCCATGTTGCCCCTCCATCTTGAAAGTACATTAGCCAAAGAGGGACAAACCTGTTAATTCACTTGAAGGAACACTCATGGATGAGGTCGAGCTGGAAGCCATGCTAATCTTGGACTACATTGGCCACCGTAGGAGTTAAATCGAAATCGGAATTGAGAAGAACAGAAACTAATATTCACTGGAATGTCATATACCTTTTCACCGCTATATATGGGGGTAAAAATCACACAGTGTAGCTTTAATGTTTTTGTGGAAACCATGATACTGTTTTTTAGAAGCCTTTGAGGAACAGAATGTTTGAAAAGAACAGCATTGTTTTGAAATAGCTTTATTAGTAGAAATAGTCATGTCTTTACAGTCACTTTTGATCAATTTAACTATACTATGTATAAAATAAAAAACTTTGATTTTAGTGTCCTTGTTCCACGCTACATGTAGATACTAATTATTATAAATTGTGCATAATTACATGCAACTAACCTTAACACCCTAATCCTAACCCTATATAATATAAAATAGTAAATAATTATTACTTCATACTTAAATGTGTAATTACACTGTAACACCGACACCTTAAAATGAAATGTAACATACTGATCCCAAACAAGCTAAAGAGTTTAAATATTCACGACTCACCCTCTGAATCTGTGTTTGGCGTGCTCAACCAAGTAAACATCCTTGTTTTTCTTCCGGTTTGGGTAGGGGTTGTTGAGCAGGGTGACAGGCCAGAGACAAGCAAGGCACAACAGCCTGAGGGTCAGCAGGAATAACTTCATGGCCAAATACGATGACGGAAGACCTGTCCTTCTTCTTCTGGGACTCTTGGTCCTGTAGCTAGGGTCCAGAAATCTTCCACGGTGACGGAGCCAAGGCAGGATGGTTCCTGGATCCTGGCCATCCCCAGCAAACCTCAATTGAGAGGGCGCTGGGAAACGGTACAGTAGTCCTGATGACCTCTCCTGATGTTCACACGTCTTCCAGAAGAATTGTAAATCTGAAACTAGTTTGTTGGATCGTCTTACAGCATCTGTTCAGCATCCATCACCGCATACTTCAGCTGATTGTACTAGTGTCATTATGTATCTGGATGGTCCCGCCGTCGTCGACTCGGTGGTGCTTTGTCACCCAAACATAAATCAATGGGAATTTATTCTTACAGTAATAAAAGACTGGCATTAATTCCTCTCAAATCCTCTTATCTGTAGCTGTGGATCTTCCCTTAACATACACAGTGGGCTGGGACCATCTCTAATCGGGATTTCCTCATGCCAGGCGTTATAGCTTTGTTCCGTCTCTGTTGAAGATAAGCTTGTCATACCTGTCCACTCATGTTCATACACTTCATACACTGATTCTGAGAGGTGGAAACCAAACAAAGAACAAATAAAAGACAATTAGATGAAGCTAAACATCAGAGTGACAAGTTGCATTGACGTAAATTGATGTAATCCTGTCCTCGTCCGCTTGTTCACCTTTTTTGAAAACAACATGTAATCCAGAGAAGATTTGCAAATCGTCAGATTGGACATCTAAGAATAAATATCACAGCAAATGAACTTTTGAAGGTAGTTTTCCATCTGTGTTTCTCTGTTTTGTAGAACGCCGCTCTGGCATCACCTGATGATGTGCTCCAGTTTCAGGCACATTCCATCATTAGTTATTATTATTATAAAAAGCTCAGGGGCTAACCAATCAAATCACATTAACACAATCAATTACATTACAGAAGCATAGAGAGAGGGGGATGGGATAGAGTGCAAGATCATAGGATGGACAGATACAAAGAGAAAAAAATCATAAACCAATCGCGGACTCCCTGTGTCCAGTAATCCCAGTGCATTGCCTAATCTGGCGGATTACGGCCTGATCAGCACCAGAGACATCATCACAGATACTGTATCTGCATTGACTTTTACTGGTTAGCTAACCATATCACAAGAGGACCGTGCAAACATAGCGAAGAAAAAAAGGAGAGACCACTTCCTGTAATAAAAAAGACGATTGACCCTTACAAATGATCTTTAGTCTCATAGCACCCAGTAAAAGCACCCAGCAATACATTTTTTATAAAAAATAATTATTGTGCAAGTATTGGAAGATTACCAACCCTATGGGCTCCACAAACATTGGCACCCTTGATAAATATGAGCAAAACTGGCTGTGAACATTTGCTTTTATTATTCTTAGACTTTCATTCAGAATATTCACATACATCTAAACTTTCATTGAAATTAATTTACACAAAATATAAATGAAATAAATATGGGTTTCTCCTAAATAGGTATGACAAAAGTTTTGACACCCATACAAATTCTAATGATTACAAATCTAACTGAAGTATATTCCCATTCATACGATATGTTTTTAAGTTCAACTTATCATCAGGAACACTTAAGTGAGAAGTCATGACTTCCTGTTTGACAAACACAGGCCAAATTCCTATATGTAGCCATTTATCACTTGGAAATACCTGAGATACAGTAGTGATGTGTGACAAAAGGTTGTTGAGCTGCACACATCATGAAATTGCTTAAATACTAATAAGAGTTTAATTGTTAAATACTAATTTCCACAATCTGGCCAATAATTAAGAAGCTTAAATCAACCGGAGATGGTCTGAAGATATTGGCCCCACATGCACTAAGGAGGATGGATTGAGTCGCCAAAAGAACTGTAAGTATCAAAGTTGGAGAATTGCAGATGCTAAGTCTCCAAAACTATGATCAGACCTCACCTAAAACCACAACTTGTTTGGGAAGGTTAGAATAAAAAAGCCTTTGGTGACATCAAACAGCAATCTCCTGCACCTACAGTTTGCCAGGTGTTACTGGAACTTTCAGTGGGTTTTATGGTCAGATGAGACTAAAATAAAGGATTGTCATAGACAGAAACATATAGCCATGTAAAAAAAGTACCTCAAACCAACTGTGAGGTATGATCTGTAATGCTGTGGAGCTCATTTCCCTGGACAACTTGTTACACGATATCATAAACTCCATCAACCAGCAGAGCCTGTCAGGAAGCTTAAACTGGGCCATGGTTGGATCTTGCAGCCTGACATTGATCCGAAGTACATCTCAAAATAAACAATAGAATATTCACTGACTACAGGATGAAGGTTTTGCAATGAACATACTGTAGTGTCCTCTGACCCAAACCCCATAAAAATCCTGTGAGATGAGCTGAGTCCTCAAGCATCTGAAGGATCTGAAGAGATTCTGTATGGAGGAATGGTCTCAAATCTCTTGCCATATACTCAACAACCTTATTACGCATGGAGATGATCCAGAGCTGTTGTATTGGCAAAGGGAGGTTGCACAAATTATTAAATGAAGGTGTGCCAATAATTGTGTAATACATACAGTATATTTCAAAAAATAAATATTTGTTTTATGATCATTTTTTTAACTATATTTGACTTTAATTAAAGGTCAAGTCACTTTCATTTATATAGCACTTTTAACAATATAGATTGTTTCAAAGCTTTACAGCAACGCAAACCCTAAAATAGTTTCCAAGATGCAAGCCTTGAAATCTTTTTTAAAAAAAGGTTAGCTCTGCGCAAACCTCAAAAACGCAAACCCACGAAAACGCAGACGGCGTGCACATGCGCATCATGTGTTTAGTTTATAGTATGTGCGTTTGAATATATGTGCGCAGGCGTGTAGTTCTTCTTTACAAACCAACCCTCAACATACTTGTCTGGCCTTAAATAATTATAATAAAGAATTATTTATTGCTTAGCCACTGCTCCAGTTCAGCGTAGCCATGTGAACCGGAATTATCCCAACAACTTTTTATCTGAAGGTTAATCTAAAGGTTCGATTTTTGACTGAGATGAGAAATTGCAAAAACAAACTTTCGCAGTCAGTTTTACTAATGCTATTTATCATTGAACAAATATTTGTGGACCATATACATTGTGGAATGTATATGATGCCTATTTTTATATTAGCATGTTTTGGGGGCAACTTATGAAACATCAAATATTGCAACAATGAGTGTTATCTCATATTTCATATGAATATTGTTAATTTTTACCCTGTTTTCCTGTAGTGCCATCCCTACAAGTGAAAACACGTTATAATCATTAAATATTGTGAAAGTTTCATAAGATGTACACTACTATTTCAAAGTTTGGGTTCAGGTTTTTTACTAACTAAAATTAACTAAATTACTAACTTATTAGTAACTAAATTAAAAACAATTTTGCAAAAAGAGCCTATTTTGAAAGCCTAAATTGATCCAATACAAATTATAAATACAAAATAAAACTTGATGAATAAACTTTATCTTTTCATCTTTCCAGAAAATAAAAATGAATTGGCGTTCAGCAATTATGCTTTTGACAGGTATGTTGTTTTTAGAACATTCTATATTTTCAGAAAAAAGTATTTTTCGCTCAATGAACAATTTATTAAACTCCACCCACTCATGTAACAGCCCTAAAATGTCAGGCCTATGCTGATACTATGAACGTGTGTGTTCCTAAAATAAACAAGTCAGTCTAGTCTAGTTCACCATCAGAGAAGAGGCTTCCATCCACAATGAAAACACACACACATGTGAGTCTGCTTTTTGAATCATAACCACAACACATAGCAGTTAAAGTCTTACTAATGAACTAATAATGAGAATCAGTTTCATTATTATCTATATGCTTTTGAGATTTGTTTAATTGAGTAAAGTGTCTGTGTAAAGTGAATAATTGTATCTTACTTCTTTGTGTGCTCCTTATACAGAGGTGTGTGAGTTGTTTTGTTAAATTAAATTTCTTAGTATATGGCACATTTCTGTCTTCAAATGTGCTGTTATCATGAGTAATCGCAAGAGTGTACCTGATCCGGAAAATTCTGCTGACTGTACAAAAGAAAGAATGTGATCGACAGATTTCACACAAAATAAAAACAATATGCGGATTAAGCTCTAACTTAATGCAAAATGCAAAATGTCATAGAAAAAATTATTTAAACTTCTTCAAATATCTGACAAAACTCTGAACTGAACTGATAGTGTTCTCCGAGTTAAACATTTGGCTATATCAGCTAAATGTATTTTAAAACTTTCAATCCTTCTGATATTTCGTCAGGAAGCAGTAGTTATCTGGTTAAATATTATTTATTGTTTATAATACAGATGATGAAGAGTGCATTCATTTAGTTTTCCCCCTATAGTTCAAGCTTTAAAAAAGCAGTGATGGCAGCAGCGCATTGGACTTGTTTGATATTGGTGTGGATTATTGCTGACACAACTGGGAAAACTCCAGGTAATACTCCTTTTACTACAAGACTCACTTCTGTGGGCCAACAAGTGCAGCTTCTCAAGAACATTTTTCATAAGAATCCCTGGTTTAATTGAACAATTCATCGTCTCAGACACACCATCAAGTCATTACATGCTTTAAAATATGACCACAATAATCAAAGTGCTGAGCTAAAAGAAATTGAGCGCAGCGTTTTTTTAGCACATCATTTTTCATCTGTGACCATTTGACATATTTTGTAAAAACAACATTTAAATTGCCCGTTGTCATAAGAATAGAGTAAGAGCAGAAATTTTAGTAAAAATCGAGCCAAGCACTTCACAGAAAACTGTCTGACAACCAAAACATTGGCCTGATTAATTGTCTGATGTTTATCGGTTACATGGAAAACCAGCATTCCAGCTCTGTTTTTGAACTATTACCTAAATATTTTCAGGTCAATTTTTAGATCTCAAAATGCACTCAGATCAACTCGGGAAACAAGAACAGACCCATGAATATGATAATTAAGTATATGATCCGTGTTTACATACAGTATAACTTAACCTTTAAGATTAGACAAGACAAAGTAGCCTATTTGATATCTTGACTTCCTTATAAGAAATCACTTTCTTTTACACTGATTTGTGTAAAACTTGTCATTTTCCCCTACCACAACTCTAGATGTCCAGGTAACCTGCATGTTCTCAGAAGATTGTGTCCTCCCGTGTGTCTTTGAAGCAGTTGGAGATGAGATCATATACTGGTTCAGACAGAATGTCCTGATCCACGGTTATAAACAGGGGAGCGGTCTGCTAGATCAGCCTGATCAACACTACAACAACAGGACTTCACTATTCACTGAAGTGATTTCCTCTGGTAATGCATCTGTTCATATCCGGAAGAGCGGCCCACAGGACAGAGGGAAGTACAGGTGTCTTGTCACCAGCAGTCGAAAAACCAGTGAGCTAACCATCATAGTCAAAGTAGAAGGTGGGTTTATCACAAGTTCAAGAGTTTAGCCATCATTTATTTGTATTTTTATATGTATTTTACAATCACTCAACTGTGACAATTTGATAATGGCACCTTCCTTGAATAGTGGACAATATAAGGCCTGAAAAAGGTACATTTTTACTTTTTTGATACCAATCGAGCGGGGGCACTGTTAACCACATGAGGTTAAATTTAAAAAATATATAGTTTGA
Organism: Chrosomus eos; assembly: GCA_036326025.1. Classification (NCBI taxonomy): domain Eukaryota; kingdom Metazoa; phylum Chordata; class Actinopteri; order Cypriniformes; family Leuciscidae; genus Chrosomus; species Chrosomus eos. Next base: position 12,536,247 of record CM070840.1, read on the forward strand.
TCAATCAATCAATTTTTCAGCTCGGAGACCCATTCGTTGACGATCACACATTGACGTAATTGGTTACCAGGTAGTTTTTGACGTCAGAAATACCAATGATTTTAAACCGCGTTTTTGAGGCTGTCTTTGTTTCACTGCAGTTTTGAGGAGAAAATACTCAGCAATGGTGTTACTTATGAATTTGCACATGGTTTGTCCTAAAGCATATTAACAACATTAAAAGCTTGATTTTCACCACAGGGGGACTTTAAAAAAGGTAATCAGAAATAAAACAAATAATATTGAAATGTTCCTAATTTATGCCACAGCAATCATACGAGACTTAAAAATAATAACTAGCTACGCCATAAACAACAATGACAAATATCTCTGTCATTCCAGCCCCTATCCACTCAGTGAGCCTCGAGACGACACGTCTCAGTGGTTTTGAGGAAGTTATATGCTCCACCAGAGACGTCTACCCAGCTCCCCGTGTAACCTTCTTCACAGAACCCGCCGTTCTGCCCGACACCCTCCAACCCTTCACACGCAAAACAGCCGACAAACAAGACCGGTACTCAGTGGAGAGCAAGATCAGGAAGCTGGAAGATCTGACCTATATCTGCCTCGTCCAATCATTCTACAGGTCTCAGACATGGAGGACATCACTGCAGGAGAAAGGTTTGATCTCTCAGAGTAAACTCATAAATGTCTGGACGTGTTGCATTTGCATTTCATCATCATTATTATATTACATGAAATTGCATCACCAAATATTTCCAACGCCGACCAAACAATTACATGCAGATAAGAGATAGTGTATCTCCCACCTTTCAAAGAGCACCAAGTTCGAATTTTAACCAATTTTCAATTAAACAGAAATATCTAGCATCGAAGGTCAGGACTTTAACATCTCTTGCGCGGCTCCATGGAACTTGCAGAACTTCACACTGACATGGTCCTTCACCAAAGGACACGAGTCCTCAACCGTCTACACCTATGATAGCCTCACACAGATGAGCTCCAGCGTTTGGAAGGAGAGGGTGCGACTGGTGACCCCCAGGGGTCAGGGTGGGGACGGGTCACTGCAGTTACTCATCCCCTGAGACTGGAGCACGCTGGTCTCTACACCTGTATCCTCTCTGCTCTCCGGACCAAACATGAGGTCCGTACTCGGGTCAACATCATACAGTCCACTGGTGAGAGCATGTTTAAAGCGACACCATGAACTCACTCTACATTTCTCATTTTAATCATTTCATTTCATTTCACATAATCTGAAATCCAACACACTCTCATAATTTGTAACCATTTGACATTTTGGCAAATTGGTGGTTAATTCGCAAGAATTCGTACAATCTCATATGATGTACAGTATGTGATACACTCCGCTTACTCCCCACTGACGGTAAGGTTTAGGGGATGGGTGGACCTTCTTGCTTATTTTGTTCTAAAAATCGGATGATTTCATATAAATAACCAAATCATACAAATTCATATGAAATCGCCACCTTGTAAAATGAGATTGGGTTGTGAAATCTGATTCATTAAGCCACAATCCAAACTGTAAAATAGCATCTGACTATATTAATATAATAATTCTTATATACAGCTACTGTTAACAGCCTAATAAAGAACTATAATATTTGAAGAGTTATTTAATGAGACTAGCATATGTTATAGTTTTGCTCTTTTATAAAAGGATTGCTCTTGTTATACCTTTTAAGCTCTGTTCCATAAGCAATTTGAAATATATATATATATATATAGTGAGACAAACCAACTGACACCACACAATCACAGAATTAATCAAATCCATTTGTACTTACAAATGCTTGTGATGTCACTTCTTGAATGATGACGTCAGTTATCTGTTGGTTAAAAGACATTGCAAAACAGAATGAAAATTGATATCAAAGATTAAAAAAAACACTTTAAATAAAATCAATTACTTAAATTACAACAAAATTCAAATGAAAACATGTTTTGTTTGAAACATTTTGACTAAGAAAAAAAGGGGGACGTTTTCGAAATGTTCGGAACTTTTTTAGAAGTTCAAACCAAAGTTGTAAAATAATAAAATTCACCACACGTTTAGTTATATGCTGATAGGCCAACTTCTATAACCGAAAATGAACTAATATGATAGTATGATCATAGTTTAAAATTAATTAGCTACATAATAAAACACACATTTAAAAATTATATAGTGCATACGAAGTAAAACTGAGCTACGCATAGGCCTACTCTCTTGAACACACAGCCTTTGGTGGATGATTGTTTCAGCTAACTACTAAACAGCAAAATGTGATGTTAAAATTGCATTGATCTAACTTGAAGAAAAAATAATCAGCGCTTGTTTTTGATTTATGTTCAACTAAGAACGTATTTTCTTTTTTATTTCGTTGACTATACAACAAGTTGTTTATTGTTTCAGCTAAAATACAGTCCGAGAGCTCCACCCAGTGGTGGATTCCTGCTACTGTCATCACAGGCCTTGCAGTCTCTGCCGTCGCAGCAATAGTGACTATAAAATGTAAAGGTATGGATTACCAGAATCTCCTAAATATTTATTTGGAATATCTATAGGCTTCTATAGATTGACATATCTTCTTTATTTGAAATATCTACTTATAGGCCTACGTAAATTATTTGTCCAACAATTATATCTTCTCCAAACCAGTTGGCTGTTCAAAATCAAGTCAAACCCATGTAGAGGCTGCAGAGAAAGCAACCAATCAGAGGTTTGTTAGTGGTAACAGTTAAGTCATAACTATTCTCCTCATTAGGCTACATCACATTCATAGATTACTCTATTCTTTACAGTGACGGATGCAAACAGTGGAGCCCCATCTGAGGAGGATACCTGCTTATCGGAAGAGATCGCCAACAGAACTGCATGAGAATGTGAGGAAAATGCTGTTTACAGTAGGCTAGTAGGCCTATATGGGACGCACGCAGTAATCTCTGAACCACTTTCCAGGCCTTCTTTTAAATCCTGAAAAGTGATCGATTTGTTGTCAGGCTAAAAGAAGAGAAAGCAGGCTGTTATATTGTATTATAGCCTAACTATTAGTATTCTTCCTATATTGTTGTTGTTAGGGAAAAGTCTAAAGTCGGGGGAGACGCGGGCAGTGGAATGGGAAAAAAGAGTTAGACATGATTTTGTTCACATGATGGTGACAGGCTGAAAGGTGCTGCTATTTTTTGTTTTTAAAAAGCAGTTGCTGTTAATAATATGTTATTTATTATTACTTTTTGGCTAAGAAATATTTAGCATTTTTATTTGATATTATTTCTGAGTGTGTATATTTATAATAATATGTTTAAGATATGTTTGTACAACATTTGCCTTCATATTTTATACGAAGATATTTAACAAATAAGTAATTAGGGCCTGAGCAGCGATGGTGTGAGGACCTTATTGGAATTGCTCTGGTTTTTTTTTACATTTACAGTAACACCATGTTGATAGATCACTTCAGGTGTGGTGCACTTGGAATATAACTTTTTTTTTAACCAGATGGTTAATAAAAAGAATGTTACTTGAATCATACTGTAGTTACGTTTTTAAGTTGACTATAGTTAAACATTTAAAAATTCTAAATTTTGAATTTGATATTGATATGAGTGTTGGCAGGCATAGATTCAGAGACATAAGACTCTGCAAGTATTACATACAACAATGCAACAATAATAAAACAATGCATTGACATTTACTGTTTACTTTTGATAAGGCTACTTTTAAAATTAAGTACTTCTGTACTTTACTTAAGTAAAAATCGGTCTTAAAAACTTTTACTTGTAACGGAGTAATATTTGACCAGTAGTATATGTTCTTTGCATTACTAAAAATCTGAGATTTCATTTTAATTTCAGTAATAATAAAAAAAGTCTTTTTTTTTTTAAATTGTCATTTCTTTAGAATCCAATAGGGGGCGGCAAATCATTAAAAAATCTGTTTGTGTCCTTCATTCCCTGTTTTTTTTTTATTTTTTATATATGAAGAGTTCAGATGCAAAAGCCTCTAAATGCCATCAGAAATTTTCTTCTAAAATGATCATTTTTATCAAGCTCGTATATTTAAGTTCAATAATTTCACTAAAATGGCAATAAAATTACCCATTATTTGTCATTTAACTGAAATTACTGAATTTAAATATACGAGCTTGATAAAAATGATCATTTTAGAAGAAAATTTCAGATGGCATTTAGAGGCTTTTGCATCTGAACTCTTCATATATATATATTGAATTTTTCAAAATCACAGAGTTTGATATCAAGTTCTTGACATTTCTTTTACATTTTTTCTGATAAGTATAACATTTGATAAGTAAAACATGAGACAACAATAATAATAAAAAAAGAACACGAAAAAAAAAAATGTAAATCAAAAAGCCCAAAGATCTGTATCTCTGCTAAAGGAATTTAATCTATGTCCGTGATGCCCTTTATCTTTTTTTTACTGTCTATGTTCATTCCTGGGTTGAGTTAGGACTGGGAGGAGTTCTAGTCAGTAACTCGCTGTTTGTCACTTGTCAGCAGATACTTACCGGTATATCGATTATGTGACATCAAAAGAAAAAACTAGCCGACAGACTACACGACACACAAATAGTTTAATGTATTATGTGATTATGAAGCTGGTGATCTTGCTGTGGATTCTGCCTGTAACTTTAGGAGGTAAGAAACTAAAGTTATATACTGATATTTATTTGCATGTTTGATATGTATACAGATCACAGCCTCAAAAGTGTCTAATCTTACTAACTCAACCTTGTTGATGTTTATTTGTAACTTTAATTGTCTCAATGTTTATTTAACTTTTTATCATGTAAATGTCATGAACTACAGAGTGATTGTTTTTATGCTTACAGAGATAGAAATTATTGTAATAATCTCAGAAGTACTATAAGACATCTACATTTTAGATGAATACATTTGTTCTTATTAATACTAATGTTATGATCATTTGTTTTATTTTTTAAAAAAAGGACTATTTTAACTACTTTCAGCTGAAAGTAAACACATCAGAATAGGTTTACTCAGATTTGAACTTTGATACAAAAGTAAATGATTGCAGACTTATTGGAACCGGATGATCTATTGAGGCCAAAGGCAATTCTTTAAAAGCTATTTCAGCTTATTCTCCATGACCTTATTGAGGTTGTTTTATTCAGGATTTTATTTACATAAAATGACTTACAACACACATGACAGTGGTTGAATACACCTGTATGGTCTTATGACAGTATGTTTGTGTTTTGTGTTTGACACTGGTGTTTCTACAGACATCCATGTCACTTGTCTCTTCTCTGGGGAATGTTTGTTACCTTGCACATCCAACAACCTTGACATCATTCACTGGTACAAGGATAGTAAACCAGTGCATTCCTTCTATTACAATCAAGACCAGTTGAGCCATCAGTCCGAGGACTATAAGGGAAGAACGTCCCTGTTACCGGAATCTGAAATCAAAAATGGAAATGTATCACTCTTACTAAAAAACCTCAGGGTCCAAGATGAAGGCCGATACAGGTGCTACACTGCCAATGAAAAAACAAATGATGAGAAGCTTGTGTCTGTGTCTGTAGAAGGTGAGAGGAAGAATTTCTTAAACACTTAAATAAAAACTTTAACAAAATGACATTTTAAAGAAATTCTAGTCATATCTCATGACCTTTCTTTACTATGAGTCTAAATGTGATGCTATACGTATGGTATATAGTGGAGGAAAAAGCATTAAAAATAATCATTTAAAATTACACCACCAATATGACTTCATTTAGAAAGAGAAAATAATACTGTGACACTATTTTTTTTAGCTCCAGTTAAATCAGTGGATATCACTTTAAAAAATGACACCGTCACCTGCAACACCAGTGGAGTTTATCCAAAACCAGAAGTCTCGTGGTCCTCAGAGCCCCCGCGAACGAGCCATTGGATACTTTCCAGCAAACAGAAGAAAAACTGTTTACAGTGACAAGTGAACTTAAAGTGGGTGTCATCAGTAGTACCTACAAATACACCTGCTCGATAACCAGTAAGGACAGGACAAAGACAGCTACTCTGGAAGAGCCAGGTAAATTGAAATATTGTTGAGTTACAGAATATATAAGATTAGGTGAGTAATAAAGACAGCGCTATTTTAGTTTCATTTTCCACTACTGTAAATTCCATTGAAGGAAATAACTGCTGAGGAAGAGATACGATTAAACTTTCAATGTGAAAATAAAGCCCACACAACATTTTTAGTAATATCAGAATGTAACATATTCTGTTTCAGAAATCTCAATGGAAGATGAAATAACTCTGCTATGCCCCCTTTTAAATATCTAATAGCCGTTAGTTTACACCTCAGTAGTATTAGAGGGTGGGGAATTCTTATTCTGAAGCATTTGATTGGTTAAAAATCTGTGTAGTGCAGGATGATTCATGAACTGCTTTGAAACGATGTGTATTGTAAAAAGCACTATGCAAATAAATAAGAAATGTGAATTTAATTATTAAAGAGCAATTGGGAACTTACACAGCATTAGTGCAGACGAGGACAGATACATTATGTAAGCCGAGGTTTCATCAAGAGGTATAGCAACATTTCGACTATAGAAAGCTTCAGGTTTGGTTTATTTAAAGCAATAAAACAAACACCAAAAAAATATAAAGCTGATAAAAATGTGTTGAACATGGTCATAGCACTTGAGATATCAGTCAAATAGATTTAACCTTCTTTTCTTTCCTTACAGGTTCGGGAACAGCATACCACTTAACAGGATCGGCAAGGACCGCCATTATAGCAGCCATTAGTGTTGTCGTTGCTGTTGCCATTGCTGCCATTAGCATTTTTTTTGTGATAAATAAGGTGAGTTATTTTATTTTGTTATTTTATTGTTATATAAGGATTTTATTTATACATTTGAAATAAAAAATAAAAAATGTAAAGAGCTTCGAGTCCAAAGAGATAGGACCATTATATCCACAGTTTTCATGTCATTCAAATTAATCTGCTTTTAAACTCAGAACTGTATGCATTTTACCTCAATATGCTAACCTAAACCTGAGCTGCCATGTGCCTTTACAGAGACGCGGGAAGCCTGCAGCATCCCCAGCACCCAGGGGCGTAGGAACCGGGGGGGACGGGGGGGACGTGTCCCCCCCAATATTGGAGACAGACGCATTTGTCCCACCCAAAAATGACACCGCGGAAGACAAAAATATTTGCTAACTCTCACGCATTGGCCGTGAGACACACGTATTTGATAGGTTTCACTATCCAAAGGTCGAGAGCGCATTATTGTAGCGCGAAAGTACATTAATAGCCTATAATGCGCGAGCTGAATCTCTCTCCTCGCGCGCGGAATATGATGTGCCGAGCGCGAATCTCCCACGCGCTCTCAGATACACTTCTCTTGTAGGAATTCTCTCTCTGGGCTCGCTCAGAGAATATGCCTGCACTTAAAACGTGTTCAGTGCAATCGCGAATCTCTCCTCTTCCCCAGTTAACAATTTTAGGTTATAAGAACGTTCAATTCTCCCTTTATATAAACGTTGTATTAACGTTCTTGCTTGGTTATAAGAACGTTATTCAAACGTTCAATTCTCCCATTAGGCTATATAAACGTTCTCTTAATGTTTTTCTAAGATACAATGAAAAACGTTTTATTCACTTATTAAAACCTTTATATATATATATATATATATATATATATATATATATATATATATATATATATATATATATATATATATATATATATATATATATAGGCTATAACAAGGTATCCCTAGAAGAACCTAAAACAAGAACTTTCAGATTTTAAAATGAAGACAAAAAATCTATAGAAAGATAATTTTAAAAAAGACCCATGAATCATGTCTAATATGTGTAATGTAGTCCACTAAAGTCGAGTTGAATTGAACCCAAATAGTTTATTCCAATAAACCGATTTTGAAGTGACAATATGATGCAGAAAATATGATGCAGAAAAAATTTGATGCAGATATCTAAATCAGAGAATTCATAGGTTCGTCGATTGGCGGGTGGATTATTTATTTTCAACAGTGGATTTGGATGACTCAAAGTGCACCAGATTAATGAATTTAGCTTTAAAATGTACAAAATTTTCTTCCGGGGGTGCATGCCCCCGGACCCCCCTAGAGGTACCTACATCCACACAAATACTGTAGGAATAACAGTCTATGGTCTGTGAAAAATAATATTCTAATTATCTTATAAATAAATACATGATCAGGATTTCGTGTCTTCCTCCTCGTTTTGAGCCAAGAAAAACCCCTCCGTATTGTCATTGGGGACTGAGCCTCCCTAAAATTAAAATCTTAAAATCACCCCTGGTCCCCCCAATGTTAAACTCATTCCTACGCCCCTGCCAGCACCCCTACTTCCATGAAGGAAGAGTTCCGGAGCGCCCCAACAAACAACTTACTTACCCACAGAGAGTGAAGATAATGCATAAATTCAGATAATGATAACTGTTCCGGAGAGTCACAACAAACATCAAATCCTCCTGAGCACGTTAAGTTGAATACATTGGAAATACATAACCAGAAACGTGACATCTCATCAAGTCCACGCAGAGCTTTGGAGATGGATTAACAAATTCTTATAATCTTGATGAAAAGTCTTGTGGATGGCAAAATTACAAGAAATCCCAGCACCTTATCTTGCGCATTCATATCCATTATTTCAGGACTTAAAATAAATGACCAGTTAAAGCCTGAAGAAAAATAAGAAGACTATTGAAGGCAAATACATGCCGGGAGAAACCAGTGCAATGAGACCGAATACATGCTTATGAAACACGTTGTACTTTCCAAGTTCTGGCTGTGGTTTGAGTCTGAAGCATCATTGAAGCAGTCACTGCCCAGACTCGAGAGTCCTTCTAAACTCACCGCAGCTTACAGACCTTCAAGCTTTGAGCTTTTAGACAATGTTTTCTTTATACTGAAGGACTGTTTCTTCTATCTTTCCCATTTTTAAAATATTTTACATTACAGTAGTGGATAGATCAGATTCTTGTCATTCTGTTCTCAGTTCCATGACGTGAGCATGAAACCAGTTTCAGCAGATTCCACACTAATCTGACTTTCTTAAGAGGACAAAAGAGTCAGTCCCTTTATAACAAGTTTGGAATTGTAGTAATAGAGTTTCTGTGACAACATACCAACGCTACAATAATTATGATATTTAAGCTGTCTATCCACCTGTCGATTAATGAAGACACTAAACAAGGGACTTTATAGGGACTCAGGTTTTTTGTTTGTTTGTTTTTACATGTAAACCTGTAACCTGCTTTGGTTACAGTCTAAATTTAAGTATTATTTAATTTATTGAAGATCAACTTGGCAATGAAGGTAATGATGTAAATAAATATGTTTCTAAAATGAAAATTAATTTTCCCTGTAAAATTACAGTTTCACTGTAAACGTTATGAAACTCTGAGTCACATACGAATCAAGTCATAAAAGAAAATCATATCTTTAGCCTGACACGGAGACACACCTCCAGCTATGAAACAACAAAACTTTTCATCATGCGATTAATGTTACAAATAAATCAGAATTAGGTGACGGAAAAATAATTCTACTTAAATTTACAGTCTGGGAAATCTCAGGAACTTGATTTACAGGAAGCTTTTTATTCCAAATACACATTAAAGAAAATGGTTCAACAATTCCTTTTTAGTCTGTTGTTTGTAGTTACTGATTTATCAATTTCTGACAAACTGTGCGAATCTGAGAGAATGTTCAAACAGACAGATGAAGTGAGATTAACACATGTTTCTCGAAGAAACATTCACACTCAGGTGTCAGAATATCGCTCAAAGAGCCAATGTGTGGTATCATCAAAACTATGAAAGTATGTAACAAATCAGGTTCTAAAACAGAAAGTCAAATGCAACACTGAAACTTGAATGTTAATTGTGAAATAATATTTTTATTATTTTCTGAACTGTATAAACTGTCATTCTTTGTTTTTCTGTAAACAATGATTGTTCAAAGTTGTAAATAAAAATTTATTGGAGAATATTTTGCACACAAAAAATACTATTTCAGTCCTTCTGTTCAGAGTTATGCATTAGTATACCTGATCTTGTTCTGGTTTATTTGCACATTATGTTGTTTTCTACAAACTAATTTTCTAAACTTAAACTAATAATTAATAAACACAATTTAAATGGAAGAGAATTATGAATTAAATAAACAGAACTAATGTGAAATCAGTGATTTTTCCATGACATACCTTTAACATGAATGGCCCTAATAAAACACTTTCTGCTGTAAAACATTCTTATCAATGTGAAACTATGTGAATTATCACTGAACATTTTCTCTGTTGCACAAGACCATTAACTTTTGTAAGAACATGTCCGGTTGGCCAGAACGCCTCTGATAGACATTCTATGTCTGGATAAAATTTCAAAAAAACTTTTGTTGTTGAAGAAGCATTAACAATTATTATTGTAAATTGAAAAACAAAAAGGGGAAAATAGTGTGTCAAAAACTGTGCTTGTACAGCGCCCTCTGGTGGCCAAGGGTTAACATGTCAAAATTCTACACACATTAGCCACTGAATAATTTCAGTCTGAAATAATTTCAAATGAATTTAATCCAAAATGAAAGCAGAATTATGTTCTGTCGACAATTCATTCATACATACATACATAAGCTCATGAAAGTATGAAAACATTGAACAGATAGATTAGTGACCAAATAAAAAATGACAGATTAAAAGTGACGAAACAGATAAAATAAGTTATTTTCACTTCATTAAGAGTGTGAAGTATTTCATGGCGTGTTCATGAGAATGTGTGTGTGAGTGTCACAGAGAGAGGTTGGCGGTGACGTCCTTGAGTTTGCCGCTGCTGAGACTGTGTATCATGGCGATCATTTGTGTGTGTTTGCTCAGATCTTCCTCCATCTTCTCCACCCTGGCCTCTAGCTGGGACTTCTGCAGCTCCAGAGAGGAAGCCTACAAAATGAGTGCAACAACAGAAGACACACTGGATCATTATGCGGCCTATCTGTTGTTTATGTGCGTTTCGTTTAATAGACAGTATGAATTGACGGTACCTTGATGCTGCTGTCCTTCCTGGCTTGCTCTGTCTTATTAAGCTCTTTCCTGAGAATGGAAATATTCTCCTCCATCTCATGGATCTGCTCTTCTTGTTTTTTCACTCATTCTGAAGACCTAATACAGCACAGCAAGACACATTATTGTATACTTCTCACCAAACACACAAGTGTGTATGACAGAAACAGCACAAAGTGCATTAAACCCATATGACTTGAGCTTTTTTCCTCACCTGTTATATTTCTGTCTTTCTCCAGCACGTCTGCCTTTAGGCCCTTTATCTGCTGTTCTTTTTCTGCCATCTCTGCAAGAGTCCTGAGCAGATAGAACACCAAATATGTGAAAATCATTCAATCATTTTCAAGGTATTCATTTTCTATCAACAGTCAAGTTATTATTATTGTGGGTGTAGTAAGATTTTTTATTTTTTTTGTTATATTAATATATACTACGAATAATAATAAAAATACTAATATTTTTGACATATTCAGGGTTGGTAAACTAACTCCAAAAAAAAGAAAGAAAAAAAAGTAATACATTTTTTTTAAATCATAATAATAATATATATTTTATAGTTTTTTAACTTTTTTTCTTCTTATTATTATTTTAATAACAACAACAATAATTTAGTGTTATTATTTGTTTTATTATTGTTAAAAATATTATTATAACAATAAAATTGACTTAAAACCCAACTCCAATAGATAATAATAATAATAATAGTATATAAATAATATATAATAATAATTATTATATTTATATATAACAATTATTGTTATTAATAAAATAATAAATTATTATAATTATTATTTGTTTTGTTATTGTTACAAATATAACAACAACTATTAATGATAATATTAATATCTAATTCAAGGGTGGCATTCCACATAACCCAGCTTACGTGAAAAATAATAATAATACCAATAATATTTTTTTATTATTTGAGTTGGATTATGTAATAATCATAATATAATAATTGTACTCATTTAAAGGTGGCATGAAGCACAGTCTAACTTTAATAATAATAACAACAAATAATAAAACAATAATATTTGATTAAAAAAAAACTTTATTAATAATAGTAGCAAAAATAATAATAATACAATTATTAAAATTATGATTATTATTAGAATTGGGTTATGCTTTATGCCACCCTTGAATGAGTCAAAAATCCCTGACATTCAAACACTGACCTCTCCTGTTGGAGTTTAAATCCCTCATTGATCTTTTTCAGCCCCTCGGCCTGCTGGGTGAGAGAGATATGGGCAGCCTGCAGTTCCTTCAGCATCCCTTCACCCTTGTCATACCTAAAAAAAGGGAAGAGGAGAAAGAAGAGGTTCCTTATCTATAACAAATCACTTGACGGATCCATTAGGAATGGTTAAGAAGTTGCTCTGAGTGTGAGAGAGGTACACAGACCTATTGAGCAGCTGGTTATATGTGCCCTTCAGCTCCTGATGCTGGTCAGCCACTGCCTGCAAACGCCCGTTGTGTTCCAGGAGCTGCTGGCTGTCCGATTTCAGCCTCTCCACCTCCAACAGCTGATCATTCAACTCCGTCTGCAGATCCTCTTTCCTCCGCTCAGTGTCTTTCAGTAGAGAGGCTAATTTACGTGCCTAGAATGGGGTTTTCAAAAGAAAACTTTGAAAAGAGCCAAACAGCAATAAACAGGAGAATAAGACAGAACATAAATGTGCTACATGACAGTGAAACATACATTTTAAAATGTGTCAATATGCAATAGGAAACAGCATAATCAACAACAGTGTCGTGAAAATACAGTAGACACACACCCCACACACAAAAAAAAAGTATTTTTGTGGAACCTCAGCTTCCGCCTGCGCTCTCTGACAGCGGTATTGGGCAATAAGCGATCAGCCTGTGAAAGTGCAAGTGCTTTGGCCTCCAAAAGGTCCTGCAGACGGCTCTCTTTACACTACATAGACAAAAGTATATAGAATTACAAACATCTGCACAAGTTAAATATACACAGGAAGATTCTAATAACTTGGTCACTTACCGCAAGTGCAGAAAGCTTCTGCTCATACACATCAATGACCTCTGACATGTGTACATCTTTGACCTTCTCCTGTAACTACAACACCACAACATGAGAAACTAAAACATGGGTTGATTCAAATGCCTTTGACGATGTTCGGGACAATATTCGTCATGCCACCCACTTGTTGACACGTTTCTATTGTCTATTCGGAAATACATGAGACTAAACCCACGATGGAACATTTGCAGACATCGTGGTCACAAGTCTATTAAGTCATTGCCAGCTGCACATGAGCAGACGCATGCAGTCACCTCTACTCCGTTCCGAAGCTTCTTGATGAGGCTGTCTATACTGTGGTAAGCAGAACCAGAGGGCTCGGCATGCATCATGGAAAAACTCTTCCCCACGAAGGAAGCATCATCACAAGCAGAACTGCTTCGGATCGACAACTCGCCGTCGCCGTTCCTCTGACGATATGCATTATTCGCAGCAATACTGTCCCCTAGACTTAAAGAAATGAAAGATTGAAGAAATTAAAAATAGTTTTATTCAGGTAGGATGCATTAAATTGATCATTAGTAACAGTATACTATTTAGACAGTGTTGCAAAAGTTTCCTCTTTAAAAAAAATGCTATTCATCAGTGAATCCTGCAAAAAATATGCCATGGTTTATTAAATCAGTATATTAAAATTATTTCTGAAGGTTCATGTGACACTGAAGACGAGTAATGATAATGAAAATTCAGCTTTGGCATCACAGGAATAAATTACATATTAAAATAGAAAACAGTTATTTTAATTTGTAATAATATTTCACAATTTTACTGTGTTGTTGATCAAATAAATGCAGCTTTGGTGAGCATAAGAGACTTCAAAAAAAATCGTACCCCACTTTTAAATGGTAGTGTACAATTTGGTCGCTAAACAACATTCACAATTTTTTTGACGAAAACAGTACTTGAAAGTGCAAAAACCTCCCACCACAATGCTAGGATGTTGTGAGTATTAACCAAGGTGTGATTTCGAATGACTTCTGAGCATTTATAAGCATGTTCATATATGCACATTCAATCATTAAAGGAATAGTTCACTTAAAAATTAAAATTCTGTCATAATTTACTCACCCTGAAGTTGTTTCAAACCTCTATGAATTACTTTCTTCTGCTGAACACAAAATTTTTTTTTTGAAGAATGTCGGTAACCAAACAGTTGACGGCATCCATTGACTTCCATAGTATTTTTTTCTACAAATATCTTCTTTTGTGTTCAGCAGGAAAAAAAAGAAATTTATTCAGGTTTGAAACAACAGAAGAGCTGAACGTTTTGACACCTTAGAGAAGTAGTTCACACTTTGGTGATGTATTCTGTTGACTCACATGACAGAGGGGAAGTCAGGGAGCGGGGCCGCTTCAAAAAGTATGCGAAGCGCTACCTGCACATGCTCTCTACAGTTCGAGGTCAGGGCTAATGAGAGAGGCGTCACCATGCGCTGATCCTGCATGCAATGGAAAAGAGGTCATGTATAAGATAGTGTTATAAATCTAATATAGAGTGATCAGAAACTCTGAGGAAGGGCAGCATAAGTCTTGTACCTGTAGGATCCTGTAGAAAGACGTCTCCATGTCTGGCATCTGCTGCTTAAGGTGGCTCATCAGTTCTAGAGTCTTCAACAGCACCTCAGAGCACACCTGACTAGAGATACATACGTTGACAACTTTAAAAAGCCATATTACCAGTGTTTACTATAATGCGTTTACGGAAAACTTTCACTTCCACTCCAAAAAAGAAGGTACACTACAGTTTTTTTTTAAAGAATTTACTTTTTTTATTCAGCAAGGATGCATTAAATTGATCAAAAGTGACAGTAAAGATTTAAAAAAATTACAATAAAATATAAATATAATAAAAAATACAATAAAAATTACATTTTAAAACAATGTCACAATATTACTGTTCTGAAGCAGCCCTGGTAAACATAGGAGACTTCTTTAAAAACTATTTAAAAAATTCAAACATATTGAACAGTAGTGCAAGTGTCAATATTTTCTCAAAAAAGGAATTACTTCCAAAATATATAATTACCTGAGCTGGTAGTTGGAGGTCGAGCAGGTGGACCCAGCAAGGTCCTGACAGTAGGAAAGCAGAAGCTCCACCTGTGACACACACACCTCAGGACTGAGCCGCTGAGACACCAGCATCCTCAGAGCATCATCGACGCAAAGCAGTGAAAGAGTCAAGGATATCTCTACTATTGCACACAGTAGAATCAGACAGATACAATACAAGCACGACTATAAAATTAGTGGTCAATTCATATATATATAAGCCAAAATAATAAATTAGCAGATATTTTGAGATTTGATATCGGTGAATAACAATTCCTATATTGTTAGTTTTGGTTGAAATTATTTAATTCACTACATAATCAAAAAATTTTATAAACTGTCAATATATATTACTATATATGCCATCAGCTGTGTAGATATTGACATTGGCCTTCGAAAAGCCCATTTCGATTGGCTACTAACACTAACGGATCAAACAGACGGCTTGATCTGTGATGTGTGTTGAAGTGTGATGATCTGTGCTGAATAAGTGAGGATATCTAGCAGAAAGTCAACGACACGGCCTGCACGTAGACAGTGTTTCTTTAGCAGCTGGTCTCCCTCAGTGGAGTCTGGAGACTGCAGCAAAACCAACACTTCCTGTAGGAGGAGCTCCACAAACGACTGAGCTGAGCTGCACAGAGAGGAATCAATCGCCTCCTGGATGAACACAAGCAAAAATTAAAGGAATAATAAGGCGGAAAGTCTCTAACATGATAACAGATCCCAACCTACATCTCAACTATTTGAATTGTGCATGGAATCCTAATTTATTACAGAAAAATATAATAGAAATTATCAGAAAAAATATAATTTATATACAAACAAATAATTTAATAAAAATCTATTAAATTAATATCTTAAATTAAATCTATTAAAATTCTTTGTATTAAGGATGCAAACATTTTTTTATTTACCAGTATTGGTCAAAATTGGATATTTAATTGTGCATCATACATTAAAAGCTCATTTAGTTAATCTTTAAAACACAAACAATTTAATAACACTAAAAAGTCATTAAAATGAATATCCATTGTTCATACTGTACATAATAATGTTGTGATGTCTAAATTCATTTTAGGCATTTAAAATGACTGGTTTTTAGTTTTTAGTGTTGGTTTTAATTTAGACAATGTTTTTTAATATCCATTTATCTTACACCAGTTCTTGGACAAAATATGAAAATGAATGAATCATGTATAATTATGGACAGAATTATGATGTCAGCGCATCACTACTTCGTACACAAAACATCTAAAGGAGTTCTCTTCTCACATTGAGCTCATTTACTTGGGCGTTGGGAAAACATTGTTCAAATAAACTGGATTGAAAGAACAGCATACTTCAAAAAGCTCAGTCAGCAGGGACAGAGCCTGCATGTAGCACTGTTCTGGACCATCCAGAGGTGAAGTGACCCAGTGGACGAGTGCTAAACTTGGCTCGGACCCTCGAGCCTGGACACCTTTTCTAGTACCAGGCTGTATTCGAGGGGCTGGAGGTCGGAGCACCGTCTCGCAGACGAGCTTACGCAGGACAGGGACTGAGCACAAAGAAACCAGCAACTCCATAACCTGCACAGACAAAAACTTGTGACTATCTGCACCCGTTTCGACTAGAATTAACCCCAGTCACACATACAGTTTTTATTGGTAAATTTAATTCCGGTAAATCAGTTATTTGTGGCAATGGCAGTAGTAACATTACCAGTAAATTAACAGTACGAGTGACCTATGTGTGAACTGAGAATAGGATTACTGGTATGAACATGTAGAATGGCAGGATGTGCTGACTCAAGAAGTTTTCTTTGGGCCAATCATAAAGCTCTGTCTGAGAAATCACTGCGTTTACTGGTCATTTGTAAATGGGATCTTACAGGGGTTATAATCTCTCTCAATAGACCGTTAGATCTACTAGCTAATGTTTAATGACTAAAAATTTGAAATACATTTTGCATAACAAAAAAAAACACAATGTATTTCACCTTTGATGCAGTATCAGGATCTTTGCTGTGTAAGAGCCCGAGAACCTCGGACAGACAGACCGATAGGTGTTTATACCTAGCGTGAGAATAAAACATGTTCAGACACTCCTCCTAAAAAGCCATTTCAAACAGTGCCATCAAACTCTAATAAACACATACTTGGTCAGGTAATCAGCTATTTTGGGGTTTTTCAGGAGATCCACTAACAAATCCACAGCATAATTCCTGGTTAGTGTGCCATCTCCATTGACAGTGATATTAAAGATTAGCTGAAAGGTCTGATGAATGTTCTTTGCATTGAAGAGCTGGAAAAAAAAAACTAGTAATACAACCTCAATACCACACATGCAAACAAGTATAGGTCTGTTTCCATCCACAAGACAAGATGACAAAAAAGATACGTGAGCTAACCAGCAACAGCTCTCTGTGTCTCGAACAGTTGAGTATCATGACCTACCTTCTGCCCAACCTCTTCATTAAGAGTCAAACTTGATAAAATGGACAGCGCAAAGACGACCACGGTCAGACAGTTATGACCCAGGAAATTAATCAAGGCTCTGTAGAAAGCCTTCACATTACTCTGCAAAAAAAAAAGAGAAGTAGGCATAATATTGATCAGCAGGTTAGTTCACGAACAAAAATGATAAAGTTCACATTGAGAGTTTATATGCAGAGCTAATGCCGATTCTCACCTGAGATTTGATGTGTGACTGCACTGAGATGTCATGTCGACAGAGGTTGGCCATCAGGCCCAGGCATGCCTTTACAGTGTCATCATTACATGACTGGCTAAAGACAATCATAAAAGCATTACATTTTAATACAATAAAATCATTCTGAAGCATTTCAGTATTTATTTATTTTTTCCGTTAATAAATGCATACTTAAAAACAAGTAAAAAGGAACAATTACTGTTCGTCTTAGTATACTTGCTCTAATCTAGGGTGTCAAATAAACAATTCTGTGAAATGTTGCACATGTAAGCATGTCTGTGCAATAGTTCAATGCACCTTGCACCTTATAAAGAGTGCTGCAAGGCAGACAGGCCTCTATGATTAAAAGCAAAAAACTACAGATCAGTTCAGTTTTGTGGTTTTCCACTACACAAGCCTGTTTCCTCTGAACAAGAAACCAAAAAGAGTTTCATATACAAGACTAGTGACCACTTGTCAATATCATGATTTTATTTGTGACCCTTACTGACAGCACGTCCCTCAAATATGAATGGTTTTAGGTTTGATTTTTATCATTTGCGAAGTATGATTGGTCAGAACACCTGTCAATCAAGCTCCACGCGAAGGGTCAATTGTCTATTATTTCACCACTGGTTTTATTAACCCCATCTAAATCACACAAACATGAACACACAAAGCAGAAAAGTGAATGTTGTAGTTCTTACACGTGTTGCATTAGAAAGCTGATGAGTTCATGGATGTGAGAGACACAATGCAGAGTCCTCACGTTGTAGGTCAGTCGCTGCAGCACATTAAGGCACTGTGGAGACCATCGGAGACATTATTCACATGACCAAATAAAATAATCTCCAGGGTAATCTGTTTTTTTTTTTTTTACTTCAACCCACCTTGATATCTGTCTGTGCAATCAAATGGCATTTAATAAAGTAATTCATACACCGTTCAAAAGTTTGGGTTTTTGTTGAAAGAAATTAATACTTTTATTCAGCAAGGATGCACTAAATGGATCAAAACTGACAGTAATGACATTTACATTGTACAACTTTCTATTCATCCAATAATCTTAAAATATTAAGCAGCACAACTGTTTTCAATAATGATAAGAAAAGTTTCTTGAGTAGCAAATCGGCATATTAGAATGATTTCTGAAGGATTATGTGACACTGAAGACTGGAAAATGAAGCCAAGAGGAATCAATTAAAACTGTTATTTTAAATTATAATAACATTTATAACAACATATTACTGTTTTTACTTTATTTTTGATCAAATAAAAAGCAGCCATGGTGAGCGTAAGAGACTTCTTTTGAAAACATTTTTGTCTGCTCACTAGTCTTGGCTTGTTAGTAACATGGACAATTAGGTCATCTTAAGTCAAGACCTCATGTCCATGTTACCAACAAGCCGAGACAAGTATTGTGTTTTGACGCACATAAGTAAAAACTGCAGGAATCTCACCTGCAGCACAAGAGGCTCTTCTGGTGTGGTTCTGTTGCAGTGGATTATGGCTGCCAGAGTGCCGGTGAAGTTGTAGCTGCTGTGAAGAGCCTCTTTGGCCTCACCATCAGAAGCTGCTGGGCCATACAGAAAAGTACATGCATAGGTAAACAGTTGGGGATGTGTTTGGGACTATGTACTGACTGAATAACTATGTTAAAGAGTTTAGTACCAAACTGTGCCAGCAGGGATATAATGGTCCCGGTCAGTGTGTGATTGGTGTTGGGGTCTCCAGCTACTTCCATGAGTCCACTCAGACACTCGCTGGGCAGCACCTGACCTGAGAACAGCACTCCACCACATTTCAGCCCACAAACTTCCTGCAGAATTAAAAAAAAAAGTTTATTAGATATTTCATATTAAAGTAAATTATATTTAAAATGAAACCGTTTTTGTCACTTCTGCCCACACTGAGTTAGAGTGTTTGACTATTGAACTTCTTCCTTTTCCAGGCATTTGTTATTACAATAGAGACTGCATTCACACAAAGCAATTTTGTGTGCAATCAAAAGGCCACCGTTTGAAAAAATAATATAATTTTGATTTAACCCTTATGCTGCATTAGGGACATTTTTGGTCTTTTGCAGTTTCATTTCTTTGACCATTTTGGCTGTTTTAATGCAAATGATATGTAATTTGGCAAAATTGTGACTTTTGGGATAAATGTAAAAAAAATTATCCCATTTTGCAAAATATGTATAACACACGTTGTGTAGAACAAATAGTAACACTCAGCACCATAATGGACAAAAATGTCCCATTGAAACCCATTAAAACCTTGTTTAAAGCCGGGGCCGTCATTAATACACAAATCATGATTTATGTTGAAACATCCTTTCTTTTTGAAGCAAAAGCATTATATTTGCATAATATAGTGTGTTCCAACAGATGACGTCACTACATATGTATTCCCTATGGGTGGAAATGCACATTATTTTCCTGGTTTCCACTAGGGGCACTATGGAGTGTTTTATGAAGCATTTTAATGGCTCAATGATCTAAAATGATGTTTCTGAGTATGTGTGGATGTCTAAGAGCAATGTGTGTCTGTGTTGACAAAAGTGTGTGCGTGTAGGGCCTAAATATAATACATGGTGTTTAGGCGAGTGACAAATCACAATATCCTAAAGTTCATATTTTACCCTTTCTGTCTACTCTCTCTCTCTTTGTGTGTGTGTGTGTGTGTGTGTGTGTGTGTGTGTGTGTGTGTGTGTGTGTGTGTGTGTGTGTGTGCATTTAGCAAGAGAACGCGCTTCTCACTGCATTGTTTTCTTTCGGTATTTTACGCACAAACATGAATCTTTTGAATTTTACGCATCTTTGACACAGCTTCGTTTTTTTTTTTTTTTAGCAGTCTATGTTTCAAAGTTAATTGATAATTTTAGAGGCACAAACACAGCCATGCAGTCATTCCTTAGACAATAATAACACCTTTCATCTTGCGGCAACACAAAGAAGTAGCTGCGAGGGATCTAAAACAAAGTCTGCCTTTCATACAAGTGTGGTTGATGCAGAAGTTATAAAGCTGTGCACATCTTTGGTGCGGCAATTTTAAACTCGACAAGATGAAGAAAAGCTAGTGGGTCTGCAGACACCCATGACAAGAGGAGGAGGGGGTGCAGTCTCTGCCCTAACAAAAAAAGAAAAATCTCTACCACCTGCTCAAAATGTGGCATTAACATCGGTAAGGAGCATGCATTGCAATTCTGCAGCTACTGCAAATGAGCTGAAGAATGACCCCATTTTGTTTTGAAGTTTTGATATGTTTTATATGTTCATAGATTTAAATTGTTTAAAGAAAAAATAAAAATTCATGTTCATGGTGATCTTGTAGTTTTGCTTTAGCAAATTACATGTGTAGTGAGACAGGCACAGGTTATAATCTCCTAGTAGAAATCAGGAAAATGTTTGCAGTACTACAGATGTTTGCAGTATGTCAATTATATGAAAAATGGTACCAACTGGTGGAAAACAGTAAAAAGTAAATATTTTACCCCAAGGCTTGGTAATGACAGGGTATTTGAATAGAAATGATGATTTTATGATATTATGACAGTGGGTTCAAAAATGGATATTTTAATGGGTTCAAATAGGACCAAATTTGTACTTGCGCCATGTGTGATTTAAAAAAAAAATCTGACATAGCACAAAAAATAAAAATGCACAAAAAAAAATGTTGCTGCTAATCTTTGGCATATTCAAGAATGTGATAATCCAAAGCCAAGGGTTTGACTTTGCAATTAGTATATGGAAAATAATTAAATTTTTGTGTTTTTTCCTCTTATACAAATTGATGGTATCGCCACCAAAACTGGTATTTAAAGGGTTAAAATCCTGAAATAAAATAAATGTTTGGTAGTTATGATGAGGACTGATGCTGGTTAAAAGATTTAACTTGGTAAAAGTGGAAAATAATAATAATATATAATATTTTAGGCATGTGTTTAATATAATGTGGCCATTTTTGTCCCTTAACGCGCTAAGAGGGATTTTTTTTTTAAATCTGACATAACACAAAATCTTTAAATCCACCAGAAATAATGTTGCCTCTTATCTTTGACATATTCAAGACTGTGATAATCCAAAGCTAAAGTTTTCTCTTTGCATTTAGTGTATGGAAAATAATTACATTTTTGTGTTTTTTCCTCTTATACAAATTGATGGTATCGCCACCAAAACTGGTATTTAAAGGGTTAAAATCCTGAAATAAAATAAATATTTGGTAGTTATGATCAGGACTGATGCTGGTTAAAAGATTTAACTTGGTAAAAGTGGAAAATAATAATAATATATAATATTTTAGGCATGTTATTAATATGTGGCCATTTTTGTCCCTTAACGCGCTAAGATAGCCTGACTTCGTCATACTCATATTCTGGTCAGAACATGAGTCTGAGACTGCTCCATAGGGCTTTGATTATGAGGCGTGTCTTAACCGAACCAGGAAAAACAACAACTCTGCACTCAATTGGATAGACCGACAACCAATCAGAGGAACGCAGTAAGTGACGTATTTTGAGCAACGCATAGTTATCAAACAGAACTCTGGAAAAAGTATGAAAAAAATAAGGAGTGTTAACGATCTTTGCCGGTGTTGCAAAAAGAACTTAAGCATTCGCGGAGTAGGCCTACTTGCATGCAAACACGAAAAGCATTTTTGAAAGAAAAAATACGTTTGAGGACGTGATGATTACGTTATTGGATGGATTATCTGTCCATCATCGTATAAAGCCCGCCCTGGCAATTTGATTGGTCCGACCATTTTTTGGCTGATCATAATTACTCCACAATGGATCGAGTCCAGACCGAACTTCCCGACCAAAAAATGTTGTGGGCGGGGTTCGGGCTGGCATCCAGGCTAGCGCTAAGAGGGATTTTTTTAAAAAATCTGACATAACACAAAATCTTTAAATGCACCAGAAATAATGTTGCCGCTAATCTTTGACATATTCAAGACTGTGATAATCCAAAGCTAAAGTTTTCTATTTGCATTTAGTATATGGAAAATAATTACATTTTTGTGTTTTTTCCTCTTATACAAATTGATGGTATCGCCACCAAAACTGGTATTTAAAGGGTTAAAATCCTGAAATTAAATAATTATTTGGTAGTTATGATGAGGACAGATGCTGGTTAAAAGATTTAACTTGGTAAAAGTGGAAAATAATAATAATATATAATATTTTAGGCAATGTTTAATATGTGGCCATTTTTGTCCCTTAATGCACTCAACGGGGTAAAAAATCTAATGCAGCACAAGGGTTAAGTAACTAAATATATAAACAATGCATCTAAGAGTACAGTACTAAGAAACAGTACTAGAAAATAAGATAAATAATACAATAGTACAATAAGTACATTAGAAGTACAAGAAAAATTAAATATTTAAAAAATACACATATTTATAATATTATCATATGTCTTTATACATAAAAATATATAATTTCTTTTTAAATTTAAGGATGGGGGTCTCTCTCATGATAATATTTGAGAGAGCCTGTGCCATCTATAAGATTAAAAACACTTTTTAGAGCATAACTAGAAGAAATGTATATTGACTATATACTAATTTATGTCCGTCTAAGCATTAAAGGTGAAGAATGACAGCCTCAGTCACCATTCGCTATCATTGTATGGACATGATGAATGAAAATGTATGTTGACTGAGACTGACATTCCCTAACAACTCCTTTTGTAGGGTAAGTTACTTCACAGTATTAAAAAGTCATACGACTTTGGAACAAAGTGTGGGTGACAAAAAGATGACAGAATTGGATCACACAAATAAAAAGGATTGTTTTGTATTAACGTTAACTTGTTACAGCATAGAAAAATGTTCTCACTCACTTCAATGTTTTTCTGCAGCTGTGATGCATTTAAAGCGCTTTTGTTATTCCTGTACTGACGGATGGCCAACAGAAGAGACTTCAAACAGGTCGATACATCCATCTTTACCCACAACGACGGTCGGCCTTGAAAAAAAGAAGAAGAAAATTCTAATAATTATCTAAATTGTTTCTATGTAACGTTAAATTAAGGTTCGGTTTTGTAAACATACAGTAGGCTAACGTTATGCTAGTTGATAATAGAAGATGTTACTGAGATTAAATGACGGATATATATTAATCTCTCCCATACAAAGCTTTCATCAAGCATTGAGGTTTGTTATGTTTTAAAATGTCATTTTCTAGTATTTTATTTTAGGTAGTATTTACTCAAAAGTTTATAATAAGTTCCCCACAGCACTATCCGATGCTACAACAGCAACTTCCTCCCGCTAACACTTCGAATTGCGAGAAGAGTCCATTATCCGAAAGGGGTAGGGGGGGGGGTTGCTGGCGAAAATTACAAATGTCTAAATATTTAGGTTTAGAATATAGGGTGAAACATTTTAAAAACCAGCACACAGATAAATGAATGAACTATTGGATGTTTTTATAATTTTTATATTAATCTCTTTTTTTAAATGTTCTCAGGAAAGCTTACAACCCCCTAATATAGAAAAAATGGTTAAGAGCTAGAATGTGACGTCGCGCTGACGTAACTACGTTAATTTACCCGTGTACGTCAGAAGCATTGTTTTAAGCTTTCGTTCTCTTCTTTTTAGGACATATTTAGATATTTAATTTACAGAGGTTGGACAATGAAATTCTAACACCTGGTTTTAGACCTCAATAATTAATTAGTATGATATAGGGCCGCATGAGTGACCAAAGATCTAGCTATAGTAACGTTATATCTATAGGGAATGCGGAGGTACGTCACGCCGTGTTGCATTATGGGACGTGGCCGCCATCTTTACAGGCACGATCTCTGTTTACCTTCGGTATAATAGTGGGTGTTTGGCTAAATCGAGGTAAAATTGACGAAGAACGGAAGAAATGGAGATGTTTAAAGAAAAAGAGAAGGGGCCCTACTGGGATAAACTAAATGCCACTGTCAAAAAAACTATTTGGACAAACTATCCGCGTTAAAAAACGTTGATACAGCTGATTTAGTGTTGGTGTTCGAAGCCTATGCTAAGTTGATTACTATTGTACATAAAGTTCAAGCTATTTTACCTGAAAAGCTGCTCTCGTAGTTAATGTTAGCTTGCTATTTTCAGCATATGTTAAGTTTTCATAGGTTGTGCAAGAAAAAAAAAATGTACATTACTTTATAATGCCACAAGATGTGGTAACTTGTTAAGTACAACTGTGCCTTATTGTCAACATTTACGTTGACAATATGACAATATGACACAACATGACACGTGTAAAAATGAGAGTATTTGGTCGTTTATTTTAAAAGTTTGATGTGTATTAGCCCATTGTTATGTGTACTTAAAGGGTCTTTGTGGTTGCAATCAGTCCAGAAACAGAGAAGTCACTTAGCAGCTAATGTATTTATTAAGCAGATATATAAAATCATGATTCACAGACATTTTTTAAAAAGGCATGTAAAAAGATGTACAGAACATCAAAGCAAATTGTTAATTGAAAATAAATATAATTTGATTCATGCAATGTGTCCTGGCTTTATCATCAGCTGCTAACATTAACCGCAAATTCAACATCATTCATCAACTATCCTCCTAAATTTTAGTCATCTATGAATATACAATACACAACCTCTTGCTTTGTACAACTTTTAACAAACGTAGTATGCAGTGGAGGACAGTAAGTACGTTTTTCCTCATGATTGCGGCGATCCGGCGTCTTCTCGTCAGCTCCTCGACCTGCTTCCCTTGTTGTTTTTTCCGAGAAATAAAGGTGAAAAAACGTATTCCGTTGTTCAGTTTCCTCCCTGAACGATCGTGTGACCTGCTATGGCAGTTGAACTGAACAACCATATCGACGTTTATTAAAATCTCGACAGAAAATCCAAACACAGCCTCCAACACATGCATTTTAATACAGCGGTATTGGGCGCGATCCTGTAAATATGGCGGCGGACCCATAATGCAACACGGCGTGACGTCATCTCCGCATTCCCTATAGCAAATAGCAATGATCTTCTAGGAAACCGAGTTGAGCTGTACATTTAATTTGCAGTGAGTTGGGCAGCTGTGGTTTTATGTATTTTTGGATACATCGTGGGTTAGTAGACATCCTTTTCAGAAAGCTTCTTGCGTCGACAGTTAGGCTACTACTGTTGGATGATGATCATCCTATTTGTGGTGTGCTGACATTACCCACACACCAGCACACATGCGGCCTGCCTGCATACCATAGCTCTTGATACACCAAAAAGACTTGCTGTCCTGGTCACAGAAGATCCAGCGAGACGCGCTCCAACAGTTTGTCCTCTTTTGAACATTTAATGTAGGCTACAGCTGAGTTACTGTCCTGCTAATTTCCCATGCTGCTATTTCTGATGGAATGTAAAATACGGTAAAACTTCAAATAATAGCCCGGGCTTTTATTTGCCCAAAACGTCGATCTGGACCGGCTTGTATTTGAGAAGCCTTTATAATTTAGTGTTGAGATGTTTATTGAGATGTTGTTCCTAGAGTCTCTAATCTCTAAAATTCTCCAAATGCTCCACGTGAAACTGCGGTCTTCCGACCCTTTACTATCGTGTCAATTGATTTTGATTAATATGCGCGAGGGAGAGAGCAAGACAGTGCTCGTGTTAATTGAAGACGTGAGAGTGCGCGCGCGCGGCCGGGTCTCTCTCTCTCTCTCTCTCTCTCTCTCGCTCTCTCTCTCTCTCTCTCTCTCTGCTTGTTTGCACCCTGTCAAGCGCAGCAGTCATTCTATTTATTCTACATCACTCACCGATCAAAAAAGGCTTTGGTGGGACACAAATTTGCTTTGGCGACCGGCAAAAAGCGGACGATCTGACGGGTTTTAGAAGATTAAATTCAACCCGAAACTAAAAAACAGACCCGGTAGGCTACTGGCCTTTATTTACCCAAACCTGTCGCCACACCAGGCGTGTAAAACGCTAAAGGGTGCCATGTGCGTTCGCCAGACGTGATTAGACAGGCGTCTATATTTGGGACTCGCATTTGAAGTTTTACTGTAAGTGAGGATTGGTCACCATGCCATGCATGTGTGAAACCTCAACACTTTATTTTGGAGTCATCTCTGTATTTTCAGATCCTCAAACAAACAAATTTGAATATAAGAAATAAAACTGTACACTTAACTAGTCATACCGTTAGTCATCAACTTATTTCTTTAATTTTGGTCGTAAACTTAAGTCACAAATAGCCTACATAAAATGTAATCGGTTAAATAAAATCTAAAAAAGTAAGAGTCTGGTTGGTCAGACTAGTTTTTAAGATGCAGTCTTAACATGAATGGGCTTATGCAACTGGCCTCTGCTCTTTTTAAAGAAAATAAAACATTTGGTAATTTAACCTATAATAAGAAATGAAACACTTGGAGAAATATGGCAAACTGATTTATTAAAAAACACCAACCAAACTTAAATTTAGGCAGTGACATCAGTTCTGCCTTTGGGCATATGGAACAGTGCATAGGAAACCGTTCTTATGTGGGCCCATTTAAGTGGTAAAGTAAATGGAATATATTTACATGTAAAAACCTCTCAAGACAGCACATTCATTATGAACAAAATATTACACTGCATACCTTAAAATAGACTCTGTTTGACACAAATATATATTTTACAAATATAGAATTGCCACAATGTTGTGAAATAAATAAACAAAATTTAGCACTATTTCTAGGTTTTGAAACAATGTGTAAAATCCTCTGTATATTAAATCAGTTATCATTAGAGCAAAACGTAACAAAAGCCATTCGGAAAACCAAATCAAACTTTTAGCTCAAATTATTATGATGAGAATAAAATTTATAATAATGACTACAAAATCCACAACGTTACAGCATTGAAATACACATCCATGCACAAAATCATGCAATTGTATCATACAACATGTAATGCGATCACATTCAATTTCCATATATGAGGTAAAACAGAAAACATTACGAGAATTGCACATCTATATCCTTTGTGTTGGCTAATCCCGTTATCCAAGCCGAACATCACTTTGTGACTAAATCATCTGGCAGAACAACAACATATTCCCCTGAGCAATCAACATCTGAGAGAGAGAAAAGGTTCACAGTTAGTTAGGGTAAGGGAACAGTTTTGGTTCTAATTCAAACATGATTCCTGCTATAATATGATAAGGGATAATATGGCACATATAATATGGCACAGTGGATAAGACACATGCCTTTGGATTTCAAATCCACTGTGAGACACCAATGTGTCCCTGAGCAAGACACTTAACCCCTAATTGCTCCAGAGGTGTGCAACCTCTGAAATATAGCAATTGTAAGTCGCTTTGGATAAAAGCGTCGGCTAATGTAAAAATAGTGGGCTATGTCTATAATTGTCTAATGATGTTTTGTCATTGTAATGACCAGTGTTAGAGAAAGACACTTTTAAAAGTAATGCAATAAAAGTAACTTGCGTTACTCATTTTAAAAAGTTATTTTTCTGTAAATTAAACAGTAATGCATTACTTTACTAGTTACTTGAAAAAGTATTTACATAATTCATGTTACTTAATGCGTTACCGCCATCACTTGTAATGACATTGGTAATGTCTCATGATTGTTAAATCATATTATAACAGCTGACACTCACTTTCATATTCGTTTTCCTCATCAGGTACTAGTGGTTCTGCACATTGCAAAGGCTGTTCTAGCAGTGTTTTTCTTTTCAGCGAACGGTATAAGTGTGTTGCAAGTCCTTGATTCTTTTGCTTGTAATGACGAATAAGATCCTTCATCGTCTTGAAGAACTTCTCCTCTACACCTGAGCTAGCCTGAAACAAATAGTGTTGTGACATTTTAATGACTTGTAATTTAATTTATTCATAATTATTATTCATTATTATACATATTTATTAATTTCATTTAATGCTAAATCTGTTATGCCAAAGTTATCCACCACAGAGATCTTATTAGTGTGTCCTACCTGTAGAGTGTAGGATCCAGAGTGGGTTTGAAGGATCCTATAAGTATAGACCACTTTTTGTTTACTGTAAAAAAAAAAAAAGTAAAAAGTCACCATGAAATCAAAATTGACTCATTCTTTTCTTTTTTTATCCGTTTAATCAAAATACCACCCCACACCACTGACATCACTCCAGAAAGCACGGTTAACTTATACAGTTGTAATTGAAATTATTCAACTCCCATTGTAAATCAGGTTTATTAGATAAATTGACTGACTTTTAGTTTGCAATGAACAAATCAAACAAAAGTAATTAAAATAGCTCAACACAACAAATGTTTCAAGTGGTTTAGTGGTTGAATAATTTCTATTGTATACCCTAAGCTCTCGGTTGATTAACCCAAACCTTGCTTACTCGCAGGATCCAAAACTGTGGTCTGGTGAAAGTTCAGTCAACAGGGAGTATAAAACAGAGCATGGAAACGGATGCTAAGAAGAATCGAGCCATTCCTCTTCTTCTTCTTTTGTTTAATGGTGATTTACATTCTTGGTGCATATATCACCATGCACCTACAGGGCAGTTGTGCAAATTCTTTTACATTTTATCCCTAATCATTAAAGGGATAGTTCACCCAAAAATTAAGTTTTCATTTTGTTCCAAGTTTTTCCAAACCTGTACGAGTTTCTTTCTTCTGTTGAACACAAAAGGAGATATTTTCAAGAATGATGGTAACCAGACAGTTGACGGCACCCATTGACTTCCACAGTTGGAAAAAAATACCATGGAAGTCAATTGGTGCCATCAACTGTTCGGTTACCAATCACATTCTTGAAAATATCTCCTTTTGTGTTCAACAGAAGAAAGAAACGCATACATGTTTGGAACAAATTGAGGGTGAGTAATGACAAATTTGACATTTTGGGGTGAACTATCCCTTTAATCAGTTTTTTTTTTTTATCACTATTTACTAGAATTATATTGTTTGTTTGATTGAACTAAAAAAAAACAGTCTTTGTTTTACCTATACATACAACTATAAAATATAATATTGTGAGAAATCTGTACTGAACTGAACACATCTGAAGCAAACTAACCCTGGAACATAAGCTGCTCCAGAGCAGGTTATGTTCAGAGAATAAGTTGCAATGGCTACTTGTGTGCCCTAAAAGTTGAAAGGTTAGGATATACACTTAACCTGCTTTCTGGAATACACCCCAAATAGCGTGTTTACTGGCGCTAGAACAACCGGTCACTCACAATACAGCAATAAAAAACCACAATCATCAATTTAATTCCAGATGGACAAAATCGTACTCAGTTACTAACGTAACCCGGTTCTCTCTAGAGAGGGAACGAGTACTGCGTAATATCTTACGCTATGGGGAAAACTCTTTTCCACGAGATATTGAAGCCAAAAATTATACTTAATTTTTTATTAATGTAAAACGCTTTGCAGCAGCAAGCAGACATAAGTGAGACAGCTCGCGCGCCTATTGGCTGCCCTGCGGCAAAAGCTGCAGCCTATCGTGTGAGGCTTTGCGTGACGTCACGACGAATGGGGGCTCTTCGCGCCCATATCGTCGCGTCCCGCCAGATAGGGCGTGGTCTCGCCCTACAAATAGCCACGACGGCTGCTCATACGTTGGTTTTCATCGCCGAAGCGGACCAGAGCGTATTCTAAGCACGGCAAGATACGCAGTACTCGTTCCCTCTCTAGAGAGAACCGAGGTTACGTTAGTAACCAAGTACGTTCTCTTACGAGAGTATCTCTCGTACTGCGTAATATCTTACGCTATGGGGAACACTATGCAACACGCCGTGCTGACAGAGATCCAGCACCAAAGTCCCAAGGGCTGAGGCCCGGGGCGCATATAGTGCATAATCACCATAGCTCACAGAGAGTAAAGGAAGAGAGGCTAGAAGCATCATTCCCTGTAAACAGCCTCCGAAAGGAGCCAATCATATGACAAATAGACCATACCATAGGGTGAACATTCAGCCTGTACTGGGTGGTCATATGTGTGTCAACACTCATGGAGCTGCTGTACCGGTCAGTGAGCGATACGCAGGTTAAACTCAGTATCCGGGCCGCACAGCAGGGCAGATAGCACTGAATTCTATTCCGCCAAAGGCTTAGCTTGTAAGGCGGGAACCTCCAGGTTATAATATTTTATAAATGCAGACAGAGAGGCCCAGCCCGCGGCCATACAAATATCTTGCAGGGTAACCCCGCTAGACCATGCCCACGATGAGGCCATGCCTCTTGTGGAATGCGCTCTAACACCCAAAGGGCACTGTAGGCCCTTAGAAGTGTAAGCCAGCGCAATGGCCCTGACTATCCATCTGGACAGGCTCTGTTTCGAAGCGGCAAGTCCCTTAGCACGGCCGCCAAACGAAACGAAAAGCTGCTCCGTCTGTCTGAAACCAGACGAGCGGGACACGTAAGCTCTTAGTGCCCTGACAGGGCAAAGGAGACTAGCGTCCTTCTCCTCATGGAGAACCGGAAGGGCAGACAGGGAAATCACCTAGGCCCTGAACGGTGTGTTGTGAGGGATTTCGGCACGTAGCCGTGCTTCGGTTTGAGTATGACTTTTGAGTCATTAGGCCCAAACTCCATGCATGACGCGCTTACTGAAAGCGCTTGTAAGTCCCCTACGCGCTTCACTGAAGCGAGAGCCATAAGAAACGCTGTCTTGAAAGACAAGTGTTTCATGTCTGACGACTGGATTGGCTCGAAAGGGGCACCTTTCATGGCCTCCAAGACCATGGACTGAAGGAGGCCTGGGAGGGTTCAACCTCCAGGCTCCTCTAAGGAAACGCACGACAAGGTCGTTTTTCCCCAGTGACTGGCCAGGCACCGGCCTTGCAAACGTTGCAATGGCCGCCACGTAAGCTTTGAGCGTGGATGGGGTCCTGCCCTTATCCAGCAGCTCCTGAAGGAAGGAAAGTACTTCCGTAACCCCGCAGTCTACAGGTGAAAAGCCCTGCGCTTGACACCAAGCAGAGAACACCGACCATTTTGAGGAGTAGAGCCGTCTGGTAGACGGGGCCCTAGCCTGCGCGATCGTGTTTAGCACTCCCTCTGGGAGGCCAGCGGGTACCCGTTGATGGCCCATGCGTGCAGGGACCACAAATCCGGGCGAGGATGCCAAATCGAGCCTTTCGCCTGAGAGAGGAGGTCTCTCCTCAGCGGTATAGGCCATGGGGCAGCGCTGGTCAGCTGCATCAGGACAGGGAACCAAGACTGGTTTGTCCAGAGCGGAGCTATGAGTAGCACTGGGCATCCCTCCCTCCTGATTCGCTCTAACACCTGCGGCAGGAGCGAGACAGGGGGAAAAGCATATAGCGGGCGGCGGGGCCAAACATGGGCCAGCGCGTCCCGGCTTTTCGAGAACAATCTCGGGCAGTGAGCGTTTTCTTGGGATGCGAACAGTTCCACCTGCACTTTGCCAAACGTTTCCCACAGCAGCTGGATCGTCTGCGGGTGCAGCGACCATTCTCCTGCTGGGACGTTGTTTCTGGACAGTCTGTCTGGTCCCATGTTTAGGTGACCAGGCACATGCACTGCTCTCAGCGAGAGCAGGTTGTACTGAGCCCAGACCAGGAGGCGTTCCGTCAGCCTGTAAAGGTTTCGGGACCTGACACCGCCCTGGTGATTTATGTATGCCACCACCGACATGTTGTCCGACCGGACCAAAACGTGGTGGCCTTTTATCTGGGGACAAAAGCGCCGTAGCGCTTTGTTGACTGCTATCAATTCCAAGCAGTTTATGTGGAGGAGCTTCTCCCGCGCCAGCTAGCGGTCTGCCCTCGAGCAGCGGTCCCCACCCCGAAGTGGAGGCGTCCGTAGACACCACCTTCACACTCGAGGCGATCCCCAGGCTCACACCTGACTGATACCAGTCGGTCACCTTCCACGGTTTCAGAGCTGAAAAGCACTGGAGGTCGACCCTGAGGCGAAATAGACCCGTGGTCCACGCCCTGGGGGGGACTCGCCTTTTTAGCCATATCTGCAGTGGGCGCATGCGGAGCAGGCCCAACTGGAGTACGGAGGCTGCTGAGGCCATTAGCCTCAGCATTCTCTGAAACCTTCTGAGCGGGACTATAGAGCCGTGGCGGTAGGATTTCGCGACGTGCTGAATATTTAATCCGCGCTCCGGTGACAGGCGTGCTGTCATGGATAGCGAGTCCAACACTGTTCCCAGGAAGGAAATTTTCCGACTGGGGAGCAGTGAGCTTTTCGCCCAATTGACTGTAAGGCCCAGCTCCTCGAGGTGCTCGAGTAATGTGGCCCTGTGTTCTATGAGCTCTGTTCGAGAACGAGCCAGAATCAGCCAATCGTCCAAGTAGTTCAAAACTCGCATGCCCCGATGTCTCAGGGGGGCGAGCGCCGCGTCCATGCACTTCGTGAACGTACGGGGTGCTAGGGACAGGTGAACGGCAGGACCGTGTATTGATATGCCTGGCCCCCGAAGGCAAATCTCAAAAATTGACTGATCACAGCGGGCAGCCTGGCCGCGCTCAGCTGCTCTAAGGCGGGTAACGCTGAGGGAGCGAGCGGGGCGAATCCCGTGGGATTCGGCGTGTCTGTGTAGAAATGTGGGCGCGGGGCTGCGGGCACATTTGCTGCACTGAAAACACTGTCGTTTAGGACCGACTGAATGTGTGTTGGTTTCGTTTTTACAGAAACCGTGGGACACGCAGCGTGTAGTGTAACCGGGCTTTGGGAAATGGGCGCGTTCACTACATTGTTTGCACAATCGACCGGAGTCGATTTTATTTGCGCTAGCCCTGCACCGTGGCGGGCTGTGTTTAAGTGCGGGAATGGGCACTGGGATGTGGGCATTCTTACAACACTCATAACACCATCGGCCGGAGCCAGAACACCATAAAATACACTCTTTATTGGATTTATCTGGGTAGCCATAAAAACGGCTTTTGTGTGCAGGCAAGCGGGCTGAGACACCGGCTGCTTCACTGCAAAATACACTGGAACAGTCACAACGCATGGGGCTGAACGAAGTTTTGGTGGAAATCCGGCCGCAGCGGGATCTGAACACCGTCGCTTTCCAAGAGTGGCTAGGAAGACTTAGAGGCCTCGGGCTTGATCTCAATCCTCGGCCGGGGCCCGCGGTGAGGGGGGCGGCGTCCGGCGGAGCGAGACTGCGGTCTCTGATCTCGGGCCTGGCGGCGCTGTGAGGCGGCGGCGGGCGGTGCAGGCTGGGGCTGAGAGCTGCGAGCAGGCGGCTTGGTGCGACCTGTAGCGGAGCTCGAACGCTTCGGCAGGAAGTGCTTCATAGCCTGAGAAGTCTTCTGCACCTCAACAAATCTGTCCGCAAAGTCCTTGACGGCAGATCCGAAAAGGCCCGCTGGGGAAATGGGCGCGTCGAGGAACACAGAGCGCTCGGCTTCCATCATCTCAGACAGCGTCAACCATAAGTGTCTCTCGGCGACGGCGAGAGAGGCCATATTCTGCCCCATGGCCTGTGCAGCGGCTTTAGAAGCGCTCAGAGCGAGGTCTGTAGCGCTTCTCAGGTCTGCTACGCAGATAGCGCCGGGTCCCTCCTCGTCCAGCTTGAGGAGAAGGTCTGCCTGGTAGATCTGCAGAATAGACATCGTGTGCAGCGCTGAAACTGCTTGCCCGGCTGGGGTGTAAGCGCGTCCGTGCAGTGATGATGTCACCCGACAGGCTTTGGACTGGAGCGTCGTCTGAACACGCCGTCCAGCAGAGGGCGGGCAGAGATGTGACGCAACAGCCGTCTCCACCAGAGGAATGGCGAGGTATCCTCTATCTCCCGCACCGTCGACAGCGGAGAATGCCGCGGAGGTAGAGGTACGCATCCTGGCGGAAAAGGGGGCCTTCCACGACTTTGCAACCTCCTCGTGAAGTTCCGGGAGGAAGGGCGCGGGCCTAGACTTTGACGGAGCCTCGTCTTTCCCGAGAAAGCGCCCGTCCAATCTGTTGCGCGGCGGTAGCGTGGGCGCCTCCCAATCGAGGCCGATGCTTTCCACGGCCTGGGTGAGCAGACGCATCAGCTCAGCCTCAATGCCGGCTCTCTTCCCAGAGGGAAGATCCTCACCCAGGCAGGACACGCAGATGACATGGCGGTCCTCATCGCTGAGTGGGGCTCGGCAAGAACCACAAAAAGACGGCGCTCTTTTAGAGGGGTGGGAAAAAAAGGCAAGGCGGCTTCTCACTCTGGATAGCGATGCGGGAGTAGGGCTGGGACAACGCGTCGACGTCATCGATGAAGTCGACGCAAAAAATACGTTGACGCAAAATATGTGCGTCGATTCGTCAGACCCAAAACAAAGAAGGCGCGCGCACGGTCTCTCGCAAGGTCTCTCGCTCTCTCCCTCTCTGCCACTGTATGTTATGCGTGCAGTATGTTCGGTTTCGCATGCGCGCTCATTCTGGGAGATTTGAACTAATTTGCGGGCATCAGGGAGACGCTATCAATATGCGGGAGGCTTCCGGAAGACTTGGGATGTCTGAGTGCGTTTTTTTTCCCCTGGCGTGCATGTTAATCAGTGAGTGCATTCACACCGGGAGCAGGAGCGTCACGTGAGCAACAGTGAAGCGCGGGTTTCGGTGCAGAGTCTTTGCTGCTGCTCACGCTCAATTAAAGTAAAACCACACTTTTGATGGACAAAATAAATATGATTTCACCCAAAAAGTGCCGAAAATGCACTTAATTTGCATGTCTGGTACTAGACATCAAGTTATTATTTTCATCTAAAAGAAGAATTACAAGATGCACTTTTTTCAGTAAGCTAGGCCTATGTGTTTTCCAAAGCTGTAAAGTTTTATTGAATGCTACTTCTGACTAAAAATGCATTACTTTGCACTTGTATAGTCTTTTATTTTGGAATTGTAAGAGCAATAAACATATATTGCAATGTTAAGGAATTCATGTTTTTTCATTCAGATATGTAAATCAACATGTATAAATTGCTATTAGTCAATTAATGGGGAGATAATCGATAACCGAATGGAATCGAAATCGAATCGGACCGGGGAAAATTAATCGTTAGATTAATCGATGCATCGAAAAAATAATCGCTAGATTAATCGTTTAAAAAATAATCGTTTATCCCAGCCCTATGCGGGAGGCTTCGCTGAAGAGATGAAAATCAACGTATGAGCAGCCGTCGTGGCTATTTGTAGGGCGAGACCACGCCCTATCTGGCGGGACGCGACGATATGGGCGCGAAGAGCCCCCATTCGTCGTGACGTCACGCAAAGCCTCACACGATAGGCTGCAGCTTTTGCCGCAGGGCAGCCAATAGGCGCGCGAGCTGTCTCGCCTATGTCTGCTTGCTGCTGCAAAGCGCTTTACATTAATAAAAAATTAAGGATAATTTTTGGCTTCATTATCTCGTGGAAAAGAGTTTTCCCCACAGCGTAAGATATTACGCAGTACGAGAGATACTCTCGTAAGAGAACAAGTCCTGCCCTGCATTTTTGTTCTTGTTCGAAAAGCTGGCTCACTCGGATACACATCACAAAAGGAAAGAAAAGACCAACTTCAGTTTTATGCTGACTAAATGTAAGAATTGTGTAAGAATTTATACTATGACCTTGATTGTATGAAAACACTGAAAATATCATTGGCTCATCATCAGCTTTTTTTAATTTCACCTTTTTACAGCTTTTTAGACGAAAAGACAACACAGTTATGGTAACTGAAATTATAATTTCTTGCACAGTTGTGTATATTCTTGACAGACACTTTCTTAAGTGTCATGCCCTGGTTGGGTTGGTAGAGACACTGATAAGCGTTTCCGTTATTTTAGTAGCTGTTATAAATCTATAAACCTTAGATTTAATTTTTTGTTTTCAATCGTTCTATCTGTATACAGTGCATTCTGTACACTGCCATATATAAATGATCACAGCATCAATAAATAAGCAGATGGCTAAGATGTTGCCAACATGTATGGCTACTTTACCATCACTGAAAATAACAGTAACACTAACACATACATTATAGCTGATTTCCATTACATTCTGCTGTGTTACCAACATTTATTCACCATTCAAAGACTACAGAGCAATTATACTCTGTTTGGAGCTAATTTCAGTCTTATGATATTCTATCACCTAAAACATTAGAAACGGTAACCATTGGATTACTGTTAAGCAACTGATATATAATAGCACAAGATGTGTTATTTGAAATGCAAAAGAATGGAACAGAACGCAGGGGACTTCAGACACATTTTTCTAACTTGACAGCAAATTAAACAATAGTGCAAGCAGAATGCAAGAAAACATTCTTTGGGACCGTCCAGGGACAAAGTTAGGTATTCTGGGACCCCTGACTACATTATATTGCTCTGGGCCCCTTCATTTTTTACAGATAAAATGTACACATTTAGAAGTCATTCCCAGTTTTAACATCACAAGATACAGCCCTCTGAAAAGCCCAAAATGTGCAGTACTAGCCATGCACTTTAAGATTACCATTTCAAGTATTTGAGCAGTGTATATATTTACCAGTGCAAAGATACTACAAATAACTAGAACTACCACTTCTCTTTTACAGCTTATGTCTAAAGAGCTGTTCATTTCCCCTTTTCTAAATGTGTTAAACAAAAAACGTTTGTTGAATGCTACACCCTGAACCACATTAATAGCATATAGAATGTTATTTAGAATAGGAAAATTGAGGAATAAATATCTAATTATATATTGTGTTTGTGTCTTTCCAGTTAGACAACTTCCCAAAATGATATATATTTTGACTTCATTTATGAAACTAGCCCTTAAAATGTTTTTAAAAATCTGGGTATCATTTTTATTAAGGGGGGTTTAAAAAAAGATCATAAACTGTGAATATTTAAACAGTATTGTAACCTGTTTTTGTTTTTTTTGGGGGGAAATTTTTTTTACTTCAATGCAGTGTAAATTTCTTTGTATAAACGTGTCTGTCAAATGTATAAATGTAAAAAAAAAAAAGGGGGGGGGGGGATATATTCTATTTTGGGTCTGTTCAGTGGCCTTTAATGATAAAATATGAAAAATATCAAATTGACCTACAAACATGGTAATCGTAATTTTTATTTTGAGTGCACGAACCACAAAACATAAGTGTCAACATTTTGCCGGCATTCTCATTACCATAAATGACAAAAAGACAAAATTATTTCCGTTAATAGCATTTCTTAAAATTTGAATGCATCAACTGGACCAAAATATTCCAATTTACAAAATATATTCAAATTTACGTATCCTTAGTTTTGAAAGTAACAACATTTGCACTTTGAATTTAATTAGAGATAATCAGTATAATACAACATAACCATTTGTTTTGGTTTTCAATTCAATTCACATTTATTTGTATAGCGCTTTTTACAATCCACATCATTTCAAAGCAGCTTTACAGAAAATGCATACAATTTAGAGTGAACTGTAATCAGAGGTAACTGTCTGAATTGATGTATTTCAGAAATGTACATACAAAATCACAGTTAGTGAAAAAGGTATTAATTTAAACAATGTAATAATTTAATGCAGAAACAATGAGCTCACTGATTTTATAAAAATATATATGAATTTATATGATCACTCACTTCTGCTAAAACCAAACGTCAGTTTATACAAGTTCACTTGCATAAACTGTTTTTCCGCTCAATCAGATATTAAAACTTTCAAAAAGGTAAAAAACTTTAGTGAGTGAACTTTGTTGCTTTTCTTTGTTTGTTT
Organism: Chrosomus eos; assembly: GCA_036326025.1. Taxonomy (NCBI): domain Eukaryota; kingdom Metazoa; phylum Chordata; class Actinopteri; order Cypriniformes; family Leuciscidae; genus Chrosomus; species Chrosomus eos. Next base: position 12,574,728 of record CM070840.1, read on the forward strand.
GTTTGTTTTGTTTTTTTAATATATTTTATATTTTTAGCTAATCACGCTTATATTTTCTACTATATCAACTTATGTTCCAAAATTGGCAAAGAAAATGTCTGAAATTTATATTATTTCCATAATAGGTCTTAGTAGTCAGCAACAAAAGTACTAGCTACTGCATTTGTGCGAGACATGCAAAATTTAGTAATTTTTGTCAACAATATTAGCGGTCATTAGGCTACTGGTGTGACAAATTTGATGGTGGTGACCTCAACTGATAAATCCGAAAATCAGCTTGAACCATCCTGCAGTCTCAATTCATTCATGCAAATAAATGAGGGAAATGGAAAAATTAGGAGATTATACCCAAAAGAATAGGCCAGCCTATCCAAAACTTTGGCTTGATAAAGTAGCCTAACGTTACTCAATTTGTCAGTCTAAAAAATAGTGAATAAGAAACAGTAGGCTACTTACTATACACAGAGGCAGAGAGCTCCCTGAATGGTCTCACTGTCACGAATGAGGTAAGTCCCGTCCTTTCCTTTCTTGCCAAGAAGCTCCTCACATCTCAGTTTGCTTATCGGCCCATGATACGCTGGATGGTCCATGTTTCACATCGCACACATGAGTGCTGCCAATTCAATTCACTGCTGTTTGCTAAAAATACGTCTTCTTCCGCAAGATCACAGGCTTAGTGAACCGAATCGAGAGGAAACTTCTTGATGCCCACACTCAGAAATTATGAGACAGCTCAAGGCATGAGCATCTTTCCATCAGAGGGTATAAAATAATGCAGACGCGAGCCAACTAATTTCACACCGGAAGTCGGTTTGTGTGTGTGTGTGTGTGTGTGTGTGTGTGTGTGAGAGAGAGAGAGAGAGAGAGAGAGAGAGAGAGAGAGAGAGAGAGAGAGAGAGAGAGAGGAGAGAGAGGAGAGAGAGAGAGAGAGAGAGAGAGAGAGAGAGAGAGAGAGAGAGAGAGAGAGAGAGAGAGGAGAGAGAGAGAGAGAGAGAGAGAGAGAGAGAGAGAGAGAGAGAGAGAGAGAGAGCTTAGTAGTGGTCAAAGCCAAGGAAGTGTAATATTTCAAAAGTAACAAGTAGATCACGACTGACGCATTGTAAATTCCTCTTTTAATTTAACTTACATGAAATTGCCTTATTGAGATAAGAGAATATAGTTTATTAAACATAGGCTACAGTGTAGCTATAGCTGCATACAGTAGCTATTCGGATGCATACAAAATGTTCACTTCAAAAATATGCTTTAGGGGAGTTTTCACACATTTAAAATGAACCCGGACAGAAACATAGTGCGCTTGCCGGCCCATCTCTGGCCCACTCTGCATGTGGATTCCAGTATGTTGCTATCTGGGAAGTTTTCAGTCACATGATCCTGTGACGTAGCTTTTGTTTTCAATAGCAGTTTATATAATTTTTCCCCCTTATATATAGGCCCCTTAAATGGATTTAAAAGAAAGGAACTGTCTGCACCTGAACTTTCAGCTTTCATAATAGTGGTGAACCAGTCGGCGAATTTGAACGAATCTTTTAAAGGTTGTATCAGCATTTTCAGGCCCAAAAAAGGCCCAAACATAAATGATCACATTCATCTAATCTTTCCTAACGATCCGCTAGCTGCCCGCCTTATACTTGAGTAGCCTAAGTACAGATTCCCCTTGCTAAATTGTACTCAAGTACAAGTAAAAGTACTACAGTCCGATGTAAGTAAAAGTACTGAAGTAGCCTACTTGTTTTTAAAAGTACTTGAGTACAAGAGTACATTTTCTAAATATTGCATTACTGCCACAGTACTTACATTTATACACAGAAACGTACATGGAGTTATGAAAATGTTAATGTTAATACCTTGGAGAATGTAAAAGGAATTGAAAGTAATCTTTGTACCATGTTGCTTTATTTAACATTTAAGAAAATTTCAGAAAATTGAAATAGTCTGGTGAGGCGGGGCCACGGGTTGGCACATTCCTGGGATGGACCTGCTGCGTCTTCATCTATGGTCTTCATCCATTATTTCGTCCATAGTTTCATCTCTTATCTAAATCTGACCATGGAGTTGACTTTGGCGGAAAGCTGAAGGTGATTGCTGATAGGCTGTCCCAATCAGTGGCGCCTGCACAATTCAATCACATTTGAGAGGGAAACAACAAATTGAGGGTTTCCGAGAATCTTCTTTTTTCCTTTTTTTTTTTTTTTTAGAAGTAGTAACGGGTACTCACGGTTATGGATAGAAATGTAGTGGAGTAAAGAGTAAAATATTTGCCTCTCAAATATTCTTGAGTAAAAACATGAGTACTCCCCAAAATGATACTCGAGTAAAGTACAGATCCATCAAAATTGTACTTAAGTACCTACTGTACAAATGTACTGCCCGCCCCATAAGCAGGCCTTCAAAAAAACACGTCTCTCTAGGCAGCCTAGGCTCTGAGATCTGCACACAAAAACAATTGCTTCACCAACCACCAAAACCAAAATAAATAGTGTTCCAACTTCCAACCAATCACCGATAGGGGGTGGGTGTTATGAGGTTTTGCGCTCGTGCACGGCTGTACGCGAGAAGTCGGGGCTGAAGAAAAAGGAGGGAGGGGCGAGCTAACTTGGTTTGTTTGGGATCTCGCTTCAAACACAAACAGAAGTGACGCCACCCACAATCGCTGATGCAACCTTTAATGAACAGTTCCTTCTGGTTCACTTGAAGGTGCTGTATGTAATTTTTTGACTGTAGGCCTACTAAAGCAACAAAAAAAAAAAACATTGCAGATATTTAGGAAACATGCTTAGTTCACATACTCTTTTCTCTGAAAAACAATGCTAGCCAGCTATTCTACTTTGAAATGCGTGTTCCGCGTCGGACTGGCTGTTTGTTTTGGTCTGTGAGTTTTTTCCCATGCACTGCCAATTTACCCTGACACCCCGGGCTGCCAGTTGGTGGAAAACACAGGTATTGCAGCCATAAAAGTGAGCAAACTAACTGGGTCAGAGATTGCAGATTCTACCCGACCTTAAAAGCCTCGGCATCCATCTAAAAATCACTATGAACGGGAGCATATTAAAGGTGCTCTAAGCGTTTTTAGGCCAAACATTTTTTTGTCACATACAGCAAACATCTCCTCACTATCCGCTAGCTGCCTGTCCCCTGAACACACTGTAAAAAAACGCCGTCTCTGCAGACACCCCAGGCTCCACGAACGGCAACAAAAACAAACTGGGCTAACCCGCACCACGAAACATAACAAACTGTTCCAACCAATAACCGACATGAAAGATTTGGGGGTGGGTTTGGAGGGTTAGTGCGCGGATAAGGAGGAGGGAGGGTCTAGCTAACTTTTAAGTATAGGTCTCTGCAGGACAGTAGGAGTTACTAGATCAGTGGGTGAGGCCATAAACAGAGGGGCGTTTTCGAACCAAGTTACCTGATTTGCCCACATCACAGTGACGGTGGTTTAGGGGTGGGGTTGGATGAAGGGCATCATTTTCATTGTTTGGGTTATAAACACCCACCATTTTGAAAACACCCACAAATTTAGAAACGCCCACTTTTGTTCTGCAGAGACCCCATACTCCAATATTTTCAATTTGGACTGCAGTGCCCACTTCAACCGCTAGCTGCCAATATTACATACTGCAACTTTAAAGGGATAGTTCACCAAAACATGAAAATTGCCATTATTTACTCACTCTCAATTTGATCCAAACATGAATTTATTTTGCTGAACACAGAAGATATTTTAAAGAATGTTGGTAGCCATTGATTTCCATAGTAGGCTATGGAAAATAATAATAATATGGAAGTCAATGGGGCCCATCAACTGTTTGGTTACCGGAATTCTTCAAAATGTCTTCTTTTGATGATAGAATTAAAATTTTTGTGTTTAATTAAGTTATTTGGTCGACTTGGAGACGAATCTATTGAGTGAATGCTTCAATGACGCACTTATTAGCCTACACTCACATCTTGTTACTTTTAGAAAGGGTGCGCTGATCTTTTTTAGTGAAGTGATTCAAAATATTTCATTTACTTGGAATTCAAAACCACTACCTTGTGTGCTTTTAAATATTTCATTTCCGTTGTAGTACAATACTAAGTCTCCAATTTCAGCTCACTGCAACAAATGCTGAAATGGATCACACTCATTGGTGGGGTCAGTAAGTCAAAAGTGTCCATGCTCTTCAAACATTACAAGCTATATCCACTTGCAGTACTGGAGGTGAAGTGTCCCATCTGTTACCTGTCTAATGGGGGGGAGAGGGGGGGGGGGGGGGTAATCAGCCCTGACCGAGACGATTTAACGCCAGCAGGGAAGCAGGGAGGAGGATAAGGATTGTAATTCCAGTTTAAGAAGATTAACTTAGAAGAGCTCGCTCTCCATCTGCAGTTTGCCTCACATACTGATGTTAGTATAATGAGTAAATCATTGTTATCTTGATTTAAATCGCCCGTTGATGCCGATTGACAGTAATGATTTCGAGAGGAGTAACAATGTTTGCTGGATTAGCTTGGCCTGGATCGGTGTTGAATTGGCATTGTGATCGTGCATGCTAGCGTGAAACGCTCTAGAGGAAATGAAGACACGACCCAAAGGCAGCACCTCCAACGCCGACTGGATGGGCTCCCTGTGCCCTGCCCTCACATCAATGCCCCTCAAGCACCTGGCGGTTCCTGGTGAGAGAACTTCTCTGACCTTTGACATTTAATTTAAAAACTAAAGTGAATTCCATTAATAGTTATTTAATTCAGTGGCGAATTCAAAAATTGGCAATTTTTCAAAAGAAACAACAATAATTGTACTTTATTTAGTTAAAATAGTGATTTAATGCAATTGGGTTTTCCTTGTTCTTATCAAAAGATATACATTTTGTCTTGTCCAAAACCAGGAAAACCAGTCGACAGCAAGTCTTATCTGGTACCCGAAACTTTTTTATTAACTGTTAACTGTCTTCTATCAGCCTGAGAGTGTGACTGAGAAAGCCAGGGAAGAGTAGAAGCAGGGGACAAAGTGATGATAACAAAAAGAGCAGAGTTTATGGAATAATCTTGAATGTGTTTCAATGCTCAAACATCAGACCAGTACTGTTATTACTGGTCTGTTATACTGTTATTATACCAAAGCACAAACAACGGAAAAATACTGCTTCTCAGCATTGTCCTGTGACGTTAAAAACCTTGAAATGGAGAAATCTTATCTATACCTCTTAGAAAACGTGATTTCCCCTCTTGAACCACAAAAAATATTAAGATAAGATCAAACAAAAATAACATTGTAAGAACAAGGAAGTAAAATAATAAGTAATATAGAATATATAAAAACATGGATAATGAATAATATAAAATTATGAATAATATAAATCATATATGAATAAATCATTATTAAATCATTATTATTAAAGCAAGACACACACACAAGTTGCTATTGAGAATCCTTAGATCCTTCACATTAATTGTTCATTTTAATAAAATATATAATTTAAATGTATACTTCTTTTATTTATATTTTAATTATTTCTATTCCCTTTCTTTTTATATGTATTATATATTAATTATATTAATAACATATTAAATAATGAAATAAATTACACATTTTTGTTATTTTATATTTTTTGTTATTTTATATTATATTTTATTTTATTTTTAAGACTTAAAATAAAAAAAAAATGTATTCAAATAAAAATGTAAACAAAAAAAAGATGTCACAATGACATCATAATCCTTTCAGGATGTGAATGTCTCCCTTTTTTAGTGTTTCCTTAGAGGACAGTCTTAATGGTCAAACTTGTTTCTGTGATTTATTTTAAAAGTCAGCAATTGATTATTGAAAGCTGTTACTTTTTTAATGCATATTGAAATGTTTGACTTTGTATTGATTCTGCCTTTGTGTTCATGTTTTAGGGTCTCATGACTCCTTCAGCTTCTGGGTGGATGAGCACGCTCCAGTCGGCCCAGACCAGAAAGCATATGTGAAGCACCTAGCTGCGATATTCCGCTTTCTTGCCAAGAAAGTGATGAAGAAGTGGTCCATGACTCAGAACCTCACCTTCAGGGAACAGCTTGAGGGAGGAATACGCTATTTCGACCTGCGTGTGTCAACCAAACCAGGAGAACCAGGCCACGAGATATACTTTATACACGGACTGTTTGGACACAAAGTACGTGATGGCCTTAATGACATTAACCATTTTCTGAACGTGCACAAGAAAGAGGTTGTTTTTTTAGACTTTAATCATCATTATGCAATGAGCGAGGAGCATCATCAATACCTAATCAAGATGTTGAAGGACGTGTTTGGTCACAAGCTCTGCAAGCTTGACGTGGTGGAGGAGATCACTCTAAACTATCTGTGGGAGAACAGGTACCAGGTGAGCTCAGGACGCCACGTTGTGCACATTGGACATATCTGATGATAATTATGAAGGCTTTACATAAAGTAAAAATATTGAAATTTGATTTGATGAGAAGAAAAAGCAGCAAAATCTTGTAATCTGATAATATACTCAATTGGGTAGATGTAGCCGAATATTTAAAGAGTCAGACTGCTAACCCAAAGGGTGTGGGTTCAATCCTCAATAGCAGGAAAATGTTGTGTGGGGGGGGCTGGGGGTGTGTGTGTGGTGGGGCTGGGGGCTGGGTGGGAAAGAATAGCAATCTCTTCCACCCTCAATACCCACAACTGAAGTGTCCTTAGTCCACCTAACCCCCACTGCTCCGGGTGTGTGTGTCCACGATTTGTGTTCACTCACTGCTCCTAATGTGTGTGCACAAACTTGGATGGGTTAAATGCCAGTTAGGGCCCTTTTTTGACCGGGGGCGACACTAATAAGATGTTGACTTTTTTTAACAAGATCCATGAAGAGATTAGGCGATCAGTCATACTGAAACTGACTAAAATACTTGAAAAACAGCTGTCAAAAACTGGAAAATAAAACACCTTTCCTGTTACTGATACAAATGCCAGCTCTGTCTCATAGCATCAAATAAACAACTTTTGGTATTAAATTCAGTCAGTTTATTGTTAGATAAATGTGTTTGATCTTTAACAAGATGGGCTGAAGACAAGATCAATATCAACTTAGTTTAATAAAACAAAAAGGCAGCGTGCACTAAGACAAATAATACCAGACAACAACTGAACTGAATGAAAAGGAGGATCTCAAATAAACGGTGATGATAAGACAATGGCAAACAGCTGTGATGATAACTAACGATTGGTGGGAGACTAGGAACAATGGAACACTTGACTGATGAAAACCATGAAAACAAACTAACTCTACAGAACTGTGACCATCTGTATTTGCACCAACTATAATTCAATTCATTTCATTTATTTGTTAACAAATGATTATGACATATTTGACATACAAAATTGTAGCATTGGCGTCATCTGAAGTCCTTGCAGGAGTTGTCGCCGTCTCTATAATCATCTGAAGTCTTCATAATATGCTGGATTCATAAAGGCTATTCCAGAGTTTAAGAGCCAAATGTGAAAACGCTCTCCCTCCTTTAGTGGACTTAGATATTCTAGGTACTAGCAAAAGCCCAGAGTTTTGTGACCTTAAAGAGCGTGATGGATTGTAGGGCGATAGAAGATCAGTTAAATACACAGGAGCTAAACCGTTTAGGGCCTTATAGGTCAGTAGCAATACTTTGTAATTGATATGGAACTTAATAGGTAACCAGTGTAAAGATGATAAGATTGGTGTTATATGATCATTATTTCTTTAGTAAGAAAGCTGCATTTTGGACTAATTGTTGCTTGTTTATTGAGGATGAAGGACAACCAGCTAGTAATGCATTAGTAATCTCTAGAGGTCATGAATGCATTAAATAATGACTTAATAAGGGAAATTGTGTGGATTATACTAAACTTGCAGTTCAGACTGTTTTGTTAGCAACTTGTGTGTGAACTAGTGCTGACGTGCCGACTCTTTGTGTGTCTGCGGTGTGCTGCACCAAAGGTCAGCTATTCCTGCTGTGCTCTGATCCTAATCACTGTCGGATTAACGTCTCACTTCCACTCTGATGGAGGAAGACAGGTGTACAAATGGCAAAAACTGGACACTCGCATCTCCTGCAAGCACTATGCTATTTGTGAACAGCTTCAGATTAGCTGATTCGCATGTTAGTCTTTGTGGACATACAGTAACAGAGTTGCTGGTTACATATGTTCAAGTATATTTTTTAAATCTTCTTGAAAATGTGAGTGGTGTTTGTCTGTGCAGTTGTAGCAGTTCCATGAATGAAGGAAGTGGTTCTCAACCAGAGGGCCCTCACTCAGGAAACTTGAAAATATTTTTTTTTAAAAAACAACAAGCATTAGCAGCATAAGCCAAAATCTTAAAACCAAGATATTTCTTATTTTAATTCATTCTCTAATTTTATTTTTCTTCAAAGAACCCAGATTCCCAGTCTTGGAAAACATAATATATATGGAGGCCTTAAGCATAAAGTACCTACTTCTGTTTGTACGCGTATTCGAGGGTCCGCAAATTGTCACCATAGAATATTACGCTCGACACTCGATTTTTGTAACTGCGGTCACAGTTTACAATGAATTTGGCTCAGGCCATTGTTTCACAGTAGAAAATAAAAATATAGAGACAGAACAACAACAAACAAAATACCAGAAACTGCAAACAAAACAGACACTCGCATTGACAAGCACTTGTGTGAAGTGGTTGATAGATAGATGAAACTTTAGTTTAAAAGAATACAAAGACATTTGTATCGGTCATAACTTCTGGAGAAAAATAGTGCAGACACTGGACAAAGATGAACCATAATAGAGCACATGTGTCGACCGCTTTTTTTTTGCACACGCTATCAAGTGGTGCATCCAAAAATCCGATACTCTCTTGAGTAGGTTCTTATTTTGAATTAGTAATTACGACAGCTAAAAAGTATGTTCTATAAAGTATGAATGTAATCCTGAAGCACTACATTCGCCATGCTGTCATTATCATGTGACCTTCCAGCATCAGTTGCGACGTTTCACC